>CM041630.1:46364926-46378640 GCA_023333625.1 Bothriochloa decipiens | reverse complement strand
TATCCTTCAGACTGTCCAGTCTGCTTATTGCGAATAACTTTAATTGCCACAACCTACAAGCATTATAAGCTATCAGTGCAAGTTTAGACTTTAGGCATCCAAAATAAAGAGAAAAGAAATCACAAGATAGGTTTCACTTAAACACGCCAGCAGAGTAACCAACAGCTTAAGGCCTAGTCAGAAAGAAAAAAATGCTTAGTTTGAACTTTAATTATTCTTCATTGTTACACCAAAAGTTACCGTGCTTCGCCAAATATTTCTCCATAAGAACTCTCATGTTCCTCTCTATATTTATTTTCTTCCAAAATGTTAACATTATTAGTTTCCTTTTTATTCATTCAGACTACTAAAAGACGACATTGATTCAGACATTCTGTTACTATTATTGCTCGGATCCAAATAAATAAGCCATATCGTTTAAGCATGTTTTTATCACAAAAAGAACAAAGTACCCTAAGAAGAACCCAAAACACCTAAAAGGAAATCTGCCAATCAGGACAACAGGTGCGGCAATGGCCCTTCACGGGGTGCCGGACGGCCGGTACATCAGGCGGAATATTTCGGCAGACAAGTACAAGAAGAAGGGCCAATCTAACGAGCATGAGGTCGGTCTGAGGCACTGGGCACTGCAAGTTTCCAGTTCAGATCCATGCCGTTTACCCAACGGTTGCCGAACCCGTTTCCTTTTTCAGCATAGTGACGGGAACTGCAAGTCTGCAACCACCACCTAGGACTAGGATACGAGTACAGACTCTGCAGCTCGCGCAGCCCGAGAAACGGGGCACATTTTGGAAACGAACGAACGCATCAAATTGCCATTTTTAGTTGGCTGGTTGAGCTGAGGCGCGTTTGTCACGTCAACAAAAAGAAAGAAAGATTCATGGGCGGGGTGGGTGCCAAAGAAACATCTTTTTTGGTTTCTTTTTTTTTTTCGGGGAGCTAGCTGACACGGCCGTGGGCAAGATCTGGGCTTGCGAGGGCGGGCGCGCGCGCATCGCATCCGTGCTCACCTCGCCGGTGTAGCCGAAGCAGCTGTGGAGGTAGTTCTCGTCCATCCAGTAATGGAGGTCGCCGACCCAGACGGTCTTGTTCTCCTCGTGCCCGGCGGCCTGATGCGGCGCGGGGGAGCCCAGGGCCACCGCCGGCACGGGCGCCGCCCTTGGCGGCGGCGGCGGCGGCGCGACGGGGTGGAACGGCACGAAGTGAGCCGCCGCGAACTGGGGCGGCGCTGGCGCCATCTGGTGGTGCGGCTGCATCACCATGGCCGCGGCCCCGGGAGGCGGCGCGAACGGCATGGCGACCCAATGGGGCGGCACCACGGCATGCGGAGGCGGCGCCCCCACCACCACCGGCTGCGGCTGCTGGTGCTGGGGCTTCTGCACGTCGCCCGCGCCATTGACCGCCGCCGCCGCCGCCTGCATGGTCGGTCACTCTAGCACTGCTGCACCAGCGCGAACGGCGCCGGAGGGAGGGAGACTGGGAGAGGTGGCTGTGGTGGTGAGAAGAGAAGAGAAGAGAAGAGAAGAGGAGGAGAGAAAATTTGGAGGCGAGTGGAGGGAAGAAGAGGAGCAGGACAGGAGCAGCTCGCGGGAGAAGCCTAGGCTAAATAAAGAAGCAAGCGGCGGAGGAGGAGGATATCGGTGAGCGGCGGCAGCTGGCCGTCCGATGGAGCTCGTGGACGGCTGGCAGGCCGCCGGTTGGGGATTTTGACCGGATCCACGCCGATGTCGGCCTGAGTCGATCGCCTGACGACCCGGCCCCTGCGGGCGGGCTACACGTAGAGGTGCTTCTGACTTTGGATTAGGGTCCGGATGGGCATGGAGGCATGGAGCGGCCGAGATGATAACGATAAAATAAAACCAGGTGTCTAACTGGTCTTCATTCATGCCACTATGCCAGGAGAGAATAGATAGAACTTGGAATCAGAAAAACATGCAGGGAAATAGAGTAAAAGCCTTGGTCTTGGCTGGCTAGCAAATGAAGTTTCCTTTGGATGATGAGCATGCAATATCTATAATTAGATGAAGCATGTTGATCAACCAATATGCACCATCAAAAATTATGACGTTTTTTCATCTGTTTGCATAAAGATGTGAGGAAACAAATTAAAATGGACCAAAAAAAAGCAAATCCCATGTTCTTTTACTGAATCTGATGAATCTATCGTCGCATGAACAGCGCCTGCTGCCGCTTGCCGGATGGTGGATCGGATATGCATCGCAGTCGCAGCAGGCAGAGAAAAACAACGGTGACTGCTAGTTGCACCCACAGATTCAGACTCTAGCACTTGTCCACTCTGCCGCGCCCAGCGCCACGGACAACTATGGGATGCCCTTATCATCACCATCAGCATAAAGAAAATGGCCGGGCATAGCATGGCACTGGGCTGCCGCCACACATGTCAGGGCGTTCCACGGCACGGCCCCGCGCACTGCGAGCAATAAGCGGCCAAAGGCTGCTTGGCTGGGGTGCACCTGCAGGCCGCAGGCCTCTTCCTGCTCCTGCCTGCCTGGGGACGCCACCCTCCCTCCTTTGCAGCGCTGCGCGCGTGGCCATAGAATCGAATCTGAGAATCTCCCTCCCGAGGTCTTGTTTATATTGCCAAATTTTTTTACTCCCTCTTCATCACATTAATTTTTAGACTTATGTATAAAGCATTAAATATAGGTAAAAAAATAACTAATTATATAGTTTAGTTTAAAATTATAAAATAAATCTTTTAAACCTAATTGGTCTATAATTAAACAATATTTATCAAATAAAATAAAAGAGTTACTATTTATCAGGTTGAAATGTTTTCGTGACGTAAACAAGGCCCAAGAGTGTGTTGGTGCCTAGCATTAGCACTCGCAGGCAGGAGGGGCAGGCAGGCAAGCAAACAAACACGGCGCATGTGGAGTGTGAGCTAATGGCAGGCGCTGCTTTTGCATGTTGCAAATGGTCGCCTGGCCTGTCGCTTCACCCTTCGCTTCAACTGCCGGGTTCAAATGATTTAGGGGAGAGGACAGGCATTGGACACTGCAGCCGTGTGCGATGTCTGAGGTTTGATTTGAGGTGGGAGGATTCTAAAGCAGGGTAAATGGTACAGTAGTACTGTAATGAGGTGCAAGGATAAAGGATTCTTCAGGGTAAAATGGTATTGTGGCCTTGTTTAGTTCGTTAAATTGGCGTTGGAATTTTTGTAGCATTTTATTTGTATTTAGTAAAAATTATTCAAACTTTGACTAATTAAGCTCAAAATATTCGTCTCGTAAACTACAACAAAATTATACAATTAGTTTTTGATTTCATCTACATTTAATACTCTATACATGTGTCAGTATTTTGATGTGACGAGGAATAGTAATTCTACATAGTGAATTTGGTGGCCAAATTTGATGAACTAAACGAGGCCTGTAATAGAGTACTTACTGTAAGTAGGAGTATAATAGAACGGGGTCTGTAAATTCTTTCGTCTGGTTTCTGGTCAGGGTGTAGTGATGTTGTCTCGTCCTCTGTTTGTCTCTGTCTGAGGTTCCCGGCAATCAGAGAAAGCACGGGCCTAAATGAAGTGGGCCTACCGGCCCGATGCTGTAACCCATAGGTGGTCCAAAACTGAAGCACGAAGCCTTTGTTTGGCACGTCAAAGCCCATAATCCTCCTCTTGGTCGCTCTCTTTTTGTCGATCTCGTTTCCGAAAAAAATACTACCCTCATTAAAAAAAAAAAAGTAGACACAAGACTGCGCGCCGTATGTTTCAGTTTCCATCGCATGTTTGACCCATTAACACTAATAATTAACAGCTAGCAGAGGAAATGTAGTAGCAATTCTTTTGCGAGGCTATTAGCTGATTCTTCATCGCAAAAATATAGCTAATTATGGCTAATATGCTTTATGTGGAGCCACTGATTCTCGAAAATATTCATTACTTGAATGTAATATGGCGAGACGTGTACAGACACTGGAGAGCGAGAAAATTCTCAAACACCTCAGCGAGATGCAGAAGGTTGATTGGCGAACCTGTTTGAACTATTTTAGCCACGAAATCACGAGATATGTATGGACTTACTGATGCCGGTTAATAACTTTTATATTAGCCATATAGTTTATTTTAAAATATTAGTTGAACTATACGTAATAACTAAATACTTAAATTCACCGGTACTAAACTTACGTTATAATAAATAAACAACACTGATGAATTCAAATGTGACTCTTATAGTTTACTTTTAGAAACAGTAAACAAGTTACTAGTATGGGACTATTTGGCAGCCTTTCTTGGAGTAGATTCTCCGTGAAAAGACACTCTTCGTTGGCCAAACAACAAAAATTTACATACATTCCAGCGAGTAGACAAAAACCACTTTTCATTTTATCGAGGAACTACTCCCTCCGTCCCAAAAAAGATGACGTTATGGGAAGCATATCAGTTAAACTTTTTTAACTTTAACTAGGTTTGTACAAAATACGTGTAATACTTATATCTTCAAATAAATTTATTAAAAAATTAGACTTAACAATTTTTTCTGATAATATTAATTACTTAGCATAAATATTTATAGATTTTAATAAATAATTGATGATAGTTTAAAAATGTTAACTTCTCGAAAAACAAGAATAGCATCTATTTTGGAACGGAGGAATACAACCTAAAAACATACACTCCTCAGAGCAAGTATTATAACCGTCGAAGAGTAGGCTAAATCTAGCATGGTAGAGAGAAAGCAGGAGAGACAAAAGCGGGCGACATGCAAAACGCCGGTTTTGAGCGGGCGAAATGCACTTTGGTTGTTTCAAGACCACTCCCGTTCTTCCACATTGCAGCTTTACATTAAATATTGCTGGGGTCTGCTACTACATTTTGGTAGTCTGGATGACATGGGTCTTCTTGTAACGAGCCAGTGTAACATAATACTGGCTCTGACTGCTTAATGTCCGCCAAAATCACTCCTGAACCAATTCTCAATTTCCCAAGCTACTTACTACTTACCTCCACATCATCAAAATTGATCAGAATCACTTTATTAGAGAATCAATAAGCTAGAGTTAACAATTAAAAAAATGAAACTCTACCAAATAAGGTAGTATGTCCTGTGGCCACTGTTTCATAACAGAGTTAGACGAACACTAACCAAACTCGTATGCCTATGCTGGTTTGAATTGTTCGCATAAAACCTAATGTCCATAAGACTAGTACAACCAATCACATAGAGGAGTGTCCATCGCCATCGGTTGATTTTACGATAAAAAAGAGTGTGGAGAGAAAAGGTTGCCGTGTATTGGATTTTCTCGAGTCCCTTTGTCCTCTCGGCTGGTACCAACAATTCTGTACCTCTGCTTCGTTGGTTGGCTCCCGAGGTGGTGGAACTTCGCTTTGCGTTGCTACCTGCCTTTTCCTCTTTTCCAAACTACTACAAAACTCTAACTTTCTTTGCTCGTTCCCATTCACGTAGGTTTTGACTTGTATACGAGACACACATTACGCACATTCGAAACTAAAAGTGCGCGTTTCCAGCAAACTCAAAAGTTAAAAGAAAAAGTAGTATATATTTAACAATTATTCAAGGAGAAAAACGCAAGTACGAGTACCTTTGGAGATCTTTGAGCAGTCGCTTTTTCGCCAATATAATGCAAAATCTCCCCTGGTTATGCATGTGAGGCCATACTACACGATGTCCGGCTTTTACATGTACGGCTTGGACGTGCATTATGCAATCCTGAGCAGTGGCCGACGGGCGCGATGGTCCGAAGGAGGGTCAAAGACTCAAAGCTGGCCACAACAAGCTAGATGCTCGGTGTTCTCAACTTTCATTCCTGTGATCCTGCTGTCAGCGGTACTGGTGGTAACGCGAATTAAAATCCAAATTCAAATAAAAAAGTTTAATTAAAATCTACAGAAAATATTAACATCTAATTAACTTAAAATCCAATATCAAATGACTAATAATATCCAATATAATGTGATTGCTTTGAAGTCTTAATTCATCCTTGACGATCCAATAGGTATAATAACAAATAAAAGTAGTATGCCTACATGTTGAATGATCTCTCATGTCTAAGGCCCTGATTGTTTGTGCTTATATATTATCATATTGATTTGCTTATAATCACACATATCGCTCAAAGTTCTGAAGCGATGGCCAGAGAAATAATGGAAGCGTTTGATTATTATGCTACTTCTACAACAGTATGCTTGGGATGACTGTCAATTTTAACACTACGGGCTCAATCTCTCGATAATCCCTCATAGGGGCAGGATGTGTGTTTGCTTGCACTCATAGAAGTGAATGCATGCAGGCATTTGAGACTGTATGTCTTTATTGTGATTTGAAAATATATATCCTCCATTCTCTCACTGAATCTCTTTCATTCTGCTTGCTTGGCTGGCTTTTTAAGGTTGCGTGATTTTCATTCATGTTATGGACGGCTACCCGTGTCCTTCTGTTTTCCAAAACATCAAGAAAAATCATACATCCACTTATCTAGAAGTATATGGATTTAATGGTTGTGCACTATCGGTTCGAGTAGGGACGAGATAAATTTCTTGTAGGAGGACATCCGTCGTGTTAGTATTTGCTAATTATGGACACTTCTCAAAGTTGTTTTTGTTAGAGAACACTCTTTAATTGTGGCAATTAACTTTTAAACACTATATGGTTATTAAAATAATAGTTTCGTGGAGTGGAAGGAAGAGAGAAGTTAAAATGGCCATTACATGTTATATTGTTCTGTCCCAGCCCTTAATACGTACTACCCTTTAAAATACCCGCTGCGGTACCTTTGAGGCCCGTTGCAGTAAAGACCTTGGCCCAATAGCCCATGGCCAGGCCCAATTCAGAGTCGGAGTATAAAAGAAAAACCTAGGGTTGCTCTTCAATCACTCCACCCCCTCATCCGCCCACTCCACCAGCCGCCAGAAGCCACTCGCACGCGACCGCCGCTCCTCCGCCCCACTGGGCCGCTCCTCCGCCCTCCACCCCATCGCACGCGGCCCTCCTCACCTCGCACAGCGACGATGACCCACGACCCGGCATTCCTCTCCCTCCTCTTCTCGATGGCGCGTGCCAGTGCCTCCTCGCGGCATGGCTCCACCTCCGTCCATGGCTGCGAGAGGTGGAGGCGGCCCGGTGGGGAGCTGCTTGGTGGAGGCGCGCAGACCTAGCGGGGAGCAGCAGGTTGGAGGTGGCGACGGCCTTCACCTTCTCCCCTACCAGCAACGAGCACGGCGATGCGCGTGGATCAGGTACACCACTCCCTTCTTTGTCTCCCTCTGCCTCTTTCTTCATCCCTCTTCATCCCTCTGCCTCTTTCTTTGTCTCCCTTTGCAGGGGCCGGTGCATGGGCATGGACCCATGGCGGGGACGGCGTAACGAGGCGAGGCCGGTGCAGATCCACGACAGAGACGGCTTCTACGTCGTAGATCCAGCCCCCACGGCGCGGATTCGGTGGTGGATTGACCGGATCGGGCGGCGCTTGTGGCTCCGCGCGCCTCCCACCTCCGTCTCCGGGGTCAAGCAGGCGCGCGTGGGTCAGCCGGATCCGCGGCGGCGCGATCCACTCCTCCCTCTCCGGCGGCCAGCCATGCGGGGGCGGCTGGATCTGCTTTCTCCTCGCCGGATCTGCTGCTTCCCCGACGGATTGACAACGGCAGCCTGGCGGCGGATCCAGGTCTGGCCCGGGCCCAAATCCAGTCCCGGTGGACTTTTTCCTTTTTTTCGAAAATATTAACCGCAGCGGGCTTTCTTGTGTGCCCGCTGTGGGAAATCGGATTAACCGTAGCGGGCACAGGCGCCCGCTGCGGCCAGCCACGATTTACCGTGGCGTGACAGCGGCAGCGGACGCCGGTGCCCGCTGCGGTAAACCAAAATGGCCCGCTGTGCAAATTCTGTTATGTAGTAGTGAGAATTCTAAATTTTAGATCTTATTTTTTGGTACTCTAAATAATTTGAAATAGAAAACTTATCAAACACAAAATTTTAGACCTTATTGAACTCTAAAATTCCGATATAAAGTCATCTTATCTGACTTCATATGCAAAAGACATAACTTTTTTAGTAACTATTAATGGTTGGGGGCTTGGGGAGGAATACTAGCTACCGTAGTATACGGGTCACATTGCAACCAAATGAAACTGTAAAAGGAAGCATTTTGATTTCTTTTAAAAAAACTTTTAGAGTTTAACGCTGCTAGTTAAGGAGAAATCGAAGTACCTAAGCATCTGTGCGCCGTCGCTTTTTGACATGACAAGATCTCCTTGGACAGGATGATCGCCTGCCTGCTTGCCTCGAGTTCATTTTATACGCCAATTGCGCCACAAAGGCATGAAATCAACGGTTGGCAAGAGCTGCCAACCAGTGGAGCGGTCCTCTTTTTCGTACAGTTTGACCGTGCATGGATTGAGGCAAACAATCGTGACCGGTGAAGGTTGCGACGACAGAGTAGGAGTGTCAAAGACGTCTATCACAAGAAGCTAGCTACCTGCCGGCCAATCCTCTCCTTTTAGGAATATTCTTGATAATGACATTACCTGTGACTATATAAAGCATATACTATATACATTAAAAGTGTAGTTGTTCCTAATGAAGGATTTTTTGTATGTGTACCTTTTTCATGTACCATAACGTTGATGCAGATACTCTACGACCGCTTCGCCACAAAAAAAAAATACAGATACTCTCTACTGACTAACTGTGCCTCGATGATCGGGCTCCGGAGATATTACCCTGATATTCTTCATGCACCCAGAGCGCTTTAGCTTATGAAAAAAAAATCTAATCAGCTGTGATCGTATTCATAATTAATCGTTGTTGCACGTGTACTGTGAGAGAATAATCATGCATGATAAGGATCCTTTAGTGGAAAGGGACGGCGGCAATGCAGCCATGCACATAGACTAATCTATATATCAAGCTACCAGTGATTTGCGTGCGCCCATACACGCGGGTTGGCAACACTTATATTTATGAAAATGTACCGCTGGTTATAGATAACGACATAGTAAAGAAAAAGCACATATATATCTCTTTTATTTTGTGCATTTAAGCAGCACACAAAAGCATAAATATATTAGTTTGCGCATTGTTTATGCAATGTATTAGTGTTTTTATTTGTGGATTATTGTATATGTTAGCCGCTGAGTTTTCATTTTGGTGTCTATATATTTTGATTCTCGTAAAAAATCGACCGTAAACTTTCTTTTTAAATTAATATATTAATTGAGCATGGAATAGTATTGTTGAAATATTTAAAATTTATCCTTTTTTAGAGGTTGTCAACATCACAAAGCATCCACAAAATAAATTTTATAATGTTTGGATTAATATTTTAATGTGTACGAATCATGGAAGTTTTATTTGTTAATTAAAAGAGGTTATGCTAAATAATTTAAAATTTCTTTACATTTCAAGTTTCATATTTTTATACATAGAGTACATCATGGAGAGTCTTCTAAGACATTTTCATAATTTTAGGAGCTCTTATTATTTTTTATAAAATAAATAAAATCAGCATATTATAGGATTTAATAAAAAAATAAAAAGGAGAAGACCATTTGGGCCATCCCACTTCGCCCGCATGCAAGCCGGCCCATTGAATCGCCTGGATGGTGGGTTCCATTTCGAAAAAGATCAAGGGTCTTTTTGCAAAAACAACTAAGAGAGGAGGATGAACAGTGAGTTGTATTTTGCCATTGTTCGAGGGCTTTTTTATAAAATGGCCTGGACTTGGCTGATCTGGGTCGTCCGGCCGGCCGATCGGACGGCCGGGAATTGCGGGCGATGTGGTCACCCCCAGGCCGCGCCAAGGCCTGCTGGTTTCATAGCTTTTAATCTAAATTTGAACCTAGGCATCTCCGCCTATGTATTATGTCATTGATTTTTCAAGATTCCATGAACTATTGAAAAAAGCTTAGTTTCGTCCCTAAACTATGAAAACTTCTGTTCTCGTCCTCAAACTTTCACAACCGGCCCAATTTCGTCCCTAGAGTGCCACGCTGGCTCACATCGTCATCGCCCAGTCAACTAGAAGCTTTGAATTAACAACTACTTTTACTATATCAATTGGAGACATGCATACATTTCACAACATTACAGTATCTATAGGCCTCCAACAATTACAATGTAAGCCATAAGAGATGGCCAAGGGGCAAGGGAAAAAAGGGTAATTCATAACCCTAGCTGACCCGCTCCATAGACGAAATTGAGCTGACAGCGAAAGTTTGAGGACGAGAACGGTTGTTTTTATAGTTGATGGACAAAACTGAGCTTTCCACGATAGTCTAGGGACGGGTTTGGCTATTCTACCATTTTTCAATGGCTGTTGACATATATTAAGAGTATTTGTTTAGGTTCCTTTTCTTTATGCTCCAATCAGCACACATCATTGCACGTTTTTGTTTGTTTCTATATATGTCATGGCGCCCGGCGATTCATTTCCGACCTCTCCAGGCGACGGTCATCAACATTAACTATTTGGTCGAAAGCGATCCTATGTACTCCCTGAATGGCTCCATCCCATAGATCATGTAACTATGGGAAACGTGCCGATTAAGCTACGTCAACTTTGATCAAATTTATAGCAAAATAATATTAAAATTTATGTCTCGAAATAAATTTATTAAAAAATTAGACTTAAAGATCTTTCCGATGATACTAATTACTTAATATATAATTGCCAATAGTTTAAAAATGTTGGCTCCTCAAAAAACGAGAATAGTATATTTATTAGGACGGAGGGAGTATACACAAAGACACAAGCATCGTACAACGCATGATTAACTTTATTCATTCACAAAACAAGGGGGGAACCAAATGAAAATTTGCATTACATGTCCACGATGAACTATCTCATGTACAATCACAAGGAAAAACAAAGAAAACATGCATGTACATCAAGCAAATAAAGGCTTCTCGTCCGTCCAGCGGTTGCCAGCGATCTTGTTGCCAATCCCTTGGGCTGCATGTAACAAAGGAATGTGTGCAGATGGATGATCGATAACGTGTCCGTTGACACGTGTTTCATTAAGAGGGAATGATGATGTCGATCGACCCCGTTGAAATGCATGTGTGTATATTCAACGGGTGTTGCCAGCGATCTTGTTGCCGATCCCTGGGCTGTGTCCGGGAGCCGTGGGCCGCCCGTTGGTGGTCGCCATCATGCTGGTTGTCGCCGTCGCCGTGAGGCCTTGCACTGGGGGACGGCAACCGCCGGGGCATGCTCCCTCGACAGTGTGCTTTTCCGCCACCAGCAGCCTCCTTGCCTCGACGGACACCGCGCCGCTCGACGACGTGACGATTAAGACGATGATCGCAATGCACGCACACGACGGCTTGACGAGACCGGCAGCCATCTTAGCACGCGAGCGAGTATATATATGTGCGATGAGGTGTACGCACTGGAGTATATAGCTGTGTGCTCTGGTAGTCTGGTGTTAGCACTAGTGGTGTCCTTGAGCTCCTTAGCTTGGCTTGGAGTTTGATTGGAGAGGGGCGATCTCTGCGACAATTTATAGTGTCCTTGACCTACTTAAAGTGTTCCGGTTTGCACCATTGTGATTTTTTTTTTTTTGAGGAAAACCATTGTGAGTCCTTCAACCAGGGCGGCGGAACATGAAAGAGAGATACTCCTTATTACAGAAAAAGAAATGCAACTGTCTTTAACGGTTCAACCCATGTTAGTCCAGCCATCCGAGGTTATTTTCACATGGTAATAGGGCTGCAATCAAAAACTCTGTTCTGTTCACGCGCACGCGCCTGTCGCTTGGAAATGGAAAAGAACAAAATTAAAAAATTACAAATTTTTGGTGTTTGACATGGTCTATATTAAAGTTGTTTGAAGAAAATCTAAATTTGAATTTCAGAACATGAGAAAATAAATAAATATTTAGAACTCTAAATGACTTCAGTATAGGTACAATCAAGTGCAAAGTTATAGATCATATTGATGATAGCTGCATTTCTTTTATGGATCCTATCAACATCCAAGGTTGTTCAAATTTCAAATTTTGGATTTGATTTTGGTACCCTAAATAATTTTAAAGAAAACTTGTATCATCTATAAAGACTTCGACTACATTAATCTTAAAGTTCATATACGAAGTTTTTTTTTTGCCCTCAGGGGCATGTGCTCCCATTCACATTGGGATGGGTGCACTACCAGAGAGAGATAATAGTATCATCCAGTGCGTTCGTCTCCAGCAATGCATTCATCCCGATATGAATCCAACAACAATGGGGATACGAGCATATCATCCCGTACATGGTCTGGTTTATCTGGTTTGTAGACATGGTGGTGGCCATGGCGCCAAATCTCTTCGGCTACGGCTTCGTGGCACTTGCGGCAATCGACATACTCAGCATGAGGCGCTAGGTGTAGGATGAACAAGCTCCTTTGCGTGAACTTGCTGGTTTCATTCTGTTGAATCGAAAGAGTGAAGCAGATTGAGCAAAGGCAAATCTTGAATAGAGCGAGAGGAGATGGAATAACTACTCTTTCCCCAACCTCCACATTTCTTCCCAATCTTCTTTTCTCTCTCTCCTCTCCTCTTAGCATGTGCTAGAAAATGCAACAGGTGCCAAAGGGTGCTAAGCTAGCACCACCTCTCCAATGTATTGCACCTCATTTTCTCTTTCCTCTCTCCTAGCACAACCTTAGCACACACATTCGAGTTGCTCTAAGAAATAACAAGGGGGAATTGGCCACAGGATATGAAAAGTGACCCCCATATGTCACTGGACATGTAAAATGAGACGAGTTGCCGGTGCACGCTACAGTTTAGTGCCAATTTGCTGGAAGACATCGGCTTGATTAAAATAATATTATTTGGTTGAGAAGGAGAGAGAAAGGTGGCCAATTGTCCAAATTACCCTTGTCCCCACCGGTCAGCCCATTCTTCTCTCTTCTCTCCCTGCTTCTCTTTCTCCCTGATGGTGTCGCTCCACCGCGTGTGCCCGGCCGCTGGCGTGCTGCTCCGCCGCGCGTGCCCGGCCGCCGGCGTGCTGCGCCGCCGCGCATGCCCGGTCGCGGGCGTGCTGCCCCGCGGCGTGTGCCATGGGGGCTAGGTGGTAGCGCTGGGGCATGGGGAAGCGCGGCCGCTGGGGGGCGCGCGAGGTCGGCCGCCGATGCGCAGGCGAGCGTGGCCGTCGGGGCGGGAGCGCAGCCGCCAGGGCGCGGGCGAGCGCGGCCGTCGGGGCGGGGCGCGGCCGCAGGGACGCGGGCGAGCGCGGCCGCTGGGACGCGAGCGAGGCCGCCACCGCCGCCTTGCCCATGCAAGCAGGCGCACCGCCGGGGCCGCCGCCGTGTCCATGCATGTAGGTGCGCTGCCGGGGCCACCGCCAGTGCCATGGGTGCAGGGGAGAGAAGTAAAGGGAGAGGAGGAAGAAGAGGGCAGGGGCATAAAGGACATATTTTTACTCTTCTCTCACCTCTAAAGCCATAAATAAATATTTTAATAGGCCCAGTGTCCGCCAGCAAATTTACCTAAAACAAAGTATCTTTCAGCAATCTTTCTATTCACGGTGTCCACCAGCAAATAGAGGTCACTTTGCATGTCCCGTGGCCAATTCCCCCAAATAACAATGACACGGGATGAGGCATTCGACGCGCACGGCAGCACCACTGATGGGAAGAAGATGCTGGAATCACGGGTTGAGCCATTTGGATCCAACACAGACCAACTCGTGCGTGGTCTCTTGTTGACACCGTTTTTTGACACGTGTCAATATGGACCGAAAACTAT
>CM041630.1:46330444-46354926 GCA_023333625.1 Bothriochloa decipiens | reverse complement strand
CAAATCGACTGGCACGCTCCGGATATCGATTGTGGGTATTAGCCCGGCGTGTTTGCAGATATAATTTTGCATCAACATCTCTCAATGCGGTTTGCTATGTCCAGTTCGTGGGTAAGGCCAGGTTTTAACTAGATCATGTATAGGGCTGGGAGCATATGCCCTTAGAGCATCTTCAAGAGTTTGCTATCTCAACTTGACATCCGTATAATTTACGTGAAATAGAAAAAATAGCCTTCAACAGTTTGACAAAACAACTTGACATGAATAGCAACTTAGCATAACTTACCTCCGCGCGTGCAAATATACGTGCGCGTATACGGCTTGGCAATCCGGGGCTCTTCGTTCGCTTAGTGGGGCTTTTCGTTTCGTTAGCAGGGCTCTTCGTTCTCTTAGCGCGCCTCTTCGTTTTGTTAGCAGGCCTTTATTTTACTAATTAAAAAATGTTAAACTCTTGGAGAGAGACTATTTTTTTACTTGGCATATAGTTTAGAAGTTGGTAAATCACAAGATTTGCCAAGTAAAATTTGACAAATTATTGGAGATGCTCAGGGCACATCCGCACATCTAACTTTCCCATGGTCCTGTGGAACATGAGCATAATGGTCCTTGTTAACTTCTCTTTTGCCTACACTTCTATAAACTAATGCCTTAATAACTAATGGTTTTTAAGAGTTAAATTACCACAAGTGAAGAGTGTCCTTCTAATAAAGACAGTATTGAGTATAGTGGCTATCAGCAAATACCAGCATAGAAAAATATCCTACAGACAATTTATCCTATAGGAGTAGTAAAGGCCCAAAGTTATTATGCTTCGTTCATCCGAAAAAGAGAAATCATTTTTCAGAGAGAGAGCTCAATTTTGTTCTTGGCACTCGCAGGTCTTTTATACTAGTATAGTATACGAGTCATACATTGCACTCAAATGAAACTGAAAAGGTTAGCATTTTGACTTTTCTTAGCAAACTTTTAGAGTTTAAGGTAACGCTAGTTAAGGAGAAATCGAAGTACCTAAACATCTGTGAGCCGTCGCTTTTCTGCCATGGCAAGATCTCCTTGGAGGCTTGGTCACTACATGTTAGGTTGTGTACCTCACGATCGCCTGCATGCCTGTCTCCCTCTAGTTCATTTTGTACGCCCAATTGCGCCACAAAGGCACGAGATCAATGGTCCAGGGCAAGAGCTGCGAACCAGTGGAGTGTTCCTCCTTTATTTTCGTACAGTTTGACCGTGCGAGTATGCAGATGCAGGCAAACAATTAATCCTGAACGAAGAAGCAGGTTGTGACAGAGCGCAGGAGTGTCAAAAAAAACGGCCATCACAAGAAGCTAGCTGCCGGCCAACTTCTCAACTTTGTAGGAATATTCTTGATAATGACATCCTTACACTATCGGAATCGGGCTCTTTGCCGAGTGTCAAATGGTTTGCCAATTGTTTTTTCGGGCACTTGGCAAAGAGGTCTTTGCCGCTCGGTCAAAGAGGCCTCTTTCTTTGCCGAGTGTCAGAAAAACACTCAGCAAAAACCTCAGTTGAATTTGTAGTTCTAGTTGACAACTTTTTTATTTAAAAATCATTTTATCATACAAAATTATATTTGAATTTGTCAAATTTGAAATTTAAATTTTATAAATGGTCTCAGATGAAAAAACTTACTAAATTTAAAGTGTAGATCTCAAAAAATTATAAAACTTTATAGTTGATAAGTTTTTTATTTGAATTTGTTTATGGCCTCAATCAAGCAATTTACACTCGATTTAGTATAATATGTGTGGAAACGAAATGACATATAGACACACGTGAGTATGTAGTGCGCAAGGGAGAGGTCACAAGTTCTAATCCTGCCAACCGCATAGCCGTGAATTTTGTGTGAAAAATGCCGCGATTCTACCGATTAAAAAAATCTTTGCTATTAAAAAAATCAGGATTATTTTCATTTCAAACTTTGCCGAGTGTCGGGCACTCGGCAAAGATAAAAAGCACTGGGCAAAAACGATTTTACCAATCGCTATTTTGCCGAGATTTTTTTCGTGTGTTATACTCAGCAAAGTCTTTGCTAAGTATTTTTTGGGCCTTTGCCGAAACCGATTCTGGTAGCGTTAGTTGTGACTATATATAGCATATGGTATACTTTATAAAAAGTGTACGTATAGTTCGTAATGGAGGATCTTTTGTATTTGTGCCTTTTCCTTCTACCATAACGTTGATACAGATACTTTTTTTAAGGTAAAACGTTGATACAGATACTCGATCTACCGCTTCACAAAAAAAGAAAAAAAAGAAAGGAAAAAAAGATACTCTACTGGCTAACTGTGCCTCGATGATCGGGCTTCGGAGATATTATCCTGAGATTATTCTTCATGCACCCAGCTAGCTTGAGCTTATATGCAAGGAAAGTATCATTTGATCAATGATCGTATTCATAATAAATCGTTGTACGTAAGGTGAGAGAACAATCATGCATGATGAGGATCCTTTGGTGGACAGGGACGGCGGCAATGCAGCCAAGCACATAGACTAATATATCAAGCTATCTAACCTAGGCATCTCTGCTGCGCATATATATTTATGTCAATTGATTGATTTTTCAATGGCTGTTTGCTACATTCCTTTTCTCTTCGTGCTCCAATCAGCACACATGCATCGTTAACGTTGCATGTTTTTGTTTGTTGCTATATATATATGGCCGGGCGCTTCATTTCCGACCTTTGCCATGCAGTAGTGTTCAACAATTTTTGTGAATTCATCAATCTCGAGATTTATCGACCCAATAAAGTATTTAAAATGTGTGTGTTCATACGGGTAAATGTGTGCTTATGTATGTGAGCATCTACGTCTCTCGCACAAAAACAAATGGCCGCAGACGATCCTACATATGCACACAAAAGACACAGGGACCTTACTAAACGTGATTAACTTTATTCCCAAAAAAAGGGAAACGTGAAGGAAATTTGCATTACAATTACAGTTCCATGATGCACTAACTCATGTACAATAATCACAAGGAAAAACAAAGAAACATGCATGTGCATCAAGCAAATCAAGGCTTCTCGTCGGGCCAGGCGTTGCCGATCCCTGGGCTGCAGGTAACGGAGGAACGCGTGCGCAGATGGTGACGGCGATGATGATCGATAACGTGTCCGTTGACACGTGTTTCGTTAAGAGGGAATGATGATGACAACGAGGATCGACCGACCCTGTTGAAATGTATATTCATTCAACGGGTGTTGCCAGCGGTCTTGTTGCCGATCCCAGGGCTATGTCCGGGCGCCGTGGGCCGACCGTCAGTGGTCGCCATCATGCTGGTGGTCGTCGCCGTCGCCGTGAGACCTTGCACCGGCGGACGGCAACCACCGGCGCATGCTCCCTCGGCCGCGTGCTTCTCCGCCATCAGTAGCCTCCTCGCCTCGCCGGACGCCGTGCCGCTCGACGACGTGAGGATTAAGACGATGATCGCAATGCACGCCCACGACGGCTTGACGAGACCAGCCATCTTAGCACGCGAGGATATGTATGTGGAGTCTAGGCACCGGAATGTAGCGTGAGTCTGGTGCTGCACTAGTAGTGTCCTTGAGCTCCTTGCCTGGCTTGGAGAGTTTGATTCCAGAGGGGCAATCTCTGCGACAATTTATAGTGTCCTTGAGCTAAGTGTTCCGCTTTGCACCATTGTGAGTTTGTGCGCCCAAAACAAAAGGGCTATCAGTACGAGGGCCAGGGCGGCAGAACATGAAAGAAAGATACTCCTTACAGATAAAGAAGTGCAAGTGTCTTCAACGGTTCAACCGATGTTAGTCCACCGTCGTGCCATGGCATGGCACCACACCAACCATTCATGGCGCATGTCACTTTCTGCCGCAATATTTTCACATGGTAATAAGGCTGCAGTCAATCACTTCAAAAAATATAAGGCTGCAGTCAAAAACTCTGTTCTGTTCATGAGCACGCGCACATGTCGCATGGAAAAAGAACAAAAGAACTTTTAAAGCGTAATGATAATGATTCGGATATATCGATGGGAAGGTGCAGCTACACTCACGTAAACTATTGAAAATAACCTGAGATGCCAGACCACTGCATAAAGTGCTATTTACAACGTTATGTTTACTGTCACGTCTCCATCAGAAGAGGATTCAGATTCAGAACCAGGGTGGCGCCAACTGAATCTCTGCACGGAACACTCTGGGAATCTTCCCGTCTCTGACCAGCTGTGACCACGCACCGACAGAGACGGTAGCTAGGCGCCCATGGCACTGGCCATTGGCACCTGTGTTCCGCTTGCATTGTGCTCCATCGAACACAGCCACACAGGGCCATCTTTTGACCGGCCACGCACATTCGCCGGCGGCAGAGCTCCCGGGACCAAGGAACTCACCTTTTCATCATTAAACCTTTCAGCCTATTGCCGGCCCGGCGATGGCCGACGGCCGACGGCGTTGTAAAGTGACCAGCTTAAGGATCCAACCAACGGTTTAGGATACCCAACCGGCTCAGGCAGCTACGGGGAAAAAGGCTCCAAGAAAAAGCTCACGCCTGTCCTGTCAGGGGCAGGGCGACGGCGACCATTCCATATTGCCGGAAATACTTGTCAAATAGGGCTTTTTCAGAAACGATGGTCCATGGGGCGCAGCCATGGGGCACTAAGCGGTGACCAAATGCCGCCATGGCTGGCTGGCCGGAGCTCTGAGCTCTAGTTAATTGCAGCATATTTAGCTGCCATCCAGGGAAAGGGGAGGGCACTCTGATTCCAAATGCCAACTGTCTGCTCTTTCTACCCAGTGCCACTCATCTGAACGTAGCTAATATTAACAAAGGACTAGCTAGAGATGTGCTTGTCGACAATTTGTATTCCTAAAGTTGCATGTTACACCTACTTCCTGAGATTGACGAGATCTTTCGGTGCTCCCAAATCGATTGGTGATGGATGTTCAGGTCCTTTTCTTTAAGTTGCAGCCTTGCAGGGGCTAATGAGTGTCCTGTAGAGCACCACATGGCCGGCTACCTCGTTTTGGAAGGCTATAGACGGCCTGTACCTACACCAATCCCAGCACCCTTGCCCCTTGGTTGCTGCAAAGGTCCACACGATCTGATCACAAGTGTTTACTGTTTTATGTGACAGCAATGTAATGAGGTGAAACTTTCATCAGAAGCTGACAGATTCTCACAGATGATCCTCTTGCATTGACCATCCATGAAGTAGGCGTACATATGAGCAGCTTTGCCTTTGATCCATCCAGTGAACCCCTTGCTACACATTTGTCTAGATTGTACACGCTTTAAATCGAATGGAATTTATGTCATTCTGCCCATGCCCAACGGCAGAAGCCTACACAAGTACAAAGGCGCAGCGATCTTTGTGAAAAAGCAGCTCATCTTGCATGTTATTCAAAGCAAAGATCGATTAAAAGAAAGCGAGGCACAATCGTATCAAGTGCTTGTTCCAAGCAGCACTGCTGGGTATCTATCTGCTCTAATGTTTAAATGCTGGCCGACCTGGAAGCTTTTCTTCTCTTGTCAGCTGAACCGCTGAATTAAATCATCCATATTAACCAAATAATGATACACGTAATCCAATGCTGATATTTATTAAAAAGAATATTAGTATTTTACATTTTTTTTACACACCACAAAAGCCAGCCAGCAGAAGCTAACATCGTCAATTCATAGTGTCAGCCTAGTCACCTACAAATTGTTTTATTGTTACAATGGAACTTTGTATCAACAAATAATAGCAACCATAATTATTAGTTGAAGTAATGCAGAGTTCTCTCAGTGTATTGAAACTAGCATCAGGGCTTTCTTCATTTTGGCGATCTTGCCTTGCGAATTCGCCTTTCATCAGACAGCAGCTTCGCAAATCTGCAAATGCTAAACAGCTAAGTACATCCTAATTGGGTGTGTTCTAATGCAATCATCACTGTGATAGGAGGTGTAGACTAACCTCTTTAGAGCTTCTTCATTGGTTATCTTTGTCCTATGACAGGCAGGCACCATATGGCCAGTTTCCAAGTTCGCCTGTGAGACAGGCTTCTTTAGTAGCATATCTCCAACTCTGGCAAGTTTCTCCATATTTTCATTGGTTGCAACATCAACAGAGGACAGTGTCCCTTGTAGAGTATCATCCTGTTATTTTGAAATAGTAATCTTTGAGATAAAGCAAATCTATTAGCTCTGCAAACTAAATATATCCATTCTACTCACCTGAATCCTCAGATAGTTTTGCTCAGAATGCAAGGCTTTGAAAACAGCAGAGATATGGATATCCACCATATCTGCACTCGCCTGTGTGAAAATATCTACCAAGGGAGTGGATCCACTGCCAAGCAACCAACCCAACACTCCCCATGATTTAGCCTTTTGTGCATTGTAGTTTGATTCAAACTTTGCTGAGCCTGTGCCTAGTGAAATGACCAAAAACCGACCATAATCCATAGGTTTTATTGGAAAGAAATCTGGGTTTTCCTTGAATATCTGCTTGGTTACTTCTCCAATGGCAACTAAAGCCTAAACAACAGAAATATAAATTAGGTTTCCTCAAAAAGTTTTAATATTAATTTCTGAATCACATACTATGTTGATACTTTGCAAGATTTGACACATAGAAGAACTGCAAATAATGTATCAACCTTGCATCATGTTTGAAGGGCAAATTTCTGATACTAATGCATAATTACTGATAAATATCGCACCGGATTATTGGCAGCTACTCCTCCATCAATAAGATGGAACTCCTTGGTGTTCCCATGGCAATCTTCTGTCTTGAAGTAGTGTGCAGGAAGATAAGTTGGAGCAGCAGATGTGCTGATACAAATATCTGACAGTAGAGCATCCATTGTGTTGTACTTCTCATTCTTAGCCTATGATATACATATAAAAAGAGCTCATCATGTAAATTTTAAATTTTAAGCATGGCGGATCAACAGAAGTCCATCTTATTCACTCCCATATCTTTCCCATTTGATTTATTCTAACGCCAGATGAAGTGTTCTCATTTGAGTACCAAGCATTTCATACACAGCTGAAGTTATTTGGTTCTAACTAGTTGTCATAAACATGCAGAGAATTATTCATAAGTCGTACAATGTGTTAGAATCACCACTCTTCACAGGCTTGAGAGGGATGGATAGGGTAGGATGAGAGAGAAAGCCACACCTCATAGGACGAGAAAATAATAGGTTGTAGCCGCTTGATGTCGAAAGTTGGTATTACCACATCTGTTAAAGTCTCGTGGAGCCTGGTGATTCCTAACTTCTTTCTGACAACTTCATGAAGGTACTTACCATCATAGGAAGGTCCTGACAGCGATCGGAATATCCTCATTATCCTACCAAATGGACCCCTAAAGAAAGACCAAAAAAACGTTGATTGGAAAAGTTTGCAATCCAATTAACAAGAACAATAAGATATGTATTCACCTGTGCCGTGGGAAAATCTTGGGAGCATGGTTCATATAAAATGCTTGAATATCCTTGGCCGCAAAGAGTGGCCTGTTTGTATTGTTTGGTGCAGCCAGCATTGAGGTCACAAGCCCCCCTGTGCTGGTCCCAGCAATGACATCGAAGTAATCTGCTAACCTGGCTTCCTCGCCATCAAGTTTCTTTATCAATTAAGAAGAACAGTTTTACATAAGAATCAATCAAGAGAACATTTAGTGTATTAACAATAGGATGGCACTCCTAATTTGGACTGCAATGCAAACTGCAAAGGCTTTCAAGATTTACTCAGGTTTTATGAAAGTCATAATCTATTAAGGTTTAATTGTCAACGCTTCTCAAGAATTGTCACCCACAATGGAATATAGTCGCGAATTGGGTTTAATTCTAAATGGTTTGTACTTTGAACTAGCATATCAACAAATTTTGGAGACTACAAATGCACTTGTCACCCTCATGCGAGCAACATATGCAATAGGGAGTTCTAAACTATCATATCTCTCACGAAGTTAGTGTTGCTTAGGCAATCATACGATACATGAAACCACATAGCTCAGTTCTGCTTCTACAGATTTACCTGCAACTCTGATTCCAGAAAGGTGAGAACAATAGCCGGAATGATTCCTCGAATGCCTCCACCATCAATAGAAAGAATTGTTACAAGGTTCCCATAGGTTGGTGGCTGGAGGTGTTCTCCTTTCTCCATATTCCGAGTCTCTCTAGGGGCCAGTTTAACACAACTGAACCTTCACCAAGGACAATCAGGATGCCAAGGATGTAGTTCGTGAAAAAAGGACGCCAAGGATGCTGAAATATATTACAGGACAAGTATTTATAAGCTTCAAGATGAGAAATTTCAAGGTATTGGCTGGCAAAGGAACGGGCTAAACATAAAGAGACGAGATGTTTCCAAGAGGATATATACATTCAGTGTTAGCCATTATGTGCAACTTAAACGTGGGATAATATCGTGCCCAATATGGCAACATGTCAAATACTCCATTCGTAAGTGCAAACGTGCAAGTCAAATGTTTGAAACATTGTTAAGGGTGGTTAGGTTAGGGTGTTTTAAAGTAACACAAATAGTCACCCAAGTAAAATTGAAATGCTTATTATAATATTTCTAGGAATGGAAAATGTGGTCCTCTTTATTTTAACAACTGAGATGCTGGCATTTGTGAGAAACAATTATCATTTTGGGGGGGAATAAACATCCCTTTCTGAGTTTCCCTTGACCTAAGGGATCTACTAATGCCCTCAAGGCACTGCTAGAAAAAGGAAATTGTCACAATTCAATGCTTTAGTTATGATGGAAAACTAGTACTCATTCATTCAGAACCAAAAGAAAGCAACCCTCTGTGCACTATTTCAAGTTTTCAACCTCAACTTGCACCGATGCATGTAACCCTGTCAAAGGTGACAAATTCCATGTGCTATTTCATGCTGATTGACGAAGATACCAAGATCAGGAAGAAGCTCGCTGCTGCATAGTTGACTGGACAGCATGCAGCTATAGGGAAACAACCAGAATAGCATATTACATTTAATTTATCACAGATTTTATTACGTATATAGTCGTTGCATCATTGCTGAGGTATGTCCATTCCTTTTAATGATTATTTTCCGTTCTCAACATCACATGAACTAACAGAAAGGTTATGACTTTTTTCCTTGGCTCAATGAAGGGACAAGCTGTAGACTTCCAGATTTCCATAGGCTAAAAGTGTAATCAAATTTCATATATTATGTAAGGTCACATTCTAAGACTAGATATCATCTCATGATTAAGGATTCAATACTCTTTGGGCAAAGAGAAATCTAAAGGATAGAAGTTTGATTTCCAAGATGACTGTGCAGGGAGTATTGTGGATCCAATAGTTAACATTAAAACATAAAATTAGTGCAGCTGATAATACAAACTCAGGTGAACCTATATGCACATGGAAAAATGAAATTTGCTACATAGTTTAAGTACAAAAAAGGAAGGTACATCACATGAACATTAAAACATAAAATTATCATGTCAGTAGTAAGAGGTTAGAAACCTTTATATGTGGATGACACGGCAATCTTCATTAATGCAAGCAAGCCTGACTTAGATGTGGTCAAAGGAATTCTGAAGGTTTTTGGTAATATCACCGGCCTAGTCACCAATTTTGAGAAGAGCTCCATCCATACGATTAGATGTGAGAATATCGACCTCAGGAAATACTCCAATAATTTCCTGGTACCTTCACCTCTTTCCCATGCATAATCTAGGCCTGCACCTTCACACACGCTCCCTGCAAAAAAGTCCGCGTTCAACCACGAATTCAAAAAATCGGCCAGCGACAGCTGGCCTGGAAAGGTAGACTTCCAAACAGAGCTGGGCGCATAACGCTGGTCACATCGGTCCCCTCAGCAATTCTAACTTACCATCTGACCATCTTTCCTCTCGCAAAGTAGGCAAGGAAGCCAATTGACAAGATACGCCATGCATCCCTATGGAAAGGAGAAAAAAAGGCAAACGGTGGACACTGCTTGGTAAATTGGCCAACAGTCTGCATGCAAAAGAAACTCTGTGGTCTTGGCGTGGTAGATTTGGAAAAAAAAAATTGGGAGAGCGTTGCGCCTTTGATTGCTGTGGCAAAAATGGAAAGAATTGGACAAGCCTTGGGTAGGCCCAGACCTTCCATGCAAGCCAGAAGACCACTTGCTGTCCAACGCATCCACAACCATAACCATTGGTGGTTCGAGGGCAAAGTTCTGGCACCACAACTGGATTGATGATGGCCCCAAAATATTTGGCGCCTCACCTCTTCGTCCTGGTTAGGAGAAAAAACTGAACGGTGCAACAAGAGCTAAATAGAAACACCTGGTGCAGACAACTTCAAGGAATGATCACAACAGCTGTTGAGGTGGGGGAATTTATCTCAATTTGGATTAGGCTACAGTGGGTACATTTGGATCCATCAAGTGAGGATACCATCGTTTGGAAATGGACGGCGGATGGCGTCTACACCATTCAGCTTACCGTGCACAGTTCTTTGGGGTGGTCAAGCGGGATCACATAAAACTCATTTGGCGGGTTTACACTGAAAATTGATGCAAGTTGTTCGCCTGGATCCTAATTCAAAAGAAACAGCTAACAACAGATAACCCCACCATCAGGGGTTGGCTGCACCCGACCAGCTGTCCATTATGCAACGGACCTCCAGAAACAGGCCATTATTTTTATCTCATTTGCCCCTTTGCGCAGATGATCTGGTTGCAAGTGTCCACCTGGGAGAATTTGGTGATCTCACAGCAAGCGCTACCTATAGATTTCGACAATATCAAAAACTGGTGGGAAGCTGCAGCACATTCATTTCATTAAATCCAAAGGCACAAATTTAATGGTATGGCCATTTACATCATGTGGGAAGGAAAGAAGCCGAAGAATCTTTCAGAATGAGTATTGCACTGTGTTGCAAGTCGGGGAGTTGGCATAGGAGTGCTTAGCTCAGTACAGAAGGGCGCTAGACCTTGAGGAGTAAACTTTTGTGGCTTTATGGTTTGGGGGGAGGGGGCCGGGGGGAGAGCCCTTACAAAGAGCTGCCCGCAAGCTTGAGCTTTTAATTCATTCCTCTTGTACATAAACTTTTTATTCCACTCTTAATTGAAAGGCAGAGCTCCTGCCCATTTCTTTCAAAACAAGTAGTAAGAGGTTAGAATTTAAGTGAAGCGAGCAGTGGCTTCCAAGGAAATCCATCATATCTGTTTGAAATTTTGAAGAATATCTTATATCTTTACAAGATGAAGAATATTTGCATATAGATCAAAAGTGCAAGAAATTCAATATGATAGCTACTAGTCATGTGAATGGTGATTCAGCTTTTGGTCAATTTGCTGTCAAATTTGGCTCCTGGCACCACTGGAGTCGACTTGTGCAGTTTTTTTTCGAAAACATTTCTTTCCTCATGAGTAAACATAAATGAACGACCATATGCATGATGGTCAACCCTAACTCAAGCATTGCTACTGCAACAGATAAAATCACTACAGCATTTCTCTGTAACTTCTACCTAGATCCTTGGGTCCATGGATATCACAATTTTTTTTTTGATGAAAGCATATCACAAAATTTATGTGTATAACTTATATCTTGCCCAAACAGCATGCCTTTTGCAAGATGGTAAAGCCAAGTGTGTTTGGTCAATGAAAGCAAAAAGACAGGTCAAGGAAGCAGTATTTCTCAAAACCCCATGATGCAGCAATTGAAGTAAAAGATTGACCAAGACATCATGCATGTCTTGTACGACAAACAAAACACACCTAGGATACCTGAAGGTGGATATCAACGCAAGCGATATCATCAAATAAGTTGGTCCAAGAAAAATTCTCCCCATATTGATTTGTTTTACAACTGTTGGGTTATGATCCATCATGGGTGGCTGCTCCTGGACTGTTGCATGTGAGACTACCAGCCATTTCTCCCATTTGTGCAGGAACACTGCTCTAGTATGAGAAGCCTCATGACTCATGTATACTAAATAAATGACTGCTCATGTTATGCAACAAGGTCACCAGGGCTGTACTAACGAGAATACAAGCAATGCTAGGATTTTATCATAAACTTTAGTCAGGCAAAGCAAATACAGGTTGCATAGGTATACCCAAGACGTTAACCCAAAGTTAAGTCTAATACAGCTCACTTAATTTTGTCCTGATTCAGTAACCTCTTCTTCTGATGAAATTTGAGAATCTGGAACCCATATCCAGACCTTCATTAACCTTATGAGATATCCAGTATATAAAATCTAGAACTAACTGTAAGTCTGTAACTCGGAAACAAGATAAGGAGTATAGACTTTATAGACTAATATATCTATGGGAAAAAAAATCAAAACATGCATGTCCTTAATCAAAACTCGAAACAGAAATGTAACCAAACATCAGATTCGAGAACAATGCACCATGGCCGCGTGAAGGAGTGGATAAACGGAGATGTCATCCATAGCTCAGGAACTCAGCGATGACCCGGACTTGCGCCTCCGCCTCTGCGCTCATGGGGCACGAGAGATGGAAACCGTGTCCCTGGTCGTCCGCCTCCCAGTCCTCCACCTCCCCGCGCCACCCACTTCCCTTCAGCTTCTCACAATACAGCCTTCCTCTGCCCCTCATCGGGTCCTTTCCCCCGACGCACACCAGCACGCGCCGGCACCCCAAGCCAGCGAGATTGGGGGCGCCCTCTGCCATCGGATTGATCAACGGGTCGGCGTCGCACCCGCTCGTGCCCGGGCACACCACCGGCCACAGCCGGACGAGCTCGCGGAGCAACGCTGCGCCCATCTCGTCCGTCTCGGAGCTCTCGCCTCCCAGGAAGTAGGGATGGATCAGCACGAGTGAGCTGAGCTTCACGCCGTGGCCCAGCTCCTCGGTGCCAGCGCGCATCGCGGCGTGGTGCGCAATGTTGGCGCCCGCGCTCTCCCCGCCGACGTGGACGCGGCCGAGGTCCGCGTGGGCGGTCAGCCAGGGCTCCTGCCCCCGGCCCGCGGCGTGCGCGGCCACCCACTGGAGCGCCGCCCACGCGTCCCCGTAGAGCGCGGGCACCGGATGCTCCGGCGCGAGGCGGTATTCCACCGACACGACGATTACGGCGGCCGCCGCGGCGAGCCGGTTGGCGTGGGCGTGCACCGCCGCGTCGAACGCCGAGCCGAGGCAGAACCCGCCGCCGTGGAAGAACACCAGGACGGGGAGCTTACCGCTGTAACTTCCGGGGGAGGGGGGCGACGGGAGGTAAATGCGAGCCGATACGCGGGCGTCTGGGAGGATGGCGACGTCCTTTGAGGAGACGCCGGTGGCAGCGTCAGTGGAAGGCGGGGTGAAGTCGATCGGCAGGAAGCGCTCGACGCGGCCGCTCTTGTACACGCGTATGAAGCCGGGGGCGTCGAGGGTAACCTCGTCGCCGTCGCCAGCGTCGGCGTTGGACATGGCGTTGGGGAGATTGTAATATGCCACAGAAGGGGTCGCAGATATCGAACCCAAGAGCTGGAGGTTTATTTGGTATTGGATGTGATGTGCGGCGGAGAGCCGGAGACACAGCTGCGCCGAGCTGTCCGCCGCCGACGAGGACGCGGCGCCGTCGTGGCCAGTGACTCCAGTGAGCACGTGTGGGGATCAGATCTGAGATTTCGAACCATTCCAAATCCAACTGCTTCCTCCGTCCCCGCCGCAGTTAGACTTTTAGACATTTGACCATCTATTTTATGCAAATTTTTTATATAAATTTCATATATTTTGTTATTACTTAATTTATTATTAGAAATATTTTAATAATAATTTAATTATTTTATAATTTACATAAATTTTTTTGTTAAAACAGCTGATCAAATAAAATATTTAAAAGTCAACTATGGGCTGTGACGGAGGGAGTACTACTCACTGACGTGGGCCACATGGGCCATTCTCAGTAGAGCCCATCCAAACCGCCAAACCGGGCCGCTGATCTGTCAACGCCTCCCGCATTGAACACACGCCAACCGTTGCTGGCGGGCGGCGGCGCTTAAACGTGAAGACGTGGAACCTGCGGCGACCGCACTTCAATCAGCTCGGCACTCGCCTTCCCTTCGGCCCCGCCTTCCCAGGAGGCCAGGACACACCGTCGACCACGACGGTACGAGTGCACGACCCACCCATGGCCGGCTCCGGTGCCAGCGACGATGAGGTCATCTTCGAGATGGCGCAGTTCATCCGCGTCTACAAGAGCGGCCGCGTGGAGCGCTTCTTCGGCTCCGACCCCATCCCGGCCTCCACGGACGCCGCCACGGGCGTCGCCTCCAAGGACCGCGCCGTCTCCCCAGACGCCGCCGTCCGCCTCTACCTCCCGCCGCCCGCCAAGGACACCGAAGCCAACGTCGGGAGCAGTAAGAAGCTTCCGATCCTCGTCTACCTCCACGGCGGCGGCTTCTGCCTCCACACCGCCTTCAACTTCGTCTTCCACGGCTACCTCACCTCCCTCGCCGCGCGCGCCCGCGCCATCGTCGTCTCCGTCGAGTACCGCCTCGCGCCCGAGCACCCGCTCCCCGCCGCGTACGACGACTCCTGGCGGGCGCTCGTCTGGGTCGCCTCCCACGCCGTCGCCACTGGATCCGGTGAGGAGGAACCCTGGCTCACGGACCACGGCGACTTCTCCCGCCTGTGCATCGGCGGCGACAGCGCGGGCGCCAACATCGCGCACCACATGGCGATGCGCGCCGGCGCCGAGCCCCTCCCGCACGGCGCCCGCATCAGCGGCGTCGCAGTCGTGCACCCCTACTTCCTCGGAGCCGACCGGGTGGCCTCCGAGGAGACGGACCCCGCGCTGTTCGAGAACGTGGTGACCATGTGGCGCGTGGTGTGCCCGAGCACCTCGGGCGTGGACGACCCCTGGATCAACCCGCTCGCGGCCGGCGCGCCTGGGCTGGAGGGGCTCGCGTGCGCGCGCGTCCTCGTGTGCCTCGCGGAGAAGGATGTGTGCCGCGACCGGGGGCGCGCGTACGCCGAGGAGCTTAGGGCCGGCGGATGGACCGGGGAGGTGGACGTGCTCGAGGTGAAAGGGCAGGGCCACTGCTTCCACCACGTCGACTTCGCGTGCGACGACGCTGTCGCGCAGGACGAGGCCATTGCCAGATTTGTTAACCTGTAGCCCTGTAGGATCCTTGGGATCTCGTGGGTGTCGTACGTTGTATTGTATTTGCGCACAATTCCAGTGTATTGTATGCGGCTGGTCTGAAAACCGGCCGGCGAATTCATATGTTGTTTGTGTTTTACATTTTTGCGTCCGAAACGTATTCTGATACATTCGGTGGAGGATTTTTCGATTCCCATTTGATGAGTCTATTAAAAACTTTCTGTGTTCTGACCAAAACGAGGCACGCAAATCTAAAGGCTACCACTTCCATTCTTCTCATCACACTGTTGGTCTACTATAGCTCCAACTCTAGCCAACACAGCTCAGCTATTTTTTTTTCTCAATCAAGCAAGAGGCTTGCGCGTTTTTTTATTAAAAGAAAAAAGAGTTTGGTACAGTCCAGGTGTTTCACAGATAGACAATGAGTTGCACCCCTCATCTAGCTACTCTCTATCCTACTACTCGTTGTAGAAGACAACCAAGTTGGCTAGCGCCGGCTTGTACCCAGATCTCCGCCCGCTGCTTGATCAGCACCTGGATCACCGGCAATTGAGTGGCTGCTCCCCGGAATCATTTTGCATTGCGTTCCTTCCATAGTTGCTAGGCCATGAGCGCTAGTAGAGAGTCTGCCCCTTTGGCGAAGTTTGGCCATAGCGACCTCCAAGTCTCCCACCACTCAACAATGGTGTCGGCTGATTGTTGACTGAGGTGCACTCCTAGTACCACCGCTAATTCGAACCACAATTTCCTAGAGAACGAGCATTCGACGACAATGTGATCCATTGTCTCCGGCACCTGGTCGCATAGCAAGCAATTGTCGTGGGTGTCCAAGTCGTGCCTTCTTCTTCTGTTTGTCGTGCACTGGCGCCGGTGAACTACCAGCCACAGGAATAGCTTCACCTTGAGTGGCGCGCATAGTTCCCATACTCTGATGCAACAGCTCAGCTATGATTCAGCAGAACGTTTAGAAAATGTATGAAATGTCCATAATGTTGTTCCATTTTTCTCCTATCTTTGTTCTTTTCTTTCTTCCTCTATTTATTTCTCCTTTAACAATTTCATTTTTGTATCCTCTCGTTTAAGTCTCCTCCCGCTTTCACATCTCTCACATCCACCAAATCTGTTGTGCTCCCCCACCACGGTCACCCCCGCGCCTTGCCCATCCGCCACGCTTATGTCTCTGCCTCGCTGTCCGACCTCGCTTCGGTTGTCGCCCACCCGTCCAAGATATACTTGTGTAGGTTTTGTACAAGTGTTTTGAGCCTTCATTTTTAAATGACCTAATTCACTCCCTTATGATTGTCCCTCAAATACATCTATCCATTTCTGTACAAACCTTCCGGCAACTACAAGAACTAGAAATTCTTCTTCGTGATGTTGAACTCTTAGCTTTGACGCTTGGACATATATATTTGGTCATTGTCCAGTGCAGAAAGCTTTTAGATGGCTTTAAAAGTCTTGTTTTTAGCCAAAACATGAGGTAATATTCTAGTTACACAGCTAAAAGATAGACTGCTTATTAACAGAAGTCTTCTAATAAAGCAAAAGAATACGAAACTTTAGGGTTTCAATTGTGTTCTATATGCTCTAACAATGTGGAAGAGCCTCGATTGCATCTCTTTCTAAATTGTGAGTTCTCAAAACATTATTTAGCTGAACATTAGACATACAAAAGAAGATATGTCAAGAAAGTGGAAGTGGGGATCTAACTTTTGCTCACATGACTGGAGTCTCGTAGCCGATGTAGGATTCTGGCCTCATCAGGTCTTAAGGCTCGTTACATACCAAGATACCACTGAAAAACCAAATTTTGAAATAAATTCAGAAAAAAAATACAACATCTTTTGTGCTAACTGTATAAATGAGGCCGAGGCTCGAAGGGCTAAGAGCTAAATAAATATTTTCACAAATACAAGACTAGCCATACCATGAGATGCAGATCCGAGGAGAATATAACTTGTAAGAATTTAGGATCTTCCTGGTGTTTTGTGAACATTTGACGAACAAATTGTTGATTGAACCCACACGTACAATTGTTGAGACATGATGACGTATTCATTCCCCATTCGCCAATCATTGCCCCGCCACAACTCACAGAGTGCAGGCTAGTAGCCAGAAGAAACTGAAGCACTGGAAGTAGACGTGCGTGCAGCGCCATATCACGGCGATTTGTGGATTAGGAATTAGGAATGGTTCCTGTCATCATTGCGGTATGGCTTCATCGCTTGACTCGAATCGATCTATCCTTCTTTTCACACACCGGCAAGGCCACTTTTGTAAGGAAAAGGAAAAGGCTCCTTCAAGGTGGGTGAAATGTCTTCGTCCAGCGGTACTTTAGCTCGACTGGATAGCTGTCCATTTTTGTGTTTGGAGAAAGTCCATGTTCGATGCCTAAGGCCTGTTTAGTTTACCTAGTAGTTTTTAAATTTAGTATTATTAGTAGTTTTTAATTAAATACTTCTACTAAATAGGACTAAAAATGCTTTAGTCCTCTCTAGTACTAAAAGAAATTAAACCTTTAAGTAGCTAAAAAAACTAAATCTTTTAGTAGTTCCTAAAATTTAGTAGCTCAAACCAAATAGGGTCTAATATCTTGCTAGCCCGAGATGACGCGGTCGTGATCCATAAGGGAAGGCACCTTGCAACTTTGTTTTTCTTTTTAGGTTATCTTGCAACTTTGTTAAAGTATTGAAGAGCCCCTGCCGTTGCCGTCTTCGGCTACCGCAAGCATTGTGCGATGCTTTGTACCTGAAAACCGAACACATTGAGATCGCGTTTAGCAAATCGTAATCCGAGAGCCAATACACAATCGTCTTGAGATGTTTTGTTTCAAAAGGAACGATTTTGAAACAAAAACAAAATCTTAATTTAAGATGTCAATCGTTGAACAGGCTGAAAAAGAAAAAGCCAACGCTGTTCATTTTGCGTCTCGAGTCTTCTAGCCGAACAACCGAAGTGCTGGTCCCAGTACGAGGTTTTCTGAAACTGAAAACATGTAGTACTACACCAGGAAGAAACTGAAGCGAAAACAGAGCATCGACACTGCAGTCTGCAGTCATCCTGTACATGGGCCGGTTTGTAGCCGACCCAACCCGTGAACCAAGCCGTGCAAACCGCACTTAAAGGCCAGTATCCGGGTTGGTTTTACACGGTTCCAAACCGCTTAACCCGTCAATTAGTTCGTCTTCTTCCTCCTGCCGTTGTTCACGGCGCTATTTACGCACGCGCATTAGCGCATGGGCCCAGCAACTAGCAGCTGGAACTCCAGCAGTCTAGCTAGATCCTGCAATGGTCTGGGAGATGCATGGCACAAGGTGAGAACCACATCCTGCAGGTTGGAGACAGGGCAAGGATTGACGAAGAGGAGGTGTTCTCAGGCGTACATCCTGTGGGGGCTGTCGCCGCTAATCTGCGCCTACATCTACTCCTGGACCGCTACGCTCTCTCCGAGGGCTATGTTCGCCAAGAGCGCCGGCGCTGTAGCTGCGCGCGTCACGTGTCTGCTCCTACTCGCCCTCGCAGCGGACATGCTGATTGGACACACCGCCGGCGCGGCCACGATTATCCTCGCCTCGCTACTCTCCGCCTGCGTCTGCGGGCGCGTCCTCGCCGGCAGCGCGCGGGCACGGAGCGCTGGTAGGCCGCCACGGTGGCGTCCACCCCGATCTACCGGAGCCGCGCGAAGGAGGGGGAGGAGCGACGCCGCAAGGCCGTCGTCGGCTCTTGCATGATGTTCTTGGCAGTCGCGTTCGCGGCGTCCGTGTGCTTGGTGTAATGGTTAGCGACGGAGACGGAGTTGGAGGCCCCACCGACGGAGCTCGTCTTCTTCGTCGCTGGCCCCATGATCCTGGCCTGCAAGGTGCGCAGGCCGCCATTGTCCCGCACGGCCGGCGGCGAGGCCACACGTCGGCGTGGCGCACCAGCGACGATGGCAAGATCCCCGCTCCGGCGCTGACCAACCAAGACGCTGCACACGGACCCTTCAGCCCAACCCCGCTCCTCACTAGGCGCAAACCGTGAAAGCCGTGGAACCGGCGTACCCAAACCGGCGCTGACCAACATGAGGCGGGTTGGGACGGGTTTACCCACGAAACCATAAAACCCGGACCACGTACAGGGTGAGTCTGCAGGCAGCTCTCCTGACGATGTCAAAGGTGTGGTGAGCTACCATCCCCAGATTGACCGTGCTCGCCACCAACCAAATCACCACATCTCAAGTGAACCCTATCCGATCCAAATACAAAAAACAACAAGAACATGCTACGGTCGGTACGAGCAATAATAATGATTAATAGCTACTATTAATCATGTACCACAATCAGCAATCCTCAGTTGTTCACGATTACACCTAAACTGTACGCCCTCGCCTCCGTGATGGCTACCAACCTACTCGGCTACTCCCGGGTGAGGAAGCCGGTGACGAAGGCCAGCTCCTTGACGGAATCGGGGTCCTTGGGCCTATCCAGGAAGTAGACGTGCCGCTCGCCGGGGGTCTCGTACTGCTCGATCTCCCCGTCCCAGCCGCTGCCGTTGAGCGCCGCCGCGTACGCCAGGCCGCGCGGCCGGAAGTCGTCGAGGCCGGACGACGTGACGGCCACGCGCGCGCACGCCAGCTTCCGCCACTGGGACGCCGGCATCGACAGCGGGTCCACAAGCGGGTCGTCGATGCCGTACCGCCCGCCGCAGATGAAGGACCACGTCGCCTCGTACTGGCGCCGCCGCGCCGGGTCCGTCGTCTCCCCGGCCACCGGCTTCTTCCCCCAGAAGTACGGGTCCAGAAGCAGGAGGCCCCTGATGGCCGCACCGCCGTCCAGCCCGCCCTCCGTGCCCGCGCGCATGGCCATGTTGTGCGCGATATTGGCGCCGGCGCTGTCCCCGGCGACGAAGAGCCGGGACAGGTCGCCCCGGTTCCGCAGCCACGGCTCCGGGCCGGACGCGGCGTTCCTGGCCACCCAGTTGAGCGCCCGCCACGAGTCGTCGTACGCGGCCGGCAGCCGGTGCTCCGGCGCCAGGCGGTACTCCACGGACACCGCCACCACGCGCGCCTTGGCCGCCACCCCGTTCAGGTACGCGTGGTACAGCGGCGTGAACGCCGACTCGATCACGAACGCGCCGCCGTGGTAGAACACCAGCACCGGGTGCCTGCCACTGTCCTTGCTTCTCGTCCGGGGAGGCAGGTACATCCGTGCCGCGAGCCCGGTGCCGCTGTCGAGCACGACGTCCTTGGAGGTGACCCCCGTGGCCTGGTCCACGCCGGCGGAGCACCGCGCGGTGCCGTCCAGCCGGTGCACGCGGCCGCTCTTGTACATGATGAGGTACGGGGAGAAGTCGAACGCCACGATGCTGTCGTCGGGGTTGGACGCGTTCCCCGGCGGCGAGCCTGCAGGGGGCAGCGGCCTCCTGTGGTGGCGCGGGATCAGGAACACGCACAGCAGGATGACGGCGGCGAGGAGGAGGAGCAGGGCGAGTAGAAGCAGCGCGAGCTTGGCGAGCTGTCGCCGCCTCGGCTTGGCAACCATGATCCCCCCACCAGCTCAAGACTAACAACTCTGACAGGGATTGGAAGAGCAAGCTCGGCTCCGCTGGCTGCTGGGCAGGAGAAAACAAGTGAGATTTGGGACCCCCGGCAGACGATTGACCACTACTGATCTCTCATCTTCTGCTACTACGGACTGTATAGAATACAAATTGCGAGGTTGGCACTTGGCAGGTTGCGTCTGGGGATGATACTCCGCCGCTAGCCACTGCGGTTGCGGGGCTCGGAATTCTGTGACTGTGAGCACAAGGTGATGGGTGTAGGAATGTGACGAGACTTTTTGTTTCTGTGGTCATGGTCCTAGTGGATCACCCGCATCACAAGGTGAAGGGGACTGGAGAGAACACCCACTCGTGCCGTGGCTAACCTGTTTGTGCAGCTATCTTTGGACAATCATTAGAACAAATTTTCGCTGTGTACTTCTTCAGAACTGTAGTACTCCGTAGAATTTTGTGGTGCCGCAGGGACAGGCTCAGAAATTCAGAATCAACCGTCCATTACTAGGGACGGCAGGAGTACCCAGTACATATCATCCGATATGTAAGGATACCCAACCTTGAATTTTTCTTTAAAAAATAAAGGAGACGCTTCTGTTCAGTGATCGAAATGTAGCAAAGACAGGACCCATGATTGTCAGCCAAGGATCAGAGTAAAAGAGCATCTCCAGCACACCATACGAAATTCTACTCTTCATTCTGCATATCTCCAATTGGTTATCCACTCCATAGGATTTTTCATGTCTCAATAATTTCTAGCAGAGTAGTCAAATCCTACTCAATATTCTATTGATCTACTCCTTCCATTCTAAGTTGCAAAGAAGTATGGGTGAAAGTTACCCACTAATGTTGCTGATTACACTTTCAAAAAATAAATGTTACTGATTACACATATACCTTGTCCTTCCTGTCTATTCATTTTGACACTTCTCCCCCATACGAGATGTTTCTTCTCACAACGCTCTCATGCCATTGCAACACAAGTAACCATGGTCTCAATCTACTAGCGGAGCAGGGATAAGACATAGAGGCCCCACCAACCATGATTCAACAAAGACTTTCCCCCTCCTCTTGGGCTCTCAACCACTGTGGGTCATGAGAACCCAACTCTCGCTGTTGTATGAGAACCCAACTCTTGCTATTGTAGCTTGGCCCTCAGAGCTATATAAGGGGAGTTATACCTCCTTTCTAAGAGATCGGACAGTCCAGAATCGATTCCTCCTGCCTCAAATCCATTAGCTTACGAACCCCCTATTGTAATCCCTCGAAGCAGTAATAATTTTTTCCCCTATGTTTCGAGTGCTACCATTGTCTTCATAAAAGCAGTGCGACACTACATTTTTACGTTGGTCTACAAAACACAAAAAATGTACTTTGCATACTTTGTAAGACTATATTGGTTGTGTGATGTCTCACAGTTAAATTGTTATGTATTTGTGCTACTATATTTGTATTGTTGTCTTATCAATTGTTATTATCTAAAATAAAGATAGTGTTGCCTAAATTTGCTTTAAATTATGCATTTTTTTGTTGTCTTAACCTTCGTTGATAAATTTGATTATTTCAGTTAGAACCAAACCGAAATGCTCGCCTCCAAGATTTTTCGTTTAACCGACCCGTTCCCATTTTCTAACCAAATTTCTTTAAACAAATAAACAGAACCGAAAACGGATGGCCTACCGGCCTACCCACCACACCAGATTTCCGGATCGTTCATCCGCTATTCAAGAATCCAAATCTCTCGCCTACTCGCTACCAACAAGAAGAAACGGGCAGAATGCCCGCATTGTCGTCTCGGGTGCTCTGTGCGGCTCTTCTCATCGCTTCGCTAGCCGCTCTGCTCGTCCGGTTCCCAATCCACAGGCTCCTCAATCCCAACGCCGCCATGGGCCCTGACGCCGAGCTCGAGTTCGAGATGCCCGGCGTCTTGCGCATGTACAGGACCGGCCGCGTAGAGCGCTTCGACGGCACCGAGACCGTCCCGCCGTCCCCCGACGGCGATCCCGTCAACGGCGTCGCGTCCAAGGACGTCGTCCTCGACGCCGCCGCAGGCATCTCCGCCCGCCTCTACCTCCCTGCCGGAGTGGATCCCGGGAAGAAGCTCCCCGTCGTCGTGTTCTTCCACGGCGGTGCGTTCATGGTCCACACCTCCGCCTCCCCGCTCTACCACATCTACTGCGCCTCCCTCGCTGCCGCGGCGCCCGCCGTCGTCGTCTCCGTTGACTACCGCCTGGCGCCCGAGCACCGCATCCCAGCCGCCTACGACGACGCGTTCGCGTCCCTGAAGGCGGTCGTCGCCTTGTGCCGCGCGGCGGATGGCACCGAGGCGGAGGCTGAGCCCTGGCTCGCCGCGCACGGCGACGCCTCCCGCATCGTCCTTGCGGGGGACAGCGCCGGCGCTAACATGGCGCACAACGTGGCGATAAGGCTGCGCAAGGAAGGCGGCATCGAGGGTTACGGCGACATGGTCAGCGGCATCGTCCTCGTGCACCCTTACTTCTGGGGGAAGGAGCGGCTGGGCGCGGAGCCCACGGATCCCGGCTACCTCGCAATGTTCGACCCCACGTGGGAATTCATCTCCGGCGGGAAGTTCGACTTGGACCATCCCTACATCAACCCAATGGCGTCGCCGGAGGAGTGGAGGCAGCTCGGGTCCCACCGCGTGCTGGTGACCACGGCGGACCAGTGCTGGTTCGTGGAGAGGGCAAGGGCGTACGCAGAGGGGATCAAGAAGTGCGGCTGGGAGGGGGAGCTCCAGTTCTATGAGACCAAGGGCGAGGCGCACGTCTTCTTCTTGCCTAAACACGGCAGCGACAACGCCGTCAAGGAGCTCGCCGTCGTGGCCGAATTCGTCAGGCGCTGTTGAGGTGCCCGGACCTGGTGAGGGAATTCCCATTGGTGAGTAGTTCAGCGAAAAGGTTAGCACAATTAGTGATTTTGATTCATATTGCAAGAGAAGGACAAATGTTCAATCCCGAATCTAGCAGTACTTCTGAATTCTGATCTTGAATTTGTCTTGTGATCGAGATTTATCCTGAGCTTAGCATAATGTGTATACTTCAAAACTGTCCCTGTTTATTTATTTAAGACTGAATGTTGTCAGTAATTGCATCTTTTGTTTGGCAATCCAAGAAACTAGTTGGACTACTCGATTGATAAGACTAGAGATTGATCCATTTCATTTCATGTTTTATTCAAACCACCTGTTACAGATATACCTCGAAATATTGAAAATACAACATTGCACTGTCACTATTTCTTTCCCCTTGTTCAGAAGAAATTGAGTTGCGTTAGCCGTGACAAGTTGTGCTTCTGCGTACACATGTAAATAGAGCAACAACTTCGCTACAGCTGCAATGCGATAAAAACTTCTGATAACATTTCCAGCAAACACAGTATGTCAGAGTCGGCTTGCCGCCGGCGACTCTCCGACGATCTACGATACACACAACTGGAATCCGGGAGGGAGAAGTAGGCGACCGACAGAGGACCGGTTGGGGAAAAGTGTAATACAAGTAATTGGTTGCTTAATTCTGACTTCTCGGAGCCAATGCCAATTTATCAACTTCACCGGCCGTGCAGGCCCAGTCTGGCCCAGAGGTCTTGATGCTTGGATGCCTGGCCCGTTTCCCCTTCCTTGGCCCAGCTTGCTCTTGTAGAACTTTTTTTGTTTTTAATTTTTTTTTAAAAAAAATTTACTAAAATAGTCTCCCGTTTCAAAAAATAACAGAACTAGTCGCCTGCAGTAGGCGTTTTTTAAAAAACGCCCACTGTCTGGGCGTTTTTTGTGACGTGGCAAACGTCGGGCCGGCGCCGGTGCCGGCGTTTGCGGGCGGCCCTCTGGCGGCTGGCCTGTTTTGCGGGCGGGCCCCGAGCAGTAAAAAAACGCCCACACA
>CM041630.1:46205820-46306609 GCA_023333625.1 Bothriochloa decipiens | reverse complement strand
CGTCGGCGGCCACCGCGGTCCGCGGCGGAGAATGTGTGTCTCGCGTCATTTTTCTTTAATCTCTTGGGGTGTGCGATCGTGTCAGTGTGTTTCCCGCATTCGGTGGTTCCATCTCGACCCCGACCCCGGCCCCGGCCGTCCGGCGCCGGTGATGGTGAATGGTGATGGGGCTTGGCATTCGCGTCCTGCCGCCTGCGCCGGTGCCGGTGCGCGAGCGGCTGCCAATTAAGGTTGCGCACAGACACTGCCGCGGCATAGTTCCGGGACCACGGAACGCGCGTGGTCGGCACCGCTCCTGCGTTTGGGAGCTGGCTGGCTCTAGCTCGTAGTACATCAACGGCAAAATTCGAGGGCAGGGAGGATGCGGTGCAGGCAACTACGGCATCCTGTTCCGGTGCAAGACAGCTTTGGATCGGCGGCAGCCAAGCTTGCGGAGGGAAAGATTGCTCACATGGGGTGTTTATTGGTCGCGGCACGCACGTACTTTTGAGCTTGCGTTGCACTTGCACGAATATCCCATGTACAGCAGTAGTAGCAGTAGCTTTTCTTTCCTGGGTAGAAAAAAGGATGGACTTCGGGCACGCTAGCCACTGGACACGGACGGAGTTCTGTGGGAAACTAGAATTTGGCGCGGCAACTAAAGTAGCCCCTTTTCTCTTACGTAATATGTGTGTATTTGTATTAAGTGTGTAGTGTAACATTTTTTAGATAGTAAATTATTTATTTAAATTTTTTATTTAGTTTTATTGATTTTTAATATATTTAATTACTAAAATATGATTGTATGTGGTCTGTGACATAAATTTTAAAATTATTTTATTTTTGGACGATGAAGTAGGGGTGTAAAATATTTTGGTATGCTTTAGGGTGGTTCTAGTTTGTTTAGGAATTTTCTATAATTTTTTTAAAGAAAAAGTGCTTATTTCAATTTTTCTGGGTACATTTGTTACCAATTCTTATATGAACAGTAAATTTATCATATTTCTGGGTACGTTTCTCAGGTGCGCGTGGCGATTCACGCATAAACAGTAATAAGCAGTGCACATAAAAGCAACTTTTTGAGCTATTTCAACCGTCCGATCAAAATCCAACGGTCCAGATTTTTTTCGTACGTGACCATACCCCGGAGCGAGAACGCGACCGTATTTCAGTACTAAAAAATAGATAGCCGGTAATCAGCCTAATTTCCACCGCCTCCTTTCCAGTAACTCGTTCCTCCCGTTCTCACCGGACGGTCTGAAACTATATAAAAAAAAGCTGCGGCGCGGCGGCCGTGTAGTGTGGACTGTGGAGTGGCTGGTATACGTCCAGTCCACGGGGGCGCGGCCTCTGTGATTTCGCGGTCTCGTCGTTGTTCGTCGCAACGCGAGCCCGCAGTGATTCGCAACGCGACGTGCAGGACCGGATGCGGCGCAGCTTTTACTCACCGTGCGGTCACGTGGTGCGTCCATCTCGGCGTGCCTCGGCCTCGTCCTATCGCCCTCGCGGTCAGGGGTGGCTGTTGAGCGCGCATGTGAATATGTGATCGTCTTTTCTTGCGTTTTTCTTCCCTTTTTATGGGCGACGGCCTCGGGGTCCGGCAGTATTGGTTTTGTTTACAGCCATCGACTGATCGACCCCATCGTATCGCTCATCGCTGTGGGTGACAAACGTCGTAACATATACAACCGGGCTACACGAGTGTGTATGAGTGGCACGCGCTCGCTTAGCATGGTTTAGGCGGGAGATTAGTCATCCCGACCTGTTTCTATCATAGCGAGTTATTAGGCATACGATGTATACCATACTAACTCGTGATTGCATCAAAGTTCTATCTGCTTTCTCCAATCGGAAAACGAGAGTTTTAGACGCTAACATTTGAAATCGCTTGATTCACCTCCTGAGTTTGAATCTAGCTGACATGGTGTGTCAATTGAGGAAGATAAATCAGAATACTGAGATAGTTCGAGAGTTCAATGAAACTTTATAAAAAAGATGTAGACATATTTTTCTAACTTTTCTTTTTTAAAAAAACTCAATATTTTCTAAATGAATATGCATTTAAAAATACTAAAATCTGGCCTAGTGTACAGCTCCGTGTCATAGTGTCAGTGAGGGAGCTAGGATTTAAAACTCAGGCATTCACTTCCATATAAAAAACAAATCGATAGATTTAAATATAATTTATAGTAGCACACTACACTGGGTACGTCCTTTTTTAGCACACTACCGATAATAAAAAATCACAAAAATACTCAAATAATAAATTGCTTAGCTAATCACTTCTAAGATAGGCATGAAACAAACTAATAAGTAATAATGGGAATTTACAAAATACTACAATGTTGCTTTAACTTTGCAATTCTTCATGGCTTGAAAGTGGCTAATGATGTCTTTGTTATTAACTTGTATATAAAGAACCTGATCAATAAATGTAACCAAGCAACCATTGAAGTACGGATCCCCAATCTTACTTCTTGATTTGTTCTTTGCATAATTCTTGATAGAAAAGACTTTTTCAACACTTGTGGTTGCTAGCACCAAATTGGGAAGCATGTAAACAACTCTATGCCTTTGATGAGCTCATCAAGACTCCTCACATTTCTAAACCTTTCATCATTGCACATATCAGTAATGTACAAATTAAGTGTAGCAGGAAGATGTAGCAACTCTAAGGTTCAGAAATCTTTAGGATAAAATCCAACAAGCTGAGTTAAATTGTCTTTGTCAAAAGCAACAAATCAATCGATGGGACTTAGTGCAACCATGCAAATGAGTACTTATTATGTGTTTAATTACCTCATCAAACCAAGCTAAAGCTGCCTATCAATGAGACTGAATTAGGGCATGTCAATATGGTAATGAAGGAGAGTCTTTATCTTGATAAAGAACCTCCTATGTCTTCCTAAAGGCCGACAAGATGTGTCCACATCGAGAATTTTGATTTTATTATTGACACAAAATGAGTCCACTTCTTCAAGGAAATCCTCCCACCCTGCATCCTCTGGAAAATCGATACATTTGCAACTTGGTCAAAAAAAATAAGTTCATCTACTACATTGACAATATCTTGATCTTCTTTTGCAAGGCATGATCCAAGTCTCTTGTGAACCCTAGGACTGTCTTGATGACATGAAAACAAACTCATATGACTGGAATATTGTCACCATTGTTTGTGCCTATGAGCACTCAACTCCTTGACAGTGATCATTGCCGAATTCTAGGATACCAAGATACAAGATGCATAACAATTTTATAGTGAGATCCCCAACCAACGAGTATATCATCTCGGTCTTCCCAAACCCATTTCTTGATTCAAACCCTCTCTAGTTTTAATATCACCCAATTCTAGAGCTTCTACAATTCTCTATGCCTATTCTACTCGAAGGATTTTGTGTCTTATTACAAGAGTTCCAAGCAAGGTTCAAAAGAAATCTACTTGATCAACGAACCCAACACAATTTGGGTTTTCCTTAGCAATTGCCACAATTGTTAACTAAAGTTGATGTGCAAAGCAATGAACATGGTAAGCAGATATACAATCATCCATAATGAATTTCTTGATACCATTAGCATGATCCTTCATGTTACTACCTCCATCATAGCCTTGTCCACATGCCATAGACAAGCTAGCTCAATGAATGCTCCATCAACTATTTCTCAATTATTATTTTAAGTGTCAAAGAAGTAGTGTTCTTGGCATGAACAACACATAGTAACCTCTCAACTACCCTTCCCTTCATGTCAACATACCACAAACAAAGAGCTAGTTGTTCATTTTGGTAGACATCACTTGATTCATCGTTGCAAAATATTAATCATTAGGATCTTTGATGATAAGCTTAGTTGTTTCTTTGGCACAACAATTAGTTATTTGTCTTTGTATTTCAGGTGTAGTCAACTTAAAATCCATTGGGGCGTTCCTCAAAACCTCCTTAGCAACATCTTTAAAAATTTCAGCTAACATAGTTTACAGCTTAAGAAAGTTACCTTTTTTAAGTGAACTTTGGCTTTCATCATGTCCACAAAAGGCTAAACCTTGACACAAAATAAACTTGATGCATTGAACAAAATATGACAAAAGGGACATACAAACAATCTTTTCCTTATCATTTACTACTACAAACTTTTGCTTTAGGTGAAATGAAGCAATTATATCTCTCCTGAGCCATATTGCGGAAACTAGTCATAGCTCCACTATCAAGGTTTTAGGTTAGGGGTGACCCTAACGGGGCGACTAGGTCTAAGGAGGAGGTGGTGGCGGTGGCTAGAGTTGCTGGTGGCGTGGCAGCGTTGGCTAAGTGCGGTGCCTAGGGGGTTAGGGTTTAGGAGTGGCGGCGTAGGAGTAGGCGCAGATAGAGAGAGAGAAAGAGAGAGAGACAGAGAGAGAGAGAGAGCTGGGGAAATAATCTTTTGACTATTCCTTTCTTAAGATTCAATGGTTATAAGGCCCTTTGTATTTATAGTCCTCAGAGACTTAACCCCTATGCAATCTAAAACTGATCTAATGTAGGAGCGACGGAAAGGCTGTAACACCTCTGGTGTTATATTAACTAAAACCTGCCATGTCATCATATGCACTGCAAAGCATTCATGATTAGGTCAACCTTGATGTGCATTAACTAAAACAAGCTTACATTTCATAGGTTGATTGTGTTTCTGGAATGTGTTGTCACATGAAATAATAAAACCCTACTTTCGAATGTCATCTCAAATGCTTGATTTATATTCTATGTACTTGAGGTGTAAACCGTGTTTACACTAGTGTCAAGCATAGTGTATAAGTCTAAGTCCAACCCTAAAAATGGTTTCCACATTTGAAGTTGAATTTGGATTTCAAAGCTTATTCCTAAGTCTTGCAATTCAAATTTAAATTCAAATTGGAAAGCTATAAAATATTTTTTAAAAGTCAACTTGGTCAACCAAGGGTGTCATTGGGTGATTGACCTAAAAATATCCTTGGATGATGTATGTGATCAACCAACCAATTAAATTAGAAACCAAATCGAGTTTGAATTCGGTTTCAAAAACCCTTTATTTCAAAATCTAGATTTATCCCCTTTTCTGTAATTCAAAATCCAAAAGGAATTTGGGGATACTCTAAAAATATAATTTGTAGATCTTGACAAGAGATACAAAGTTGGTATTCAAAGTTTTTCAAGTTTCCAAAAAGAATTTCAAATAAATTTGAAAATACAGTTTTCTAACAATTGTTCCCCTTTGATTTTAAAACCATAATTAAAAAATTATGCATAGTTTGGGAAACTTTGTATATGAAAAAGGTTTGGTTTGAAAATTAAAAATTTCATAGTTTTGAATATTTTCAAATTTTATTAAAAATCAAAAGTAATTTCAAATGTTTTTTTCTAAGGTTTTATTCCCCTTTTGAATTTGAATTCATATTTCAAAATCCAGACAGAATTTGAGGATGCCAGTTAAATGAAAAGTGTAGCTCTTGAAAAGTTATGCAAATGATATTTTTGGAGATTTTCAAGTTCTTATATAAATTTTGGAGTAATTTGTAATTTCAAACGAGTGGCATTTCTGTAATTTGCTTGAACAGCACCGAGACCTATCGTCGGCCGCCATCGCCGGCTTCTCAAGCCACGCCGCCATCCACCGCCGCACATGCCACGGCCGCCAGCGTGACCCTGGACGCGCGAAGCTTCATCGTCGTCGTGTCGCCGTCCATACCTCGCCCCTGCCCTATAAATAGGTCGGTCGCCGCCTCTTTTCTTCTTCTTTTTCCCTTGCCGCCGCCGCCGACGACCTTGCTCCGCCACTCCAATTTGCCGCCGTCGCTCCACCGTTGCTCAATTGCTCTTGCCAAAAGCTCTGCAACATCGTTGCGCTTCGTTTGAGCTAACTCATGCCCGCTCTCCTCGCCTGAATCGCCCGCACGACGTCGTCTTCTTCGCGGCCGGTTGCCGAGCCGCCGCGAGCTTTCTCGCCATCCACCGCCGCCCATGGTGAAAACATATGTCTATTAACCCTCTTATCATGTTCTCCGTGCTTCGCTGCCCCTCATGCGCACCTTTTCCCGTTCGTTGGTGCACAGAAATCGCTGTGACGCGGACCTTGCCGCCGGAGCACCGCCGCCACCATTAGCGCCGCCGACTACAGCTCGCCTCAGCCACTCCGAGCTTTCATTAGCGTGCGCACTAGACCCACGGTGAGCTCCTGCATCTCTCCATGCCTTCAATTTCACCCCTTTTGCGTCGTAGGGTCCGGCCACCGTGGCTCGTCGCCGTGCGTGTAGCTGCCAGAGCTAGGGGCCGGAAACGGGTTCATTTTGTAGTCCATCGCGTTCGCATAAATGTCCCGCGTGTGCCCGTGTGTTTGCCGTCGCTGGAGAAGCTCCGAGGAGCTTTGCCGTCGTCGTCCGCGCGCCGCCATGGTCGACGCCGGCTATGCTCCGGAGCTCCGCTACTACATTAGCTACCTCGTTAGGCTCGCCTCGTCGTGTAGAGCCCGATGGTCCAAGTCTCGCGACTGGAGACCTCGTCGTCGGTGAGCAATCGCCGGTCAAAATCGTCGCCGCCGTCGGTTAGCGCGGTGACACTATGCTTATTTTCTTTTTTCTATTTCCAAAAAATGATTTAAATGCTATTTTCTTTAGAAAATTATAGTAATTCATGTATAGCTCCAAAAATTCTAAAATTTTTTTGTATGTTCTTTATGATGTCATCTACCTAGGAAAAATATAAAATGCCAAATTTGAGTACTTTTTGCATATGTTAAAATTAGTCCTTTTAATTGAAAAATGCATCTTCTATGATTTTAATACATAAAATAATTGGCTTTTATTTCTAAAATTTGTTTTTTCATCTAATTAGACCAAGAGCTTTTCAAAATAAAATTTTGAGCTTAATTAGACAAATTTAATTTTTATGTCTTTATTTTATGCTTTTAAATAATTAATTAATCCTGTTTAATTACGTTTAATCATTGTAGGATTTGATTGACTTTGGGATTGCTTGATGACCTTGGTTCATTAACCCTAATGACCTTGGGCACTTTAATTAATTATTTGCGCTTACCTGGATCATGTCATTAGGGCTTAATCAACGTTATTTTATGTGTATAATGAATTTCTTTAATGACGTAGTTAACCCTAATGAACTTAGTAAGTAGGTTTTGGGTGGCTTGCAACTTTATCGTGAAGAAAAGTGGTACTCAGGTCTTTAATCTGATCATGCATCCATCGAGCATCATGTTTACCATTCCATCATGTTGAAGCATATCATTGTATCGTATAGTTTCCGTTAACGGAGAGTTTAACATTGTCGCACCAGATCCCAAGGAAGAGCAGACTCAAAAGTTGGGAGTTGATCTAGAACTCGAGACCGTCTACCCCGACCACCAAGGCAATCCCCGGATGCATTCAAACCCTATTTTATTTTATAAAATTTTTATCGCTTCAGTTATGATATGTTGCATTAAGTAATAGGAGTTGAGTGAAAACCCACCAACTGTATTACCTGTCTTACTTCCATATTCCTTGTTACCTGTTCTAGAAGATGCGTAGTAATGCTTAGCCCTGCTTAATTAATTAAGTGTTCAAAAGTAAAAGAATGAAAAAGATGAATTTGGCTTTATCTGTTGAAATCGTGATGATAGTTAATAAATCGAGTCCGGATGGGTAACTTGCATTGGGAACGAAGTCTCTCTGTAGTGTTTCCATCTGTTGATGCCCTGGGTCCCGTGTCGATGGTGAACTGGTGATATCGAGAAACTAGAAATCCACATACATGAAGTGTCATACAGTGGGCCAGAGTCCCCACGTATGTCATGGAGTGACTTATAGTGGGCCAGTGTCCCCACATATGTCATAGTGTGTTATACTGTGGGTTTAAGTTCCCATGTATATCGGTACACTGAGTCGAAGTGCTCAGGTGTATCATGTGGTGATATATGGCTGTGGTTGTTTTCCTGGTATATCGGTTCATCTGATATGCTTAGGAGTTAGAGTCTCCTGTATATCAGTGACCTAGGTCCTAGCTGGGTATATGAAAATGGATTCGAATCGCTGTTGCTTCTCGGAGAAGAAGACTCGATCGGTGTTCATCATCGTAGTAACAACTTGAATAATGATTAAGGTTTAAGAAGAAAGTTGGTTTGTAATTTTGATCTTGAGCAAGACATCTTTTCTTTCTTTCAAGCTTTTCTACAAAATTTCTTATCTCCTGCAAGCCATACCTTGTCCCTCTAGCCTGCATTTCCTGAGTCTTCACCCCTCTTTTTCGTCGGGTCAGTCTTGTTGAGTACTTTTGTACTCAGGGTTTGTTGAACCCTTGTTGCAGGTAAGCCTCATGGGCAGGAATGCTTTGCATCCTGCTGCATGACAGTCATCGAGGAAAGTGACGACGAATAGGATATCTCGCTCTTGGGCAGAGTATATAATCAAGGTTGATGTAATAAGTTATATTATTATTCCACTGCTACTATGGTTTGTAATAATTCAACTTATGATTTGTAAGTTGAAACTAAACGATTTGTAAATTTATGTTATTGTAATCCTTTCGCTCTTTTACTCCGATGTATATTATTTGTATAAAACTATTGTAATACTGCAATGTCTCTTTGTAATGATTGATCCTGCTCGGAGAATTATGGATGATTCAGGATTTACCCGACAGACCTTTTAAGTTTTATGGAACACATTCATGGTTATTTGGAGTCTGTTTAGACAATAATCATGCATGTGGGCCATATGCTTTAGAAGGTTCTGCCACAGCTGGTATCGGAGTCGGATCATTATTAAAAAGAGTTATTGTAGTATTCTTTTGTGAAAACTTCAACAGTTTTGAGTCAAATAATTTTAACTTAACTATTTTGGGTCCAAATTGCTTAATTCCTTATCTATGATTCTTTCTATCGACCCTTATTCTTATTTAAAAGTGTGGTGGTGGAATAGCATACTATATTGCCCTATGTTATAAAAGTTACCTTATTGTATGTGTTACCTTAAAAATCTTTTATGTTTAGATCGTAAGTTCGATTCATGCATCATGTTTAATTAATCTGTTTAAATTACCTTTCCCTTTAAAGTGATTTGGGTTAAGTAGTAACAATCCTTTTCATGCCAACCTTCAGAGTCCTATCTATATATCCTTATCTCTTATGACCTATCTTTCTTCAGGATGACCCTTACCAAGCAGACTCCCCGTAAGAGTACTGCACCGCAGGGGGTACCTCGACATCAACTAGCCCCCAGATACGAGGTTGGCGAAAGCAGTAACCATCCCAATCCAGATTCACAAGCTGAAATAGCAAGACTTAGGGCCGAGTTGGAGAGGCTGAAGCCGATAGGATCGAAGAGGCCGCTGAGATTACTCAGTTAAGACGATCTCGGAGGTATATGAAGCATCAAAGGAATGATGCTTGGGCACGAGAAGATGCAGCGAATGGTCGTGTGCAAGAATTTGAGGATTATGTGAAAGAGTTGGAGGAGTATGCTGAGGAAGCTGATGATGAGTATGTGTGGCTGAATAACCTGTTGGATCCTGAATATCAACGACAGGCAGCCCAAGATGATCTTGGTCTTGTGATGGGTCAAGATGAGGAAGAGGAAGACACTGAAGAAATAGAATCCGTAGATGATGATGTCATCAATGAGGAAGAAGAAAACCAGATGGGTGTAGCAAATGAAAATGAAGAAGATCTTATTGAAGAAGAAGATCCTGAGATAGTAGAAGAAGAACCTGAAGAAGAAGAGGATCCCGAAGAGGAGTTAATCCCAGTGGAAGATAATGAGGAGGAGGAGTAAAGAGTTTGGAAAGTGAGATGTGTAATATATCTTTTCCCTGCTTTCTGAAACCTAGTAGGTGTGGGAAGTCTTACCGGAGTGCAGACGGTTGTAACAAAAATAATATATTATAAGTGTGTTGCACGTCTGTAATATCTGCTTATGAAATCCAATAAGGTTTTGTGAGTAAAGTATAGTTTGTTTATCAATAGATGCCTGCTCACACTTGATTCCGTGATGCTACCGGTCCATCTCATGATGGAGGTGATGTCCCAAATCCTCCACCAGTTCCGCCAACCCTGGCCGATGCAGTTGTGGCCTTAGTCAATGCAACCACCATGATGGCCCAGAATCAGAATCAAAATGCACATTAGGGGAATCATGGTCGGAATAATAGGAATGAGACCACCTATGTAGATTTTACCGACACAGGTCTTCCTGTCTTCACCAGAGTGGATGAACCCATGGAGGAAGATGATTGGCTCCGTACTATGGAGCAAAAGTTTGGACTAATTGAGTGCACCGAATACCAGAAGCCCATGTTTGCAGCCCAGTAGTTGAGAGGTACTGCAGGAGCCTGGTGGGTAAATTTTATTGCTACTCAGCCTGAAGGTCATCGTATTACTTGGGCTGAGTTTTATGAAGCATTTCGTGCACATTTTATCCCTGAGGGAATTATGGTCATCAAGCTTGAAGAGTTTCTTTCTTTGCGATAAGGTGATATGTCAGTTATGCAGTACTTTGGCAAATTCAATCACTTGTCCCAATATGCGTTTGACCATGTTAGTACTGACCGTAAGAAGGAGTGTTTCCTCAGGGGTCTAAATAGTAAGATTCAGAGAATAATGACTGGGAACCCAAATGCTACCTTCCATGAGACGGTAAATATTGCTATATCTTATGAAGAAAAGAACCGTCAACACATGGAAGCTAAGAAGAAGAAAACTGGGATGTCAGGATTTTCTGGTGGAAATCAAAAGTGCCAGAAAATAATTTATCATCCCCAAAACCATTTCCGTCCTTCTTATCGTCCACCACAATACCAAGCCCAGCAACAGACATTCGTTCGTCTTGCTGCTGCTCTTCCTTATCCAAGATAGCCGAATGCCCCTGGTATTTGTAACCCTACTTCTCAGCCACAAAGTTACCCATGTTACAATTGTGGGAAGACTGGTCATTTTGCAAGATACTGCCCGCATCCAAGGCAGTATAATTCCTATGTTCCCAGGGCCTTTGCGCCACAACAGCCATAGACTCAAAATAAGGCTGGAAATCAGAATGTGAAGAAGAATAAAAATGAGAAGAAGGTTGGCAAGGTGTTTTACACTCAAGTTGGAGAAATTCCAGAAGGAGAACCTGTCATGATGGGTACGTTCCCTGTTGCCGATCATCCTGCAATTCTGCTTTTTGATTCTGGTGCATCCCATATATTTATCAATGGTACATTTGTTAAGACACATGAAATACCAACAATGGGGGACAAAAGAACAATTCTTTATACAATCGTCTGGGGGGCGTATGTGTACTAAAGAAATGGTACATGGTGTGCCAGTAAGTTTGGGTGGATATATTTTTCCCACCGATATGATAATATTAAAGGATCAGGATATAGATGTGATCCTAGGTATGAATTGAATGAAACGACATGGTGCTGTGATAGACATCCTGAATAGAACTATGAGAGTGAACATATCTAATTGCAAATCTCAACTTCTTATCCAGCTTCCAACTCTTAAGAGGACTGTTGAAAAGGCATGTGCAACTTTTGTGAAAGAGATCCAAGATATACCAGTGGTCTGTGAGTTTCCTGGTGTGTTTCCTGATGAGTTACTAGGTTTACCTCCTGATAGAAAGGTAGAGTTTAGAATTGATTTAAAACCTGGTACTGCTCCAATATCCAGAAGAGCTTATCGAATGGCACCACCTGAGTTAGTAGAACTTAAAACTCAATTACAAGAGTTACGGGATAAAGGTTTTATCCGACCTAACTCGTCACCTTGGGGATGTCCTGCCCTCTTTGTGAAAAAGAAAGATAAAAGCTTGAGGTTATGTGTGGATTATCGTCCCTTGAATGAAGTAACCATCAAGAATAAGTACCCTCTACCCCGCATTGATCTGCTTTTTGATCAATTAGCGGAGGCGAAGGTGTTTTCCAAGATTGATCTTTGATCCGGGTATCATCAAATTAAGATTCGCCATGAAGACATTCCAAAGACCGCCTTTACTACTCGATATGGTCTGTATGAGTATTTGGTTATGTATTTTGGACTTACCAATGCACCAGCTTATTTCATGTATTTGATGAACTCAGTGTTCATGCCAGAACTTGATAAGTTCGTGGTAGTCTTCATTGATGATATTTCAATATATTCCAAGAGTGAAGAAGAATATGCTGAACACCTCAGAATTGTTCTGTAGCGTCTGAGAGAACATCAATTATATGCTAAATTTAGTAAGTGCGAGTTTTGGTTGAAGGAAGTGAAATTTCTTGGACATGTTTTATCAGACAAAGGTGTTGCTGTTGACCCCAGCAAGGTACAAGATATACTTGATTGGAAAACACCAAAGACTGTGCATCAAGTTCGAAGTTTTCTGGGAATGGCGGGTTGTTACCGTCATTTTATACCAAATTTCTCAAAGATATCCAAGCCCATAACTGAGTTGTTAAAGAATGATATCAAGTTTGTTTGGTCACCTGAATGTGAAGAGGCATTTCAGAAATTGAAGAAATTAATGACCACTGCTCCAGTCTTAGCATAGCCGAATATTGAGAAACCTTTTGATGTTTATTGTGATGCTTCTGGCATTGGTATTGGATGTGTGTTGATGCAAGAAGGGAGAGTTGTTGCTTATGCTTCTCGACAGTTGAAGAAACATGAGGAACATTATCCAACACATGATTTGGAATTAGCAGCTGTTGTCCATGCATTAATGATATGGCGACATTATCTGTGGGGTAATAAATATAATATGTACAGTGATCACAAGAGTTTGAAATACATTTTTACTCAAGATGAGTTGAATATGAGACAAAGGAGGTGGTTAGAACTAATCAATGATTATGATTTAAAAATATACTACCATCCTGGTAAAGCAAATGTAGTTGCTAATGCTCTTAGTCGAAAGAGTCATTGCCATTGCTTGACAGTAAAACCTCTAGACATTTCTCTTTGTCATGAAATAGAAAAGTTGGGTATAGTAATAGTGCAATATGGTAGTTTGTCCAACATTACGGTTGAATCAACACTCAAAGATCAAATTATTGCTACGCAAAGAAGTAATAAGGGAATTAAGTATATCAAAAAGAAAGTTAGAAAAGAAAAGGTTTCTTGTTTCACAATTGATGAAGTAGATGTCCTATGGTATAAGAATCATCTGGTCATACCAAAAGTTTCTGAGTTACGCCAAAAGATCCTTGATGAAGCACACCTATTAATGCAATATAACATAACTGAAGCGATAAAACTTTTATAAAATAAGAGTAGAGTTTAAATGCATCCGGGGCTTGCCTTTGTTGCAGCGGTGGTTAGTTCTCGTCAGGATCACAGGTGTTACACTTGACACCAACTCTAGGATGGACGACACCACATCATGGATCCGCGACTTCACTTTGATGGTGGATGGCATTTTTGGAAGATCGTGCACCAAAGATTCACTCACTCTCAAACAACTACACATATTTAATGATGCATGTTTTAGCATGATGAACTCATGACATGATGCACGACAATGCATTGGTGAAAGCATAACAAGATTAAACAACTGGCTAATTATAAACTATTTTAAAAGCATTACACAAGATAAATATAAAACTCCACCTATTCTAAAATCATATAGCCATATTAGGTATTAACATGACATAACAGCATCATACAAAGGTAAAGGAACCATATTTTCTATTTATACATTTTTATTATAATTATAAAATATTTAATAAGCAACAAATAAGATAAATCAAAAGATTAAGCATACTGCATCTAATGACCACAATATTTTTACTACAGCACATACATGGCATAAGAAACATGTCATAAAAATTTCAAGTCAAAATAAGTTACATAGCATGAGATATGAATTTCCTTCCTTTCTATCATAAAATAAAGGCATAAAACATAACTAATTATTTTATTACAAAACATAGCATGTTTCATATTTTTAATAAAAACTAGGCATCACAAGGAACACAACAAAATTTGGTTCACCAAAAACTGAGTTACCAAACTCCAGATATGAATTTCTGAAGTTTGAGAAAAGCTATTACACACAGGCCCTTAGGGCACTATTCACCTGAGTCATGGACTTCGCAGTTAGACCCCTGCCTTTTGTCGAATTGTCACACGTGGTCCTTGACGCGAATGGAAACAGAGGAGGGCATCAGGACCACGATTTCCGGTGATGGGAGTGTTTCCCGACGGCGACGGAGTGGTTAGGGAGCACCAGGGTGACAAGGAGAACTGGCTCGTCGTCCCGGTTCGGCCCAAGGCGGCCCGAGGCGGTGTGGCTGCGCGAGCCGACGGCTTGGCGGTGATGCGGCATAACGGCGGCGGCTCTCCGGCAACGAGACAGCCGAAGGAGGGGATGGGGAGGTGCAACGCTACACGGGTATGGAGATGACGCGCTCGGTTGGGGCGGATATGGAGCAGAGGCGGTTGTCCGCGTCGACGGCAAGGATGACGACACGAACCGGAGGTGGTAGTGGCGTTCCCGCGCGTCTGGACCTCTCCTGAGGAAGATGATGATCGCTCAAGCTGCAAGAGGACGTGGCGACGCTGGCGGTGCAGACGGTAGAGGAAAAAACTGGCCAACGGCGCCTAGCCACGGTAAGACGGCTTCGCCGGCCATGGCGGCATCGCCGCGACGGTAATGGCGCCCGTGGCTGAGTATGAAGGAATTGGGTGGCGCAAGCGGGCTCAAACGATGCGCAAGAAGGTGGCAATGCTAGCTACGCGATAGAGCCGGCGGAGCTGCAGTAACGGTGACGAATTTCACCGGCGATCGAACTCGTCGGTGAAGGAGCAGAGAAGAGAAAAGAAAGGGATGGCGACCGGTGCTCAGCTTATAAAGGGAAAGGAGAAGATGGTGGAGTGCCTGGAGCCTTCGCGGGTGTTGCCACACAGCTGCCAGCACGGGAGGTCTAGAAGACGTGACCAAATTGAGCACGGCGACGACGCGACAGCCAGGCAGAGGAGTAGCCCCGTCGGGGGTACTGTTCCGCGAAACTATAAAACTACCACTGACTAAACTTTGCAAATTACTCCAAAAATATATAGAAATGTGAAAATCTCCAAAAATAAAGTTTGCATAACTTTTCAAGAGCTACACTTTTCAGTTAATAAATATTTTCAAATTATTCCTATATTTTGAAATATGAATTCAAATTCAAAAGGGAAGCAAACACCTAGAAACAAATATTTAAAATTACTTTTGATTTTTCAATAAAACTTGAAAATATTAAAATCTATGAAATTCTCAACTTTTCAAATCAAACATTTTTCATATACAAAGTTTTCCCAAATTATGCATAATGTTTGAAATATGGATTTAAAATAAAAAGGGGACAAATGTTGAAAAACTGTATTTTTAAATTCATTTGCAATTCTTTTTGGAAACTTGAAAAACTTTGAATACCAAAATTGTAGCTCTTGTCAAGATCTACAAATAATATTTTGAGAGTATCTTAAACTTCCTTATAGATTTTGAAATATAGAAAGAGGGATAAAATAGGATTTTAAAAATGGTTTTGAATTAGCAATCAACTCATCATTTCATGTATAAAACAAAACACCATATAAAAGACATTATTAAAACATGAATGCATTTATGACATGATGCTCAATGATTATGCTTGATAATGCACTTAATTATAATTTTAATTACTTACTAACATCTGGGATGTTACAATGCCCCCCTTGGGGCACGCTGTATGGGCCAAGCCCATTAGGCGTGTTAGAGCAACTCCAATAGTTTTGCATTTTTTGTTTGGAAAAATATGGTATTTGCCAAATCTCACATTAATATAGAAAAGGTAAAAGGAGTCAATCTCCAATAATTTTGCATTTAGAATTGGCAAAACTAAAAATTTTACGTGCGAGGGGGAAATATCCCGCGGGAGTAGCGTACCAGGATGATTGCCAAGCGAACCGCAATTTGGAATATATGCCAAATATCACCCGATGTTTGCCAAATTGCTAAAAATGCCAAGCCCATTTGCCAAACCGTTGGATAGGAGATTTTTAGACTTTTTTGCAAAAAAACAAGAACGCCAAGCCCATTTGCAAAACCCTTGGAGTTGCTCTTACACCCACAAATGTTCAAAAATGCTCTTTCTCATGTGCCAATATCTTCACAGAAGCATCTTTGCTAGAACTATTATATTTATGCCTGAACAAATAGCAAACAAGAAAATGTGTCATTATTCTCAACACTATATTCAAGCCAACAAAATTTCAAACCAAGTTGTCATGAAGCGCTAAGGCTAACCTCCAATACTCCTTATATGAAAATTATGACTCCATGGCTGACAAGGCCCTAATGCAATGTATGCCCTAATCACAGAATTTTGTTCATTAACATCATATCGTGGATAAGTTGTTCATTTGATTCATACCCTGAGTCATCACCAATTCTAGTATTGTCTACTACACCTTCGCTAGGGTTTTGGCAAGGGATTAGTAACAACTTCAGTATCATCAACAATGCCTTCATCAACATGTTGGCAAGAAGACCTCATTAGCATCTTCAACTTCATCTTCACCAACATCTTTGGGAGGATTTATAAATGACATCTTCGCCTTCGCCTTCACCAATATTTTGGAGTGGAGCGATCGCCATCGCCATGTTCAAAAGAATTTCTCACAAGCACCAACCAAGAGAGGCTGCAAGGAGCACATTGGACAAGTAGTCCGCCCAAAGGCAAAAGTGTTGCCTGGCACCCACGGGTGAAAGATTGAAGACATGTCATGATCATCTACAACTACTTTGCCTATGTCAAATACTTTGGCTATTTCAATTACATCAATATCTTTAGCAAAGGTTGAGTTACAAAAACATGGTACCAAGGGCTTAGGGTCAAAGAGGCAAGCTACCAAGGCCAGGGTCATGGAGGTTAAAGTGAAGGTTGCCACCGAAGACATATTAAAGACTAGATAAAGGTAAAGTAGTCCTTAGACTATGCATGTATAGACATAACTTATGTGCTAAGTGTGATTTGTAGTTGGGGCACACATAGTTGTATTCAACTATTGGATCTTTACATTCGATCAAAACCAAATATTTTAGGGGCAACTGTTAGGGGTATTATTATATGTTAGGGACTCCACTAGTGTTTCCAGGACCCAATTATGTAGTTTGGTGGCTTGCAAAATAATATTTGGGTATCATTTGTAGCCACTAGTGTTTTTATAAATATAAGACCCACTAGAGGAAATAATGAAAACCTCCCCTCCCACTTTCCATATAAAAGGAGAGGGGTGAAGAGGGACCTTTGGCCAATCACTTGTTTGGCTCTCTCCCTTCTTCTATCCTTTGTTTTCTTGTTTTTGTTTTCAAAAACAACAGGCATGTATGATATAACATGTAAGTTGTCTATAGCCGACATAAGTAGAAACTAGAAGCCAAGCGATACATTTTATTATCTTATTTTACACATGCCTTTTCTCATAGATCTATTTTGTACTAAAACATTGAAACATGGTTAGATAACCTATTTTGACCATGTTTTTTTCTCTTTATGTATGTGACTTTTTTGGGAAGCTTACTTTAGTTATGTTTTTTCTTCATTTGTAATGCACCTGGCGATCTCATAGTATATAGAGCAAAAGTGTGAGGCTTCACTGAACATGGTCATCACTATTTGTGTTGTGTTCTTTAGTGTAACTTTATTGGCATCATCGTCCTTATACCTTAACATGGTTATGAGTACCTTTCTAAGAACCATACACAACTTGATGTCAGCGTCCTTTTAAGAGGCATTACTAGTTTAGATGGAGTCTAGACAAGTTCAGAGCTTACCTAATGTGATCGGTACCAAGACCTATATCTCCCCATTGTGTTCAAATAAGCAAGCAGATTCTCATTGTGAAACTTGTATTAGGTTCTTGTCCCAACCATGATTTGGGCATTCACTTCTTGAGCCCCTAAACACATTTGCTTAGAATTTGAGTCATCAAAATGTGATGAAATAAATATTCTATAATGGAATACATAGACTTCCATAAAACAAGGCTCCATACTGTTAATCGTCTGACCAATGAAGTGACTACGCCTCGTTGCTGGGTTAAGAAATGGCCATATTGGCACATTGTGGCCAACCAACTTTGGTGCTAAGGTATAATAACGGTTTGCACACCTTGATTGAATTCATCACAACCTTGTATCCTTTCTCACCATCATCAATGTTAAACATAATGATAAGTGAATCCTAAAATTACATTAAAAGACATTCAAATGTTAGTTAGTTAGCAAATTCTTATATCCCATTCCTTTGTCATGGCCAAAGAGCCTGAGGAGAAGAGTAAGTAGAATAGCCCTAGTGTCTTGTTGTAGTCTTCATCTTTCACTTCCTCTAACTCCTCGTTCTCCGCACCCTTTTCTCCTCCACCTCCTCTTCTTCTTTACTTCGTCTTATTGGGAGCATTGTGCCCTTCTCCATGTACCTAATTGATATCACTGTGATAGAAGTTAGTAATTAATCACTTCATCAACTAGTATTCCTACATGATAGATAATTTAAGTCATAATTAAGGGTTAAAATTTTAAGTTTAAAAGTTCTATGTTTACTTTCTCTTTTTGTTCATAGTTTAACCCTAATCATATAGATATGTCCTATTTTTTATCCAGTTACAACAAAGTTTATTAAGAAACTATATAAATAGGGTTTGACATACTTCTATACTCCATCCAACATCACAACTATCTAATGCCTAGCAACTGTCTACAATCATGAGCTAGCTCAACTAGATCACAACCGATATATTGATTCCAAGACAGACATTAACACTTGCAATTGGTTGTGGTGGGATGTTTGGTTCAAGAAATGAGGACTCATAAAGACTCTCCAACTTCAATTGGACTAGAACTCCACCATGAAGAAGACGAATTGGACGACCTTAGTCCTCTCCACCTCTTATTGGCTTGTACTTGATGGAGTGATGACCTCATTAATATACTCTAAACTTGGATAGGGATTGTCACACTTGGTTTCTTCTTCAACTACATGCCATCTTTCAAAGACTTAATCGTCTACCCTACAACAGTTGGCCACGACATCCTATACATCTAAATCCCTATAAGCTATAACATATAACTTATGAACAAAAAGTTATAAAACCTAACTTATGTGAAAAAGTTATTAAACACGAAGAAACCAATTAACTTATAACTTATGCCAAAACTTAGAAACATAAATGCTATCAAACATAACTTGTGCACATAGGTTACTATATGACTTGTGTACATAAGTTATTATATACAATTTGTTTGAGAATAAGTTATCAAAAAAAGAAATGGTAAGTCTAAATAGTCTGTACAAAATAGTTTGTACACGTGAAAGCAAAAGCAAATGAAGAAGACATGTTCGTACATGTCGCACAAAAAATTGTTTGAGCATAAGTACAAACATAAAATGAGATCTAGTAGTGAGATCTCAAACATACGCTAGGGTCACCTACACCAAGTCAATTCAACATGCATATTAGAAATCAAAGGTTGAGCCTTATTTGGTTTCTTTGTACTCATTGCAAAGCTGTAGGTTGTCATGTTTTCTTTCTTGCACCCAGTGATGAGCTATCAAGTGGCACCTTTGGAAAGTCTACGTCCTTTCGACCTAGCCCTTGCTTTTTCCTTGTGGGTTTCACCTTACTTTTACCTTATCCTTCATTGGTTGATCCATGCATGTAGCGATTGAGAGTGCTTCCATTTGATTTGACCCACTTCTTGACAAATTTCACATAGCTTGCAATGGAAAAACTCAGGATACACACCCACAGCATGGGCACTGAAGGCCATTAAATAATTAAATACAGTAGGCCTTTAAATAATTGAATATAGTTTTTTGGTCTCATTGGTAAGTTCAAAAAATAAAGGGCCAAAAAAAGAAGCATGAAAATTAAATGGCAAAACATGGAAATTTCTCTCGATCAAATAGACATTTTTTAGCTATATAAGATCAAATACAATATATGCTTGTACTCCATAATATATATTGTACCCGGGCCACGAATTGTATACGGATACTGAACCCCGGTGAGGCGGTGAAAAAAAATCTTGTGCATTGCAATCCTTTGTTTTTGAAGGCCCACGGAGCAAGTCAGGCCCCGGCAATGAAGGCCGCGACGCGGTCCATCAACTTCTTGGCGTTCTCGCAGTCGGGCTTGATCACGAAGAAGACGTGCTCCTCGCCGCTGGTCTCGAGCCACTCCGCGCTCCCGGGCCACGCGCTGGCCATCAGGGCCTCGTAGTACGCACGGTCCCTCACCATCAGCCAGTCCTTCTCCGCGGCGCACACCAGCACCCGCTCGCACCCGAGGCGCTCCAGCGGCGGCGCGCCCGGCGCGGTCGGGTTGATCCAGGGGTGGTCCGTGCCGCCGGCCGCGTCGCGGAACGAGAACGTCCACACCTTCTCGGCTATCTCGACCGAGCGCTCCGACTTGCCGTCAATAGCCGTGCTGCCGCCGAAGAAGGCGTGGAGGAAGACCGCGCCCTCGATCCTCGGCGACGCCTTCATCAGCACGTTGTGGACGATGTTGCCGCCCGCGCTGTCACCGGCCACGAAGACGCGGGCCACGTCGCCGTGCTCGGCGATCCTTGGAGGAGACGCCGCTGGCATCGTCGACGCCCGCGGACGCGACCGGTTGGCTGACACGATCTACCTTGTCGCTCTTGTACATGCAGAAGTAACCCGGGGCGTCGAACACCACCTCATCAGCGCTCGGTTCCATGGCTACGCTACCTGACGTGTTGTATTAGGCTCTTGGCTGGCAGCTAGCTCTGCGTCGTAAATAAGTTGAAGCCTCAGATCGATTGATCAGCTGGTTTTAATGCTTGCTGTTGTCCTGCAAGTTGCACTTGAAGACATGGACGTGAAAACATACGTGCCGGCGCGTTTTGGCAAAACCAGCACAGCTTTACGATAATTCTTAGAGGACAGAACTTCTATTTATTCTTTGCGATACAGCTTCGGCGAGACAACATGATCTACATGGTGCGTGATCCATGATGTCACACTAGCTAGATCTTTGCAATACAACAAAAACTTTCAATAAGACCCACTTGCATATCAAGATTTAAACTTTAAAATCTTTGATTAATCTCTATATCTATATATTTATATTTATATCTATATCTATATCTATATCTATATCTATATCTATATCTATATCTATATCTATATCTATATCTATATCTATATCTATATCTATATCTATATCTATATCTATATCTATATCTATATCCGCTCACAAATTATGTCCATCTGCACCGCCTCGACTCCGTCTCGAATACAGTATACTAGTATAGGCAACAGAGATTAGAGTGGGAAAGAAAATAAAAAATAGTACAAGGTTCCAGCTGTAAAGATGTAAGAAAGAGAAAAAATGAAATGGATTTTATAGTTTTTGAAATAGATCAGGTTTCTCGATAGAAAATGTCATAGATCTTACAAAATTCATGAAAAATCATAGAAAATAAGAAAAATGCCAAACCGATTTTATTAGTTTCATAAAAACGTGATCTATCCATATATGTTACAAATCTTATTAGGTTGTGTTTTATCCATAGATTTGTTAATCCCTAGTTATGTTGCATGCATATAGGTTTGAATATGTAGAGGATGCCATCTTTGTCATTCTCCCAAAAACAGTACATATTGTAAAGATGCAAGAAAGAGAAAAAAAGTGAAATGGATTTAATAGTTTTGAAATAGATTATGTTTCTCGATAGAAAATGTCATAAATCTTACAAAATTCATCAAACATCATAGAAAATAAGAAAAATGCCAAACCAGTTTTATTAGTTTCATAAAAATATGATCTATCCATATATGTTACGAATCTTATTAGGTTGTGTTTTTATCCATAGATGTGTTAAGTTGTCCTTGGTTATGTTGCATGTATATAGGTTCAAATACGTAGAGGATGCCTTCTTTGTCATTCTCCCTCAACTCTTTCCTAACTTTCTGTTGTCTAATTCCTACCTAAGACAAACCTCTGTTTGTAACCCTTACTTTTCAACAATTATTATGTTTGTTTATGCATTGAGTTTTGAGGAGAAACATTTACATCACCTATGTAGTTTTAATAAAAAAACTTATTTGTATTAAAATTTTGAGGTGAAAGATTAAAATATTTATGTAGTTTTGATAAAAGAACTTATTTATATTTAAATATAGATTAGTCAATGGTACAACTAATTATTTTATTAACTGGAATGTTGGGCGGTGTAATTCTTGACAAGAGCTGACATGTGAAAAAACAAAAGGAGATCTTCTGTCATAATCATCGGCAGATAGACCAATTTTAATGTATAAATAAAAAAGTTATGGAAGTTGGTATGTTGTGTCAAAAAGCTACAATGGTTGTTATCCATGAGCAATATAAAAGCTACAAAGTTATAATATATTTATTTATATCTAAATAACTATACCCTTTAGAACGGAAGAAAATATACCAAGATGCATTTTAATTCAATACAGGTTTAATAGAACTTGTTATTTATTGTGAGCATTAACTTATATATGAATGTGATAGCCATCATAAAATAAATTATAAAAGCATAAAACATAAGTTATCATTCACATTATCATTTTTGAACGAATTTTAGTAGGGTTTTCTTCTAACGCACGGCATATTTGCAAGTAGTAATCTATAGATGATCAAAGTATAATTTGTGTGCCATAAAAAGTTAAAAAAAGATTGGATGGAGTAACACATTAACTAATGAAATTATTACAGATTTGTAGGTTTCAGAACGTGTTGGCCTTTAAATAATGGAATGGTCCTGTTGTATGACTCACAATCTCGCATAATCCACTTCTACTTGTCATCAGATATCGTATTCATTAGATTTTGTCAATATCATATTCTACCTCTCATCAACATACAAGTGGATATGAATTATCTATATCCGCGTGGATATATAATACTTCTCCAGTTCTTCACCATACCCCAAATAACATACTTCTTACCACACATTAACATACAATCAGATTTCACATACGGGTTATCTATGACTATATCGACATGAATATATAAAATTCTTCTCCACACCCTTAAAGTTCAGATTTAGGTCAGAAACTAAAATTCTACAAGTTATTTTTGTCCTAACAAACACACTTATTAAATTTCATTAGATTTACAGAAAATATTAGAAAAAATTATATCTTCAAATAAATGTATTACAAAAAGATATTCAATAATTAATTTAATTATACTTATTACATACCATAAATATTATTTTAGGCAAATATCATAAATTTATGGTAATTCCTGTACATATTTCATTACATTTGTGGTATATTTAAATAAAAACTCGACCCGCAGGGGAAACACTCGAGCATTGTGTATAGAAGAAGAAGACTGATATACGAGAATGGCATAGAAAAAATGACAGAGGGAGTATGTCTCTGTCACATCCAGTATCCTTTGAACGCATTCGTGGACCAAGGAAATCGATACAAAAAATAGTGTAAATTGAAAATAAACATTTTACATTCTTGAAAACTTATCATAAAGCTTTAGCAGAACAAGCAACGAGATTGTGGCGGATCCGGAATAATGAATGTTGTAAACATTGATTTGCTCATTAAAAAATCAGTTTGAAGAACAAGTTCAGCACCACATTTCTACGAGAAAAATCACATTTAGACAAGACCAGTAATATTTTATTTATCTCAATGAGAGAAACTTGCCCACAACTTGAATCTTCAAGGACTCGCCGCGCCCACAAGAGAGCAAGCAAGTCAGGCCCCGGCAATGAAGGCCACGACGCGGTCCATGAGCTGCTTGGCGTTCTCGCACTCGGGCTTCCCGAGGAAGAAGTCGTGATCCTCTCCCTCGGACTCGAGCCACGCCACCTCCCCGGGCCACGCGCGGGACGCCACGGCGCACGTAGAGTCCGTCCTGCTTCCCAGCGCACACCAGCATCCTCGCGCACCCGAGCTTCTCCAGCGCCGGCGCGCCGGCCGCCAGAGGGTTCATCCTCGGGTCGTCGGCGCCGCCGACCGCGCCCGGGCACGCGTAAGTCCAGAGCGCAGCCATGGCCGGTGCGAGGCCCTCCGGCTCCCCATCCATGGGCGCGTTCCCGCCGAACCACGGGTGGAGCAGGATGGCGCCCTCGATGCGCGGCACGGCGTCGCCGTCGCCGGACCCGGATGCCCTCATCAGCATGTCGTGCACTATGTTTGCGCCGGCGCTGTCGCCGGCGAGGAAGAGCCGCGCCACGTCGCCGTGCTCGGCGATCCACTCGTCCTGCGCCGACACCGCCCACTGGAGCGCCGCCCACGAGTCATCGTAGGCCGCCGGGAGCGGGTGCTCCGGTGCCAGGCGGTAGCTCACGGACACCGCAAGGACGCCCGCGGCGGCCGCGAGCGGGTTGACGTAGCTGTGGTACGTGGCGGAGCCGGCCGACTCGATGAGGAACGCTCCGCCGTGGATGTAGACGAGGACAGGGAGCTTCTTAGACGGTTCTTGGAGCTTGGGGAGGTAGAGGCGTGCGGAGAGGCCGGTGCCCGCGTCCAGGACAACGTCCTTGGAGGTGACACCGGTGGCCTCGTCGAGGCCGGCCGGGAGGACCGGAGGCCGGTTCAGTCGCTCGATCCTCCCGCTCTTGAAGATGCGGAAATGTGCCGGGGACTCGAACGCCACCTCGTCTGCGCTGGACTCCGCCATGGCCGTGGAGGGAGGTGATGGTATGACCTTGGTGGAAAAATCGGCAGACTTCCTCCTATGATAAGGTGGGATTTTCTGAGATGGAAAGTTTATTCCGTTAGCTACCGACCCCGGCCAAATCGATGGACTCCATCTCCATGGCGTAGACGAAATCCGGGGCCCGGTCCTACCACAGCACGGGATCTTGTGACAGAGAGCACGCCTCATGTTCCTCTGCAGTTTTTGCATCAGGATACATGAAAGCACCGGGGCTTTGGCATAGCCCACTCCGAGCACACCAACGGAATAGTGATAAGGTGTGAGATGAGCTCAGCCACTCAGGGAGTGAAACGTGACCACTCGTGTTTCAGGCCATTGGATGCTAGCACCTCTCATTCTCAGTAGTCGGTACCTCCGTCCTTAAATAAAAATTCTTATGACATGCATACATTCCTTTTTAAACTGTCTATTCCTTTTTAAACTGTCTAACTAGAAAATTAAGCAAGTTAACAACCAAACTAACTAATTAGTGATGGGTAAGTTAGTCTCTTGTGAACCTCTTTATTTGGTCCTAAAAGTGAATGGATATCTTGTATTTCAGAGTGGAGGGAGTATCTTGTAAAAGCAAACTCTACTTGCTTTCAATCTCAACATTCAAGCTATCACATCATTCCCTATGGCACATAATCTTCTATTAAGTACGGTTACTATCGTGCAAACTATCTACGTCATGTCCCTACTACGTGACGCAATATTCTCTCCACAAATATAATTATTGTTCTCAATTTATCAACATACAAAGCATCACACTTTTTGGATTACCATCCTATCCTCCTATAATTTAATCTAATATTTTAATAGCTTTTATTAGTTATGTAAATGAGCTTTGACCATATTCTGATGCAACATGGAGACTTATCTCATATATGAAATGATGCAACAACTGCATTTCAAAGAAAAAAAACAATCGAACACTTGTGTCGGATTGGTTTCAGCCATGGAACTCCAGTACCAAAAATGTTTGACCACACAATTGTTCATACCAGACACGCATGGCCATCCTGGCCCTAAGACATTGGTTTTCCATGACACTATATATCTAGATGTCTAGTCAGCTTGCTAACTCAACTATGCCCACCAGAAACACTCAAAGGTTAGTGAATTAGAATTCAACTAGAGGAGAAAATGTCAGAGGCAAGTTGAACTTTGATTATGGCATGTTCATTTCAAAAAGTGAACTTAGTTAATAACAACGTCTTGTTAAATTAACTCCATCTGAACGTAGTTAATAACGTGTTGTTAAATTAAATCCATCTGAACGAACCATAAAATTAAATTACTTTCATATTAGATGAAGAGGTTCTTAGTCATGGTAGATCATTGTAGGAATTTACACTCAAACAAGGAAATTTCATCTCTTAATTTATTTCTCAATATATGAAAGTCGATCGCTTCAGTCCTTTGTCTCCTATCTTTGCTTAACATAAGGCGATGGTAATTCCCTTGTCAAAACATGATGGCCTAGAATGGCGCATCAAGGCTTAGGCTCTTCATTTCAACGCAAAAAACAAGTTAGTTTTGGTGCAACTAGTGTTAATTACACTGGACCTTGATAGTACACCCAACTTAGTTTCACATTTCTATGAACATAATACACTGTTGAAAAAATGCCTTACATGTACCCTTTTGGTTAAATTGTAATAAAAATACCCTTTGAGGCTTCAATTGCAAGAATCGGATTTGGATTTTCTAAATTTAGAAGGAAACATATGCTAGGAAAACCGAATGATCTGTATCTATAGAAGAGATCATTGGTAGTGCAGAAGATATCATTGGTAATACAAAATTGCTCTATGCACTGATCTACAGATTCATATCCTATTGGACTGCTAGTCGCTGGAGATGGTCCATGAAAACCTGGAAGCTCACATCATCTGTGAATATGACATCTCCACCAGGGGAGGGATTATCGGAATTATATGTCACTGATGGATTTAGCTTCGCCAGTAAAAATCGAGCCTGCAGTTTCAGAAGTAATTTTTAGTTCTAGAACATAATGTATAATAGTACAAGGGAAAGATGTGCCAAGAGAAAGGTTTTGGAAAAAACTACATATAAAACATGAGGTTTTATCGATGGAAAAGGTTAGGTTTCTTCCCCGTTGTGAATAATGATCATTCCTCTTCTAATTATAATTATAATATATACTTTGTGGTTGCACACACTAAATTTGAGCACTGGTGATTAGATGTGACAAATGGCTTATTTTAGCACTGGTGGACCAATGGCATGACGAATTCTTCCATGGATATAAAGCACTGTTTGTTTTAGATGTGGTTTTGAGATTAGGAAATTTTGGCAACTAAAATTGAAAAATGGATATGGATATTACATGCAGCAATTGTTGAACAGTTGCTCATCTGCATGCAATTGAACATTATACACAGGTGATGGCTCATTGTTCCTGCATCCCTTTCAATGGATACTGAAATGACGCTACTTTTTACAGGAAATGTCCTGAATCTATAGCCACGTGCACTATGCTAATTGTTATATGCTCAAGTGAAAGGTACGACTTTAATATCACTTTACTAACACATGAACTTATCATTAAAAAAAATATGAACAATCAAGCCCCACCATATCATGGCCAAACAGAACAATGGAAATCAAGAATGAAGAGGAAAAAAGATACCTGAGATCCATATTGATCACAGACTACCAAACGGGGTGCAGGAAATCGCTCCTTTATTATTAAATTAGCTTCCTCATGTGGAGCTTTTAACAACTGGGCAAACACCTGAACATTGTACAAGCACAGCATGTTAACTATGTAATCCATAATGCATTCTAGATATGATCTACCTTGATGCCACAATATATAACAATAGTTACAATCGATGTAAAGGTCAAGCAAAATATTAAAAATGTATTTGAATAATAATGCGTAAGTGCAAAATTTGGCATTTCAGTTGACTAACATCACAAAGCTATGAAGCATTGACAGGTTACCTCGTGACCTTCTTGATCTTGGTAGCCAGCATTTCGCCACTGTGCAATGGTTACCCCATGGAATATGACAACAGTAAAATAAGAGTCCAACAAAAGGATCTTGTCAGAAGCAATTGCAGTTGCATCCAAGAGAACTGGCTCTGGCCCTGATAGAAATGAATAGGATATAAGTGAAGGTTGAATCATCACAACTGCATTGGCTACATTCTCTCTGTCCAACATCATCCTAAAATACGCAGTTTCATCAGGACTGTTATTAAAAACCTGCAACAGAAATAAATAATTAGTATCCAAAGATGTATTACTCTTTGAAACATTGATTAATGATAAAAGGCGAACAGTCTACCTGAACAAATTGAGAACGCCTCAAATTAAATATAAACTGGGGAAATATTGATAGCCGTGGGGATAAACTGAAGGATGAGGGTGTTTCCTTCTGATAGTCTCCAAATTTTGAGCATATACGTATCAAAGCTCGATCAAGCCATCTTACTGGGTCAAAATCAACCTGGAATACTCCATGACACGAAAATGTTACATTAAGATGAGCTAAACTACTTATAATTTACAAATTATTGCTCATGCTTCGTGAATCCTTCCAGCCTAAGAAATGCTCTTTATAAGAAGAAATAGCAGATAATATATTAATATTGCCCCAATAAACTTCAAGGGCAGACTTTATCAGGATAACCGCTTGCCAAAAAACAGTTAGGATTATTGAGAGCTGACATCACACTTACATGACCAGCAATTCTTGACACAGGGAGCATGTGGGCAGAATGATCTATAATGATTCTCATTTTGTATAATAATATAGCATGCTAATTTGGTCATCTCATCAAAACAGCAAAAAGGCTCAATGCACAACAGCTAAAAAATTGAAGTACTAACATATTTGCATTGATTCTAAAACAAAATATGCTGGGGGTACCTCAGTTTCCATCTTAAACGACACCAAGCGTGCCATGACTGCAGCTGCAGCTTCTTGATCAAAGCCAGCTACTAGCTCCTACAACACAAATGAGCTTGCTAAGGAATGATACCTTTCGTTTCATAAGAGAAACAAGAAAATACCAGTAAAAAGTCAAAAACGCACAAGAAAGGAATTTGAATCAGGCGTGTGCCTGTTTTGAACATAGAGAACTTCATCATATTAGCTAAACCAACTATAGCTTGTAATGTAAAAGCAATGTGCTTGAAAATTCAAAATTAGTAAATTAGCCAAATAAAAGGAAACTTGCCTCCACATTGTTATCACCAGAGACCCATCTTCTGGAGATTGTGGTCGATCTTAATCTCATCTGACCCTCATTGTGCTGATAACTGAATGTTGCATCCTCAAGTTAGACAAATTCGTACTCATCAGAAATAGGTGCTTAGACATATGAATATGAATAGAGCAAAGGATCTATAACATTCTTACTAGGTTAAGAACTGAAAGTAGAACTGATTGCTTGTTGATTGACCAATTGAATCTGGGCCATCCTTCTTTGCAATATCAAAAAACAAGCAAAGTGATGTCTTCCTGTCAAGGCCACACATCTTCCAAGCGCTAGTGTTTCCTTGACCAATAACAGTGTCAGAAGACAAAGGACTTTTCTGCATAACATGACATCAATATTTGAAATGACAGAAAAAGAATCCACAACATTGTTGTTTGTATGCCTGATTAACAAAGTAGCTAATATATGGTCATAGTGTCATACCTTCTCCAGGGAAGAACAGGATCCAATGATGCCTTGAACCTTTACATCCTTTGAACAGTTGATCTCAAGAATACCACTGCAGAGGCAATTTAACCATTTTAAAGTTTAAACCCACCATTCCAAAAAGGTATGACTGCAAATGTTAGTTGTTTTGGGATATGTGTTGATCAAACTTTCAAAATTTGACCAACGATATGTAGACTGAGAACATAGAATTAGTATTACTAAATTCTGCGTCAAAAATATTTTCACAATGTTCCTTCTAGGTAACATGATTCCATGAAATTACTAGGTAAAGTACCATACAGGACAATGTCATTTGCATACAGAGTAGGATACTAGGATTTAAACTAAGAAGTCTCAGGTTTAATTATCTGTTACGTGCCTATGCATCATGGGCCAGCTGCCTTAGGTTGATCCATCCCCCTGGCACAATTGTGACCCAAATTGGTTACCACCCATGAAGAGTAATAGATGTCTATTTGAAGGAGCCTAACTTGGCTGAGGTCTTGTAGATGATGAGGAGATTCGAGTCATTTCTGGAGTTTGGTTGGAGCCAGGGGAGTTTTATTTTCTACTTGGCGCCTGATGATGTTCAGTAGCCAGTAGTATGGCCTCCTGTTATTTTGGTTGGGTCAGTTTATTTGTAACAAAAAGGTAACCAGTCACCAGTCTCTAGTGACGGGTGTGGGTGTGTGTTGTAAGGGTTCTTATCCCTTTAATGTTTCTTCTTAATATCATGATACACAGCTCTCCTGCGTTTTGAGGAAAAAATGAAAACTTCACAAAGCAGTATCTCTCCTAAATGAGAAATGCAGCTAGCATGTATTATAAAGTAAAAAACTAAGGTGATTCAGTCCAAGGCCTTACAAATGCATATAATCCTCTCCAGGCTAGAAACAATCAAATAAGATAGACAGACAAAAGAATACTTACTTGAATGATAAACCAAGATTGTCATCTGCTGACTGAAAGATGCGGAGAAGTGAGTCTTTGAAAACAGAATGGCCAAAACTTTCAGCAAGCACAACAATTCCTCCAGTCTTCTCAATTGCAACCTTCATTTCAGCGACTCCAACCTATAAAATAAAACCACAAAGAAGAAATGTATCACTTCCGAACAAGGTAACCACAAAAACTCAATTTACACAATGAAAACACAAACAATTCTTTTTCATAAATGCATTTCGTAATAACACTGATTGTGTGTCCTTCTATTGGAAGCAACTGTGTACATGGTCTTAAATGCAAACATAGGAAATGCTCTGTTCCTTATGTGACCAAATTTGGAAAGTTGTTAATGTGTGTATCAAAATACTTCTATTTTTTTATGTTTGAATTTGGCTAGGAAACAAGCTCATGTTCAAATTACACATATGCATGATATAACCTGTGCATAGACATCTGCATATGTGACAAAGTTATGGGGTTTTAGCAACAAAAGCAACAGTAAAAGAAATAAAAACTTAAGTAGTTACTCCTTCCATCCCAGAAAGCATGTCACTTTAGGATTCAAGATTTCTCCAATAAATCATGTCACTGTAGCTTATGGACATCTAGTGGGGGGATCACAAACATTAACACAAACCTCTCATGCATGTGTGCAATCTTCCTTTCTCATTGAATAGCTCGCATGCATGCACAGTTAATTAGGGAAGGTTGCATCTTTTCCCAATAATTAGTGCCGCAAACAATGCAGGATCACTAAAATAGTCAGGGGCAACTATGTAAATTACCTTGAGCACTAATGGGTCTTAAAATTGTTAGTGACATGTTTCTCTGGGACAGAAGTACAATCAAATATTTGCATTGCTAGTATAATAATGAATTATAGGTCCACGAAATTAATTCATAAAAATTTATTTAAATAATCTAATTCATAAAAGTTAGATGTATGAAGAGCAAGCAGAAACAAGGGAAAGGAGAATGTCGTCAAAGGAGACATGCAGCAAGCTGGTTTTGTCTGTAAACATTTATAATTTACATACTTAGAAAAAAAGGGAAATGAGTGGCAAACCTGGTCGACTGCACAAGCAAACAAATCCAGCACATGCCCTTGGTGCACAAGCTGCTTTGCTATTTGATCATAGAACTTGACAGCTTTATCATAAAGTGGTGCTGAGTCTTTATCAAGGTCTTTGTGTGAGCGAATGGGCTCTGATAAGGATTTCGATACAATCTGGAAATTTTGTAAGATTATAGTCATCCTAATGCACAAGAAAGCATGTTACAGAAGCATCGCTTAACCATATAATTACGTAATACAAAAACCATATTTAACACCAAAGCTAGGAGCTTAATCAATATTTGCAGTCAGAAATATGAGTTTTCAAGCAAAAAACACTGGGGTGAAGTGATGCCGTGATATTGCCTATCGATATGAAGAGAATTTATGTAAACATAAATCTAATGAAAATAGTGAGATAAACATGAGTTGGTTGTTTCAAGAACAGAAAGAATAGCATCTTCTGACAAAACACAGGTACAAAGTATAAGTATTTCTTCTTAATACACAGCTCCCTGCGCAATCAAGAAAAAAAAACAAGGGTAGAAATGAAGGGCCAATCTTCACTCAAATCTCTTATGGTTATATACTTATATTTCATAGTATAAATATAAAAGTAAATAAAGAAAATTGTATATAGTATTTATGTTATATTCATATGTACTCCAACATAGTCCCAAAGAAAAATATGTATCTAAAATAACTGCTCCCAGAACCAACGCTATTAACAGTACTTTAGCATTTAACAGAACAGTTCAGGGAAATGAGACAAAACCATGTAAATCTTGTATTAAATTTATAGCATCCGGCAAGTTCAGATCATGCTAACATATTCAATTCCACCTATGATGTTGAAAGTATCTAGTAAGTTACAAAAATAATAACATTCCTAAAGCTTATAGAATCTATGTAAAAACTTCCAGATAACAGAAATTTAGTTGCATATCAGCGAAGGAACCTTCCCAATTTGCCTTCTGTTAGGATGTCATGCCAACACTGACGTGTTAAAGGAAGTAAGGAACCAGAAATAGCTTGAAAGAAGATGGCATCCAGATGAAAGAATTTGGACTTACAGAACCAGGGCCCTCTGTAGATGGACCACCCACAAATGCCATTATCCTAGCACCTGATCCAGGGACACAAACCCCAAGGAGATTGGCTGCAACACTTAAGGCAGCTCCAGTGCACCTAGATGCACGCTGGTCAGCTGGAACAGGCCAAGGGTCCTTTTGTATTTCTTCTATAACCTGCATACAGTGAAATACTGAAGTTACATGATGTATTCTAAATATTGAACACAAGGCTATGCTTTATGGAATGGACAGTGATATCTCCTATTTAATTGTACTTAATGTAAATGTGGTCCTTAACTGAGTTCAACACAAACTCGCATTCAGAAGCAGGCAGCAGAAACCTAGAGATGCTCTCAGATGAAAGACCATCTCTGGTACCAGCAATCACGCCTGTGGTGGGCATTTTCTTCCCTGCAAAGAAGCACATCTGTTCCAATATTTGTTCCTTGGTGACCTCCTTTGTTCCCTTGAATACATATGACTTTGGCAACAATCCAAAACCCAATTCATGAACCTGAACATGCAGATGGCATACATGTTACTAAACTAACCAATTAAATATTGAAAAGAACAATTTTATGGAGCATTAGAAAGAAAACATGGGCTTTTACCTGCACATACGTCCCGAAGGTAATGAATCCAACAAGGGAATTATCTGGCAATAGCTCAACAGCTTGTGCCAGTGCGGACTTCAAATAGCCAATTTCTTCTTCAATCATGCAAGTATCTACAACAAAAATGAAAACTGGTGGAACTACAGGACCAGTTTCAGTTGAGGATAAGTACTCAACGGTGGTATACTGAGGAAAGAGTTCTGCAGGGAGATTGTTTTCTGAGATCGACGAGTAGTGTGGAGGGAATTGGTTGCGTTGAAAGCAGAATGGGCAGACCCAGATCTTAGCAACATAGTCAACAATGGAGAAAGGGTTGAGGATGGAACGACACATGCGACAGCGAAGGGGTGAATATGGGAGAACAGGGATATCAGGAATTGGTTTCAAAGGTGTATAGATAGCGGAGACAGGAATCACACAGTTGACAGACTCCTGTTTTGTGCCTGGAATAACATTCCAGGGCATCCTTATCCCATCTTGCACCTCTAGGTCAAGGAACTCAGACATCTTCGATGCAGCAACCTTGTACAATAGTTGTAAGAGGCTTCCACAAGTCGGACAAAGGATTCTGGCCTGCAAATATCAAATACTCCGTAAGAGGATGCGAAAATTGGTCACTACGAACAAGAGAAAACTGTCAAAACAGAGACAGCAGAGAAAACCCTCAGCCAGTAACAGTTCAATTAGTTCAGATCCGAATACAAATAGCTTAAGTTAGGTTTCGGAACTAGGTTTCGTAGAGCAGGAAGGGAAGAGATGGGGTGCATACTTAGTGGGTGCTCGCCGTCGGCGTAGGGCCAGACAGAATCCTGGCGAAGGGACCCACGAACGCCTGAGCACCTGCCCTACGGCGGTGGCGGCGGCGGTGGCGGCGGCGATCGCCCAGTTGTCGCCACAGGAGAGCGCGCGCGCGGAACGGGAGAAGCAATAGCAAAAGCACCGAGATCGAGATCGGGACCGGGACCGGGACCGGGACCGGAGAAGCCAAAGTACGCAGGACGGCAGGAACGGGTAGCAGAACGGAAGAAGTGTTTGGGAGAGGAACCTTTTTTATTTTTAATTTTTTTTAAAAAAAATTTACAAAATTAATTCTCCGTTTCGAAATATGACAGAACTAGTCGCCTACAGTGGGCGTTTTTTGTGACGTGGCAAACGGCCGGACGGCGCCGGTGTCGGCGTTTGCGGGCGGCCACCTGGCGGCCAAAAAACGCCCACTGTGTGGGCGTTTTTTGACGGCCAGGGGGCCGCCTGCAAAACAGGCGAGGCCGGCCGCGCACTTTTGCAGGCGGCCCACAGTAGGCGTTTTTTGACCTTCAGCTATATATACCCAGCCCCCCTTTCAGATTTTCATTATATTCACTAAAATTTTCAGAAAAAAAGGAAGAAGAGAGGAGGGAGGAGAAGGAAGTAACGGCGAAGCCCTGCCAGTTTGAGACCTCGGCTTATAGGTAAGTTTCTCATACATTACAAGTCTGTTGCTATGCATTAGTAAAATATAATGTGCACTAGAGTTGTTTAGTTTTTAGTTGACTCTGGGTAGATCTGTGAGTAGTATGTATATTAGATCTATAAATAATGATGCTAGAGCATTGCAGTTCGTGTTAGAAATAATGAGTGACGAATATCGTATTTTCTCTGAATAGATATGCAAAACTTGTGGTGGACGGAATTTTGAAAAAAATGAGGTCGCCCTAGAGAATTGTATCCCGACGTGTCTAGCAAGGATGCTCCTGTTCCTCCTGCAGTCCCTGTCCCAAATTGTGACTATGGAGAACCGGCTGATATTGGCCAATCTCGCCATGAGGACACAGCTGCCCGTTGCTACTACACATGCGGTGGATTCAATGTAAGTAATTGCACCTCTGTCATTGCACCTTTATTCATTGCTAGTAGTTACGGCTCTTGCATCTCTAACAATGTCGTTAGCAATCATGTTTTGTAGGCCCATGAGCGGTGCTTTTTCTTTCAGTGGATTGACGGTCCAGACAAATTCGACCCAAGGTATCTCCAGTTTGACGAATGGTGGAAAGGGAAGCATAATCCACCCGATCAATTCGAGCGGTGGGTGGCACCTCCCCCTGACCCACCCCCAATGACAGACGAGGAGAAGAAAATAGCCCAATTGAGACGGCTTGAATCTCCGCCTCGTTGCAAATGCGGAGATTATTCTGTAATAAGTTCAGATAGGCCTAACGAGTTCGAATGTCCTAACCCCGCCGGAGTAAGTGCAAATTGTATGCGGTCATGGCTTTCTTAGTATTTGTGCTTGTACTAATATTTTACATTGTAGGGTGGGTATACCTTGTTACGGAAGTGTAACTTCAAGGAGTGGCTGTGGGGTCCAAAGAACAAATGGCCGGAGCCGAAGGTGGACAAGAAGAGAAAAGTGGTTACCCCTAAGCCTCCTGTGTTGTGCAAATGTGGTGTCGAAGCGCAGTATGGCCTACTACCATCGGAGCTTGGAATAGGCTATTGGTGCGGCCATATGGTTGATTACGATGAGGTCCTTTTGTTCCACTTGTTGCTCACTTGATATCCAAACTTTTTGTATTTGCTGACTTTAAATTGTTCCGTTTGATCACAGAGCCTTAGGAAATGCAAGTGGGAGGTTTTTGCCCATGTTGAAGACTGCAGGGAATACATGGATACACTGAAGCAAAAGCAACTAATGGACCTGAAGTTCAGGTCTGGTACTCAGCTTGTGGACAACTACATTAAGATGCGGAAGCGAGCGCAGGTTGACTATGCCCGATGATTGTGTGTCCAAACCCTAAGTGCTGCTCAGTGGAAGAAAGACTGTGATGCATGGAAAAAGAAGAGAGAAGAGGAAGCATCCTTGCATGCGAGGGAGAAGATGAAGGAGGCCGAAAAGAGGAGTGCTGATGCGAAGATGAAGCAGAAGATGGCGGAGGCGGAGATGCCGATGAACGACGAGGACGAGGAGTATGATGAAGCGTTCACCCAAGCCCTCGATGACTTGGAGGCCGCTTACTACAAAAAAAAGGAAGAAGAGAAGTATGATGAAGCATTCACCCAAGCCGTTGATGACTTGGAGGCCGCTTACTACAAAAAAAAAGGAAGAAGAGGCCAATGCAGCTGAGCGTAGCCGTACTAATGAGTTTGTGGGAGAGGATAGTGGTTCTAAAGATGAAGATTTTCTTCCCGGTTATGTTTCGGATTATTAGGGCCGTTTTGTTAGATGAATTCGGATTAGTAGCTCATCGCCCTAGCGGACCTATAATTTTATTGTAATAAACTATTTCTGTGACTTTTAACTGTGCTGTAATGGACTATTATAACGGATGTAATGCAAGCATGTAAGGGTTTAGGGTATAGGGTTTAGGGTTTAGGGTTTAGGGTTTAAGGTTTTTTGGGTTTAGGGTTTTTAGGGTTTAGGGTTTACGGTTTAGGGTAAATTTTGACAAAAGAATAGTGCGTATCATACATGAAGACAGTAATTACATCGTATAGGGTACTACTGTCCCGGAGCCTGTCTCTGCCCCTGCCTCCTACCCCTCTTCGGCCTCCTCGGTCGCACGTGCCCCGACGAGTAGGTGTGGCGATCCGGTGGAACACCTAGAGTCGCGCGGACGTGCTGCACTGTAGTCATCTGTGATAACTCCTGCGTGTAGGGCGGAGGTGCTCCTGCAAGCTGTGAAGGGCCGATCTCGACCTCCTCGTCGCTGATCGATGCGTCAGTGGGGGGGTCATTAGGTAGTCGGTAGGTCCGCGACGAGGTGCCGGCTCCCTGGCCCGACGTCGAAGCTGCTCCCTGCGTGGAGGTACCCAGGACTCCCCAGGCTGCTCCCTGAGCGGAGGTACCCACTTCATGGGGCGAAGGCCAGGCTCCCCAGGCTGCTCCCTGAGCGGAGGAACCCTCACCATGGGCCGACGCGCTGGGTGGAGCATGAGTGAAGTGCCTGGATGCCTCTGCTCCGTGCACCGAGGACCTCCCTCCGGAGGAACGAAGGTACGGCGTAGTGAACGCTGTGAAAGGTGTCGTCGTAAGTCACACAGTCATCCATATTAGAAAAACATAGGTTCGCATCGTGGGGTACACGGAGTTACCTCTGTTCTGGGGTGCAGGAGGACGTGCTGCGGGTGCCGGTGCAGGAATTTGAGGCGCTGCGTCGGAGGTCCAACAAGTGAGAGCCCTCATCACGGATCTAAGCATCGTACACATCCGCGTGTACGAGGTGTGCTGCTCGTCGACTGTCAACGCCAAGCCACCCTCCAAGCGACGACACACGGAGTCCATCTCCGTGTAAAGTAGTTGCGTATCATTGACCTAATTTCAGTTTTAAGTTACATGAAAGATATACGTAATGAACTACTGATATATATGAGAGATTCAAGTACTCACCGCATGGAAGTAATCCTGATCACGGTGCACAGGGTAAGCGTCACCCACGGCGGCGACGTGTGGCTGCTGCTCTGGAGGAACGAAGGTGACACGTGTGCGGGTACGAGGCTGGTACCACCGGAGGTACATCATGTACGAGTCCTCGGTGTGGGGCGGTACTCATCAACGACGTCCTCTGTGGAAAGCAACCAATCGTCCACGTATGGCTGCAGGCATGGAACCCATAAGTTGCCACCGACCTGTCCCCTCCGAGTCAGCCTGAACACAAAATTGAGTAAGACATGTCTACTACGATTAATTTTTCAAAGTCAGTTGTTAGTAGTACTTACCTATGAGCATCTGCAGGGACGATACGGATGATAGGGACGGGAGACGGCTGCATGAGACCGAACTGGCACAAAACACGCCCTGGGCAGTGCGGTTCGACGAATATGTCGAACACCATCGGTCGGAGCGTCAGCCAGAAGGCCTGGTCACGTGTGCACAACGTGGACAGTCCAAGGGGAGCTCGTGCGTGGATAGCCTCCTGGCTGTAAGGCTCCCAGATCATGTCGGTCGGCTGTATCCTGTCGAACTCTAGCATAAACTCGTTGTACGACCGCGTGACCTGCATATGTGCCCATCGTCGCTGAAATAACATGAGAACATGGTTTGTGATAGAGTCTTGGCTTGTGGCACGTGCATGCGCAATACCCATCCTCTCTAAGTATGCATTCTTGCACAACTCTTCTTCTATATATTCCACGCTTGGCCCTATCAGCACACAAGATTTCAAATCGGTGCTCTCTAGTACCTTGAGTTATAACTCTATGCTCCTTTGCCTTCTTACGTTTTTCCTCGAGATAATTTGTCAGCATTTGTCCGAAGAAAACACCTCGTACTTGCATTGATAGGGCAGCGACTTGGTGCCGGTCTCTGAAATATCTGCATGTTCCATGCAGGATGAACTCAACAATGGCAACCAAGGGAAGGTATCTAACACCACGCATCACCCAGTTGTAAACTTCAGCCAAATTAGTTGTCATAATACCAAACCGCGCTCCGCCGACATCATGCAGCAAAGACCACTTCTCCTTAGGCTCATTCTCTATCCAGTGCGAAAAATTTCTCACAGCAGATGCTGATCTCCTTCTGATGTTTGGACCATCTGTGGGCAGCGGTCCTAAGGACTCTGGACCATCCTCACCAACAGGTGCTGATCGGCTTGAGTGCTCTTCCATATGCTTCGTTGTGAGCTCGTCCAGCCTCCTCCAAAGCTCGTTGAATTTTTTCTATTGATTCTGTCCGCACAGCCTCTTGAATAGATCCATCAAGCTCTTGCGCTTAAACTGCTTGTAAAAATTAGCACCCATGTGACGCATACACCACCGACTTTGAACATCTGGCCAATCTTTACCATATCCCATCTCTGCATCACCGTGCTTTAGATATTCAATTGCCCGAAGAAGGCCAGCGTGACGGTCATAAATTAGGCATACACCAGGCCTCATACCAACAATGCTAACCTTCACCTGCTTGAGAAACCAGTACCAACTATTGGTATTCTCGCTCTCCACAAAAGCGAATGCCAGTGGTAGAACTTGATTGTTCCCATCCACAGCAATTGCTGTTAGTATCTAACCTCTGTATTTACCTGTCAGAAATGTCCCGTCAATACAGAGTACTGGACGACAATGCACAAATGCCCTGATGCAAGCACCTAGTGCAAAGAAAGCTCGTTGCAAGACCAATACTGCACGGTCATTCTCCATGGTTGGATATGTTATAAGATCTGTACATGTCCCTGGATTTCTGGCGGCTATGCATTGAAGAAGAGATGGTAAATTATCATATGAGGCTTTGAATGTGCCAAATCTCATCTCGATAATCTTCTGTTTTGTCCTCCACACCTTAGCATATGAAATGGTGTATTTGAATTTATCTTCGATATGCCTTATTATTGACCTTGGCTCGTATCTCAGATTATGCACAACATCTGAATACATCTCTGCAGCAATAAATGCAGATGTCATGTTTCTGTGGTACTTCTGTACACCTTCCAAGTGACAGTTGTGCTGAGTGACTATTGACACTTTCCAATAATCCTTCCACTTTCCCTTGAATGCATGCACCCTCCATGGACAACCATCGCTGGATTTCATGCACTTAACTTCGTATACACACTTTGTGGACTTTGCTACCCAGAACTCCCTCTGCAGTGATACAGCCCAAAGCTTGACTGCCTCCATCAATTCTTTCTTCTCTGCGTACATCGCTCCCTCGATTACCTCATTCTCCTTATACTCCCATGGAACATGGTATCCCTCTGAAATAGCAAGTCCAGAGAAGTCTTCATTAGACCACTGCCACGGATTCACATTGCATCCTTCCTCATCAGAAGATTCATAACCCTCCACTTCCTCATTCGCCGCATCTTCGTTTTCCATTGCCTGAACAATGGAGTTGATCCTCTCGCCCTCATCTGCCAAGCCTCTCGGCTCACTGGTTTCTTCTTCTCTTTCTGGTTGCTGCACATCATGTCCCTGTTCTTCTCCTTGTTGAGCACGGTCATTTCCCTCTTCTATTTCAGCATCAGTCCTAACCATGCTTGTACCCTCCACATCTTGCAAGGTTGCATTGTCTTTATCGTGCACCTCCATGAAAATGCTGGGTTCCCAGCCCCGCTGCAATGCATTTTCTACGTACCACTTCCATGTTTCGGTGCAATCTACCGACATCAATTCCCAGAAGCATTCTTCGTTGCCACGGTTGACTACTACATTTACTTTTATTGTGTTCACCTCTGGGTTGATATGAAATACCCTCATTAACCAGTTACACACTGACCGAAAATTTCTTTCCGCTGGCCTATCTATCCCCTTTAGTGTTGACCCAAATTCAGACAGATCTATACCATACGGCCCATATCTGACAGTGCTACTACCATGGAACAACCGAAACATCACTTTGGTTGACATATCTATTCAGAGAAAATACGATATTCGTCACATTTCAAATTATGCAATCCATTGTTTAAATCATAAAAGAAACATCATTATTTCTAACACGAACTGCAATGCTCTAGCATCATTATTTATAGATCTAATATACATACTACTCACAGATCTACCCAGAGTTAACTAAAAACTAAACAACTCTAGTGCACATTATATTTTACTAATACATAGCAACAAACTTGTAATGTATGAGAAACTTACCTATAAGCCGAGGTCTCAAACTGGCAGGGCTTCGCCGTTACTTCCTTCTCCTCCCTCCTCTCTTCTTCCTTTTTTTCTGAAAATTTTAGTGAATATAATGAAAATCTGAAGGGGGGCTGGGTATATATAGCTGGAGGTCAAAAAACGCCCACTGTGTGGGCGTTTTTTGGCGGCGAGGGGGCCGCCTGCAAAAGAGCGCGGCCGGCCTCGCCTGTTTTGCAGGCGGCCCCCTGGACAGGAAAAAACGCCCACGCAGTTAAGATTACCGAAGTTAAGATTACCGATGGCCTTTAATTGACAGATGGTAAAAGGGGTTTTGACCAACCAGCGTAGCTCCGATCAGAACTATGGCTCAGCCATTTTCCCTACTTCACAAATTCGGCAACTACCATTCTTTCTGGGCCGTTGCAGAGCTCCGACCAGAATATAGCACAATTATGGTCCCTTTATCACTCTTTGCTAAGCAAGAGTTCTTGAATCATAGCAAAGCTATGATTTTCGCGCCCTGTGCAAGGATGTATCAAAAGATGCATCATATATCACCGTCTAGATAGCCCTAAGCGAAGCTGGGGACTGGGCATCGGTAGCATAGCTACCAACACCCCCATAGTTAAACTATGGATTTAGAGCAGGCCTTCGACATTGATTTCGACACATGGCCCTCAGGGTTTGGTTGGTACGTAAAGCTACATTCCAAGCAAATAGCATAGCTATTTTTTCCCATCCTCACCTTTGTGCAATTGCCATGTTCACTAGTCTGCAACAAAGTTGTGAGTCTAGACATAGCCAAGCTGTGGTCGATATTTTCACTCAGCATAGCCGGGACTGGTCGGCAGTAACACTATACATTAGTATAACCGTCATTTTATACCATTTTCTTATAAAAGATTCGTTCCGCGCATAGCTGGTTGATACTATCCCATATGCCTGGGGACTGGCCAGGCAACATAATTACTGACCAGTCCATAACAATGCTCGAAAGCTTGTCTAATTTTTAGACCCTAAAACAACATGCTCTGCACCTTATGTCAGGCTCGGGGACTACATGGGCCCACGTCACTTAACAGTGACTTGGGCTATTTTCAAAAGATCTCCGCACCATGAATGTATTACTGCAAAAACAGTATAAGAGAGAACACCATTTTTTCCTCTCTACTGTGGGCCCATGTCACAGGATGTGCGGCGATTTTTCTTTTTTAAGAGCAACATGCATCTTTTGTCAAACATCTACACTTGACAAGACACAGCGGTTGGTTAAATATCGACCTGATCGGTAGGCGAATTTGCCCACCAGGCTCCCTTTTCAACTGGTCGGCATACCAGTAACAAGATTCAACAGCTCAAATAGCTATGACCATCATACAAGATTTTCAAGCTCCGCTGGTCGACAAGGGTCAAGACGGTGTTTTCCTCAAGAAGCCTGATGCTCGGGGACTAGCTGTGGGGGTATTAACCCCTATACCCTCACGGCCCACCTTCGGTACTGCTTGGGACCGAAGACTTGGCCCAGGAGATGAAGCCCGATCAAGGCCTAGATCTGGTTGGACATCTTGGAGACCAAGCAAGGAAGGGCCTGGCGGCAAAGGAAACCTGATCGATAGGAAAGATATCAAGATGATTGGAGATACAATCTCATGTAATCTATTATCCCGCATGTAACCAATCACCCCGAGATCCTCGGATCTGTAACCCTGCCCCCAGGCTATATAAGGCGGGCAGGGACCTCCCCTCAAGACTCATCTCGCATATCAGCAACATAATCAATCAGACCACAGGACGTAGGGTATTACGCAATCTGCGGCCTGAACCTGGATAATCCTTGCATCTTGTGTCTTTGATTACATCTAATTCATCATCTTAGCGTGCCTCCTCCTACAAATCACTACCGTAGGCATACCCTAGGTAAACTGCCACCGATATTTCGTCGATAAGGTCGCAGGCCGTGCGGCGGCGGCTCCAAGAAGCGACGACTGGGAGGCCCTGCAGCAAGCGGCGGCCCTCGGCGGTGAGGCTCCTCCTCTGCTCCCCGCGATGGAGCCGGCGTGTCTTCCTCTGCTCCCTGCGGCCGGTGGACCAGCAGAGCGACGCGCGGTCGCCCGCGGCCCCTCTGCTCCCCGCGGCCAGCCGCGCCGCCCCATCCGTGCCCGTGCACTCTCTCTCGACACGGCGGAGCTTCCTCGTCCATGGCTCGGCGCGCAGCCGGCAACGGTTCTCGGCACGGGCGGACCTCTTGGCGTCACGGGCGCGCAGGACGGTGGGAGGTCTCGCGAGCGAGCGGCCCCTCCTCCCTCTCCTCCACCAACTCGCTCAGGCTCATCCCCTCGTCTTCCTTCCTTCCCTCGTTCCCGTCGTCACCGCTTTTCCTTCTCTGTACCATGAGCGACGCGTCTTCTCAGCACGCGATTCACGTCGCGCTCGGCCGGTGCTCCAGCGGTCCTGGCTGCTCGTGCGATGGAGCACTTTCGCCCCGTTCCTCACTCCCTGCATCATCTTCTCGCAGCCGCTCTACCAGGAGGGAGGGGAACGGAGGAGATTGAGCGAGAGCGAGAACGAGAGAGAGAGAGCGGCGGCTCGGGGGGAGGAAGTGAACAGTAGCCAGGAAACCTTAGCCGGGCGGTGAGACTCCGCTTATATACGGTGGCCAGCGGGGGCACTCTGGCCCACGTCCGCGAGCTCCACTTGGGCTGAATCGGCCGTTCGAAGCTAGCCAGGCTAACTCGGTACGGTTGGCCAAGTTGGGCCAAGCTTGGACCACTTGCAAGACTTCCAAACAATAAGTTTTGCGCCCCGGGCCGGTCTGGCTAGCCTTAGCCCAGGAACCAAACACACCCTACATGGTAGCAGTTATCCTTACTCTGCAGCTCAGCACCTCCACCGCTGAGTTAGCGATTTAACTGATGGCTGAACTGCAGCCACATCGGGAAAACTGTACGCAATGTGGCCCTGAGTATTTCTTTCTTTGATTGATGATCTGGTACTTGTATTGCAGCAGACTGCAGACAACAGTGTGTGGAGTGCTCGGCATTCAGGCAACAATGCTGCAGCTGCCACCCCTTTCCCTTTTGGACACTTCAGTTGGCAAGTCGTCGAGTAAAGCTACCCAACCGTGCGCTCCTCATCTGCACTTTGTTCCATTCCAGCTGCTTTTACATGGCGGAGCGCTGGCGCAGCCGCTCAAAGTTGTCTTCATCTCATCCAAATGGAATAAAGAACTTTATCAACTTTTCTAGGACGAAGAAGACGACGAGTAAAATTGTGAATTGGAACTAGAAATCATCTGTTGAAACTTTTGATGAAGATCGAGTGAGGGGCTCTCTGACTCTGAGCAGATAGGCCAAAAAAACTGAAAAGTACACCAGAGTTTATTATTCAGAACACGTACACCTGAAAAATATATCCTTGCAAAAGATCAAGGCCGCCTCGAACAAGCAAGCATGCAACATCTTCATAGGAATTTCGTGGGAAGGTTCACATTTTGTCAGAGCAGATGTTTCGTGCCCAACAGAATTCCTATGAAACTCTCGCATTCTAGACGAGGCCGGCCGGACGAACAAGCAACAAGCACGCAGGTTACTACTACTAGCTGAAATCCTGTAAAAGTCGTCGTCGTCAGTTCGTCACGTCTCTGCAGCGTTGCTGCTGCTAACACGGACGGATCGAGCTTCTTCTTTGTCAACTGTGGCGGCGGCGCGGCGCGGTTATTTAGCAGCAGTGTTTTTGTGTCTGTAAGCAGGAGTTGGACTCGCGGCGAGGCAACTGACGCTCTTGCGCCACTTCCACGAGTCGGCCGGCGTGCTGGGCAGCGGCGGCAGCCGGAGGATGGCCGGCCGACGGCACAGCCCGAACGGCCACCCCTCGCAGTCCCGGAAGCGCTCCCAGGCCTCGGGCGACCGTAGCATCGCCGGGGGCGGGTCTGTCATCATCATGCACGGTGACGACGACGACGCCACGGTCGCCGCCCAGCTCGTGCTCCGCGTGAAGAAGCTCTTCACCGAAAAGAACGCCTCGCTCTCGTCGTCCGCGTCGCAGTACCCATCGCCATCGTCGGCTGCCTCCTCCTCCTCCTTCTCCTCGGCCGTCCCCTCCACCACGACGCACGTCTTGGGACTTGACACCTTGTCGAGGACGGTTCTTGGGTCGAGCGGCGTGTAGGACCAGGCGAAAGCTGCGGGGCTCGACGACAGGGGCAGCGTCGGCGAGTCCACGCTGCACCTGGACCGCTTCTTCATCTGCCGGTTCCTCATCTCGTTGAGGATCACCTGCACAAGAACGTGATGAACTGATGATGCAGCAGGTGCCACGATTACGTGCGTGGTGCTTAGTTAATCCCGTGAACGGATCAAGAACATATACCAATCAATCATTACCTGCTTGGTGTCCTGCGCTTCTTCGAGGACGCTGTCGTCGTCGGTGTCGTCGCCGGAGCTCCACCCGGCGCCGGCGGGGATCCTGACGCAGGAGGGGACATGGCAGTGCGCGTAGGTCTCCCGGATGAGCGACGACAAGGACTTGCAGTAGTGGTTGGCCGCGGGCAGCTTTGGGTGGAACTCTTGCGCCAAGCAAGGCATTATATTAATTCCTCCCTGATCAATCACGCATGGAACGATCAGCGATGTGTGCAGCGCAGCTACGGATCGAGCCGTTTCCCCCTGGCGTTCGTCCGATCGTGGGGCGCGCTCGTGATCCGATCGATGAGGAGTGGTGGCGGATATAAATGGCGGAGCTCTCGGTCGCCCATGTGTGTGGAGATCGGAGAATGGGTTTTCAGAGGAGGGGATGTGGACGTGCATGACAAGTGCCCCGTAACTTAAAAAGGAGAGCTGAGGCTTGCAAAGACAGCTTGTTGGCGTTTGTGGAATCCCTAATCCTTTGGGTTGAAGGCTAAGTAACAAATACAATACTCTCGTAGTGTTTGAGTTGGACATCCGGCGAGAAATTGCGGCGTCAGATTGCAATTGTGTACTCTATTGCTGAATTTTTCTGCTTAGTTGCCATACATGCTTCCTCTTTTCACAAATATAAGCTTGGTTTAGCTTAAGTCAAATTATTTTAGCTTTGCTACCAATACTAAATATATTACTTTGAATAAAAGGGGCTGCATGTCACAAAAATAGCTTTCATAGTAAACCTAACAATGCCATTTTTTATTTTCAACCTACAAAATAAGTTAGAGGGTTAAAGCTCCAAAAAAAAAGTTTTCTTTTTGACTAGTGGGAGCTTATATATTTGTGACCATAGGAAGTACTGTGTGCTGAAGATCATAGCAGTAGCAATGTAAGTCAAAATAATTCATTGATACTAACTTGAATAAACTCATCATATATGAATATTTGATGTATTTAATTCTAATAAATCTTCAATAGTTTGGTGTGAAAAAGTCCAACATGAAAGATACCTAATTTTTTTAGAGGTTCAGTGCATAATCTTTGGAGTATTAGAATCTGGATTGCGAATGTGATTACAATAGTCGCGATTAAGGATCATAATAGAATTAATCCAGGTTGTTGTATCCCTAGATTATAGGTGCTGGATTACATGATCTATCTTTCTTATAAGCACTTATAATCTCCTTTTAACATGTCTAAGATGGGTTATAGGATTCCAATAATTTGTTTAAGATGAATTATTTATAGTCTTCTAATACATAATATCTAGTGTTTGTGTTTGGACTACCTAGAGATGATATTTTATCAAATTACTATGATCCAAACAAAGTCCTAAATAGTATTCACCCGTTTCAAAAAGAAAGTGCATTCGTGACTTCATTTATTCTAATCTAAACCATCAAAAAAGGTATAGTAATATTTTTATGATAAGAAATAAGTAGCATTAGATTTATCATGAAATATATTTTCATATTATACTATCATAAATGTTGATGTATATTTTTTGTATAAACATTATTAGATGCCTTTTGTGAAGCTGGAGTGCGCTCTCTTTTTTTCATGGTACACAACACTAGAGGTACCAAACTGCTACTTTAGCTTTATCGGTATCGGTGTTTCGACCCCGGGGGTCAATACCAATGAGTAAATTCGTAATTGCATGCTCCCTTAATCCGGTGGGTGATGCAAGAACACAGCGATTTATCCTGGTTTGGGCAAAGAAGGCCCTACGTCCAGCGGCGGGGGGGAGGGGGGAGGATAGTTCGTGTTATCTTGCACCGAAGCACTAGTACAGGGGTGAATACAAGCGGGTGTGAGAAGTGTGGGCTTGAGCTCGAGCATTTCGGGCGCTTAGCTCTCTACACTGTCTCACGGTGTTGTTCTGTGATCTAAGCCTTAGCGTATGAAGCTCTAGGATCTCCCCCCCAGCTAAAGTCCTGGCTCCTCCTTTTATAGGTGAAGGAGGGGCACAGGAGTACATGTTTTTGGGGCTCACGTGGTTGGTGACGTATGACGTTGATGCCGATCATGTCGGTGCCGCTGTAGAGGCGTACATCGGTATGGGAAGCCCTGCGGCCGTCACGTCGGTAGTTGTTGAAGTGTTGACCGAAGTTGTTGAAGTCCCGCTCGAGGGTCGGTGTGACGGCGTCGAGGGGCGACGGTCGAGGCCTTGGGTCGAGGCTCATCGGATAAGGTCAAATCTCGGGATATGCGGGGAATATGCATCTCAAGGGGGTGCCTGATAGGGCACAGTGCTCGGTATGACGCGGCAGTGAGGTACGATCCGCGGGATTCCAGGGTATGGGCGGTAAAAGCAGGATTTGACTGCCATACCTGCAGCTGTTTCAGTAACTATGGCCATACGGTTAGGCGGAAGCAGGTAAAATGCATTGAATGCGCCTGGATCCATACTGGGAGTAGGTAGCCGAGGGTTTTACCATGCTCAAGGGCTGCCCATTCGCACGGGAGAAGTTCCGTCCTCGAGGCCAGCTCATTCGCCCGGGCGGAGTTCCGTTCTCGAGGGTCGCCCGAGTCGCACCCTCGAGAGTAAAGTCTCGGTCCGTGCAGTGGTCCGTCGAGCAGGTTGTGGCTTTGGGCTGTCGTCGCCCATTCGTGGGCCGGTCCAGCATGCTTTAGTTTGTGGATTTCCGAGCGGTAATGAGGGATGTCGTTGGAGGGCTTGCGTTGCTGACTTCGGGGATCCGCCCAGTTAAACGAGGGCTTCGGTACCCCTTTCCCAGGTAACCGACAGTAGCCCCCGAACCTCTGCGTGAGTGCTGGCACTCGGGCAGGGGGTCAGGAACCGGGAGCCGAAGTGTGGCTCGGATTTTTCTGTGGGGGGCACGCGAGCGGTCCTCACGGGGGTAGCCCTCGAGGCCTCGGAGGAGTCGGAGGACTCCTTCGAGGGCTTTATTTGTCTTCGGTCGAGGGGTGCTTGTCCAGTCGGATGCGGACCTGAACTGGAGTCGTGGTGCTTTGCCGAGGGGTACGTAGGAACGTCGAGCCCCCGGGGGATTTTTAACCCTCTTTCGTTGAGGGGTGCCGGGCATGGTCGAGCCTCCGAGCCTCGTGCGGCTGTGGCGTTGCCGGCCTCGGCGTTCATCTCACGAGTCCTTTCGATCGGACGTGAGGCGAGAAGTGTCGGACTACCCTCGATAGGGCGAGCCTCGACGTTCTCAATGAGCTGGTAACGGGAGAATCCAAGTGAGAGCCTGATCCTCGTTCGATAGCGGTCGGCAGGAGGCCCGGAGGTAGTCTCATTAAAGCAAAACGCATGGACCTATGGATACCGATTCCATTCGATAGGTCTCAGCGGATCGATGCCTCCCTTCGGGGGATTCCATAAAAGGCCATAGCATTTCACCTTGGATATGTCCAAAGGGGTCTCGAGAATTCATTCTTGAGCGGGGCCTCATCTTGGCTCCCCCTTGGTCATCCCTGACTCGGGTGCTCGAGGGCGGCTGTCGAACCCTGGTCGAGGGTCAGCCTTCGCTCCCTCGAGGCTTGTTGTGGAGCCGGAGCCCGTGTACCTCTTTGGGGGGTTTCCAACCCTCTTTCGTCGAGGGGTGCCAGGCACGGTTGAGCTCCCGAGCCTCATGCGGCTGGGGCATTGCCAACCTCGGTGTTCATCTCATGAATCCTTTCGATCGAACATGAGGCGAGAAGCATCAGACTACCCTCGATAGGGTGAGCCTCAAAGTTCTCAGTGAGCTGATAACGGGAAAATCCAAGTGAGAGCCCAATCCTCGTTCGATAGAGGTCGGCAGGAGGCCCGGAGGCGGTCTCATTAAAGCAAAACGCAATGGACCTACGGATACCGATTCCATTCGATAGGTCTCGGCAGCTCGATGCCTCTCTTCGGGGGGATTCCATTAAAGTCCTAGCATTTCTCCTTGGATGTGTCCAAAGGGGGTCTCGAGGGTTCATTCTCGAGCGGGGCCTCGTGTTGGCTCCCCCTTGGACACCCCTGACTTGGGTGCTCGAGGGCGGCTGTTGAACCCTGGTCGAGGGCCAGCCTTCGCTCCCTCGAGGCTTGTTGTGGGGCCGGAGCCTCTTTACCTTCTCCTGGAGGAATCCGTCGATAAGTAACATTTATTTTCCTTACCATCGGACGCGTCTTTTGAGGAGGAAAGTTAAATGGTGCGGTGGTGGAGATCGTGGCAGGCCCGGGCAATGGCTAATTGCCTGAGGCGTGACACATGTATTCGGCCGAGAATCAAGGGGGAACGGTTAGGTAAACGCATTAACTGCGGGGAGTTACCTTTTTCTTCCACGGGATTCCGCCCGTCGCTCTTCCAGGGTATAAGACCAGAGGGGACAGGCGTTGTTTGCCCCTACCTTTGCCACATTGCCTTCACCACCGCTAGTGCTCCCAAGTCCCTGCTTTCCTGTGTGTGAGGGTAGGAACTTAGAGCAAGAAATCGTGATTGGAAACCTTCCCGGTTGCCCATCCGCCGAGGAGATCCGTGTCGTCGCTGCCACCGCCGCACCCATCAAACAAATCCGTGCCGCTACTGCTGCCATAGCCCCCATCTTCCAGCCTACCGAACCCTGGCGCCCGTCGACCGTGACGCGACAGAGGCTGAACGAGTTGGTGAGGGAAGGACTCCTCTGCCCTGTCACCGATTCGACTCAGCCGGAGTGGATCGCGCCGTCGAAGAGCCACCCCGAGCCAAACCCACCGGAGGGCTACGTGGCGAGCTTCCTCAAGTACCACCGGCACGGGCTCGGAGCGCCCCCGAGCGAGTTCATGCGGGGGCTGCTGAACTTTTACGGTGTCGAGCTCCAACACTTCTCACCCAACGCCATCTCCAATGCCGCCATCTTCGTGGCCGTCTGCGAGGGCTACTTGGGGATGGCACCCCATTGGGAGCTGTGGCTCCATCTCTACAAGGGGGAGTGGTTCACCTCTCTGGTGGTCAGGCATGAGGCAGATTGTCAGAGTGGGCTGCCTCAACTTCATGTTGAAGACAGGCAAGTCAAAGGTGCCGCGCGAGTACATGCCCACCGGGTTGATGTCCAACCACTCTCGGTGGGACGAGCAATGGTTCTACCTCTGCAATGACGGAGGCTACTTCCCGCCTTACACCGGGCGACTCATCATCGAGCGGCCATTCAACTAGCCGCACGGTGTGACGGGGGATCTCCAACATCGACTTCGACCTCTCGCCGCCGCGATGAGGACACTAAGAGAGGCGGGCCTGACGGCGGGCGTGGTGGTCTTGGCTTTCCACAGTCGACGGGTGCTCTCCTTGATGGAGCACCGGCTACGGTTGGACGAGATGCTCCTCGCGGTGGTGCCCGAAGTGCTCGAGAGGTGCCGGATGTCCAACGAGGAGATACCCACCGCGGAGATCGTCGCGCGGGTGAAAGGGATGGTTGCGGGTTCGTTCAGGGTAGAGGACGTCAACCGCCTCCCCATGTGGCCGAAGGAGGGGTGCCTTGACCTGGTAAGTGCCTCGACCCATGCTTTTCGCGTTTACGTTTCGTCCCCTTTTTCCTTACTCTCGTCCTCGCGACCGAATATTTTCGTGCAGGGGAGAATCGCCTACCGGAGATCGAGGCCCCCGTTGAGGGAGGATGCTCCCGATCGTCAAGTGAGACGCTTCAACGCCTCGAGCCCCTTCTGTCTGGTCCCTCCCGTACTGACCGTCTTTCGGTGCAGGAAGGTGCGTCGGAGCAGCGCGCCCCTCAGCCGACGACTACGGCCTCGGAGTGCCAGCTAGGGGAAAGGTCGACCACTCCCTCGACTTAGGGGGTTCGTCCTCCTCCCGTCGTGCTCGTGGCGGGACCCCGCCCACTTTGACCCAGGAGACCCGATCCCAGTCATCGGCGCGGGTATAGCAGGGTCGTGCCCAGGAGGCCTCGTCAGAGCAGGGAGGCATGACGACCTCACAGACAACCCCTAGCAGCCCCAGCCCTGGGAAGAGCTCGGCCTCGGGTGGGGCCTCGAGGTCTGCTGGTGGCTCGAGGGGGACCCAAAAGGCCTCTATCCCCTTTGGGTAAGTGTTGTCGATTTAAGTCTCTTCTCGCTGCTTCCCCATTCTGCGGTTCATTAAGTTCTCTACTATCCTGCTTTTCATCCAGGCCAAAGCGCCGCATTGAGGAGTCGACCCTTGCGCCGGCTAAGCGGCTCAGGGTGGATGCGGCCACGAGGATGGGGGCCTCGGCCACAGGTGCGACGTCAAGGCCCTTGGCACCGTGGGAGGCGAGGTGGCTGTCCTTACCCTTGAGGCTATGGCTCGCGGTAGGCTGACAGGTTCTGCTCTTGCTATAGGATCGAGCGACTCGAGGGCCGTGACGGGCGGTGACTCCGAGCTGAGGAAGACGTAGGAGGGGGGAGCGCCTCCCTCATGTCGATGTCCGTGGTCCGCGAGCTCGGCCCAGCACCAGAGAGCGGAGCCCCGACGTCGGGAGCCCCTGACCTGGGCCAGCCCGAGGTCTCTGCTTCCAAGCCCGAGGCAGAAGCCCCCGAGGGCCACGAGCCAGGAACGGAGGTAGCCCCCATCGACCTCAAGGGTGAGGAGGCCATCACCCCTCCCCCTTCGACGGGGGAGCGGAAGCCGTGGCCGACAGGGCTACGTGAGTTGGAGGCTCAGCGGGCGTAGCAGGAGGAGAAGGAGCCGCAAGAGCGGCAGGAGGAGGAGGTGACCGGCGAACAGCCCCAGCACCATCAGGAGCAGCAGATGCCATCGAGGGACGTGACGCCGCCGGACCTATCAGCGCAGCAGCTGCCCAAGCCGTCAGAGGGGGAGGAGACCTCGGGACTCCCAAAATAGTGGGTGTCCATGATCACCCTCGATGAGCTGCTACAAGAAGCAGCGCTGAAACCCTCGATGCAGCTTGAGGAGGAGACCTCGGCACCGAGCCTGCCGGCAGACGTGTCGATGGTGGACCTGTTGGCGCCACAGGACGTGGCATTGGAGGAAGCGAAGACCTCGTCCTCTCCGCCGCCTCAGGAGGCACCTGAGCCAACGTCGAGCCAGCCACCGCAGCCGTCAGCCGCGCCGTTGGAGAAGCCAGCGGTTTCTGGTCTGTACGCGAAGCGATCGAAGGAGACGGCGGCCGCCATCGCGTTGGGGGCTCCTGGCCCGTTGAGGAGGAGGTAGACGTCCGACCCCAGGCTGGGAGGCATCGACGCCGCGTCGGAGTTCCCTACCTTGGCCGAGTTGGCGGAGCACCACGGCGCCCCACACGACGTGGTGGAGGAGATCGAGTCCTTGGCACAAACCAAGGTCAAGATGCTCTTCTGTCATTAGGGCAAGGAGTGTGTCTTGCTCCAGGAGCTCGGCGACTCCAGCGCTCCCAGGATCGAGATGGATGACCCGGCGGAGGTCGAGTGCTGGGAGGGCGTGGAGCAGTCCCGGGCGTGGCTGTAGCACTTCCTCAAGCTGGGTGTCGAGCTCATCGGGGATCTCGACTAGAGTCTCACGGTAAGTCCCCGTTTGGATCACCTACGGGTTTTGGCTTTTCCTGTATGGATCGCCTTAACCCTCGATTTCCTATTTCCAGGACTTGTGGAGGCGTTCCCACTCCAAGTCATACTTCCTCCATGAAACACGTAACAGCTAGGAGGAAGTGCTTCGCCAACTCGAGGTCGGCCGTTCTACGCAGAGCAGGGTGGCCGAGGTCGAGGAGGAGGTGAAGCGGGCCAGAGAGGAGGCCGCCAGGGCCAAGGAGGAGGCCGCCTAGGCGAAGGAGGACGCCGAGGTAGCTCAAGGCGAAGCCGCTCGAGTTAAGGAGGAGCTCCGGTGGGTCAAGGAGGAGGTCAATGTGGCCAGGGGCGAAGTGGAGGAGGCCAAGAGCGATGGCGCTCGCGCTCAAGAGCACGTCAAGCTGCTCGCGGAGGAGGCCCGAGGCTCCATGGAGCGTATTCGCTCACTCGAGGCCAGCCTAGCTCAGGTCTCCATGGTGCGCAACACCCTCTCTGCCTTGGTCAAGGAGCAGAAGGGTCAAGCTGACAGCCTGGACACCAAGCTCGAGGCGATGAAGGCTACCCTTCGAGAGAAGGAGCAAGCCATCATCTTGGCTGGTGGCGCCCTCGAGACCATCCGGTGCGAGAAGATCGACTTGACCCAGGCTTTTAAGGAGGTCGCTGGAGGACCGCAACGCCCGCCAGACCCGCTGTGCCAGTGAGTTCCTTGGTGGGCTTTGAAGTTTTTCTTTCCATGTGACTTGTTTAACTCTTATTTTGTCTTTTAGGCCTTGAGTCTGAGCTGCTCTCCACTCAGACCACTACCAAGGCGCTACAGGAGGGTCTCGTGGCAGAGGGGGCGCTTCTCGGCAGGTTTCGGGTTGCCATCAACAGGCTCTGTACCTCCTGGGAGGTCGAGCCCGTCGAGGTGGCTGAAGAAGATGTCCCGAGGGCCGCGCTCGTTGACTGGCTCTACCACCTCGATGCCACCCTTCGGGATCGCGTGCGGGAGGCGCTCCACACCGGCGTGAAGCGCACGCTGGCGGTGGTTTCCTCCGGCTTTGTCTTCGACATGGACATCATTGCCCAAGGCTTCATCCCTGACATCTCGAAGACCGATGCTGAGAACGAGGAGCAGTGCCGGGGGCTGATCCGGGATGCCAAGAGGTCGGGGAAAGCGCTGGCGAAGCTGTTCGAGGATGAAGTCCTCCTCCCCGAAGATGAAGGGTACACCATCGAGGAGGGCGATGACGGAGACGGTGGAACAGGCCTGTAGGGCAAAACTGGGCGAAGGTGCCCATGTAAATAAGTTAGTTTTTGTGACTTATATTCAGTATGGCCTCAGGGGCCTTTAAAACATCTATGCATCTATCATAATGCATTTGGATATTTTAAGTTTGAGCCTTCTCTGTTTTCTTTTGCTAGATTTTGCTTTTTTGACTAAGTGTTCGACGCGTGCTCGTATCCCTTGAGGGGGGAGCGAGTGGAGGTACCATAGCCCAGAGGCATAGGAGAGCTCCTGGCTCGACAACCCTTGACCCTTAGGGAATTCGAGGCGTTTTCTTCTTAGTCACGAAGCGCATCAAAGTGAAGGAAAGAAGAGACACTCGAGCTTCGATCATCTGAACTTTGCTTTTCGACTAAGCGTTCGACGCATGCTCGTATCCCTCGAGGGGGAGTGAGTGGAGGTACCGTAGCCCTGGGGCGTAGGAGAACTCCCAGCTCAACAGCCCTCATCGACCTTGAGGGAGTTCGAGGCATTTTCTACTTAGTTACGAAGCAAAAGGAGACGCTCAATTTTTTGAAAAATCGTTCGTATTTTTAGGAACTTAGGGGGTTCCCCCCGTTAGCCCCCGAGGGAGGCTCGACTCTGGCAACACAAGGTCGAGGCTACCTCTTGCATGTATAATAATAAGTTTGAACTTATAATCAAAAGTACTTCTTATATTTGTCATGCGAAAATGTACGAAACATGCGAGAATGTACAAGGGCATCGGTGCCCTAGGGGTAGAAATGACGTAGTTGTTCAATGTTCCATGCGTTGGTGAAGGTTTTGCCCTTGTTGTTTGCCAGCTTGTACGTTCTGGGCTTCAGCACCTCAGCTACGGTGTATGGACCTTCCGTTGGTGGAGTCAGCTTGTGACGCCCCTTGTTGGTCTGTCGTCGACGTAGGACGAGGTCTCCAACTTGGAAGTCCCTCGAGCGCACGTGTTTGTCGTGGTAGCATCGAAGTTTCTGCTGATACCTCATGGAGTGAATCAGCGCCATGTCTCAAGCCTCCTCGAGCTGGTCGACGACGTTTGCGAGGGCTTCTTCGTTGGTTTGCTCGTTATAGGTCTTTAGTTGAGGGGAACCATACTCGAGATCAGTGGGAAAGCCTCGGACCCATAGACCAAGAAGAATGGTGTGAACCCTGTGGCTCGACTAGGTGTTGTCCTTAAGCTCCACAGGACCGAAGGCAGCTCCGCGGCCCATTTCTTTCTGTGCTTGTTAAGGCGGTTGAAGATTCTTGGCTTGAGGCCCTGCAAAATCATGCTATTGGCGCGCTCGACCTAGCCGTTAGTTCGAGGATGAGCGACTGCAGACTAGTTCACATGGATGTGATGGCGATCGCAGAAATCCAAGAACTTCTTGCCAGTGAACTATGTGCCATTGTCAGTGATGATGACGTTCGGGACCCCGAAGCAATGGATGATGTCGGTGAAGAACTCGACCGCCCGCTCAGAGCAGATGTTGCCGATAGGCCAGGCCTCGATCCACTTGGTAAACTTGTCGACAGCAACGAGTAGGTGCGTGTAACCCTTGGTTGTTCTCTTGAGAGGCCCCACGATGTCGAGCCCCCAGACCGCGAATGGCCAGGTGATGGGGATCATCTATAGGGTGTAAGCTGGGAGGTGCGTCTTCTTGGCGTAGAATTGACACCCCTTGCACGAGCGGACAATGTTGGTGGCGTCGAAAACGGCGGTTGGCCAGTAGAAACCCTGTCGAAAGGCGTTGCCAACGAGGGTTCTCGGCTTCGCGTGGTGGCCGCAAGCCCCTGAGTGTATGTCCTCGAGGAGCCTCCTGCCTTCTTCGATAGTGATGCAGCACTGAAGGATACCCGATGGGCTTCGCCTATAGAGTTCCTTGCCAACACCATAGATGACATAGGACTTGGCCCGTCACGCGATTCGGCAAGCCTCGGTCCGATCTTCCGGGAGTTCCCCTCGAATGATGCAGTCGAGGAAAGGGACTCGCCAATCCAGAGGTGGGCTCGACGGAGGAGGTGTCCCCTCAATCTCCATGACCTCGGCCTCGGTCGAGGCAAGGGGTTCGAGTGTCGAGGGTGCAGTGCCATCCCTCGAGCCCAAGTCGACGGAGGGCTCGAAGAGGTCTCTCGAGAATACGTCCGAAGGGACAGTACCTCAAGTTGATGCGATCATTGCGAGCTCGTCCGCAGCTTCGTTGTAGCGTCGAGCAATATGATTGAGCTCGAGGTCGTGGAACTTGTCTTCCAGTTTGCACACTTCTTTACAGTAGGCTTCCATCTTGGCGTCGTGGCAGCTCAAGGCCTTAATCACTTGGTCGATGATGAGTTGCGAGTCACTTCGAACGTCTAGGCGTCGGACCCCAAGTTCGAGGGCAATACGTAACCCGTTGACTAGAGCCTCGTAGTCCATGACGTTATTGGAAGCGGCAAAGTGGATGCGAATGACGTAGCGCATGTGGACTCCGAGGGGTGAGATGAAGAGCAAGCCTGCGCCTGCTCCTGTCTTCATGAGCGACCCGTTGAAGTACATCATCCACAGCTCGGCTTGGATTTGAACTGGCGGCAACTGGGTGTCGGTCCACTCAGCGATGAAATCTACCAACGCCTGAGATTTGATGGCCTTCCATGGTGCGTAGGTGATGGTCTCACCCATAAGCTCGACCAACCACTTAGCAATTCTTTCAGCAGCCTCCCGGTTTTGGATGATCTCCCCCAAGGGGAAATAAGACACCACGGTAACCGGGTGGCTGAGGAAGTAATGCTGAAGCTTGCGATGCGTAAGGATGATGGCGTAGAGCAGCTTTTGCACATGCGAGTAGCGGATCTTGGTTTCCAAAAGCACTTCACTGACGAGGTAGACCAGCCGCTGGATGGGCAAGGCGTGCCCTTCCTCTTGCCTCTCAACCACTATGGCCGCGCTTAACACCTAAGTGGTCACGGCGACGTAGAGGAGGAGGGGCTCGGGCGGTTCAGTCGACGTCGCTGATCGAGGAGGAACGAGGACCAGGGCGGAAGTTAGCATGCCCTTGAGTTTGTTGAGGGCCTCCTCGTCCTCCATGGTAAATACGAAGCATTCGGATTTTTTCAAGAGGCGGTACAAGGGCAGGGCCTTTTCCCCCAATCATGAGATGAAACGGCTGAGAGCCGCGAGGCAGCCCGTGACCTTCTGTACGCCCTTGAGATGTCAAATCGGACCCATTCGCGTGATGGCTGCGACCTTCTCGGGGTTGGCCTACGTATCCGAGGAGCATGCCCCGAGGCCTCAAAGACACATTTATTAGGTTGAGTTTTATATTCTTGGCTCGCAGCTATGACAGAACCGACCAATTTATTAGAGCACAAGCACATAATTCACCATTAGGACGGCAAACTACATGATTGAGACCTAATAAACCCGGTAGTCATACCGAAATCTCGAAGGATTTCAAACTTTTCCGGCATGACCAAGATCGTAATAGTTTAGCGATTCCATTCACAAGTACATAGTTTAAATCATCAGAGTACGAATAAAATTATTACAACCCAAGTTCAAATTTCAAAATAAGCGGAAGCAATTTAGTTCAAATCCATACACACACTTAGTTTAAATACAGTGCCAGTCCCTTGGTCAACATCCAGCAAAAGCATCAAGTAGAGAGGAGTGACCATGCCCAAGGTCTAGTCATCTTCCAAAGCGGAATAGAAGCAGTTCTGACAATAGCCATAAAACATCTCACCATCTGCAAAAACATGGGAATAAAACCCTGAGTACGAGGATGTACTCAGCTAGACTTACCTGTCATAAACTAAAATAAAGTGACTCCAAGGAGTATGCAAGGCTGTATAAGTAGGATAGCTGACTCATTTAATTACGGAAAAGCTTGCATTAATGAACAATTAATAAGAACCTTCTAGCAATGTATTTTAATCTGATTAACCGTATCATGCTACATTAGCACCTGTACTAAACAAGCATGGTAATAATTATTCAACAGAAAGTAACCAATTCCGATTGAGTATCTTTCCAGTTCGAGAGCTCAACCATCTCATCTCTTGTTCAAGTTCTTACTACGATACCGCTGCTCAAGTCAAGTGTTCACTGTCCAGGAACAATGGCGATTATAATCGATTACTAACCAGCTGGCAGGTATTCCTCACACAAACCACACTCACCAGCCACGGTGAGCTACAGATCACCGACATTCAATTCGGGAAAAGCGCGAGATCAATAGGTACCATCGTACCTAAGAACCGCCCGGCTGCCTTATTCAGGGCGACCCTGACCTCGGAATTACTCTCTGCGTAACCTGTGGTCCCCCATCTTCACCAATACGATGCGTACAGCAGGCCGACTCCCGGCCCAAATCAAAATTAGGCTTCGCGGTCGGAACGACTTATCCTTTCAGCTAAATGTGAGGCATAAATTCAATATGACTTGAGGACGTACAACGGACGGGGTCCTAGTTCGACACAGACGAGATAACCACACCAAACCTCCAGTTCAGTCTCAACACCAATCCCGCCCAGTCTCGATTTATTATCTCCACATGGTTATCCAAGATAACAATGTATTCAACCATTCCGAGTCACCACCTATAACTCGCGGATAACAGGAAATCACCCGACTTCTACCGATCTAGTTAAGCAGGGCTAAGCATATATTCGTACCTGAACCTAACAGGGTTGAAGTATAAACAGTGGCAAGGAATATAAGTAATGCAGCAACGGTATAAAACAACGCCTATAACTTAATGCATCAAACAAGTAAAGGACTCAAGTTAGATATTTTGCAAACCACAGGGAGAATGCTCCAGGGCTTGCCTTTCAGGAAAGAGCTGGGCTGGTGGTCGGGACACTCTGGAAGATCAACCTCGGGATCCTCTTATGCTGCTGCTTCCCGCACCAACGCTTCCTGCTGGCCTTCCTCTCCTTGTGCTCCGGGAACTACCGTTTCGAGCTCTGACGATCCTGTATGATGCATAGTGCGTATGAGTACCGTGCATACATATAATTACAATGCTGATGGTGATGGTGAATGAATGCTCAGCTAAGATGAATGATATGATATTTGAAAACATGTATGATAAGCACATGTCATCTGCATTCTCTTCTACCGATAACTCTCCAAATAGGCCTCGCATTACAATTTACTCGCACTCTATAAGGAATTATAAACAACCATTGTTTCGCACACTACACTCTACTGAACCAAAACCAATAGCAGATCACACATATCATAAATAGCATAAAAAGCATTTTTACACACATGAAATGATAACTCTAAAGCATTATTTATAATTAAAAGAAATCAGGGTATAACTGCAACATGACTTTAGACTATTCAAAAAATTTTGTAAAAATTACAAGAGCTTCATCATACCAAATAAAGACTACCATAAAAATTTCAAGTCAAAACAGTAAGTACTTTATCCTACATAAAAATGACAAGGCAGCATAATTTCAGGGGCATAAAATACTTTGTACATAAAAGTATGTCAAACAACAGATCTCAGAACATCATTAGCTCTAGATTGACATAAAAACACTCTCCAAAAAGTTTCATGCACAAATTCCTTATATATTATTTATTATGAATTATTTATTATCACATGGAAATAGGCACCATAACTAGACAGATCAAACTTTCCACGTGACATAACCTCATAATATTTTTCACAGATAGAGCATGACATAAGAAGACTAACAAACTTGGTCTCACATTTTTCTGAGCAACAGAGAATTACTTATGCATTTTCTAAGATCCAAATACGATTTCGAGGTCATGGATGAGGTTGTCGACTTTTTTGGATTTGACCACGATGTCATCGACGTAGGCCTCGACGTGTTGCCTATGTGTCTGCCGAAGACAAGAAGCATGCATCACTGATACGTCGCCCCGGCATTTCGAAGGCTGAAGGGCATAGTGACGTAGCAATACATGCCGAAAGGCGTGATGAAGGAAGTCGCGAGCTGGTCAGACTCTTTCATCCTGATTTGGTGGATGATGAGTTGCGAGTCACCTCGAACATCTAGGCATCGGACCCCGAGTTCGAGGGCAATACGTAACCCGTTGACAAGAGCCTCGTACTCCACGATGTTATTGGAAGCGGCAAAGTGGATGCGAATGACGTAGCGCTTGTGGACTCTAAGGGCGAGATGAAGAGCAAGCATGCACCTGCTCCTGTCTTCATGAGCGACCCGTCAAAGTACATCGTCTACAGCTCAGCTTGGATTTGAACTGGCAACAACTAGGTGTCGGTCCACTCAACGATGAAATCCGCCAGCACCTGAGATTTGATGGCCTTCCATGGTGCATAGGTGATGGTCTCGCCCATGAGCTCGACTGACCACTTAGCAATTCTTCCAGCAGCCTCCCGGTTTTGGATGATCTCCCCCAAGGGGAAAGAAGACATCACGGTAACCGGCTGGCTGAGGAAGTAATGCTGGAGCTTGCAACGTGTAAGGACGATGGCGTAGAGCAGCTTTTGCACCTGCGGGTAGCAGATCTTGGTTTCCGAAAGCACTTCACTGACGAAGTAGACCGGCCGCTGGACGAGCAAGGCGTGCCCTTCCTCTTGCCTCTCGACCACTATGGCCGCGCTTACCACCTGAGTGGTCGCGGCGACGTAGAGGAGGAGGGGCTCGAGCGGTTCAGTCGACGTCGCTGATCAAGGAGGGACGAGGATCGGGGCAGAGGTCAGCATGCTCTTGAGTTTATCGAGGGCCTCCTCGGCCTCCACGGTCCATACGAAGCATTCGGATTTTTCAAGAGGCGGTACAGGGGCAGGGCCTTTTCCCCCAATCATGAGATGAAACGGCTGAGGGCCGTGAGGCAGCCCGTGACCTTCTGTACGCCGTTGAGATCTCAAATCGGACCCATTCGCATGATGGCTGTGACCTTCTCGGGGTTGGCCTCGATCCCACACTGGGAGACGACGTATCCGAGGAGCATGCCCTGAGGCACTCCAAAGACACATTTCTCAGGGTTGAGTTTTATGTTCTTGGCTCGAAGGCATCCGAATGCGATTTCAAGGTCATGGATGAGGTTGTCGACTTTCTTGGATTTGACCACGATGTCATCGACATAGGCCTCGACCGAGTTGCCTATGTGTTCGCCGAAGACATGGAGCATGCATCGCTGATACATCGCCCCGGCGTTTCGAAGGCCAAAGGGCATGGTGACGTAGCAGTACATGCCGAAAGGTGTGATGAAGGAAGTCATGAGCTGGTCGGACTCTTTCATCTTGATTTGTGGTAGCCGGAATAAGCATCAAGGAATGAGAGGGTTTCACATCCCGCGGTAGAGTCAACGATTTGATCAATGCGTGATAAAGGAAATGGAACTTTGGGACATGCTTTGTTTAAACTAGTATAGCTTTGTTTAAACTAGTATAGTCAACACACATTTGCATTTTTCCATTCTTTTTCTTAACTAACATGGGATTAGCTAACCATTCAGGGTGATGAACCTCCTTGATGAATCCAGCCACCAAAAGCCTGTGTACCTCCTCGCCGATGATCCTGCGTTTCTCCTCGTCAAAGTGGCGCAGGCGTTGCTTCACCGGTCTGGACCTAGCTCAGATCTCCAAGGCGTGCTCGGCGACTTCCCTCGGTATGCCCGGCATATCCGAAGGACTCCACGCAAACATATAGGCGTTCACACGAAGAAAGTCGACGAGCACTGCTTCCTATTTTCTCCCGAGGTTGTCACCGATCGTCGGCACCTTCTCGCCGGAGCAGCTCGGGTCGAGGGAGATTTTCCTGGTGTCTTGCGCTGGCTCGAAGCTGCCGACATGACGCTTAGGTTTGGGCTCCTCATCGGCGTAGCACTCAAGGGTCGAAGCCATCATCGCGCTTTGCTCGATGGCCTCTCCGTGCTCGACGCATTCAACGTCACAGTTGTACGCGTGCTCGTAGGAGGAGCCGATGGTGATGACGCCTCTGGGTCCCGGCATCTTGAGCTTGAGGTAGGTGTAGTTTGGGACCGCCATGAATTGCACGTAGCCTGGTCGGCCGATGATGGCATGATAAGTCCCGTGAAACCCGACCACCTCGAAGGTGAGGGTCTCTTTCCTGAAGTTGGCGGGGGTGCCAAAGCAGACGCGGGGCGCGGTTGTCAATGATACGATCTCGAGCTGGTGTCTTCTTCGCTCGGGGGGCCACCTCTTGATCGACCGAGCCCTCCCTTTTAGGCTGGGAGGGCTCGTCCTATGGTTCAGGAGCTGCCCCTCGACGCCTCGAGGCTGAGCTCTCGGCTTGCTGAACAGCAGCAACTTGGAGGAGACCCTCAATCTCGCGTTGTACCCGTCGAGCTTACGAGTTGGATGGCGCGGGCATATTGCGAAGAAGCATAGCCGTCGCGACAACGTTCTGGCTTGCTCGAAGGTAACGGTAGACGGGATGTTCGGGTGCCCCGCCCTCGTTGATCTACCGGTTGACCTCTCGGCCCCTGGCTCGGGCTCTTCTGTCGGGTGGTGGTCGCTCCTGCTCGAGGGTTCGCTCGAGCTGGGGTAGTCGTTCTTGGTCGTCGGCGAGTTTAGCCTGCAACTCCCGAATTTGTGCCAGTTGTGTGTCCTGCTCGTCAGGACGGGGGCACGCCTCTCGGGGTGCTACTGGTTGTCGAACCTCTGCTCTGGGGGGAGCCCCTCCCGCCGCAGCGGCAGCCACATCGGTCATCGGATCGACAGTGTCCTCACTGGAGGCAACGTCACCGTCGATGTGGAGACACTCACGGGTAGGGTCCCAATGGTCAGAGCCAGAGTCGGGGTCGCCGCAGTAGAAGACGGGGAATTATCCCCACGCCTCCTCCTGCAGCTGCTGTCGGAGTGCACCGACGGTGTACCTCCAGGGGCCGGGTGCTCTCGCGAAGTCCAAGTCCAAGGAGGCCGGCATGACCGTCCCCATGTCCGTCATTGCTCGAAGGAGGGCGCCTGGGTGGTCCCCTATCGTGCTCGTGTTGGCGCGGGTCAAGTTCAAGAACGCCTTTGCGGCATTGTTAAGGCCGAATGGGAACCGTCGACGACGCTCGAACAACTCATGCGGAAGTAGGCTCGATGTAGTGGGGGTTGCCCGCATCGGGGGAGCTCTGCCGGGCTCCCTCAATGAGTGCATTGCGAAGGTGAAGTTGAGGTTGTCGTGGAGCCCTGTTGGCCGTCCTCTGCTCCTGAACTCAGGTCAGATAATCCCCAACAAAGGGCTCCTCATCACCGGTCAGGAGCGAGGGGAATGCAGCGGGCACCAATCTTGACTCAGGTTGATGGCAATGACGACGCCGATCGCGCCTCCTGGTTGCGGCCGCATGGTGGCGAGACCAGCGAGTGCCCCTTCCTGAGCGTGGGGGCACACTACGACCTCCGCTTGGGTCACTGATCGAGAGCAGGGTCATGTCATAGCCTGTCCGAGGGACATGAACTCCAGGCTCCCGAAACCAGATCACCGTAGCGCAAGGAAGTGGTGAAACAGAGTCGCCCATCCGGAAAGAGTGGCGGAAAATCATTGGTAACACGCAGTTCCCCTACCTGGCGCGCCAACTGTCGGTGTTTCGACCCGGGGGTCAACACCAATGAGTAAATTCGTAATTACGTGCTCCCTTCATCCGGTGGGTGATGGAAGAAGGACACAGCGATTTATCCTGGTTCGGGCAAAGAAGGCCCTACGTCCAGCGTGGGGAGGATAGTTCGTGTTATCTTGCACCGAAGCGCTAGTACAGGGGTAAATACAAGCGGGTGTGAGAAGTGTGGGCTTGAGCTCGAGCGTTTCGGGCGCTTAGCTCTCTATACTGTCTCACGGTGTTGTTCTGTGATCTAAGCCTTAGCGTATAAAGCTCTAGGATCTCCCCCCAGCTAAAGTCCTGGCTCCTCCTTTTATAGGCGAAGGAGGGGCACAGGAGTACATATTTTTGGGGCTCACGTGGTTGGTGACGTATGACGTTGATGCCGATCATGTCGGTACCGCTGTAGAGGCGTACGTCGGTATGGAAAGCCCTGCGGCCGTCGCGTCGGTAGTTGTTGAAGTATTGACCGAAGTTGTTGAAGTCCCGCTCGAGGGTCGGCATGACGGCGTCGAGGGGCGACGGTCGAGGCCTTGGGTCGAGGCTCATCGGATAAGGTCGAATCTCGGGATATGCGGGGAATATGCGTCTCGAGGGGGTGCCGGACGGGGCACAGTGCTCGGTATGGCGCGGCAGTGAGGTATGATCCGCGGGATTTCATGGTATGGGCGGTAAAAGCAGGATTTGACTGCCATACCTACAGCTGTTTCGGTAACTGTGGCCATACGGTTAGGCGGGAGCAGGTAAAATGCATTGAATGCGTCTGGATCCGTACTGGGAGTAGGTAGCCGAGGGTTTTACTACGCTCGAGGGCTGCCCATTCGCACGAGCGAAGTTCCGTCCTCGAGGCCGGCCCGTTCGTCCGGGCGGAGTTCCGTTCTCGAGGGGTCGCCCGAGTCGCACCCTCGAGAGTATAGTCTCGGTCCGTGCGGTGGTCCGTCGAGCAGGTTGTGGCTTTGGGCTGTCGACGTCCGTTCGTGGGCCGGTCCAGCATGCTTTAGTTTGTGGATTCCGAGCGGTAATGAGAGATGTCGTTGGAGGGTTTGCGTTGCTGACTTTGAAGATCCGTCCAGTTAGATGAGGGCTTAGGATACCCCTTTTCCAGATAACCGACAATCGGTGAAACGTCGCGGCTCGGATGAACTCACCGTATTGACTATGTACACACTCAGCAGACCGGCCAGCACTCGCCGGTCATGTGATCCACACGACGAATCCAGGACTACCGAGCGCTAACCGTGCAGCCTACTCATGAATGCGAAACAGTTGCGGGCTTGCCGAGCGCGCCAGCGATTTTCGGTGACGAGCTCGACAGCGACTTCCCAGACTTCGGAGCCGCGCGTGCCGGCGTACGAAACGAAACGCGAAGTGCGCCGGCGGTTGCCGTGGTGGCATCAGAATCAGAATCACAACAAGAAGCCAGCGACGCGTATCATAATAGCCAGCTCGTCCTCGTCCTCGTCCTCGCGGCGAAATGCGCTGGTCGTGGCCGTTGTTTTCGCGTTTCTCTTGAAGCAAACGCTAAAACCAACCGCTCACCCGAAGAAGCCCCGACCGCACTCTCCTGTGGCGAGGCCGGACGCGTAGGTTCTCAACGACGGTGAGGTCATCGAGCACCGAGGTGAAGAACACGTGCACCCTTCTGGAGCAAGAGAGAGAACGGGAAAGCAGAACACAAGATTGTTTGATGTAACTTTCAGGGGGCACGGGGAATCAAAGATGAGGATGCGCAAAGATTTCTTCTGTCGATGCGATATGGAGTGCGTGAGGATCTGGTTCCGAATTGAGCTGCTCCAGATCGAATGCTGTCAAATGATCGCACAGAAGGAAAACGACGGGAATTTTTATGAGGATTCTGTACAGCTTCTTTGCCGTGAATGGCAAGCAGTTGCTGAAAGAACCATACGCTATGTAATTACATCTGCAAAGACCATGGACAGATAAAAATACTGGAAGTAGAACAAACGAGATGCAACCTCGCTGTCTTGTACAAATGACTTGCCGGTAACGGCAGGCATAATTTTACACAGATCAAATGCTGAAAGACCATCCTCTGCCACTATAAATTATAAGAAAGATACACGGCCGTTCTGCTTCTGCATGGTATGCTAGTCCATGCTTAGCCGTACAGATACAGTCACAACAAGTTATTCAATACAGCAACGGGCAACGGCCGCAACCACGACTGGTTTCTCATGAAGGAACTTTCACACTTTATTTTTAAGAATAAAAATAAAATATATAAATAGCCTTATATACGCCTCAGGAATAGTCACACATATAGAATGACAAATTACAAAGAGTATCTTCACCCTGATTATTACATAACGAACCAATATTTATTACAGAGTATTACGCATAAACAAATAAATAACTAATATAACTTTATTACGAAAGCTCCATACAGGGACACGTCAACTGGTGAACACCAAGCCTAGTACTCATCACGATAACTCTTATTCTAACCTTCATCTGTTACCTATCTGGAATTTTCCAAAATTAAAAGTAACACAAACGTAAGTACACAACTGTACTCAACAAGCATAACATGGGTTAATGAGGCTCAAATAAGCTGACACGGTTTGACTGCATTTAGTTTTTTTACATTAATCATATTGAGGCATAGCATCAAGGGTGAAAATTTCTATATTTTCATGATAAAAATAACATTAACCAGTGTGTAGCAATAACGATATTAAGATGAACACATTAACAATTTGAGAACCATTATCTTTTGTAAATATGTCAAAGCCGCCCTAACCGAAGGGCACAGACAATATATTGATTTAAACTCTGATCAGAGGTGTACACTTTCACTGTGAGTCATGTTTTACAACTGAGTGGACTTATAACTTCCAAACCACCACAAAACATATAAAGCCTCCTATAGATTCTCCTAACCAATCAGAGAATGCGAAAATACGTTGTGTGTAGAAACCCCCCTTCCAATATGGCATAATCCTTCCCGGCTATACTCATAAGGACAGAGGCAGTCCTATACCCTAACTTCCAGACCATTAACCAGCTAAAAAGGGCCTACAAGTGACTAGAGCTAGAGCCATATAGCCCTCGCAGCTATACGGATTCTCCATGATAAATCACTTACAAACAAGAGTTCATGTTTGTTAAAAGTCATCGTTTTCGTTGATAGCATAACATACATCAAGTTATAAGATCATAACTACCCAATGCAACCCAAAAGGTTCAAGGAATCAGGATATCAAAGCTAGTTATAAACACTAGGTCATCAAAGACACATGCAAATGAATTGTTATTTATAGTGAATAGGTAACAAGGATGATCCATGCTATACTTGTCTTGATTCACAAAGTCCTGCTGATCCTCAAAGTAGCCTTGCTCAAAACAAACCTCACCATCTGAACTCGACATTAACAATCAACACCAAACAATCTAATCGAACATACATACACGAAGCAAACAGAGAGTTATTAGAGGAACAGTACACCAATATCATCAAAACAGAATAAGAAGTTTATAAAACTATTCTACTCGCTTCTACGATCACACAGACGTCAAGTTCACCGAAAACGGGGTTATAACGGCGAAGATATGAATTTTCAAAGATTTCCTATAGGCAAATAAATACTTTAAATATAGACTAAAAATATAAAGTTTTTAAAATACTTCAACAGTAGCACCACTGCATAGATTATGAAATTACAAATCTAACGGAATTTGAACGGACCAAATCGGAGTTAAAACGTGAAAGATATAAGCCTTTAAAGATAATGCCAAAACTGTAAATAAGTGAAAGCATATTCTGAAACGGAAGAGGAAATACATTTTCCAGAGAATGAAACGTATTCTGGAAGCTGTTACAAGAAAAATACGCTTTCCAGTGGACAAAGCGTATTATGGATCTGTTAAACAGAAAGTACGCTTCCTAGTGGAGGAAACGTATTTAGTCGAAAACGCCAAGGATTCTTAAAAGATAAATCAAAAAACCGAGGGACTTTCTGCAAAACTGTCCCGCGAAGGGGTACAGTGTATTCCTGGCCGTCCGTTTCAAGATGAACGACTCAAGTCGGTGGGGCCAATCGGCCTCGCCGGGGAAGGAGACGGACACGGCGGCGGCCATCGCCGACGGCGAGTAAACTCGCCGGAGAAGTTCAACCCGGCGTTCCCGACCACCAAATCGAGCATGGCCGGTACCGTTAGAACGAGGAGCTCACGCCGCGCTCACCTAGGTAGAAGATGACGGCCGAGGGCGAACGAAGACGGCGTGCGGCTCGGGATGGCGGACGGCGGCGCCCTGTGAAACGGTGGCGACTTGGTCAAGCCAAATTGAACCAAATTGACGACACAGGAGTACTCAGGGGATCAAGGCGAGCTCAAGGACCAACTTACGCCACTAAATGTGCTACGGCTGCCGCGAATTCGAGCTCCGGCAGATCCTTGGTGGCAGCTAGGGTTCCACGTAGCGGCTGCTGCTCGGGACGAAGGCAAGGCGGCTGACGCTAGGGTTCGGAGAGGGATTGCGGGCGCGGATTAAACCATTTCATAGCCCGAGCGCGAGGTGGTGCAAGCGACCGAGCGGGGGACGGAGGCGGCGCGGGTCGGTCTCGGCGTCCGAGTCGGGACCGAGTCCGAGGTGAACGACGACGGTGCGGGGTCCGCTTGTCAGCGACAGAGATAGAGAGCGACGAGCGCGCGGAGCGGCGGCCGGCTTGATGGGCTGCGGCCTCGGCCCAAGAAGGAAGCGGCGGAGCGCGGTCGGACTCGAGCTCCGACTCGCGTCCCGGTCGGAGGTAGGGGAAGATGATGCAGGCCCCGAGAAAGAGCAGGCCGAGTGTGGCCCGTTGGGCTAAAAAGGATGAAGGAGAGAGGAGAGAAAATAAATTGCTTTTCTTTTATTTGAATCCTTTTCAAATGCAATTTTAAATATATTTTGAATTCAAATTCAAAATCAAACACCACACAAGAAAAATATGCACCAGCATGAATGCTCAAGCATGTTTCTACCATGATTCAACTTTATTTTCATAAAAACATTTATTTTGCCTAATTATTTATTCACCAAAAATCATTTTAACTATTTTTGCAAATTTGAAAAATCTAGGGTGTTACATACTATCAACTATAAAAACATCAGACATTCATTTAGCTATGTTTAGGTGAATGACTGACAGGTGAGACCATTAAATCGGCCTATAAACAACATTAACTGAAGACCTACCGAACAACCACCACCGAGAAGTCTTTGAACTCCCAGCAGCTGGATTTGACTGGTGGTTAGCTGATAACAACGGTCAAAACGCCATTTATCACAATGCAACCACTATCAGGTTGCAAACTTAATATTTCCCAGAAAGAACAACAAATAAGGTTAAGCTGCACTATTTTCAGCAGAATAGGAGGCATACCGTTTGAGAAACATGTGGTGGTTGTTAAACTTCAAACTGATTGTTGAACAACTTACAACCAAAGTCTGAAATGTATCATGAAGTTTCATTTATAACCAACCGTATTTTGAGAGAACAAGAGCCACAGCCCAGAACAACAGAAGCTGATGCAGAATCAGACGCCTGCAGTTCTACTTCTCCATCTCCACTGACGAAAATTCCCATCCCATTAAGTTCACATGAAGTGATGGAAAAATAATCACCACACCTGCATGGGTACAGCAGCTCTAGAGTATCAGCAGTGCTCTCGATGATCATATCCCCGACTTCGATTTCAGACGCAATGATCTCAATGTTCTGTCTGGATGATTGCAGCTGCTTATCATAGTCTGCTCTAGATGTAGGATGGCGTAGGATTTCCCATGCTTTCTGCACGCTAAAGAATTCTTGTTGCTCACTGGAAGGCACAGATGACTCAAGAGTGGTTTGTGCTTTGTCAGGGTGTGTGTTCAGAGCAGCAGACCTGTATGCTGCACGGATTTCATCATATGTAGCATCTTCACTCACAGATAAAACCTCATACAAGGTTCTTTGAATTGAGATATTGCTGCTTGGAACCATAGTGGAAGCTGGACCACTGTATGCAGGGGTAAAAAATAGTAAGTATAAAGTATACCCAACAAATATGATTCTTGAATGTAATATATGCCTAAACAGTTCTTTGTGGCGATAACGTTGTGAATGAACATAAACCAATGCGTGTTGTCTTATCTTATTGCAGATTTTAAATCTAAGAAAAACTCTTTTTATCCGGGGAACAGGTCTTGTTTTGAACCAACAAATACACCAACTATTTATATTTGGTCCATCTCTGCTGAGATCAGTGTTACAAAGAGGTACACAACATAGATTTTAGTTCAGGAACAGTAAAAAAAACTAAAAATCACCAACACACCTCAAATCTATTAGATAGATAGAGAACAGCCAGAATCACTATAATTCCTAAAACCACTTGATATGCAGCCAACCACCAGAAACACAAGCTTCTGCACAAGGGTTCTTTCACAAAATTCAAATTTTAACATTGTTATCTAAAAAACCTATTGGGAGGATAGAATAAACCATCCAACATTGAACCATGTGGTCATGAACTCATGATCATGTGACCATAGCTGTATGTTTCAGGTTAACCAACACATTATTAATATGTAACACTTGAACCAGGTGAGGAACTACATTCTTCTGAGTTTTAAGCAAATGGACTTGCTAAGATCAAACCATCAAGGTTGACATAACACTTCACCCGTTCACAGGCAAGGGCGTGAGGCAAATCTGCAACCCTCTCCCGGTCTCCTGCAGTCCGAGTCAGGCCTCTCCCATCTCCTGTTCGGCTGCTCCCCATTCACTCATCACTTGTGGTTCACCTCGTGCTTCCAAGACGGCAACAAACTTGGATTGGGGAGGCAGAGCCCTTTGCATCAGGTGGCAGCCCTGCGCCGGCTCCTCATCTCAGGTGTTGAGTCAAGCTGCAGGACGCACCCGGCATCCCCCTACACCTTCAAACCTTCACCCAAGTCCTCACTCAATCCTCCGAAGGTGAAGGTGAGCCCCATGTCCCCAATCCCCGGCCCAGGGGAAACAGCTGTTGAGAGATGGGGAGAGAACGAGCGGCAGCTGTCTGCAGCGTCCAGTGTGCGGTGGCTGGGATAATGGGATGGGAACGGGGAGGATGCGGTTAGGGTTAGAGCATCTCCGGCAGGTATCTAATACAGCTCCACCGATAAGGTGGTAATGAGGCTGGCCTAAAACCATTTTTTGGATTACTGGGGGAGATGTTTTTGCAGATCACCAATATCCTGTCCCCAAAAAACCATTCTTGTATTTCTCTCTACATTTCCATACAAACACCATGACAATTCCATTGCAAATCACAGTACTTCATATTTTTATGTCTCTACCACAAATAATCCAAATCAATAATTTTGAAATAAAATTCCGAAGTTCATAATGAGACTAAAATATATACAATGCTGCCTAGCATTTGGCTACCTAGCATTGCGTCTGGAATTCTGGACAATCATGTGAAAATAGAGTGAATGGTATTCCCAATAAACCTCAAGTGAACAGATAAAAAACACAAGACAAAATTATACAAGACTCAAAACTTTACCATTGTGAAATCACAGCCAATAGACATATCACATGACTTTATTAAAAAAAAATACAAAACTGAAACTTTATCATTGTGAAACCACAGCTAGTGGACATCACGCAAACATGCAAAATTTTTCCATGCAGTGCAGCAGGTCCTTATGTAAGCAAACAGATAGGTCAACCAATCATGCAAACCAAGTTTTTATCAAGCATGAGCAACTTATACTAACAAAAAAAAAAGAAGGTTTTCGGCAGCATGTTAATTTACCATGAGCAATATGTTACTTTGTGAGATAGCAACTGCAATTGGATTTTCCCATTTGATTGCAAAAGCACAAATGTTGACAAACTCATAGTAGCAAAATCACGGCATCAGATAACACAATACCCAACAACGTGGACTTTTCAAAATAAGTACATAACAACACTATAGGCCGAATCGGCGACAATGCATGACTGCAGCTACAGGAAGGGCGAGCAGACCTGTCGGAGGGGCTGGATCTATTGGTTGCCACAGCCCCGGATAGAAGTTGAGCTGGAAGGAGGCGGTGGAGTCGAGGCTGATGCCGAGCTAATCGATGACCGCCGTTGGTTGGGGTCGTCTTGCCTAAGGCGCATCCGCCGCCCAAGGTGCCTTGTCTTCCCCCAAGATATGCAACCAGCAGGGAGAAACTACCAGGAAGAGGGTACCAGCATCGAATTCGCTAGGGCTTGCTGGCGAGGAAAGGGCTCACCAGGGCGGCGGTGAGAGGACGAGGAGGGTCTCGTTGCGGCGGCGTCTGTCGGCGGACGCCGCCCGCGCACCGCTAGCGCGTGGGAGACTGACAGCGGGGCTCGGGTCTATTGGGTAGATATATATAACTCGGATTCAAGATTCACTGACTTTGCTTCAGCAAGCTACGTCGTAACATTCGCGGCATCTCATCCGTCCATTCTGCATCTAACGGCGCTAGAGTGATGGCCGTCCATTTTTTCCTCCCTTGTCAACTTCCATGGCCGCACAGCGTGAAGAGCGGCGGGCGGTGCTCGGTGACAGACTCGGCAACGCCGACGCCCGCAATCTCCTCGTGCTCGCGGATGCGCTGCACATTCGAGTCGACGCTGCTCCTCGACGTTGCGCTAGGCACGCCGCTGGTGCCACCTCATCTGCTTTGTGGCCCCGGCGCCCGCGGGAGAAGGTCGCGGTGGGCAGGGGAGCTCGGCACGCGCGCGTCGCGGTTGCCTAGGAAGCTCACAGCGCGCCGCCGCGGTGGCCGGGGCAGTTCGCCGCGTGCCGTCATGGTAGCCTGGGGGAGCTCGTCGTGCGCTGTCGCGGTCGCCGGATCAACTCGCCCGTGGAGGATGAAGATGACAATGCCGTCGCTGCCTCCTCCACCACCGTTGTCTTCGGACTCCGCCTCCGATTCACCACCAGCACCACCAACATCAACACCACAGCCGCGGGATTGAGGGCGTTGCCGGCGTTCAGGTACAGGAAGAAGCCCGCCAATGCCGCGGAGTCACCGTCTGCCTCCGCGAGCGAGTGTGCAGTGTGCCTCGGCGAGTTTGAGGAGGGCCCAAGGCCAGGATGTTGCTCACCTGCCTCCATGTCTTCCACCTCGGCTGCGTCGACGCCTGGCTGCAGGGCACACCGCCGCGGGCGAGCAGCCGCTCCGCCTCGCACTCATGCCGCCGCGGGCCAGCAGCTGCTCCGCTGGTGCGCACGCCGTCGCGGGCGAGCCGCCGCTCTGCCTCGCGCGCGGCGCGGTGGGCTTGAGCTGGAGCTCGGCCTCGCGTGCTGGCAGCCGCGGGTGAGCTGCCACTCTGCCTCGCGCGTGCGCCGTGGCGAGCATAAGCCGGAGCTCCGCCTCGCATGCCGTCCTCCGCCGGCGAGCTGCCGCTCCCACCTCGCGAGCACGCCGTAGCTGGACGCTAAGCGACGTCAAGCGAGGAGGAGGCGTGGAGGTGGAACTGTGGAAGAGCAGTGCACGAGCGGCAGAGGAGGAAGAGACGGCCGCGCGCGCAGCGGAGGCAGAGGTGGAGACGACGCCGTTCCCGAACCTGGGCGCGACCATCGTTCCCCAATCATCAAGTGACTGACAGATGGCTCCATAAGCTGAGAGGAAGGACACCTGAGCAAAGTTACTGAATCTCAGTCCATATAACTCATCCTCTGTTTAAGAGGAGATTTGGAGCATCTCTGTCAAATTATTTCCCTAATACTTTTTTATAACTTTATAAAATCTAGTAAAAAACTAAGTTGCAGAGCATTTCAGTATGTGTGCTTTAGATGATTGGGAAGTCATATCTCCTTCAACATGGGACTCACGTGTCATTGACAGAAATATATCTCTCTTTCTTTTCTTCTCCTCTCCTCTCTTGACGCCAATGGAAGGGACTCAACGTCTGCTCGCTTGACCTCCAGACGACAAAGCGATAGATGCTCGCAATCAAGGGGCTCACTGGCGGCCGATGCGGTAGTGGTTGTTCGTCGATCGGTTCGTGGCTAGGCGATGGCTAGCCTTTGTGTGACACAGCAATGGCTGCCTGTCAACAACAATATTGAAAGAACCATGACGCTTAAGACGAGGGGTGAATTAGGCATTTGTGATGTTAGATTTTATTTTGACTTTACAAGCTGCAATACAGTTAATGATGCTTCATTTTTACATCCTTGCTCGATTGCACTTGGACATGGTTGACATGAAGTTTCTCATATCTCTCTCCATATTCACAACATGTATTTCTTGGCGCTCAAACATGGAATATGCAATGGACATAACAATAACACAGGTGAAGGAGAAGAGAGCAGTGGCACCTAGCCCTTTGTTCTTTGGGGCAACGCCGAGTAAAAGGCTTCGGTTGAAGGTGTGGTTTGTATCGTTAGCTAAGTACTTTAAATTTGGACCTAACGCATCCGTAGCGTTAGAGCATCTCCAAGAGACACTGTAAATTTAGCCATTCAAAAGTAAAGAAACCTGCTCTCCAAATTAATTTAGCCTCTCCAAATCATTACATACCACAACAGATTCTCTAAACCCGTCGTCTATATTCTGAACATGCCACGTCATTTTAATTATTTAAGGAAGAAAGAGGTGGACTCAATTGGCTGGATGATTCTTACGTCAAATTGCACTTCTGAAAAAGTGTGTTTCATCAATCAGATGCCAAAACCTAGAACAAGCGCAACAGTTCTAGACCTAGCTGTCAGACCTATGCATCTCTGTCTGATATTCTGATCTGGTGAGATAATAGAGCATGGAAGAGAATAGAGAGATCAGAGATGCGAACAGTCTAGAACGCGGTCGGCGGCGCGAACGAGTATCTCCTAACTATACTCGGTAGCTAAGCGGAGGTGCTGGACCCTATATCGCCGGACGACGGTGCCGGTGCTGCTTTGTATCATTGATCGGCCTCGAAAAGGGCATGGATCGGAGGAGCTTGATCCATGCATCATTGCTTGATCTATAAATTAAAAGAAACACCACGACAGCATAGAAAATTCAACGACGTCCACAAGGCCGCCGGCCGGCGGCCGCCATGACAGAGGCCACAACCTCGACGTCCCGGACGTGGAGTATTCGCAAAGTGCTCTCATGGAAAGGGAAGGAGCGCCCGTGGGAAGGACAAGAAGCGCGCGGGAAATGTCGGGCACCCGAGATGGCGAGCGAAGCCTTCTCGCCTATTCTGCCGAGCGACAATCGCGGAATAGCGCACTCGGTATTTTGGAGAGTGGGATACCGAAGCTGTTGGAGCCTGTTTCATCGATGTTGGCGTCAAATTTAGCAATACCGAGTAGGTTGCCGGTCTCTCGGGGTTGCTCTTAATATGAATGGGCTACACACTAACATATATATAATAGGCGACAATCTGGTCTTAGAATTGATGTTATATTACATATGTGGCTAGGCTTTTCTTTTATTTTTTGTTTTAGACTAGAAAAGCTAGAAGTGGACTCTAGAATTTAACTTTTAACTATAACTATAACTATAACTATAACTATAACTATAACTATAACTATAACTATAATTACAATACGTCTCAGTCTGCATCCTGGGCATAGCCACGGTAGCAAAAAAACTTTTCGTTCTTTGGATTGAGCTCTGAACGGTAAGATCTGATTAACTTTTGTCTTAATATAATAAATGTGGTACCTACCTTGTGTACGAAAAAAAAAAGAAAAAAAGAAAACACCCGGCCTCCTTATCTCCTTCCCACGGAAAGAAAAAAGAAAAACGAAGGACCCGGCCTCTCTCGTTCTCCGCCGCTCCTGCTCCTCCGCGTGGTCGGCAACGCAGCATGCCGGCACAGCAGGACGGCGGCGCAGAGTGCCAGCGCCTCCGCCTCCCTCTCCGGCTCCGCTGCTCCCGCTCCCGCTCCTCCGCGTGCTTCACTGTTTAGTCGCACACGGCGGCGCCGGCGGGCATAAGCTGGCGGCCGCGCCTGCTGCCCGTCCCTGCTCCCCTGCATCTATGGTTTGCGCTCCCTCTCTCACGCTCCCCCCCTCTCTCCTCCTTCCTTACTCTATGCGGTGAATCTGCCATGTGCGATGGTATGGCTTTGCGATTTGGACAGCAGTTTGACCCTACATCTATTCTTCTTCCACTTTCCTCTTTGATTTCCCCCTCCGATTCGGCTAGGTTTCGGCTGGATCTTGAGACTACGTACGTGTTTTCGTACGTATCTGAGGACATGACTGTGTCAATGACATTTGTTTGATTTCTTTGTGCAATAATTTTGTGACATGTTATCGGAGGACATCAACATATACCAATGGTATTTGTTTCCTTCCTTAGTGCACTGGGGTGCTCATGATTTTGGTCATGTCCAATGACGAGTGCAATTTTCTACTGCTAACTATTTGAGGGAATAGGGTGGTGCTGTGATGAATGCACAACATAATGTTTAGTGTTTGATTTATCGATCATGGGCAGCTCCACAATTTACACCTCTTTCTTTTCCTTCATATCTGAGGCAATGCTCATTACCTATGATGACTTTTTGTTTCGCATCTATCTATTTGTTCATAACTGAGGCAGTGATCATGAGGAATTTACTCCTACAATACGCCTGGGTTTGCTACATCCTGGGCATATCCACGGTAGCAAAAAAAAAAAAAAAAAAAAAAATCGTTCTTTGTATCGAGCTCTGGACGGTAAGATTTGATTCACTGCATTGTTAGGCCAAGGTTTGCCCGATCTTGGGCAGAGCCATGGTAGCAAAAAACTTTTGGTTCTTTGAATCGAGCTCTGGACAGTAAAATTTGATGCACTGCACTGGACAGTAAAATTTGATGCACTGCACTGTTAACTTTTGCTTTTGTCTGACTGTAATAAATGTTGGCTACCTCTTCCGTTCTCGTTCATGAGAAAAGATAAAAACAGTTCAGGCACTGATTCAATTGGTTGGTTCATTTTTTCGGCTTAATCTGATCATTGCCTTTGGTTTTGTGCTCATCCTTATGATCATTGCCTATGATGTTAATAGCACACAACTGTGCAATATGAGCTCCTTATTGCCTGTGAAGTGATACATATATTAAGTCAGGTTGCATATTTTTTATTTCTGAGCACACACCCTATTCCCAGAGATAGCATTGTCAGTCATTTTGCTTGTATCGGTTGGTTTTGGCTTTTGGGTGAATCAGATGAATGTTTCAATGCAACTTCTGAAAATAAATGATGATAGTGGTCGGTTTCCAAAAAGCGAAGTGAAAATCATGAGATTAGAGGTATGTAGTCCTCTCCAATTACATAGTTTGTGTTGCCGAATGCTACTGTTCTTTGCACGGACTTCAATTTGTTTGGTTGGATATTTATAGCTGTTGAGCCTTGTCTTTGTGTAGTAATTAGAATGTTAGTACTATGGTTAGTAAAATATTTTCTCTTAATAAAACGTGTTCCCTGTCAATGGTGGATTATCAGTCAAGTTATTTACTGAAAGCGAAGTAACCTCACTTGGCACTTTAAAATTAGGGCTGCATCTCCTTTGTTGAAGAAGTTAGTTGCAGCTTATTTTCGAATGGAGTTCCAGTACAACTGTACCCATTAGTCTGTGTGTCTAATAACATTCACACCTTAAGATAATTTATAGGATTCTACATGTTGCTGTGTGCATATTTCACATTTCATAATATATCTTAATATTGACGGATCAATTTCTGCAGCGTACAAGATGATGAAGATTTATACTATCAACTGGGCCTTACCAAATTGCAAGAACTAATGTGGTCTTATTCTCCTTTCTCTTATTTCTACAAACTATATTATACCTGCTCATCTACTACAATCTGAAATTTCCCCTGATTCTTGTGCAGTGTCGAGGTGGTATTTTACAGTCTTTTAGTCACCACCAGTAGCTGGTAATCGATTTGTTCATCTGCTGTTCGGGTGAGGATCTTCTCTTGGTCCCTTCTAAATTTACACTTTATGTATGCTTCCTGGCCCCTTTTAAATTTACACTCTATGTATGCCTTCCTCCCGTTCGATTGTGATGGTGGCAGTCTTGTTTCGTTCATTGCAAAGTCTTGTTTCGTCATGGGTGTGCATTCAAATAAACCATTTAGCATGTCAGTATAAGTCATATAATGCTCATTTCTCCATGTCAAAATAGCAGATTTCGGTGTACCTTGTTTTAAAGAAGAGAGGAGGGGGGGGGGGGGGGGACACCAGCTGAAACTGGGACTTATAGACACACGGCAGCTGAGGTATGAGCCGCTGGAACAATTTTTCTTAGAGCTAGCCAGACCTCAACAGACAATTTCCAGTGTTTGACTTTTATTTGCATTAATGTCTTCTGAACTGGGCTTATAATATGTTTGAAACTGTGTATTCACAGCGTGAATATTCTTATTACCAATTGTATACATACGTGTCTAATTAGTTGTTTAAAAATTGCCATGTTTTGCTTTTATATACTTTGCACCCTCAGACATCCAAGGTTTTTGTTCTGCTTCGTACGGGATATTTACAGGCTTGGATCTTATTCGAACCATAAGTTTAACAAAATTAACAGTTATCATTACGTGTGTTTTTTGGCAAATATTGTTTTACAGCTTCTCAGATTTTAATGGAACAAAACTTGAAACTATATTGCAGTGCCTCTTTGCACATCTCATCGCCAATGCTGTACTTATTCCTAACTGTCTTTTGCCACTTTTTTGTTGGTCTTTAACATCTGCTGCTGAGGTTCTGGTGCGTGCTCACCATGGGACATAAGACCTGGTCGGTGCCTCTATGTTTCTTCTCAGCCTTATTTTTCACTATAATTTGTGCGACCGTTTGGCCCTTTGCTATTGTGCTTCTGTGACTCAAATGCATAGAAAAAACCATGTTTTAGCAGTTTGAATGGCCTAATAAAAATCGGAGACACTGAGGATTTTCTTCTTCTCTAATCTGGGAACTGGCATTCATTCCCAATCCTAGACCTGATAGAACCTTCCTAAACTGCATCTCTAGCAATGAAGCCCAGGATGACTTCCTTTTTTAATATACAGAGATATCAACCATGATCCTCATCTTGCTATGAGAAAAACATCTATGCTACGTAATCTATGGTGTAGTTTGCAGCTAATATTGAGAGAACATATGCAAATGTTTCTTGCTTGCATTTTTCCCTTGTGCCTAAAGTCAATGTGTGTACATAATTTCTTTGTAGGGACATATAGATTTCTAATGACAGAGATATTGAATTTGAAATCAAGTTGAAAAGGAGCCATAGCAGCACTACCCCCACAATGCCAGCCTTCAAGGTTTCTGAACAGAACTTTAGAATAGAGCATTCCAAAGTCTAAAACTCGACACTGATTTGATTTTATCACTGGTTTGGTTTTGAACCTTACTTTTCTTTCACATTAATGTTTACATTCGTAACTCACCTGAAAACAAAAATTCTGTGGCTGTGCAGCTACAACTCCCGTTTGAATTCATATTTCTCACAAGCTATATATGAATGTTCGATGCATATTTTGGGTTTGCATACAAGAATAGTTTGAGGGCCATGACCTGTTTAGGCATGACAGCCTACCCTCAACATTTACTTTACCATTCACAAGCATCAGTAGGCAATGGCATGGACCTTAGCTGAAATCTCCATAAACAGTAGGCTGCAGAAACATTCAGCTAAGAATTTGTGGTTGTTTAGGTATCCCACAAGTCAGAAAAGGAGTTTGCAATTGTTCTTGCCATTTATTTGTTCAACAAAGATCTTTTATTTAGAGCTGATAGTTAAGGTTAGCCACGGATATTCAGATTTGCTCAGTTAGTATATTCTTGGCTGCCCTTGATTTATATCTGTTGCCTGTGTAACTGATTGCTACTCTTCTTTTACAAACTCATCTACAGCTACACCGCGAAGGAACTCCGACGACAGCGACTCAGGAACCGAATCCTACCCTTATTGCCATCTAGACTGAAGGAAGATCAGCAAGAAGAGCAGCAAACCTTTACACTCCCTGGTAGTGGCAGCCTCCATAGCAAGAGCTTTATTGGACCCTTGCTTTCCCACCATTTTGCAAGGCCCTCATGACTAAAGTTTTTACTATGTCATAGAACTTATTCCGCGGACTCTGTAAATTACATGTCGGATCACGCTTTGCTGGACTCCTGCAACCAGAACATAAACAGAATGTCATGCAGATTGTAAAAAAACGTACCGTATTATGCTTTATTGGTTTCGCGACTACAGAATTATATCAGTTAAAATCTGTCCCCAGTTGGCGCGCAAAGGCGCGCCCCTGCAACTAGTCGGGATTATTGTACCTACTCCGTGCAAGGATCTTGGATTGATGTTATATTATATATGTAGCTAGGCTTTTGTTTTCCTTTTTGTTTTAGACTAGAAAAGCTGGAAGTGGATTCTAGAATTGGACTATTGTACCTACTCCGTGCAAGGATCTTGAATTAACAAAAGTTTTCGTCATAAAGAAAGCTGGATCACGTCAGCGAATGTCATAACGGGACGAGGAGGGTGGACGTCAGGCACATGGGATTCGTCCGTAGCGTAGCAACCGCCGACCAACCAGTGATACCCGTTCTCCGCGCGGTACATTTCCCACGAGATTCCGTTCCAGTCGTCGTTCCCCGGGTCTCGCTGCCAGGTCCGCAGGCCGCAGCCGTATCCGAGGCGCGCGCGACTCACACCACACGCAAGGCGCAGCAAAGCATCGCACCGCGAACCCCGGCCGGCGCGCTCGGCCGACGGCAACCCCGCCCGTGTCCGCATGGACATGGACCATCACACACGTACAGGTTGCCGTTCCCGTCCACGGTTCGCGGACCACGCAGCACACGAGCGCGGCGCCCCCAACCGCACTCGGCGACGGCAGCCTGGCGCGCCCGCGCACCCACCCACCAAGTACAGCCGTGACTGACAGCGCGCAGGGCCGACACGTACCGACGTACGTACGCCCACCCCCCGGCGGCTGCTCACTCGCTTTTTCCCGTCCCGTCCGTGCCCGCGGTAGGCAAGCTGCTGTTACGGACAATTATTTACGTGGCCCGAAACAAAATTTGTTTGCTTATTTGATGTAAATTTTTTAAGTTGTTTATTTGATCTTAAAGTTAAATTTTATTACTTTTTTAGCCTTCTGTTAGTTTGAAGGCCGTAACGGTGTCAAGTGCCATGTAAAAATACTATTTTGCCCCTGCATGAAAAAATTAAAAAATATGGTCTTTCTTATTTAATAATGTATATGTTGAGTATATATATTGTCAAATATTCATTTCAGCAACATATATATTGCAATTTGAATCAACCTTAGACCTTCCACAACGTGTGATCGGTGTCAAAAAATTCTGTCAGACATTGAGCACCGATGCCTCAATTTATTGAAAGCCACAGCGTGGGCAGCGCGGCATGCCAGACCGTGGACCCGGCCAAAAAAAATAAAAAAAAATCCCCATATCTTCGCTCCGCCTAAATTGGGAGCCTTTTTCCTAGGTGCTATTATAAAAGATGACCCAAGCCTTTATGCCATTAAAAAGATGGTTTCGGCCTGTGTGACCAATATCATCTTTGTTTTTCCCTGCGTGCCATTCCATTCACCTTCTGTCTATTTTCAACGCTTTGACTATCCTGACACATGGGTCCCGCCTGAAACAATGTCCAAAATACCCCTTCTCTCATATCTCCTTTGTCTCTGCACAATGGGCCCCGTTTATAAGGCCATGGGCCATCTTCTTCCTCCTCTGGTAGTGTGCCTCCCCCAACCGTGCATCTCGCCTCGACCGAGACCCGGTCGGAGGATGCGGGGACGGCGACGAGCGGCCGTGCTAGAGTTTCCCCGTGAGCAGGCGCATCGGCCTGTGCTGGCACCATGGCAATAGGTGGCCCGTCCGTGGCACCTCATCCCCATATTCACACCGCCGCACGCCGGAGAGATGCCCGACACCGGTTCGGAAAAAAAAATCTCGCTCGGCCCCGACCCAATCGATGGCGGAGCGCCATCCCGCCGGTGCCACTCCAGCCGGCGTTCAGGAGCCAGCACCGCTGTCCCCAGCTGTAGATCGGCCGCCGCCCCCGTCGCCCAATGAAGAGCAGCCGCCGTCCCAGCCCCCAGACACAGATCGACTGCAGCCGCTGTCTCTTCGTCGCGACGAGGGCTTCCAGCCCGAGGGCGCCGATCTGCTGGCCGGAGGCGACCTGGAGCTGCTGCGGCCCTGGTGCAAGGCCTTTGGCGTGAGCAACCCGTGGCGGCGAGGTCCCCCTGCGGGTAGGCCCTGTGGCATCGACAAATCAGAGCTTGGGGAGCCGGTGGCGGCGGCACACATCCACCCTCGCCGGCGCAAGCGGGCGGCGCAGCGCTGCTGGGGGCGAGCGAGACGGCCGGTGCTAGAAGGGCGGGCGCGCTGCCGTGGCGGCGACCGGCGAGGGCGAGGCTGCAACGGCGGTGTCCCGTTTCCCCTCCTGGCCGCACCTCCCTGCGACATCTTTGGCTCTGTTCCCACCAGGCACCACCACCAACGGGCGACGGCGGCGTCCCAGCGGAGGAGGATGCTCCCGAATCTGCTTCTTGGGGAAGTGGCGAAGAGAGATGGAACGGATGGCTGTGGAACCATGTTCGGCTTAGCATGATGAAACTGGCTACATGTCTGCGGGCGTCTCTCCGTCGAAGGGCAGCGCGCCACCGGACAGCCGCAGCTCGCCGGCGCGAGGGCGCATCCGCCTAGACCGTAGCCGCCGCTCACCGACGCGGGGGCGCGTCCACCACGTTCGTCGTCCTCTGCCTTGGCCGCCGCAGCCGCGTGGCTCGCCCCCGCCTTCGACGGCGCGGTGGGACGGGTCGGACGCGTGAAACATGAACACCTCCGTTGATGTGAACTAAGGCTCCCGATCTTCCGAAAGGTTCTAATAACTCTCAATTTGGTGGAATCGCGACACAATTCGATCCGGCTTCAGAACAACTCGGCTCTGAACCCCGCAATCGCAGCACCACGTCTCCTCTGGTTATCGACCGTCGAAGCACAGTCGACCTCGCCAAGAAGGCTGAGTCATTTGCCTGCTAATCGAAGAACACAAGCAAGAACACGAAAGAATGCAACCAATTGCAGATGAATGATTAATCTCACGAGTTGGGGTCTCACAAACCGACGGCGCGGCAAAACTGTTGTGAACAGAATAATCTAAGCGAAACCCAAAACCTAACGAGAGAGGCGGCGGCTAGTTATAGAGGTCTAAGGGTCGTCGCCACCCCTGGACGCGCCCCCTAATGGGCTCAACAACGATACACGGCCCAACGGACCAAAAACGGTAACGCAGCACCAGAACAGATTCTGGATGCTAACTTGTTTCGATGTTTCCCGATGACTCCGAATAAATTTTGACGTCAAACCAACGCCATTGGCTTCCTTACGAAATTATCTTTCCATCAATAGGTGGATCATCAAAAACGGAGTCCGGATACGTCCTGGGCGTCCGCTTTACTCCACACTAGTCTTAGACTCCAAAACAGGCTCGAAGTCGACTCGGTTTGGGCCTCCTCCTTGACTTGGGCGTCCTTGCTGGTCCTCCACGCCTCCAAGCCATCCCTTATGCATTCCTTGGTCCTCTCCATGATTCCTAAGTACAATATAATCATTAGGTAGCAATCTATTCTCAAAATCATAAAAAGACTTCCTTAAGAACGAGGTCACCTGTAAATTTAATTGTCGTGCGCGAGCTCTTGTGATTGGACCTTGAATGTCCAGCGGAGCTCTTGTGATTGGACCTTGAATGTCCAGCGGAGGATCATCTTGTGCATCTAATGGAGTGATGTCCTCATCATCCTCCCCCTCTTGAATTGGAGTCGTCCTCGACTCAAGGTCATGTTCTTCTCTCAAAGACGGCTTCAAATCTGAAATGTTGAAAGAAGGACTAACCCCGAATTCGGGTGGCAACTCAAGTTTGTATGTATTATCATTTATTTTCTCAATAATTTTATAAGGACCAGCAGCTCTTGGCATTAACTTTTCGCTAAAGTATGCCACAGGTTTACCATCTTGCATCAAAACACCTCCAATGCCAACTCCACTAGCATCACATTCTAACTCAAAAGTCTTACCAAAGTTTGGAAGTTGCAGCAATGGTGCGTGTGTAAGCTTACCTTTTAACGTCTCAAATGACTCTTGTGCCTTACCCCATTGGAACACCACGCCCTTCTTTGTCAACTCATGTAATAGGGCAGCAAAGGTGCTGAAATCCTTGACAAAGCAGTGGTAGAAACCTGCAAGACCAAGAAAACTCCTCACCTGTGTGATGGATTGGGGTACTGGCCAGCTCCTAATGGCTTCAATTTTTGTCTCATCCACCTCAATTCCCTGTGGAGTAACAACATATCCAAGAAAAGAAACTCAATCCGTGCAAAAGATGCACTTCTCAAGGTTACCAAATAAGCGTGCATCGCGTAAAGCATTAAAAACAGCACGCAAGTGATCCATATGTTCAACCAAAGACTTGCTATAAATCAAGATATCATCAAAGTAAACTACCACAAATCGCCCAATAAAAGCCCTTAAAACTTCATTCATCAATCTCATAAAAATACTAGGTGCATTAGTTAAATCAAAAGGCATTACTAACCACTCATATAATCCGAATTTAGTTTTGAAAGTTGTTTTCCATTCATCTCCAAGTTTTATTCTAATCTGGTGGTAGCCACTACGCAAGTCAATTTTAGTGAAAATTACAGAGCCACATAACTCATCAAGCATGTCATCAAGCCTAAGAATAGGATGACAATATCGAATAGTAATATTATTAATGGCTCTACAATCAACACACATGCGCCAAGAACCATCTTTCTTAGGAACCAAAATCACAGGAACAGCACAAGGACTAAGGCTTTCACGTACATACCCGCGGTCCAAAAGCTCTTGGACTTGTCGCTGAATCTCCTTAGTCTCTTCAGGGTTGGTTTGATAAGCAGCACGGTTTAGCAATGTCGCTCCCGGAATCAAATCAATTTGATGCTCTATTCCTCTCATAGGTGGCAGCCCCGGGGGTATCTCAGCTGAAAAAACGTCCTCATACTCCTGCAAAAGGTTAGTGACAGCAGGAGGTCTCGAACTAACAACAGCATCAAGAGAAAACAAAGCTCATTTGCAAACCAAAGTATAGAAAATATCATCATCAGAAATTTCAGCAAGGTCATATTTTCTTGCAAGCATAACACCACCCTTCAATTTAATTTCCTCGACTATAGAATTAGGTGTCAACTTATCCTTTTTAGGTGGGTAAACAGAATTTGCAACTTGCCGATTTTTAGATTTAACATCATGCAAACTAGCAGCTCGTTCTTTATCAGCTTGTACAATTTTAGCTAGGGTCATTAGCACCAAAGTAAATTTCTTTTCTTTATGAACAAAAGTGTATGTATTACTTCTACCATGATGAACAGCATCATTATCAAATTCCCAAGGGCGACCTAATAAAAGTGAACAAGCTTCCATAGGTACTACATCACAATCAATGGAATCAACATAGGTACCAATGGAAAAAGAAACTCTGCAAGTTTTTGTTACCTTAGCCTTACCGGAATCATTCAACCACTGAATATGGTACGGATGGGGATGTGGGCGTGTAGACAAGTCAAGCTTCTTGACCAAATCTGGACTCACCAAATTATTACAGCTACCCCCATCAATGATGACACGTGCTCGCCGGTTGTTGATGACAAAGAAAATTTGGAACAAATTGTGGCGTTACAGCTTCTCAGGTTGTTGTACTTGTGCGCTAAGCACTCGCTGCACAATGACACTCATGTAGGCTGATGTGTCCTTGCTACCAAAGACCTCACCTTCTTCTTGAACATCTTGTTCTTCATCATCATCTTCCACATCAGAGGTGCTGATGTACCCATCCTCTGTAGCAATGTATGCCCGCTGACTTGGACAGTCCTTTTGCACATGTCCGTAACCATGGCACCGATGACACTGAATGCTAGGAGTGCGTCCCGTTGAGGCAACAGAAGATGCACTCTTCGACGGTTCCTGCACTAAATTTTTACCTGAATCAGAAGGTTGCGCAGAAGACGTCCTCTTGTTCGCTGGTAGAGGCGCTCGGAAGGAGGATGCCTTGGGAAACCCCGATGATGCTCCCGTGCGTGGTGTGTATGAGGTGCTAGCCTTGCTCTTGGCCTACCTATCACGCCCCTACAATTCCTTCTCTGCAAGCATAGCAAATTGAAACAACTGGTTGACAGTGTTAAATTCCTTATAATCAACTATGTCCTGAATTTCCTCCCTCAAACCCGCATAAAAACAAACAATAGAATCCTCAGTTCCCTCCACTATGCCACAACGTATCAAACCTTTCTGAAGTTCACCATAATAATCCTGCACAGATTTATGTCCCTATTCTAAACGCATTAGTATTTTACGTAGGTCTCTATGATACGATGGTGGCACAAATCTATCACGCATAGCAAACTTAAGTTCTTTCCACGTATGAGGTTGGCAATTATCTGCAACTAAACCAGTCCACCAAATGATAGCAAAATCTTTAAATTCACTAGTGGCTTGTCTAATGCAATGTTGCTCAGGCACAAGATGGGCACAGAATTTTTGCTCTACTGTCATCTCCCAATCAAGGTATTCCTCGGCATCATAATGTCCCAAAAAAGAAGATATGGTAAATTTAACCTTAGCATAAGGATCATCGGGAGCATGAGTACGATTACCTCGGTGGCGGTTGAAATGTGGAGCGCCACCCATACCTGTGGTATGACGTAATCTATTTTCTCTTGTCGCTGCTCTATCAACATTACCATCAGCATCATATACCTCATTGCCAGCATTGCTGCCATCATTATTTTCTTCAGGTGCTGGCGGTTCTTCTAAGGCAGTTACCCTATCGGTCAGCGTGGACAATCGTTTATCCAATCTCTCAAGGGTGTTGCCAATCTTGAGATCAATGAGTGCAGCAGTTACAGCCTTGGTAACTGTCTCGTTCAAGTCCTTCTGAGCATTGTTTATAACAGATCGTAGTTGCTCTTGGCTGACACACTCTGAAAACTCTTTGGGTGAATTCTCTCCCTCGTCACCTGCCATTGTAGACACAAAACACAAGCAGCAAACAGTGAAAGTTATCCCTAATAATCCTCTACAAAGGTGGAGTGGTGCCTCTCAAATTTAGAGCAAAAGGCAACACCTTAGCAAGTTCCGACCGATTCTTACCAGCAAGGCACGGATACCTAAAAGACGTAGCGCTGAGATTACGGGTGTCAAAACTTTTGCTGTCCAGAAGTATATGTGGAGCTTAGGAAGGCTGGCCAAAAAATATGTGAGTGGTACACAATTCAAAGACAGAAAGTAATACTGAATTATAGTCCTAATTACTTGTTCTCGTTGCGGGCCTAACGTGTTCCAAGTACCAAAAGTGTGTGAACAAGGACAATGGAAGCACAGGTATGACAGAGAGACAAGTATGAATGAAGCACAAAGCACAATGTAGCACACGCAATCATAGAACAAGCAACACCTTTTTGTTTTTCCTTTTTTCTTTTTTCTCTGAATAAACTTTTTTTCACTATTTTTTTTTAAATTTTTCTCTGAACAAGTATGAAAAAAGATGCAACCATAAAAATTTTCACATACAATAGAGGTGGAATGTGGTCTACAGAAAGTCAGCACGTTCTCTGAAAAGCGTGCAAGAGCCTTGTCAATTTTTTTCTTTATTTTGCCGAATTTTTTTGGCAATTCTAACTGTACCAAATAGGCTAAAGGCTAGTTTGGGTCGGCTCCAAATGGAGTCAAGAAGCTGCTGTAAAAATTTCAAATTTTTCTGATAAACGAGCCAAAAGTTATGCCTGTTTTACCAAAGGTATCTCAAGTTATGTTTCTCGGAAGGCACAACACGGCGGCGGCAGTTAGGGCGATGCGTGCCTAAACTCCAACACCGATCACAACAGTAGGTATTCGGCTGATGATGCGAGGAGGGCTGCGATGCAAGCAACAATGAGCGGCTGGCGACCTATCTAGGGTTTGCGCGGCGGCGAGAATTGACACAAGGCGGCTAGCGGGCCAAGTCGAGTAATATGGTGGATTCGACTTGTTGTTTGGGACGGTGGAAGGGGACAGCGTTGAATGGAAAACGATGGGGAAAACACACGACTGGACTCGAACACAACCTAACCAGCAACAAGACCCCGACCAGGACACAAATTCAACACTACGGAATCTGACAAGAACTATGCAAAGGCCAAACGTGGTTCTGGGATAAGGGAAAAACCTAGACTAAACTATTTTTGGCTTTTTTTGGAATATAGGACGAAGGCGAAAACAAACTAAACTAGGGTAAGGGCGAACCTGATGGTGTACCTGAAGCTCTGATTACCACTTGATGTGAACTAGGGTTCCTGATCTTTCAAAAGGTTCTAATAACTCTCGATTTGGTGGAATCGCGACACAATTCGATCCGGCTTCAGAACAACTCGGCTCTGAACCCCGCAATCGCAGCACCACGTCTCCTCTGGTTATCGACCGTCGAAGCACAGTCGACCTCACCAAGAAGGCTGAGTCCTTTGCCTGCTAATCAAAGAACACAAGCAAGAACACGAAAGAATGCAACCAATTGCAGATGAATGATTAATCTCACGAGTTGGGGTCTCACAAACTGACGGCGCGATGAAACTGTTATAAACAGAATAATCTAAGCAAAACCCAAAACCTAACGAGAGAGGCGGCGGCTAGTTATAGAGGTCTAAGGGTCGTCGCCACCCCTGGACGCGCCCCCTAATGGGCTCAACAACGATACACGGCCTAACGGACCAAAAACGGTGACGCAGCACCGGAACAGATTCTGGATGCTAACTTGTTTCGATGTTTTCTGATGACTCCGAAGGAATTTTGACGTCAAACCAATGCCATTGGCTTCCTTATAAAATTATCTTTCCATCCATAGGTGGATCATCAAAAACGGAGTCCGGATGCGTCCTGGGCGTCCGCTTTACTCCACACTAGTCTTGGACTCCAAAACAGGCTCGAAGTCGACTCGGTTTGGGCCTCCTCCTTGACTTGGGCGCCCTTGCTGGTCCTCCACGCCTCCAAACCATCCCTTATGCATCCCTTGGTCCTCTCCATGATTCCTAAGTACAATATAATCATTAGGTAGCAATCTATTCTCAAAATCATAAAAAGACTTCCTTAAGAACGAGGTCACCTATAAATTTAATTATCGTGCGCGAGCTCTTGTGATTGGACCTTGAATGTCCAGCGGAGGATCATCTTGTGCATCCAATGGAGTGATGTCCTCATCATCTGTCTCCACTGCCCGGAAGTCGAACGCCACGACGACGAGGTTGCCCGAGGCCGACACGGCGGGGCTCATGTCCACGACGCCACTCGGGAGGAGGTGCTCGGGCTCCACTGCAGCCCTCACCGACCTCCGCCGCGCGTGGGAAGGCACAGGACTCGGGCCGCCGTCGACCATGCGCGCGGCCCCACCAGGTCGGGCACGGCCGCAGCCTTGGCCGCCAACGAGCGACCCCGGACGGAGGCTGCCACGGGCACCAGGACGGAGACAGCCGCACACCACGAGCACGTCCTCCGCGCACCTGCGAGGCTCCCGCACACCATCCGAATTTAGGCAAGGAGTTGATAGGAAGGGGATGGATGTGGGACCCACATGTCATTAGGGTTGAGGCCTGAGGGTATTTTGGACTTTTTGCATGGCTGTTTGACACCGTTACCAGCTCAAATGGACGGAATGACACACATGGAAAAACAAAGATGGTGTTCGTCATGCAGGCCGAAACTATTTTTTCAGTGACATAGAGGCTGGGGTCATCTTTTATAATGGCACACAGGGAAAAGGCTCCCAAATTGGCTCCTCCGTCTTGAGCGGCGTCGCGGCGATTTTGGCATGAGTGGCGCTTCCCGTCGGCTGTGCGCGGCGCGGTGCCCGGCCTGCTACCCCGGCGCGGGAGGACTTCGCCGCCCCCCATTGGCCCCTTCCGCGCCCGCACCACGACGAGCTCGCCACGGCGGGGAAGCGGCGGCGGGAGGTAGCGCTGCTATTTGCGTTCGCGCTTGCAAGCCGGCTTCGCCCCAAGATCGACGACATCTGGGCGAGATAAGAGGAGGCCGCGCGGGGTAGCAGCCGGGAGAGCGCCCGCCCCCCTCCTGGTGGCCCTGCACAGCGCCGGCGAGCCGGGAGTGCGCCGCCGGCCGGGAAGGTGTCGGCGGAGGCCGCGCGGACCTGCTTCCCTCCGCATCGGCGGCCGGCAGGCCCCCTCCTCAGCGCAGCAGTGGCCGCCGACGAGCCCCTCCATCCGTAGCGCCTAGAAGCGCATCATGGGGTCACGAGGTGGAGGACGAGCGCGTGCCGTAGTGCCAGAATACAATATATTACTGGACAAGCATCGGTGAATCTACAAGCCGCGGTGCCTAAATTTTCCAGAATTTGGCACCGCCCACAATGGCAGGCATCGATGCCAAACTAGGAGAGAAGGTTTTGGCACCGGCCTTTTGCAACACTGTGGACGGTCTTATTGGACCAATATTGAGCAAGATATGAATTTTCTAAGCTATTATCTATTTTCTAGAATCATTTTCTTTAATAGACCGAAATACATATGAGGCAACCACTTTTCATCATGGCCCCTGTGTTTTCCAGAAATTACGTAAGCCCAGATCTAGAAAACCTCTTAGTGTAGGCATTTTTGCGGATAAACCCAGCACAAGTAATAATATTGTGCATCTACCCTTCCTCTTCTACGTTCTCACGGGAACGGAGCAAGGGCGGGGCTCTGCCAGCCGATTTCTCGCCGGCGGCAAGTCCACCGACCATGAGCCCAGCACGGACGGACTCCCAACGTCGTTGCGAATCCAATGAGGTAGAGGATGGCGGCTATCACGGCAGCTAGGTGTACCGGCGACGGGCGACCGCGGATGGCGGCGGACGGCGGCGATGCGGCACGCGGCGACGATGGCAGGCGGCGTGCGCGCGAGCTCCGCGTAGGCAAGGCAAAGGCGTGGCGGGGAGGAAGCGGTCCGGCTGGAGGTGCAGCAAGACACGGCGGCGACGCTGGAGCTTCGTCGTGACGCAAAGGCGCTGGCTGCTGCTGCGCCGGGCCACAGAGAGGAGGAGGCAGCGGCGGATCTGCACCTAGGGGCGGCGGCTGCGGCTCCGGCAGGCCGGCTGGAGCGGCGGCGGGCCGACCAGCCAACATGACCGGCGACGGCGGTGTTTTTCCGCCTGGAGTCGGAGTCGGGGAAAGGGACGTCAGGTTTGGGGCGAAGGGGTGTCGGCCGATGGTGTGATGGATGGGTGAGGGGTAATTTTGCCTTTTCGCGTGTGCCGGAGTGGGCAACTAACGGAGAGGCATAACAGAACCTAACAAAAGGTCAAATAAGTAACAAATTTTTACTTTAAGGCTAAATAGATAACTTAAAAAAATTTAAGCCAAATAAATAAATAAACTTTGTTTCAGGACAAATAAATAATTGTCCCCTGCTGTTATCACGTCCGACGGAATCACTCGCCCCACGGCCCACCGACCCAGGCCGGACGGAGGCGGGCAACTAGCATAAGTAACCGCGGGGTTTCCGCGCCGTTTCCCACCTAATCCCCATCATTATCTCCTCCCCTCCCACCCGGAACCGTAACACCCCAACAGTCCACAGGAACGCACGCAACGGAGAGAGGACCTCGAGACACAGCGTCACGGACTACAGGAGCGAGCGAGACGAAGCAGAAAAGTATGGCCGCCGCCGCCGCTGCCACGGCGACGCCGACGGCGCCGAGGTGCAGCAAGCGCGAGGGCGACATTGCGGCAGCCGCCACGTCAGTCTCCCTAGCCCTCTCTCTGACCTCTTTTCCACCACCTTCGTGCTTCTCCTCCTGAAAGCACCGGAACTGAGGAAAGCTAAGCGAGCTTTCCGAAGCTATGCATGCTCAGCTCAGCAGCTGTGCACGGCTCGATCCCGTGCGCGCTCAAATAATTCCGTGCGCGGCGCCGTAGCTGATGCGTTCTCCCTTGTCCCTTCCTTCCTCTGTGTTGCGCAGGCCGAAGAAGGGAAAGATGGGGAGGTCGTCGCCGCCGGCGGAGGAGGTGGAGGCGTTCCTCGCCGCAGCGGAGAGCGGCATGGCGCGGCGCTTCGCGGCCAAGTGAGTATGACTATGACAGCGCGCCTCGGGCTCTCAGCTCCGCCTTCCCGGTTTTCCTCTCCTCGGCGCGAGCTGTTAGAGCCTATTTCGAACCTTCCATGGTTCCATTTATTTCTAGCTAGCACCACCACCACCACAGTGTCAGCGTGGGCCTCTGCTGAAGCTCTCAAAGTCTGAAGCTGTCAGTGTGGTTCCGCCACACGCCCACACCTGCAGTACAAGACAGTTAAAAATAGTAGCACTCCTACAAACCGAAGTTACCGTGCTGCTCTCTGTTCCTGCTGAATTGAGCCAAAACGAGGTGTGGCGGCCTCCTCTTGTGCCACTAACAATCCAACTTTTTGGTATCATGAGATGCCTGCCCTCCAACTTGACGCTGGGCCTTTTCGCGTTGGCACAGGCTGTGAAGCTTTCCACAGGCCAATAGCCACTTTTCTCTTTTTTCTTTTCATCCATACTCCCTCCGTTCTAAATTAACTGTCGCCGTTAGTATACGTGCCATAAGTTTGATTCAATTTTTAAGAAATACGTGCAACATTTATATCTCCAATAAATTTATTAAAAAATTAGATTTAAAGATCTTTCTAATGATACTACTTATGTATTATAAATATTAATATTTTTTAATATAAAATTACCGTCGAAAAACGCAAGCGACAGATATTTTAAAACGAAAGAAGTACTCCTATATTTAAAAACCCAAATTCACTTCGTCTCTGCAGCGCAGCCTGTCCATCTCTCCTTCGCCCAGTCTGAACAAACTGTTCACAACTTCATATGTTGGCACAGTTGCCAGTGCGTTAACCAAATAACCATAGTGTAACATTTGGATCTTTTGGTCTTGTTGTTCAAGGTACAACTATGACGTCGTCAAGGACGCTCCCATGGAGGGTCGGTACGAGTGGGTCCGGGTGCGGCCATGACACGATCCCGCAACGGCCAGTTAACTGTCAGATCCAAAGAGGTCGCATCTCGTGTCCTCTTCTGTCTTCATTTCTCTTGTAGCAAAAGTTGCTTGCCGTTTAACGCTTCCCTTAGCTTGTAACCTAGTGGGGTGTGTGTGTGTGGTTAACATGTCCTTGTGTGCAGTCCAGAAAGGAAAAGTTGTAAGTTGCCGTGTTCAATTTGTCGGTTCTCCGTTCATATATCAATGAAACAGAGTACAAGGCATTCAGCAGGTCCACAAAGACTTTTCCTTCCTGAAGAGTAAGAAGAAATTATTGTCTCCTTTGTCTCGTAAAACTGCAATGGTTTGTCCTGTCCAAAAAAAAAGGGTAATGGTTGTTCGGGACACCAATTTTCAGAGGAATTTCATAGAAATAATCAAAATCCCGTAAAATTTTGAGAAAGTTCCAGTGGCCCAAATGAGATTTACTACATCTTCTTCTATCATCCATCCATAATATAGCAGGGCAACTGGAGACCGAGAATAATATCCACTGAAGTTTCACTTATTTATCCAAACGAGTTCACAATTGAGCAGAGGACTTTTATTTAAACAAGTCAAGACACCTGGCTTATTCGATTTCCTTCCAATTTTCCGCCCGTCCTAGTCACGTGCGCTGCGAACTCGGACAAGCGAGCTACGTGCTGCCAATTCCGAACATACGGCGTAACTCTCTGCCGCATCAGTACACAGTAAACCTGAAGGAGAATCTTCTGTTGAAATTGCAGCCCATATGCTCCAAGGTACCAGTTATAGCTTAGCAAGGGTCTGGTCATAGGATGGATCCATGCAAACAACAACCTGAAAGATAACATTGAAAATTGCAAGTTGCTTCACTACAGCAATAATAGGTTCATCTGTTGTTATTACTGTATTATTAGTCTAGTAGAAACCGCCGTACCTTGCCAACACTCCTGCCAGAATGGAGATATTCTACCGCATCTGCCACGGAAGCAACACCCATGAATTTCTTGAGGTCAACGAAAACCTGTATACGCAGCGTGCAGTAAATTAAGTTTGAAAAATATAAGATGAGTATGGTTTCACAAACACAAAATGAACAGAGAAAGGTCATGGTTTTGCATTAAGAAAGGGGGCATTGCTTGTTGTAGCAAGAGAGGCACAACTGTGAAATATACCTTTAGCTTTCCAGAAGCATAGAGCTTAAACAGTTTTTCAAGATGATCTTTCCACAGGTGCGCATATTGAACTAGGAAAAATCCAGCCTGAAATTAGAAAGGTAAGATCTCACAATATTAGGCTTCATTTATCCTTGCAATGGCTTCAAAAGCACTTCTGTTTCTAGATCTAGTTGTTGTAGTTAGTGAGAAGCATCCTTTTAGAGTTTCCATCACACTAGATTCAGTGTGTGATAACTTAATCTGGTGTGAAGCCTAAGTCCCTGTCCCAATCACTGTGAAGTACATGCATGTAGTTTTGAGCAAATCAGCAAATCATTATGACTAAGGAACATCACATTTTTGAAATGGCATTGCCACTTTGTCAACAATTATTAAGTAAAATACAGCATACTGAGGGCAGTGCATTCATATTGAGTTCTGGAATTCTGGTGTCATTCAGCACACACATACCACAGTCTGACTTCTCCCAAGAATCTTCTCACATAATCCAGTGTAATTCTGTGGCTTCCATCCTTCCTCTCCTTGATACTGAGAACATATAAAACATTATTCACCACCATGTGACATATTTTCCACTACAATGTACAGTGTAATGATAAATTATTTAGGCTACCTTCCAACACAAGCTCAGGTAACTGTAAAATGATCTCAATAGATCAATAATCTTTCCTAGGAACAGATAGTATAATCCCAAAGCATGTTTATTAACTGCACCAGATGAAAATTGAACGATTTCTAAAGCACCTCACGTTGTGCAGATCAGCCCCTCAACTCCTCAGTGCTTTTATATGTGATTTTTTTTCCTTTGGTGAAGTGAAGCACATAATAATTTTGACTTATTCAGTGTTACCCACTGGAGTCACCACTAAGAGCATATAATAAATCAATGAATGCAATGTACAGAGCCTGCCAAAATTCAAAAGTATACCTTAGAGATCATACCAATTACAATGAGACGCCCATAGACTGCTAGGGCATTCAGACACACATCAAATGTTTCTCCACCTACTGATTCGTATACGATATCGACCCCTCTTGGAAACTCTTTCTTCAGAACCTGGAATCGGACATTAGAACAGTCCTTATTGAGCAGTACTCTGACTGTATTTATTCTAAATGGATTTGAGTATAAATGTAAATATGTAATTCAAGCATGCTCAAGAAAAAAAATGATGCACTACAAATTGTCAAAGGCATTCAAGTGTAAGAATAACGTTACTTTCAGGATTTTACCTTGCTACCTGGTAAATTGGAACACAACCAGACAACATAAAAATGTACACTAGAATATCAATAAACAACACACTAATATGATCACAGAAAGGAACCAAAAGAAATGTTACCGAGCTTAAACATTTGAAATGTAAACAACAAACTCTGCATTATAAACAGCTGGAGTAAGAAAAAATATATACGAAAGGCTGGCAACAAAAACTTACATCTTTGACCTTTTCACTTCGGTAGTTGATAACTCGATCAACTCCTAAGGAAGTCAGAATCATAGATTTACTTTCATCTCCACATGTGGCTACAACCTTGTTTCCCGCTAATTTTGCAAGCTGTATATTCAGAACAAAAGGACATTTAGACTTCAAAGTATATGAACTTTTCTTAAAAATAGAGAATCATAAACACAAAGGAGAACAACAAAATAAGATAAAGTTACCTGTATCCTCCAAATATTATGTTGAATGCAACAAAAAGATAATGCAAGTGGCCAGAACATGATCCTAAGCATTAGTAATTAGGAAAGATGTGTTCCAGCTTTCATGATACAGTTACTGTTGGCGCTATAACCTAGCACCGACCACTGCCGACCACCTGAGGAAGGTGCTGACCAGTGACACTGACCAGCAGCGTTGGCCGCCGACCAGATTCCGGGCGAGCAGCTCCTGCTCGACCCACCCTCGACTCCTCCCGAGACCCTCGAGTGGAAAAGTGCTGAGCTCTGTCTTCACACACACTCGCACACCCACAAGCACCAGCGTTGGCCAGCTGCCTGGACGAAATGTGAGGGGCAAAAGCTTCACTGAGCACAACAAACACACACACACTCTACTCACGGTTTCAGTTCCTGAAACCTGAGTCTCCCAGAATGGTTTGGCCTACCGAACTGTTTTCTCCATTGCCATGAGTTGCATATATATACAAGCTGCCAGTCGGTGGGTACACCAACCGCCTATCTCTACAGTACAAGGTTTTACCAGCCCCAACTACTTCTAGTCATAAAAGCACCAGTCAACTACCAACTGGTGTACTCCTACCTAACTAGGGATGGCCTAGTGCCATGCTGCTGCAATGCGCATGGCATGGGCAGCATGTGCTGTCCTTTTACCCGGCCCTCGACCGACTGCAGGGTGAGAACGTGGGGGAGCAGCAGATTAAGTCTAACAGTTACTGTGTGCAAATTCAAAAAATAATAATACGGAACACATAATTGCACCATCTTTATTAAACTACAGAAGTAGACAAGCAATGGAGCATTACATGAAACAGGCATAATCATAGTTCACGTGTCATCAGCTCACCTGAACAGCAAATTGTCCTGTTCCACCAGCAGCTGCAGTGACTAAAACAACCTGCCCAGATGTCATTTGACCAGCCTAATGGAAAAAATGCAGAATAAATCAAATCCACATAAGCAAGGAAGAAATTATATCTTCAAACTTTGGAATTTGAATCTTATGTGAACACAATAGGGCTCAATATACATGGCATATGGCAAAGGTGAAAAAAAAACAGATAAATCTGGAGAGAAATAGAACCTTTTCAAGAGCGATGGATGCAGTCAATCCTGATGTTAGCATAGCGACCACCTCTGGGTCTGGTCTTGGCACTGGAATAAGACTTTTGGCTGAAATCTTCCATCAAAAAGTTATATAAAGCAAAAAAATGTTACTGTCAGCAGTAATGGTGTCCAAAACGCAAGAGGTCAGAGAAGATCTCACTCGACGAAGGATAAAGGTTACATGTTGGTAGGTAATTTATCTTAGAGGTTAAATACACCATCAGTCCATGAACTTGTCATGGTGTGGCCGTGTGGCACTTAGTCGATGAACTCTAAAAACACATTTCTGAATCAGTAAACTTGTCGAATGGTGCAACTTGGTCCATGTTACCAATGCTAACACCTTACCTACATGGTATCACCAACCTCGACACTGACCCATAGGGCCCACATGCAATCCATGCAATAGTTGGAGCATTTCATTTGCCGCCGCCACGTGCCTTCATCACTGACCATGGTCAACGGCGAGGAGAAATCGACCAAGCAGCGAGTAGGGGAAGGGAGAAGAGAAACAAGGTGTGCATGGCATGTTGATCCCATGGGCCAGTGTCCACATTAGCACACCACATAGGCTGGTAGGTGCGAACATAGGTAACATGGACCCGTGGTGGACCATTGGACAATTCTAATGAGCCCAGAAATGCATTTTCATAGATCATGTGCCTAAGTGGAATACTGTGATAACTTTATGGACCGCTAGCATATTTAACTCTTATGCAGGTTTGTCTAGTGTTCAAAACAAGTCCAGTGCCACATTAGCTAGTAAGACAGAGGCTTTTTAGGCAATGTAGATTTGCACAAGCCGATAGGACACACAGAAATAAAATCTTCTCACCTCCCCCCACCTCTACTAGAACATTACACAAAACACAATCTTACCAAATGCAGGTTGCATGTGCAGGACAACCAAACCGAAAGATTACATACAATTATGCTGCCTTGGGCTGTGCTGCATAAGGTCTAATGCAGGATAGGCTAATCACACCAATAGTTATTTGCAAGTAGTTAATGGCTCAATTGATCATTTATTCAAGATTTGTTGCAATACTTGGCACTACGCTAGTCGTGTAATAACAAAAGAGGCATAGAAAGCAGTACCAGCATGAATTCAGCATAGCTTCCAAAAGTCATAAGGGCTACAGGAGTGCCAACTTTGATATGTTTCACCGAATCTCCAACAGAAGCAACAATTCCCACAGCCTGCATTTATATTTTTAAAGACAGAATCTAGTAAAACTTATAATATTAGAAAGACAACGAAAGCTCCAATAAAATTTTGTAAACAATGCAATGCAAGTATGCATAACACAGATGTGTTAATGTGGCAAAAAGAACATACTGAGCATGGAATTACGAAAAACACCAGGTACCTCAAAACCAGCGTCAAATGGAAGTTGTGAAGCAGCTTCTTTACCATTAGCACTGAAATAACGACCAGAACTGAAGTTTACCTGAAACATATCATTAACATCTTTTGATATAAGTAGTGGGGAACAATAGAGAAAATAAAAAAATACAAATCCAAGGACTTACATCACTAGCATTTACACCAGCATATATAATTTTAACTAGAGCGCTGTGCGGTTCAATGGGTAATCTCAGGCGCACACGCTCAAGCCTTGTAGCATTCCGGAAATTATGGCTAAGTGTGTGAACAACACTACAAAAGGACCATAAAGAGTAAGAACTGACAGGATGTTGGCCATTAGGAATATAGTTCGCTAGATACTATGAAATGGACCAACTATTGGTGTTATGATACCTCTAAAACATATAAAATTGATTAGTTACTATAGGCAATACGCAATACTTTTACATAGGTTCCTGGAACTACATTCATATCATGTTCCATGTTCTTGAAAAGAAAAGGGTTCGGGAACTAAACTTCCATTGTAATCCATATTTTGCTCTGGCTGTGAAAAAAATAAAATAGCAGTGAATAAATGCTTCGCTATTTAGCCTGATATTCTATTGGTAACAATCCAAGAGCAAAGAACAGAAACAGGAAAATTCCACAGCTTGAGAAGGAACAGAAATCAGAACATCAGAGTATATCCTTCAACAGTCCCTTGAGCAGAACACGTACATTCAACAGGCTATTAGAACAATATAAATCAAACATAGCAGGACTACTTACATCTTCTGAAAGTATTCAGGTGCTTGGATACTAGGAAATCTATTCTTTACTATTTCCTTCTTTGATTTTGAGGAATAAACAAGGTATTTTTTTTCTTTTTCTGATGTTGGCCAGTAAACCATCCCTTTACGTTTCGATATCCAAAGACAAGCACCAGCCTTGCTTTCATCTTCTATAAGCTCAAATGCACCTAATTCAAATAAAAAGTGGTTCTTTTCAGATAAAAAGGCAATAAAGTAAAAAAAAATTTCTCCCTTCGTTCATCCATGCAACATGTATTTTGACTAGGGAAAAGTCAAATTCTACAAGGTTTGACCAAAAGTTAATCAAATTATGTGCATTTTTACTTGTTAGTTGTACCAAAAATCCAAAATAGATTTGAACTCAAAGTACTTTTAAGATGGTGTTGATTTTATAACAATTGGCAATATATATTTTAAAGAAATAGGAGTCCAGATCTACTTTGGAAGACTCTTCCCTGCCAAGATGCAATCTACATTGATGGACAGAGGTAGTAGTACAACTTAACTAGGTGAGAAATAGCTTACCATTAACCACATCCTCCACCTTTAAAAATCCACCAAGCGCATCCACAAGCACACGATTTACACTTTCTCCCATATTAGTTTGAACAAACTGCATACATCAGTGCAACAAATAAACCTAAGGTAAATAAGACTCTTGAAATATTTTTTTCCTCAAATATGTAGGGAGCTGCTCACAATTGTCCTTGTCCAACTAGCCGCTACTTGTGGAACAAGCTTCTTTTGATTTTACAAGTTATTAGTTCAAGTTCATGTTCATACATCTTTAACATGAACTATTGTCCCTTCACCATGAGAAACCAGCTAGTGAGCAGCCACACTTTTTGGTCAAACTCATGCCTTTCGTATTTTACTTATGCTCTAGTTTTTCATGAACGAACCTGAGCGCGTATTTAATTAAGAGGAGAGAAAGCGCGACCTCACACATGGCCAAGCTCGGAAATGGCTCAGGCAGGATAGCGTTTAACAAGGTTTATACACAGAAAAGCCACCAAAAAGATGACCTAGACGTAAAGGTAAGAACTATCCATTGGATACTTCAAAGAAAGACCTCAACCGATGGAAGCCTGCCATGATCCAAGTATGAGCTTCCTCTCTAATCTTTTGCGCAAGAATGGAAGCTGTGGCCGTAATACTGTCAAACACCCTGTGTCTGCACTCCTGCTCCAGATTGTCCAGAACACCAAAACCACGATCACGTCTACAATCCTGCGGACTCTCTTGTCAATCGAATTCCTGCTCGCTAGCCACCAGTCTGCAATGGAGCCAGTGCTGCTGGGCATTAGGGTCTACAACCCTGAAGTTGTACCACGTCCCTGGTGTACAAGCAACCAAGAAGTACTTTTGCTCTGAATATTGTGGTGATGTTGGCGATCCACTGTCCAGCAGCGACCATGCAGAGTGAGCCAGCATTTAAAGAGTAAATTCGTGTTGGCCAGGAAGCCAACAGAACGTGGCCACGTCGGCCGAAATTTTTTGGCGCGTTAGATCTGAGAATCAACGGCTGTTATCGCTCCTCAGCACCAAATATATACGGCCTTCAGCCTCCAACCCTAACCCTAACCCTAGCTCTCACTATCTCCTCCACAGCCACTCGCCTCCCTCTCCCTCCTCTCTCCAGGCCCGACGGGGCTCCTGCTCCCGCTCCGGCCTCCTCCTTTCTCTCTCGCCCTCCTCCTCCAGCACCCCGGCGCGCGCGGCGCTGGCGACTTGGCGGCGCGGCACCGCGGCGGGAGGCGCGGCGGCGCGGGCTGGCGGCACGGGCGCACGGCGCGGCGTCGGCGTCGGCGAGCAGCGGCGGCACGGGCTAGCGGGAGGCGCGGTGGAGCTGCCTGCCGACCTAGGGTTCCGCGGCGGTGTCGTTCGTAGCTGCTCGGTGCTGTCCTCTGCTTCCCTGGCACGCTTTGCAGGTCCGGTCTTTCTTTTTCTCTCGCGTGATTTCCAGTTTGGTTCTCGGGTAAATCCAACCTTGGGCAGTTCAATTCGTTGTTAGAATTCGTGGATCTATGTTGTGGCGATGCCTTGTTTTCTTTCAGCATTGCACGGGTTCGTGTGTGGGATCAGGTCTCCCAAGAGCGTTGGTCAGCTCAATGGCTGTGCAGGCACCGTGCGCCGCTTATTTCTTTGCGTTAGCTCGTTTGTTTGTGTCTGGTGCCTTCGTGCCCTGTCCTTTGTTTGGATGCAGGATGTGCTTGTCGTGATTCAAGGATGAAGACAAGTGCTTGATTTTATTTGGAGTAGAGCTAGCTTCTTGTATCCGTTGATTTCCAAAGCACTGTGCCGTGTTCATGTTTGGTCCAGTTCTTTGATTGCAGCACCTGCAGCCAAGCCACGAGACGAATAGCCTTCAGGCCCTGGTGGCCCTTTCAGTTTGACTCAGTTTGGGTGCAGTGGATGAACGAATTCTTTTTCTGTGTTCTGAATTGAGGCGGGAACCATATCTCAATGAGCCTAATCAGGTATTTCACATGAACAAAAGGAAGCTCTTCAGCTGTTGTTCAGTGAAAGTTCAAAAAAA
>CM041630.1:46153708-46190820 GCA_023333625.1 Bothriochloa decipiens | reverse complement strand
CTCCCGCTCCAGTGCCGAGGCGGAGTACCGCGCTGTCGCTAACGGCGTGGCTGAGGCTTCCTGGCTCCGGCAGCTTCTCGTCGAGCTTCGCAGCCCTCTCTCCCGGAGCACGCTGGTCTACTGCAACAATGTCAGTGCTGTGTACCTCTCCACCAACCCTGTGCAGCACCAGCGGACCAAGCATGTGGAGATCGATCTCCATTTCGTCCGGGATCGGGTCGCCATTGGCAATGTTCGGGTTCTCCACGTCCCGACCACCTCCCAGTTCGCCGACATCTTCACCAAAGGTCTCCCGTCCTCGACCTTCGCCGAGTTCCGCTCCGGCCTCAACATCACCAGTGGCTAGTTGTGACTGTGGGGGGCTCGTGTGTTGTTCTTGTTTCTCTTCATTCATGTCCAGCCTGTAAAATCCGCTGCGCCGGTAGTTCAGACTGCGGGGGGGTGTTGGAGTATATGAGGTTTAGGCCCATGAGGCCCATGTATGTCTATATAGCTACCCTCCCTAGGGTTAGCCAAATAATGAAAATCATTCATTCTAACACTGGAGACTGCTACCGTCTTTAGTTTGTACTGAATTTAGCCTGTTTGCCTAAGAACCGGACATATAATGTCCACGTTCCATTTATTTCCATCGACTACTCATCTCTGGATGTTATATTTTTGACTGAGAAATCACCACTAATCCAGTTACTACCTGATACAACAGCGACCACTGCCCGCGCGCATGGGCGCGCACAATACACTAGTAAGAATTTACTTATGCTCTCTACTGTATGATTTCTGAAAGACCAAGCTCTACTATATGTTTGTCAGACCAATGTCCTGAATGCAAAACCTATCAGCAATTTCTCACAAGTTAATAAGGAATGCATGAACTGTTTCAAAGTTACTGTGATGAATGTGAAGTTAACGAGTACTATAATAGAAATAATTAGCTATATATGCATCCAGTTATGCAAATTTTAATACCTCAGGGCACAGTACATTGACACGAATGCCATGCCGCTTCAGTGGAGCAAGTGATCGTGTAAACATAACCACACCCCCTACAAAAATGAAGTTTGAGGTCACACAGTGCACACATGCCAAACCGTTTAGCACTGAGCTTTACATGACTCAAATCTGAATATAGTTACAAGTTGTGGTTTGTGAAACTTGGGCTAAACTAATCAGTGTTTGAATTATTGTCTACGAATCAATATTATTAGATAAACCCAAAACTGGCTCCATGTTGCAACTGCTCTGCTGCCAACACACTCAATATATGGATAGTATATCTCTTTTGAGTAAGAAACAAACCTTTTGTCCCGCTATACACAGGTTCATAGCTCATAGGATATATGCCAGCAACTGAGCCAATATTTATTATGACACCAGGCTTCTTCTGCGATCGCATCACTTGAGACTTTTGTGAAAACAAAAAGAAGCAATATTAATTAGTATACATGTTTTATTTGGTGAAACATAAGTACAGATAACTTGTATGAAAATTGTTGTTGTTTTGAAGTAGTGTGATGTGGAAAATTTCGAAATTTGCAGGTAATGCAAGAATGATCTACAAATTCTTTTTTTTTTCTCAAACAATGATCTACAAATTCTCAATGTCACCGATCCAAAATTATCCTATTTCTTGTTTTCGAGGGACAAGGACACGCTATATTCTGATAAAACTATTACATCTTATCCTTCAAGCAGGGCAATAGTACTGGAAAAAGATAGTACTTCTTAAATAACTGCATAAGAAGAAATTGAAATATATATATGCATTCAACAAAGGCCACAAAAAGGAGCACAGGAGCAGCACTCGGTGTTAGTGCAATTCTGTTACAACAGACAGTTGATGTGAGGCTTACTGCAATGCGAGTACCATCGATAACAGCAACAAGATTCACATTTACAGCACGCCTCCAAGTGGAAGTTCCATCAGATTTATCATCGTAAACCAATGATTTATTGACTAATCCAGCACAGTTGATGCAGATATCTAGTCCACCAAACGTCTCCACATGTTTCCGGAAAGCAGCAGCAAGAGCATCTACACGCCAAACCATGATATTTTCAGTGCAAATGTGCAATGACAGTTGAATGCAGTTACTTCAGTTATGTAATAAGTTGTGGTCAAAACATAGCATCAAACATCAATAGAACAACTCAAATGAGTAGTTTGGACAATCTAAGTACTACAGAAGGTTAATCTTCATCCCCTGCAAGAACTTACCTCCATTGGTAACATCACACTTGATGAATATGGCGGATGGAACTCTAGCATATTGAGGAGTATGTTTGTTTTCCTTTTGAACTGTTGAAACAACTTCTCTTCCGTTTTCTTCAGAGAAATCGATGACAGTCACAAACACACCCTTCCTTGCAAGAGCAATGCATAGAGCTTTCCCTTTAAAAACAGAAGGGAAACTGTCAGACAACACATTACGAGAACATATATAGTAAAATCGCTGCCCTGCACAAAATGAAGTAAATAAATAGAGGACTTAATGATGTCGTGCTTATCCTATGAGCCTATGCTCCCGTCTCTCGTCGAAGTGTGTGTCTCTGCCTCACCAGAAGTTGTACTAGGTGAAATTGAATTGTGAACCAGTGCAGGCTGTCCAATGGTGGACGGACAAATCCATGATTAGGAGACCCGCATCTCTGGAGCAGCTGCAGCTGCAGCACAGCCGATGGTGAAGCAGAGGGTTTTGTCAAACCAGGAGAAACCTAGGCTCGTGCACTCAGCGTCTCAAAAGGCCGGCTACGGAGCCCGTCGCTGATTGGGGCCTGGCCCAACTGCAACAGGACAGGAGCGGAATCGACGCCGCGCGCGAGCGGGGGACGGCAATGCTCTTGCTCACCGATGCCGGAGGCGCCGCCGGTGACGAGGGCCGACAAGCCTGGCTTCAGCTCCATCCCGCCCGAGCAGATTGTGGGCGACGGAGGAGGCGAGACTCGGGAGAAGTGCGAAATGAGACGAGGCAAACGGACGAGGGAGAAGATCAGTACCTACTAGTACCTAGGGCGCTTGGTTCCAATTTTTACCAAACCAAGGTATGCTAATTTTATATTATCAATTGATTCATTACCTGACATTTAGCGTTACTAATTTTTATAGTCAAAGTTTTAACAAGTCTCTAAAGGTTCTTAAACTATGTAAAAGAAAAAAATTAACGAGCTTTAATTTTGACATCCAACCAAATGTTATAAAAAATTCTTACCAAGATTTTGATATTTAAAATATGGTTACCTAATTTTAGTTTGTCTTAGTTTTAGTAGGATAAATTTTGAATCAAGCCCCTGGTACGTGGTGCGGCCTGCGGGCCAGCGGATCTGTCGAGAAGCTGGATGGGGACAGACGACGGCAACGAGGGAGCCGAGCTGCGCACGGCGGCGTTTTGCCCGCCCCGGCCGGCTCGATCTCCTCGTGTTTATCTCCCTCGTCACGAGCTCTTTTTCTCTGACGAATGACTCTGGTGATGATCATCTCTGTGTCTATAATTCTGAACCGCGGGATGGATTTGAAATTGACAACTACTATAAAGATGCATTTTTGGCACTTTTTTATGTAAGGAATTTTGGAACTTACAAACATGTTCGCCCCTGATTGGTACGACTAGCGGTGTAGTATTTTTTTTTTTTTTTTGGTTTCGTCTCAACGAGCAGCTTCCCTAGTGAATGTTAAATTGTTTTTGGTAAAAGCTCATGTCAGAAATGATTGAGAGAGGACAAATGTACGCGAAGCTGAGAGAATTTCCTTTTTATTACAGGTAAAAGCTCATGTCAGGAAATCTCTCCAGATGTTCCACGCTGTGTATTTGGGAATGCATCTTCATGAACTCCGTTTGAATTACCGGTTCGGATTGAAGCACGTGGCATTGAGACAAGTTATTGTATACCGAGTAATATATACTGTATACACAAAATGTGGAACAAGGCCACACGATTTCATCACGGATTATAAACTCATCCAATTTCCATGCCCATGCTTGCCCTTCAGTATAGTCGTGCATCTTACACTTCAGGGGGAAAAACTAAGCTATACACCAACCTATTCCCTTATTCAGTTCTCACCCGCTGTGAAAATACGGTCTTGCTGCATGTGTGCCTATAACAGTGTAACCTACGTGACATGGAAGATTATGCGCATCATGTCCGCGGACTATAATTTTGCAACGATCTGACTGTACGATGGATCAATACACACAACGACCTGAAAATGTTCAGGATGAAAAACCTGTAAGTTGCAAAGATAGACAGGGATAGATTCTCATGCTTGTCAAAGATAGGCAAACGACTTATACCTTGCCAACGCTCTTGCCAGAATGAAGATATTCGACCGCATCTGGGACTGAAGCAACGCCCAAGAATTTCTTGGGGTCTAGGGAAACCTGTTATATGCCATATCGTGGTATGGCATGAAAAGATAAGTCACAAGATACAATTATAGATTTAAAATTATCTTACAAATTTATGAGCCATCATGAGCACAAAATATTTGGAGTGAGGTAGTTATATGATTATTTCCATTTGCTAGGCCCTGCTTGAAGTGGCATACATTATGAAGCATACCTTTAGCTTTCCAGAGGCATACAGGTCATAAAGTTTGTCAAGATGATCTTGCCACAGGTGAGCATGTTGAACAAGGAAAAATCCAGCCTGCAATTTGAAATGGAACTCAAAGTCTACAACAGAATGCTTATAGAATATTGGATCCAACACCTATCAATGTAGCTCAATGATTGTCCTATATAGGAGTAGATTCTTTACTACATTCAGACAAGGCTTTAACTGAAATTATACTCTACTAATATCTCATTTATGTGATAGATATAAAATTATAATTGTAATCAAGTATATTTATCAGATGTCTCCAAAGAGACATAATCAAGTATATTTTAAGACAAATATTGCTGATGTCCCAGGTCATGGAATTAGTATGGCCATTCTCTCTGTTATCATGCAACAACTTCATTTTTAACTGAACATAGGTTCTCATAGACCAAATGAAACGTCTAAACATTGTTTGATGATCTGCCTCAATGAAAATCTAAGCTGTAGGATCAAATACACTACATGCATTGTCTCCTAACCAATTTGTTAAATGAGCACCAAATATTGGCACAGTACATTCTAACAAACAAAGTTCCTGAGACATACCACAGTTTGACTTTTAGCCAGAATCTTCTCACATAGTCCAGTGTAGTTCTTTGGCTTCCATCCATCCTCTCCTTGGTACTGAAAACATGAGAGTCATCAATTTTTATTAATTCAGGTATAAGCTATGACATGTTACTAAAAACCTATTAAAATGAAAACAGGATGTAACCAAATCTAATTCGAAAAAAGCTTTCAACATAACTACAATAGATTTTTTTGTTGTAAAAAAACTACAATAGATTTTTGAAGGAACAAGTATTTCCTAGGTAAACTCCAGCCTACAATATGTAAGCTGTAATCTGTTGTCCCCCTTGACTTTCTTCTCTGCAGTAGGCAGGAACATGGTGGTCAGCTTCTGCTGCCACTGTTCATGTATGGCAATAGGGCAATCTTTCATCCATAGTTGGTAGAAGTACACCAGCAGGTAGAGGGCTGGTATTGTCATGTACTAGAGTAGATGATGGCTGATGTAAGCCATGTAGAGTAGGAGTATGGAGTGGTGTAGTCACCATCCAAGTAGAGTACCTTCAGGTACATGTAGCTGTGTATATAAACCTACTCAAAGCAATCAGAAAAGGCAGCTCATTGCCACCATTCCTGGGTTTCAGTTTCAGCCAACACTGAAACTTGGACAGTGCCGTGTGTGTGTTCAGTAGGCTCTAGGCTCATCTTCAACCTTGGGACAGGGGAGACGAGAGCAGAGGTGAGCTGATTGCTCACCTGGGTGCTTGGTGCAGGTGCCAACACTTGGTATCATCCTCAACCGTTCGCTGACAAAGGCCCTGAAGGGGATGACCCCGTACGAGGCATGGCACGGGCGCAAGCCCAATGTCTCGTACCTGCGCACTTTCGGCTGCGTCGGGCACGTGAAGGTCGTGAAGCCTGGGCAAGGCAAGCTCGACGACCGTAGCACCAAGGCGGTGTTCCTCGGTTACGAGGAGGGGACAAAGGCCTACCGGCTCTACGATCCGGTGAGAGGCAAGGTCATGGTGTCGAGGGACGTCGTCTTCAACGAGGCAGCAGCCTGGAGCTGGGACTAGTCCGAGGCGGGGGAAGTGTAGGGCCGTGGGCTTGATAATGTATTCGTCGTCGAGCGCCTCGTGATCCATGGCGGCGGGGTGGAGCAGGGAGCAGGGGAGCTGGAGCAGCTGTTGTATCGGAGCAAGCAGCTGCAGAGGCGGAGGAGCCGCGGAGCCTAGCCGCGGTGGGCTCCCCTGTCTCACCACCATCACTGGCAGAACATTCGACTGTTGACTGTTTTGCCAGAATAGGGGACGCCGGCCGGAGGGACGATCGAGTACGCCACGCCGCCCTCGGACGTGACCGAGTTCGTGGACGCTTTCCATAAAGGTGAGCGGGTCCGGTTCCGCTGGGTTGACAATGTCTTGGGTGACAGCAGTTCCAGGTCTGGCGGCACGGTAGCTCGACATCGACGACACCTTGCTGCTGAGCGCTGAAGAGCCATACACCTTTGCCATCGCGGAGCGCGATGGGGAGTGGCGGCGGGCGATGTTGGAGGAGATGCGCTCGATTGAAGCCAACCACACCTGGGAGCTCGTCGATCCGCCAGCGGGATGCCGGCCGATCGGGCTCAAATGAGTGTACAAGGTCAAGCGGGACGAGCGTGGCGCAGTAGTGAAGCACAAGGCACGGCTCGTCGCCCGCGGCTTCGTCCAGCGGGAGGGGATTGACTTCGAGGAGGTCTTCGCGCCGGTTGCACGCATGGATTCCGTGCGGCTCTTGCTCGCGCTCGCGGCGGCCAAGGACTGGCAGGTCCATCACCTTGACGTCAAGTCCGCCTTCCTCAACGGAGACTTGGCGGAGGTGGTCTTCGTCAAGTAACCGCGGGGGTTCGTCAAGAAGGGGGAGGAGCGGAAGGTGCTCAGGCTGCGCAAGGCACTGTATGGGCTGCGCCAAGCCCCACGTGCCTGGAACGCCAAGCTCGACGCCACCATGGCGGAGCTCGGGTTCACGCGCTGCGTCAGTGAGCACGCTCTGTACACCCAACGACAGGGCAAGGAGCATCTCATCGTCGGCGTATACGTCGACGACCTCATCGTCACCGGAGCGCGCACAAGCGATATTGCAGCGTTCAAGGAGGAGATGGCGGCGTGATTACGGATGAGCGATCTTGGCGCCCTCTCCTACTACCTCGGCATCGAGGTGAGACTGGGGGAGGATGCCATCGGTAGCGCGCGTATGCGCTGAAGCTGCTCGAACGAGCAGGAATGGCGGGCTGCAAGATGGTGGCCACGCCAATGGAGGAGCGGATCAAGCTCTCCAAGGCAAGCACGGCGGCGAAGGTGGACGCCACGCTCTACCGGAGCATCGTCGGCGGGCTGCGGTGGCTCACTCACACACGGCCGGACATTGCGTTCGCCGTGGGGTATGTGAGCCGGTTCATGGAGGATCCCTGTAAAGATCACTGGACGGCGGTGAAGCGCCTTCTACGCTACGTCCAGGGCACGGCGGAGATGGGGCTTGCCTACCCCAAGCGCGGCGGGCTTTGGCTGACGGTGTTCAGCGAGGCTCCGCCCAAGGATGCGGATGGCGCGCCGGAGCTCACGGCTTTTAGCTACGCGGACATGGCGGGCGACGTGGATGGGCGGCAGAGCACCTCCGGCGTGCTCGTCTTCGCCGATTTCGCTGAAACAGAAGATGGTGGCTTTGTCCACCTGTGAAGCGGAGTACGTGGCGGTGGCCACGGCGGCATGCCAGATGGTGTGGCTGCGGAGGCTGCTAACAGAGCTCACCGGCACTCGGGCTCCGCCGCCGGCGTTGAAGGTCGACAATCAGCCAGCCATCACATTGGCAAGGAATCCGGTCCTCCATGATCGAAGCAAACACATCGACGTGAAGTTTCATTTTCTTCGGGATTGCGTCGATGGAGGCCAGATTGTCATCGAGTTCGTCGATACAGGACGGCAACTCGCTGACATTCTCACCAAGTCTCTTGGTAGGCTTCGGTCCTTGGAGCTAAGGGGGCTGATAGGCATGGTGGAGATCAAGGGCTGACAAGCAGGATTAGGGGAAGATTATAAGCTGTAATCTGTTGTCCCCCTTGACTTTCTTCTCTGCAGTAGGCAGGAACATGGTGGTCAGCTTCTGCTGCCACTGTTCATGTATGGCAATAGGGCAATCTTTCATCCATAGTTGGTAGAAGTACACCAGCAGGTAAAGGGCTGGTATTGTCATGTACTAGAGTAGATGATGGCTGATGTAAGCCATGTAGAGTAGGAGTATGGAGTGGTGTAGTCACCATCCAAGTAGAGTACCTTCAGGTACATGTAGCTGTGTATATAAACCTACTCAAAGCAATCAGAAAAGGCAGCTCATTGCCACCATTCCTGGGTTTCAGTTTCAGCCAACGCTGAAACTTGGACAGTGCACAGTGTGTGTGTTCAGTGAGCTCTAGGCTCATCTTCAACCTTGGCACAGGGGAGACGAGAGTAGAGGTGAGCTGATTGCTCACCTGGGTGCTTGGTGCAGGTGCCAACACAATAATAGAAAAGAGCAAGAATCATTGACACTAAGTCCCAGGCCTCAGTATTCCTAGAAACTCTAAATGGTGGATCATTGTGACAGTTTTACATATTCACCCTCAGATGTTGCCACTCACAATATATAAGCTAAAAGACATGTATCTCGAGGACTGCGAAGTTACCTGGGAGATCATACCAATTACAATGAGATGCCCATGGACTGCAAGTGCATTCAAGCACAAGTCAAACATCTCCCCACCTACAGATTCATATATGATATCTACACCTCTTGGAAACTCTTTCTTCAGAACCTAAATTCATACATTTTAAATTAATAAACACATTGAAGAAAACAAACAAGGCATCAATATAAGTGGCTTGCAATCGCTTGAGGTTTCAAAATATAACTCAGAATATCAGAGATCTAAATAACTTATAATTCCTACAACATGAGCATAGTTCAAGCATGCGCATCAAATACTTTGCATTCTGTATGACACATGAAAGGTTACGCTAGTGCATGCAGTAAGCACAACATGGTTTGAAGCCTTGGAAATAGCAGAACTGAGAATAGAGGTAGGAGAAACCAAACATCAGGAACATATAGTACAAAATAAACACATTTATGCAAAAACAAGGATGAGATATCAAGCTCAGACACTTTACACGTAAAACCTCCCATATTAAAGTCCCATTCTGTGCAGTGGATGTAACTGTTAGCGATAGGCGCCCAAAGGGCCTGCTATGGGCCGGCACCAAGCCTGTTCAGCTAGGTTGGCTTAGGTGTTGTTAGAGTATTAGGAATAGTACCACATTGCCTAATCATGTGAGATGTTAGTCCTATGTACTCTATATAATCAGCCTATGAGGCCCAATGCAATATATCGAGTATTCCTCCAATTATACTTTCTCACATGGTATCAAGCTTAGGTTAGGTTTCCGCTGCCCAACCCACCCACGCGCGCCGGCCTGCGGCCACGCAGCACCCCGCGCGCCAGCCTCCAGCCGCGCAGCACCCCTGCAGGCGCCCCGTGGACGACCACCAGGGTTCCCACCTCTCCGGCCGGCTCGCGACTTCACGTACGTCTACACACGTCGGCCGCGCGAGCCACCAGCCACCCCGGCTGCTGCACCAGCTGCCTCAGCTGCTGCACCGGCCGCTCTTGCTGCACCAGCAGCCCTACCGGCCGCCCCTGCTGCACCAGCAGCCCCGCTGCCCAAGGGTGCGGTTGCTGTTCCTCCGGTGACCAACCAGCACTCCATGGGCACCCGTTCGAAGAGTGGCTACAGGATACCTTCTATCTACCACGCTGTCCCTCTCTCCGGTGCCGAAGACCTTCCGTAGCGCTCTTGCTGACCCCAATTGGCGAGCGGCTATGGAGGAAGAACACAGTGCTCTCCTGCAGAATCACACCTGGGATCTTGTGCCTCATCCTCCTCGGGCCAATGTTCACTAGGAAGTGGATCTTCAAGCACAAGCTTCAGTCTGATGGCTCCCTCGAACGGTACAAGGCACGTTGGGTTCTTCGTGGCTTTACCCAACGGCCCGGTGTGGATTTTGATGAGACCTTCAGCCCTGTGGTGAAGCTTGCTACCGTCCGCACGGTGCTCTCCTTAGCGCTCACTCGACACTGGCCCATTCACCAGCTGGATGCGAAGAACGCCTTTCTTCATGGCAATTTGACTGAGACAGTGTACTGCCAGCAGCCTTCCGGGTTCGAAAATCCAGCTCATCCGGATTTTGTCTGTCTCTTGAAGAAGTCGCTCTATGGCCTGAAGCAGGCTCCTCGTGCTTGGTACAGTCGGATGGCCTCTTACTTGCTGTCTATTGGGTTTGTCGAAGCCAAGTCAGACACCTCACTCTTCATCTATCAGCGCAGATCAGACACAGCCTACCTGTTGCTCTATGTTGATGATATTGTGCTCACAGCCTCGTCGTCAGATTTTCTTCGGCGGATCATCTCAGCACTTCAGCGGGAGTTCGCCATGAAAGATCTTGGTGAACTACATCACTTCCTTGGTATGCGTGTTCAGCGACGTGGTGATGGACTCCTACTCTCGCAGCGACAGTACATGCTGGATATTTTAGATCGCACCGGGATGGCCGAGTGCAAGCCATGCTCTACACCAGTTGACACCAACTCCAAGGTTGCTGCAGCTGAGGGGGCCCCTGTGTCTGATGCTACAGACTTTCGCAGTCTTGCTGGAGCTCTTCGGTACTTGACGTTCACTCGCCCAAACATTGCATATGCTGTTCAGCAGGTCTGCCTCCATATGCATGATCCTCGAGAGCCTCACCTTGCTGCTCTGAAGCGGATTCTTCGCTATGTTCAGGGCACACTCCACCTCGGTCTCCTGCTACGACCGACTACTTCGGCTGATCTTGTTGTCTACACCGACGCTGATTGGGTTGGTTGTCCCGACACTCGCAGATCCACCTCGGGTTATGCAGTGTTCCTTGGTGACAATCTCATTTCCTGGTTTTCCAAGCGCCAGAATACAGTATCAAGATCAAGTGCTGAAGCCGAGCATCGCGCGGTGGCTAATGGTGTTGCAGAGGCGACCTGGCTACGTCAGCTTCTCTTGGAGTTACATGCCCCTCTTCGGCACGCCACACTGGTGTACTGCGACAACATCAGTGTCATCTACATGACCTCCAACCCGGTGCAATATCAGCGCACCAAGCACATTGAGATTGATCTTCACTTCGTTCGGGAGCGAGTCGCCATTGGTGATCTACGTGTTCTGCATGTGCCTACCTCCTCGCAGTATGCTGATATCTTCACCAAGGGACTGCCTACCTCAGTGTTCACGGAGTTTAGGTCCAGTCTAAGCGTGCAAAGTGGCTGACGTTGCGACTGTGGGGGAGTGTTAGCGATAGGCGGCCAAAGGGCCTGCTATGGACCGGCACCAAGCCTGTTCGGCTAGGTTGGCTTAGGTGTTGTTAGAGTATTAGGAATAGTACCACATTGCCTAATCATGTGAGATGTTAGTCCTATGTACTCTATATAATCAGCTTATGAGGCCCAATGCAATATATCGAGTATTCCTCCAATTATACTTTCTCACAGTAATGAAAGGTAAATATGAAACAAAAACATACATCTTTGACTCGTTCATTTCTGTAATTGATAACACGATCAACCCCTAAGGAAGCCAGAAGTTCAGCTTTACTTTCACCTCCACATGTGGCAACAACCTTATTGCCTGCTAGTTTCGCCAGCTAGTGAAGATATGAAAAGAAACATTCAAAAAGTAAGGATATAGTTCAGAGTTAAATTAATAAAGTTGCATACAAAACAGAATAATATGTAGATAGGAAACCAGAACCAATAGAACCAAATATGATAACATTGCCCATGTCCTAGAAGGCGAGAATATCATGCCCATTGCTCATACAGTAAAAATACAAGTTACCAAAGCATGTTCCTAAGAACTATCCAGTGAAAGATGAATTAGATGAAACCCAAATTACAGGGAATGTTTATCCTGTATAAGTTTGAAAAGTACAATATATGTTTATCCTATACCTCCTCACACCCATAGGAAAATATGTGCAATTGAGAGCTACATCGAAAATACTTGTAGTAATGATGTCAAAATGGTCTCAGCTGACCTGAACGGCGAATTGTCCTGTTCCACCAGCAGCTGCTGTAACTAAAACAACTTGCCCAGATGTCATTTGTCCTGCCTAAAGCCAGCAAGAATCAAAAAAATTAGTCTAGGATGGAAAATAGATACTATGATGCTCAAAAGTTTGTTTGATCACAGAGGAGACAGAAAATAGGCAGGGATTTATACAAAGCAAACCTTTTCAAGACCAATTGAAGCAGTCAGTCCTGATGTCAACATAGCAACAACCTCAGGGTCTGGTCTTGCCAATGGAAGAAGATGTTTGGCTGGAACCTTCACAGTAAAAAAATGCAAAGATAAAAACCAGTACTGATAGACAAACACAACTTATCCAAAATTTAATAGGCTGCAGATGATCCCATTCGAAGGAAATAAGCTACTAGGTAATTTGTTGAACAATAGAAAGGCACAAAATGGAGGACCTCCGTGAATTCAGCATAGCTCCCAAAAGTCATAAGGGCCACAGGAGTGCCAACTTTGATATGACTGGCTGAATCTCCGACAGCGGCAACAATTCCCACAGCCTGCATACATTGAGATTCCTCATAAGAAAAAAGGAAAAGAAAAATATGAGCAAAGTTGATGACGCCCTAGTAACCCAAAAAGAAGTTGTAATTAAATGTAATAAACAATTTATGCAGAAAATTAATGAGGAAAGTCAATTGATTACTTCAAAACCAGAATCAAATGGAAGCCGTGAAGCGGCTTCTTTAGGATTACCACTAAAATAACGTCCAGAACTGAAGTTGACCTGTACAAAGGCCATTAAATCATCCAAAGGTTAGTTAATGGGCATCAGGCATCAACGAAAAGCAATTGAAAATGAAATCAAAAGACTTACATCACTAGCATTTACGCCAGCATATATTATTTTAATCAGAGCACAATGTGCTTTGATAGGAAATCTCAGTTGCACACGCTCAAGTCTTGTAGCATTGCGAAAATTATGGCTGAGTGTGTGAACAACTCTACAAAAGCATCAATAAGAAACAATCATTAATTAAATCAATGCAGTTTTGAATACCTGCACAAATTTTCCAGCTTGTGAGAAAATGTGATGTGTCAAAAAAAAAAAGAATATGCCATCTTGCGTAAACAGTTGAGACACATCCTAAGTGAATGCTGTGTACTATGATAAACGTAGGACCCAAAGTTGTTATTTCAGTTTAAATGGTTTAATTAGTTCCTTAACTCGCCATAAGGAATTGTTGGGACAATAAAAGCAATCTAGTGTGCTGGGGGCAGTCGGACAGCTTATACCTTCTCAAAGAAAGAAAGAAAGCTAGACCAACCTAAGAGAAACTAGGTGGCATTTTATTAAGAAGAAAATAGGCACCCAAACTCGCCTCAATGAGGACTTGAACTTGGGTGATCTAGGAATACGCCCACACCCTCGACTAACTGAGCTAGCTCAGCTTCCTACCTTCTCAAAGAAAGAAACACAACAGAGAAAGACTTACATCTTCTCAAAGAAATCAGGCATTTGGATGCTAGGATATATATTATTTGTCAGCATCCTTTTTGATTTGTTAGGATTCACCGTATACTTTCTTCGTTCTTCTGGCGTTGGCCAGTATTCCATCCCTCGTCGTTTCGTTATCCAAAGGCAAGCACCAGCCTTGCTCTCATCCTGTATAAGCTCAAATGTGCCTGAGGACAATAAAGAAAAATTAGGAGCTGGGGTGGAGGGCCGGTGCTGGTGTTGGGTGTTAAAGATGACATCACAAGAGAAAGAGAGAACATCATATGCAAAAGATCCCTGAACCATATCTACCAGGGGATACCATACTGCTTGTTTGTTTAACCATGACTTGCTGAAGTTCTCAAGGTGAGAGACAGAATTGGCCTATTCATGCAGGTTACGCAACCTGTCATGTACTTTATTCATTTTTTTTATCAATGCAATTCACATGACTTACAGTGATAAACAAATGTTCTTGTGCAGTTCAATCTTTAAAACATCCCATCTCAACATAACACTAGAAGTTTAGAACAATTCATCAGAGGCTTGAATTAATCATCATGGCACAAAATATGGCTACGAAGCTAATAGTCCTGTAATAACACTTGATTACAGAAATGACGCACCATTAACAATATCTTCCATCTTCAAATATCCACCAGTTGAATCTATAATTTTGCGGCCCATTTGTTCCGCCATATTGGTTTGGACAAACTGCATAAATCAGTACATGACAGGTCAAGACAAATAATCGTAAATCGATCTCACCATTGTCCCTTCTAGCTGTTAATCATGATCCATTGTATAATGTTAGACTACCTATGTTTAGTGTGTGAGCACCCGGTCTTGGTGTTGTTAGAGTGTGAGTAATTGTAGACATGGAGGAGACCTCACATGGTTGGTCAGGAGGCCTTTAGGCTACCTATATGTACTTGCGTCTCCCATATTGAATACAACAACTGAGACTCGTTCTCTTTCATGGTATCAGACGCCTAACGATCCTCATCTTCCGCTGCCCTTTCGTCGCGCACGCTGGCCCCCGCCGCGCAGCGCCTCCTCGCGTGCGCCGGCCCCCGCCGCGCAGCGCCTCCTCACGCGCGCCGGCCTCGCCGCGCAGCGCATCCTCGCGCGCCGGCCCTCGTCGTGCCGCGCCGGTCTCCACGCGCGACGGCATCACGCGCGGACTCGCGCGGCCTCCGCACGCGGACTGCATCACGCGCGGACAGGACTCCTTCCCTCCACGCGCGGACGACCTTCCTCCACGCGCGGACGACATCACTCGCGGACAGCCTTCCTCCTTCGCGCGGACGGGCGACGCGGTCCTTGACGCGCGCAGCACATCCTCGCGCGCACGCCGCAATCCGCCGGATCGTGCGGTCCGCTCGATCGTCGTCGCCGGACACCGCGACGAGCGAAGACCACGTCGCGATCCGCGATGCCTGCCTACTGTCCGCGACCGCGTGATCCGGCCGCGGAGACCTCGTCGCGATCAGCGACGCCCGCCTGCCCGACGCACGCTGTACGCTACGCGTGCGTGAGCCGCTCAGCCCGCGCTGATCCACCCGTCTAGCGCCTACTTCGCGTGACCGCGCGCGTGTCCGTGCGGGCTCGTCAGCCTCATCCGTGCGGCTGGAAAAAAAAGAAAAGAAAAACAAAAAAAAAAGAGAGAGAAAAAAAAAGAAAAAAGAAAGAGGGAGACAGTGAGAAAACAGGTGCCCTGCCACAGCCTGCTCTCATCCGCAGACACTGCCATGGCGCAAACTGCATTTGTGGCTACACCATCGACACCAACGACGCGCCCAGCACTGCCTGCTCCTACCAGTCCTGCACTGCCCATCGCCAATCCATGGTTGGGCACCGTACAACACTGGCCCTCACCATACGAGCCCCAGCAGGCGCAGGCGTTCCACGCTGTGTCGTACCAGCTGCTACACCCACAGCAGCAGGTCCTCGCGCAGCAGCAGGCGCTCCTTGCGCAACAGCAGCAGCAACAGCAGGCTCTCCTCGCCCAGCAGCAGCCGGCTGCCGCACCTGCTTCCGTGGACAGCAGCTGTTAATGGGTCGCGCCGGGCCACTACAACCCGGTGAATGGCTTCCCTTCATGGAACCCTTCGGACCTCGCCGCCACCTTCAGCACCACGTCGCTGACTCCACCATCGACCAACGAGTGGTACTTCGACTCAGGTGCTACTTCACATATGACATCTCAGTCCTCCTCACTTTCACATACTTTATTCCCGCGGTACCCTAACCCTTCATCTATTGTTGTCGGTAATGGCTCCCTTATTCCTGTTACTGCCACTGGCTCCACGGAGTTATCATCTAATTTATGTCTTAATAATGTTCTTGTGTCACCACAAATTATTAAGAACCTTATCTCTATTCGCTAATTTACTATCGACAATAATTGCTCTGTTGAGTTTGACCCCGCTGATTTTTCTGTGAAGGCTCTTCCATCTCGGAAAGAGATCGTCAGGTGTGACAGCTCCGAGCCGCTATACCCACTCCGCCTTCCACCAGCACACTCCTTTGTCGCTCAGGGCTCCTCTCCACTATGGCACCGACGCCTTGGGCACCCCGGTCATGAGGCCTTGTCGAAACTTGCGTCTAGTGTTTCATTTCCTATTGAGGATTGTTCGTATTTATGTCATGCTTGTCAACTAGGGCGTCATGTTCGTTTGCCCTTTCATGTGTCTACCTCTCGTGCGTCTAGCAAGTTTGATCTCATTCATTGTGATTTATGGACCTCTCCAGTTGTCAGCATTTCTGGTTATAAATACTACTTGGTCATACTTGATGATTGCACTCATTATTTGTGGACCTTTCCTTTACGACTTAAATCTGACACATTCAGCACGCTTGCTCACTTCATCGCCCACGCCTACACTCAATTTGGCGCCCGCGTCAAAGCTGTACAGTGCGACAACGGGTAAGAGTTTGACAACTCCAGCACCCGGCACTTCTTCCTCACCCAGGGCATTCACCTTCGCATGCCCTGCCCTTACACCTCGCCTCAAGACGGTAAAGGTGAACACATTATTCGCTCTATCAATAATGTTGTTCGCTCCATGCTCTTTCAGGCGTACATGCCTCCCTCATACTGGGTGGAGGCCCTCTCCACGGCGACTGTTCTCCTTAACATATTGCCCACGAAGACTCTAGAGTTCTCCACTCCTCACCTTGCCCTGTTCGGCAAGCCACCCACATATGATCATCTACGAGTCTTTGGTTGCAAATGTTATCCCAACATGTCTGCCACTGCCCCTCATAAACTCGCCCCTCGGTCTGTCCAATGCGCCTTCCTAGGATATTCCACTCATCACAAAGGGTACCGCTGCCTTGACCTATCATCCAATAGAGTCATCATCTCCCGGCACGTCATCTTTGATGAAACCGCCTTCCCCTTTGCTGAGCGCCATGGTCCTAGTGCTCCGGTGAACCTTGAGTTTCTTAACGATGACACTACTGATGTTGTGCCCGATCCTATTGGACCGTTGCACAAGTGTTTGCCTGCAGGAACTCCACCCAGCGCCTCCGACGCCACCAGCGCCCCTGCCGGTCCCTCTGCGGTCGTGCTTGGGGTGCCCTTGGAGCCTCCAGAGGATGCTAACGATCCTCCGACGCCCGCGCTCTACGTCCCCCCTGCGCTGCGGGCGTCGGGGACACCTACCGCGCCACGCGCGACCACGACACCGACCAGCGCGCCTGGAGGCGCGTCCCTCCCGAGCGCACTCCGCGCCGGCTCGACGTCCTCTGCACCGTCTGTGGGTTCCCCAGCGCCTCCTCAAGCGCCCCACGGACCTCCACCTAGGTTTCCACCTCTTCGACCGGCTCACGACTTCACGTACTACTACTCACGACAGCTCGCAGCCACCACCAGACGCTCCTGCACCGCCAACCCTAGCTGCTCCAGCACCGGCGCCTGCGGCAGCCGCCCTGCTGCCCAAGGGCGCGGTTGCTGCCCCTCCGGCGATCAATCAGCACCCCATGGGCACACGTTCCAAGAGTGGCTTTCGAATGCCTGCTGCCTACCATGCTGTGCCTCTCTCTTCGGTGCCGAAGAACTTTCGTAGCGCTCTTGCCGACCCCAATTGGCTCTACTGCAGAACCACACCTGGGATCTTGAGCTCTACTGCAGAACCACACCTGGGATCTACTGCAGAACCACACCTGGGATCTTGTGCCCCGTCCACCCCGGGCCAATGTTGTCACTGGGAAGTGGATCTTCAAGCACAAACTTCAGTCCGATGGCTCCCTCGAGCGGTACAAGGCACGGTGGGTTCTCCATGGCTCTACCCAGCGACCAGGTGTGGACTTTGATGAGACCTTCAGTCCTGTGGTGAAGCCTGCTACTGTTCGCACGGTGCTCTCCCTCGCGCTCTCTCGCCGCTGGCCCATTCACCAGCTGGATGTGAAGAACGCCTTTCTTCATGGCAATCTGTCCGAGACAGTGTATTGCCAGCAGTCGTCCAGGTTCGAAGATCCAGCTCATCCAGATTTTGTCTGCCTCTTGAAGAAATCGCTATATGGCCTGAAGCAGGCTCCTCATGCTTGGTACAGCCGGATGGCCACCTTTTTGCTGTCTATTGGGTTTGTTGAAGCCAAGTCATACACCTCACTCTTCGTCTACCAGCGTGTACACAGCCTATCTGTTGCTATATGTTGATGACATTGTCCTCACAGCTTCTTCTCCCAATCTCCTTCGGTGGATCATCTCAGCACTTCAGCGAGAGTTCACCATGAAAGATCTTGGTGAACAACATCACTTCCTCGGTATGCATGTTCAGCGAAGTGGTGATGGACTCCTGCTCTCACAGCGACAGTAGATGTTGGACATCTTAGATCACGCCGGGATGGCTGATTGCAAGCCATGCTCTACTCCAGTTGACACCAATCCTAAGGTTGCTGCAGCTGAGGGGGGGCCCTGTGTCTGATGCTACAGACATTCGCAGTCTTGCTAGAGCTCTTCAGTACTTGACGTTCACTCACCCAGACATTGCATATGCTGTTCAGCAGGTCTGCCTTCACATGCACGACCCTCGAGAGCCTCACCTTGCTGCTCTGAAGCGGATTCTTTGATATGTTCGGGGTATACTCCACCTCGGTCTCCTGTTGCGACCGTCTACTTCAACTGATCTTGTCGTATATACCGATGCTGACTGGGCTGGTTGTCCAGACACTCGCAGGTCCACCTCGGGCTATGCAGTGTTCCTCGGCGAAAATCTTGTTTCCTGGTCCTCCAAGCGCCAGAACACAGTTTCAAGATCAAGTGCTGAAGCTGAGTATCGCGCGGTGGCTGACGGAGTTGCAGAAGCGACCTGGCTGCGTCAGCTTCTCTTGGAGCTGCATGCCCCTCTTCGGCGCGCCACACTGGTGTACTGCGACAACATTAGTGCCGTCTACATGACCTCCAATCAGGTGCAACATCAACGCACCAAGCACATTGAGATCGATCTTCACTTCGTCCGGGAGCGAGTCGCCATTGGTGATCTTCGTGTTCTGCATGTTCCTACCTCCTCGCATTTATGCAGACATCTTCACCAAGGGACTGCCTACCTCAGTGTTCACGGAGTTTAGGTCCAGTGTAAACGTGCAGAGTGGCTGACGATTCGACTGTGGGGGTGTGTTAGACTACCTATGTTTAGTGTGTGAGCACCCGGTCTTGGTGTTGTTAGAGTGTGAGTAATTGTAGGCATGGAGGAGACCTGACATGGTTGTCCAGGAGGCCTTTAGGCTACCTATATGTACTTGCGTCTCCCAGATTGAATACAACAACTGAGACTCGTTCTCTTTCATATAAACACACACACTTCTAGAATCATGAGACCAACTCATCTGGAACACTAATTGATTTTAATTAGTATATTATCTTGTCATACCAATCTGCTTCTAGAATTATATAAGATCATCCACATGCAGTGGTGGGAATCAGAGGTATCGATAACACTGGTGGTCCTTAAGATAGTTACCAGTCACACTATTTGGTCAATCTTTAATCTTGTCTAAAAAACTTGGCAGGGAAAGAATCCCCCCACCTCGGCCCGCATGGGCATTGTACTAAGGAGAAGCTTCTCGGACGCTGACCCAGAAACACCCCGAAGGCAGCCCTGGATGTGTCATGGAGCACCCAGAACACATGCCCATCTCGTTGAAAACAAATAAGATGGTTACACGATACACGTATAAGTCAGGAATACAGCTGACGATAAAGCGTTTTTCCTTTTGATTTAGGCCTGGTTAAATTAGCTCCCACGAGAGCCAAACCTTGGACCTGAAGTGCCAATAAGGTTGCCGTACCCACTAGGCTACAAACTCTAATTTTGTATAGTGTGCTCTGCACACAGCTGTACCACTGTTGAATTAATTTTTTAAAACACAAAACCTAAAAAGGGTAACAAGGTTAGGACAAAACTCACAATACTCAACAAGCTAGTACACAAATTATAGAACAGATAATAAATATTAGATTCAGTCATGTGGTCTCTTAATACCTCTGGGCACAGCACATTGACACGAACACCATGGCGTTTCAATGGAGCAAGTGCTCTTGTAAACATAACCACACCCCCTGCCAAGAAATGAATTTTGATGTCATAAGGCATCTGGAACCATGCAACAGATGGTTTATTTATGTGCAATTATTCTCCACAAATTAATAGGCATAGTTAATATCAAAATTGGCCTAGTAGGCTAGTATTGCAATCACAATCTGCTGACAAGAAAGAGAAAAATAAAACAGTATATGGGGGGATCATATACCTTTTGTCGCACTATATATGGGATCAAAGAACATAGGATAAAGACCTGCCGCTGAACCAATATTTATTATGACACCAGGCTTCTTTTGGCCTCGCATTATTTGACTCTGATAATTAAAAATTCAACCAAAAGTCATGTACATGTGGCATTCGGATGAGAAGAAAATACAGAACATGCCTGACAGTTAATAACATAATGCAAAATAGTTGTACAAAGGTGAAGAATAAAACTAAACCAAGAATGCAAGCATGATCTGCCTATTGTAACTGATGTGCCACACCACAATAACTCTTGGTACAAATTAACAATTTGAGTTACTGAAAGATCAACTTGACAATTTCTTTTGACAAATAACAGTAGACTTACTGCAATGCGAGTACCATCAATGACAGCAACAAGGTTCACATTAACAGCATGCCTCCATGTTCTGGTTCCATCGGATGTATCATCATAAACTAGTGTTTTATTGCCAATTCCAGCACAGTTGATGCAGATATCTAGTCCACCGTAAGTGTGTACATGCTTCTCAAAACAGGCAGCAAGATTATCTGCATATTAAATAGTGTGTATTTAAGATCATGGCAAGCAGACCTTTCAGTTAACATTTGAAAGTTAAAAACTCTTACCTGCATTACTAACATCGCACTTCACAAATATAGAAAACGGAACTCTAAGATCTCCATGAAATTTGCTATTTTCTTTTTGAACTAAAGTAGCAACTTCTCTTCCATTTTCTTCTAAGAAATCAACGACAGTCACAAATAAACCCCTCCTTGCAAAAGCAATACAAAGTGCTTTCCCTGAAAAAATAGAAAAGAACTCTCAAGTTAATACATTGGAAGGTATCTACACGGACTGCTGAATTGAAAGGAGAGATTAAACCCATAAGAGGGAGCAGAACCTACTGTAAAAAAAGTATATAAAATCCTCTCATTAAACTAAAGGTCTAAGATCTAGATGTCAATCAGTAATCAGTGTAATACCAAACATATTCTCTATCATTAGCTGAGTATAAGAAATCTGATTCTATTGTCAGCTAGAATATAGGGAGGCTAGTTCAATCCAGTGTTACTGGTACTCATCAACTTTCAGTTTCGTTTAAACCATCCCAATGTAACTTCAACAATACCGAATCAAATCATTTCGAGTTCAACCAAGTTTATAGAAAGAAGTTTCAACAATTTATGACACCAAATAAGTTTCATTAGATTCGCCATGAAATAGGTCAATTTCTTGCTGTCCACTGCAATTTATGACAGCAAACAATGTGAGTGTTGGTGAGCTAGTTAGTCTCGGTGAAATTAGAAAGTTTGAGTGATGATAGCTCTAGAATTGCATCCTTTCCAGGACGGGTCTGGAGGTATTACTATTTACTATACTACCATAAGCGGTGCAGCACTGCAGCTACGTTCTGCCTCCTCCATTCAAATTCTACACTGCAAGGATGAATCCATTCTAGATGAGGTGGTGCTATGAGTCTATTCCTCAAATTTGGCGGACTAACTCTATTCCCTATACCGGTACTGATATGATTAGCTTATGAGGAATAAGATGATGATGGGTCAAACCGTTCCATTCTACCAAAAAAAAAAAGATGAACTCATTCCTCAAACCAAACATACTATAGTTCGTATGAATGGACCCCTTTGTACAGGTTGAAGTAAAGCGGCACGGCGCATCAAGACTCAGGACTGAACAACGTTTCGAGAGCCGCTAGGGTAATGGGGGCGCCTCTTACCGATGCCGGAGGCGCCGCCGGTGACGAGCGCCGACATGCCGGGCTTGAGCTCCATCTCGCCGGCGCGGGGGGCGGACGGGGGTGGGGGGATGGGGGAGCTGCTGAGGAATTTTTGCAATGCGCCAAGTGCGAGATGCGAAGCGGGACGAGGCGATTGGGTACAAAGGCAGGACGCGGAACTGCCGATGGCGAAGTGGGGAAGGAGATGATGCCGCGGATAATTCGGCGCCGCTCTCCTATGGACTATTGTCCTGCTTGCCGTAGCCGCTTCGCTCGCTGTCCTGGTTGCCGTCTCATTTCGCGTGGTCTTTGGCGACACGGCTGACGAGTGACGACTCGCACAGAAAGCCCAAGCATAAGCATGTGTGGTGTTGGGCAACGGGCACACCAAAGCCGTGCTCCAACGGCTTCACTGCAGGGGAGCTGATAGTTTGCAGTTGGGCAGATGGATCATACCAGCAGTTTATTTATGATTTCAGTATTTTGTCACCAAGCCGAACAACGGGTTCCATGATTTACCAAATTACAAGCACGGGAACAACGAAAGGAACTACAAGAGCTGGACGTCTGGAAATTCAAGAGAGGGATAGGAATTAGGCAGTACTACGTAGACAGAAGCAGGGAACAAGAAATGGAGCACGTACAACTGTTGATCAATATGTGCATGTATGCAAATGAAGCGTGTAGCTCGGTTGATTAGTTTTTTTAACAGTTGGCATGGACATGTATGTCAACAATAACAAATTACGAATTATCGTGTAAAAGTGTTATACTGCAATGAAAATGTACATGCATGGATGAAGGCGGGCGGAGTATGCTGGGGGAGCAACCTCCGCAAGGAGCCCTCATACAACTCCGCGGCCCCGGCCAGGGGCTAAGACCCCGACGGACTCTAACGGCAGAGGTAACGACCATCGCCGTTACCCCTCGTCACACCGCAGGTATGTCTGACACATCAACCCTCGCACGAGACTTTCACAGTTGGAACCAGGGCGTGCAGGAACCGGAGGTCCCCAGCCCAGACGATCAGCCCGGTCCCTGCTTCGAGCACCACGACGGGGCTACGAATGTCTGCACCGACGTGGAGCCCAGGCGAATCGACGCGTGAAGCACCGACGAGCCGACACGTGGCACCCTGGCGGCGCAAGGAGGCAGTTGGGTGGATCTGCCTAAGTACTAAAATAGCCCTGTCCGAGGCCCGTTGGCATTGTAATATAAAGGAAAACCCTAGGGTAAAAAGCCCTTGACCCTTGGTATGCCCTATAAATACTAAGGGCGAGGCACCTTGTAAAGAGAGAGTATTGTTCCACTTCCAGTGTAATTTAATGCATTTTGTCCTGTGGGCCCACTCCACCTTTCTCCTACTTTCGTTCCCAGTCCTATTTCCCTGTGTGGTAAGACCCTCGCCCTCCCTCCTTCAGACCATCCGGCGAAGGTAGAGAGGCAGGTGTATACACCAACAAAGTACATATGACTGGACTGATGGTTTCTTTCTCCTTTCCATGGAAAGGTTTTCGCATTAGACTTGGCCTCACTGAAACAGAAAGAGAGGCCGGCCAAGGTGAAGTTCAAGATGCGCTTGTGCCGGAATTAGGGTGGTCCAAGGTCAATTCGGACGCGAGCTTTGATCATGACTCTTGCATGGGGAGTGCCAGGGTTGTAATCCGAGATGCTGGTGGCCTCGTCCAGGGTGCTGCGGCAAGATGGTTCGATGGGGTTTCAGATGCTCTTATCGCGGAAGCGTTGGTAGCCAAGGAGGGGCTAGAACTAGCACAAGAACTAGGCCTCGATCGGTTGATCTTGGAGGTTGACAAGCAGAGTCTGGTGAACCACCTGAAGGATCCGGCGGCGGTGAGATCCTCTATTGGAGTGCTTTGCTTCAATATCATAGAGCTTGGCAGTAGTTTTTCTGAAAGCTCTGTGTTGCCTCAAAAAAAATGAAAGGCCTTCGCATTCTTAATCTAGTAGGGCTGGACAACTTTGTTTGCTAGTGACTATTCTCTTGAAGTCTTTGCAGCGGCCGAGAAACCTGTCTATAAAGCTAAGGGAAAAATAGGTATTTTGGTCCCTAAACTTTTGCTCAGAGAGTCAAGTTCGTCCCTCAACTATCAGTTTGGCCATATAACTTTTTTTTATCAAATTCATCCTTATACTGATTTAGCACTCATTGTTGGCATGAAACGGATGTTAAAAGTCTTTTTTTACTCCTCAACACAATCAACAAGAATTTAGTAAAGGCACACGAATATTTTTAGTGATGATAACCACACAAATGTTGGAGGAGTACGTGTCAAATACCGGTTGAACAATATTTTTAAGAAAAAAAGCAGGTAACCACGTGGCACCTGTTGTTCTTCTCATGTCAAGACACATTACATGTATCTTGCAGAAATATATGATTATATCTTTCTAAAGAAATTAGAGAAAAACTGCATCAACTCCCAGCTGTTCATTAAGAATCATGAGAAGATTAAGTAGAATTCTTGTTGCAGGATTATACCTTGTTAATCGAACAGGGCTAAAAATAACAAAATCTACATGTCACGGATTATTAAAATTGCCATGTTAAGCATCTGCTTATTTAGCGGTGCTAACAGTGTTGGCTGAAATTGAAGAGGGGAACAAGGAGAGGGTAAAAAAACTTTCAACAATACTTTTATGCCACCATGGAGTACCACATTAGTACGAGGATGACTTTTGACCTGAAAACAAAAGGTGAAGGACTAGATTGGCTAACTTGAAAGTTGATGGACGAACTTGACCCTTAGAGCAAAGTCGAAGGACCAAGATGCCCATTTTGCCAAAGCTAAGCATATTGCCACGCCAACCATCAAATGTGAGATTAGGCACCTTCTTGAGCGGCTAATAAGTCAGTTGATGTTGTTCTACTGTTGGAGAAAAATACCGTAGCATGTATGATAAGTTCAAGCAAACAAGGTGAGTGCATGTGTGGACAAGCTAGACAGATAAAGCCATATTGGTTCACATGAGTTAGCTTGGTGATATGAGGTTGTAATTTGTTGACAAGAGGCTTCGTGGTGATCTTGAAAGAATTCAATAGGGAAATTGACCTAAAGTCATTGATTCTTGTTGGGCCATCCACCTTTGAAATTAGGGTGAGGTGGTCCATTGATGCACTGGAGGCAAATCTCATAGTGTGCAAAGCAAGATAGAGGTTGTAGAAGTCATGCTAGATTTGTTTAAAGGCAAGCGTCTTATAATACCATGAATTTCTTGAGTGCTGAAGGGAAGCTCTAAAGAGCTCAGAACAGATCCTTAGGCTAGTAATGTATTCCTATCACCTCTTAGGCTAGTAATGTATTCCTATCACCTCAAAAAGTAGGTTAGGAATGTATTCAAGTTCAAGTCGAACTACATTTCTTCAAAATTGGAGGAGCCCTATCTATTGTAAGGTGAGGTGTCTCCGTTCTTCTAAGGATTCCAAGAGAGAGAGAGAGAGATGACAAAATAACGTTTGAAATTATAGACTCGAGGTTTGATAGTTGGGATTGCCAAGCTCTAAGATTGCATTTGAGGGTTTTGAACTTAGCTGGAGATTAACTGCATCAATCTAAGGAAGGAAACTTTCATGAGACATCCAACATTTCTCAAACATGAAAATCTGCATCAATCCAACATTTCAATCACACATGGCCAGTGGTTAGATGTCTCCATTACAAGAGACCGAGCAACGATAGTAAAAAGAAAAAACAAACAAACATGGTCTGTTTGTTACATTGTTCATATGAAAAAAAAACTAATATGATCTGGAACTATTATTTTTAACGTGAAAGAACCCGTATGAGGTGTGACAACTTTTTTTTTTTGAAAAATCTAACATGCACATATACAAGTGTTCTGTCATATACATAACAAACTTTAGAAAAATATATGGGAGTAGGAATGAAATTAGCTCTGTACTATTGTCATATTCTTTCTTTTACTATCTACTCAAACTTATAATACAAAGTCGGTGCAAAATATGTATCCACGTGCAGAACTGTGTATGCCGCTCATCGTGACTTCGTGAGGACCTATGTGCGCTCGTCATGCGGACCAAACGAGGAGGCATTTAATTTATCCGATGATCACGTTAGCGCAAACAAGGAGAAGGAAAAATATTTATTAACGTGAAGTGATGTTGAGATTCGATAAGTTTCGTTGTCTAGATTATTTATCAATTGTTCCATAAACATTAAGGGTTGTAATTCTTTTAGAATATTACGTTCTACTAGAAGGTAGCTCGAGCGCGTAGCACGACCAGAGTATACTGGATGATTGGATCCACATAATTTGTAATCCTATTTCAGTTTGTTGCACACACCAAAACTATGATCCTCCGCTACAGTGTCTTACTGCTAATCAGCCTTGGCTCTTGCTCATCATCACTCGATTAACAACCACAATCCGGAAGCTCATCCGCAATCCGTTTACGAATTGAAAAAGCAGCAGCCGGTAGTCCAACCGACGAACTGAATGTCTAGCACGCAACATCGATCGTCCCGAAACTGGATTTGCAGGTCGTCAGCCAAATCATGAACGCCTTTGGTACACCTCATCGTCGTCGTCATCAGGAAAACACACACACACACACAAGCAACGCACACGACCGACGCGGGTCGCGGGCTCGCGGCAGATCCGGCGGCACACGTGCGGTGCGGTGCGGCCGCCGCGCGCGCTGGACGGCAATGGGCCTGGCCTGGTCGCCGTTTCTTGGACTTTCTGAGCACGTACAGCGACGGGGCCTTGTTGCACTTTTTTAACGCCTCAACAATGCACACCAGCCCATACCCACCTGGGATCAAAGGTTCAATATCAAAGTGGTTGCGTTTATGAACGTGCTCCATACCTGAGGCCACCTGCTACGTCCGCGTAATCCTGACCCCGTCAAACACGATCGACCAGCTGGGAGCCGCCCTCTCAAACACAACCATGGAACAAAGCCCGGCCGGCCTTCTCGGGTTCTCAGACGCAGCCCGGACTAGCTCATCCGAGGATTCGATCGGAGCAGCGGCTTCGTCAATTGGGAATTTATTAGCAAATATGATCGTACGTTGTAACATAACAAAAGAACTATTAAAATTTATTTAAAATAATAATATCTTAAGTTTTATGTTTTTATGATTTATTTTATGATGATTATCACATTTATAATATACGTTAATGCTCATAATAAATAACAATAGCATATTAAACTTGCATCGAATTAACATACTTTGGTATATTTTTTATTTTTCCTTATAAAGCGTATAATTATTTAGATATAAATAAATATATTATAACTTTGTAGCTTTTTTATACTGCTCATGGATATCGACCTTTATAGCTTTTTTACGCATTGTCATACCAACTTCCGTAACTGTATTAGGATTGTTCTGTACACCGATGATTATGACAGTATTTTTTTCACATAGTAGCTCTTGTCATGAACCACGTACTATCGAACATTTCGGTTTATGAAATAATTAGTTGTACAATTGACTAATCCATATTTAAATATCAATAAATTATTTAAATACAATTGACATAGATATTGTAAATCTTTCTCGTCAAAATTTTAATAAAAAAGTCAACAATTATATACTGCCACTTTTCAGTTCATGAAATAATTTGTTGTGCCGTTAACTAATCCATAATTGATTTTTAAACAAAACTAAATTGGTGGTGTAAATCTTTCTTCTTAAAATTTAATGCAGAAATAAACATAATAATTGTTAAAAAGCAGGGATTATGAATCGAACCTTGTCTTGGGTAGGAATTGGACAACGAAAAGTCTGTGAAGACTTGGAGGATAATGACTAAGAGGACATCCTATACATATTCAAGCCATATGTATGCAACCTATATAAGGATGATTAACACACCTATAGACAAAACACACAACCTAATTATATTCATAACATATATGGATAGATCATATTTTTATGAAACTAATAAAATTAGTTTGACATTTTTCTGATTTTTCTGTAATTTTTTGTGAATTTTATAACATTTTAACATTTTACATTTGAAACCCTGGCCTCTTTTAAAAATTATTAAAGCCCTTTCACCTTTTTCCTCTTTCTTGTATTGTTTTCATTTGAAACCTTATATTGTTTTTTTATTCTATTCTCAATCTAATCTCTGTAGCACTACCGTACTAGAGTTGGAATCGGAGAGGTGACGGGGTAGAGCGGCTGGAGGGGCGGGCAGAATTTTTCTGAATCAAGAAGCGGATAGATTATTAGGTGAAAATTTTAGCATTTTATTATTATTAAGGTTTTTTAACCGTAAACATATAAGACACGGAGAGGTAAAAAAAATTTATAGATAGGTATAGATATAGAGTTACCTGGCACGTGTAGGCGCGGACGGGCACGGGCACCGGTCGAGCGCGAGAGAGGAAACGGGAGTCATCACGCAGACGAGCCGTTTCGAATCCAATCCAAACTGCATTGCGTGTCCGTGCCGATAAAATCGGAACGGCCGCGCCCATCGAGTGATCTCTCCTTTTCGCCCTCCATCCCTCCTCCAACAAAGTCCCCCTGACCTCGTCGTCTCTCCCCAATCAAGCTGGTTGGGCTCACGGCTCACGCACCGCGTGGCGACCACGATCGCGTACCCCCGCGACGCCATAACCCCCGACGACCTTTTTCGCTGCGCGATCTCTTCTTCATTCAGGTTCCGCTTGCGTGCGTAGGGAGTCGCTAACCGTCTGAAAGCAGAGTCCTCCCTCCCGGCTCCCTCCCTCCCCGGGTCATCTGAGGACGAGGGTTTTGAGAGGAAGCACCCCGGCCTGCACCGCGACCGAACGACCGATGGCGATGGCGGCGGCGCCGGGGACGGTGCCTCTGGGAGTGCTGCTGCGGCGGGAGGTGACCAAGGAGCGGATGGAGCGGCCGGACGTGCTGTGCGGGGAGGCCAACCGCAGCCGCAAGGGCGAGGACTTCACGCTGCTCCGCGCCGACGCCGGCCAGCGCATCCCCGGGGACCCGTCCACCTCCTTCTCCGTCTTCGCGGTAACCCACATTGCTCCCCCTCTCTGGCTCTCTGCCCATGTCCACCAGATTCTGGGCTGGGGAGTAGAGATCGATCGCGTTCGCCTACTGGATTCGACTTGAGTTGAGTCGGTCGTGGGGTTTTGGGCCGGCAACCGCCTTTTACGTGGCTGCCACTACGCGCTTGCTTTTCGCCTTTTTCTGGTTGGCAGAGTTATTCGTCTTTTTAGTCAAGAAGAAAGAGAGAAATAGTTGTTGCGTTCTTTTGTGTGCGCATAGGCCAGTGCATGCATGAAGACTCTGAAAACATTTTTTTACCTTAGATCTTAAGCATCGTATCTTATCTTAATTATGTGATGGTATGAAAAAAAAAACATATCAGATTTCATCTCTTGCTCTGTTTTGGCGATAGCTTGATGATGGTACACCGTTAATTACTTTTTTTTGTTCTGACATAGCCATCTGATAATTGCCAATTGTGCTTTGTGATTGATAGCTTTTCGATGGGCACAACGGATCAGGAGCTGCCATATACGCAAGGGAGAATCTGTTGAACAACGTCTTGCGCGCCATTCCTACATGTTTCTGCAGAGAGGAGTGGCTTGCCGTGCTCCCACGTGCGCTTGTTGCAGCGTTCGTCAAGACCGATAAAGATTTCCAGGCAGTGGGTAAGCAGGTTCTATTATTGTTCAGCTTAGTGTATTTAATAATACTGATGAAGGCATGTTTCGTAGAATTATTTAGCTGGTCCTTAAACATGCATATATTGCTTAGGCAGACACAATGATTTCTTTCTTTCTTCTTAAAGCCAATGCAGTGAGCACGAGGTGTACTATTTGTCAGTTTCTCTTTCCTGTGGGGAATACAACATATGAGAGCTTTGTAGTCCAGAATTTTCTTTGGCAACTGCCTTTCCTGTTTCAAATGTTTCTGAGCCATTTATTTCTTACTGTTTCAGCTGAAACTTCTGGTACAACTGTGACATTTGTGATAATAGACGAGTGGGTTGTGACTGTAGCATCTGTCGGTGATTCACATTGCATACTAGAATCTGCCGATGGCTCAATCTACTTTTTATCAGCTGATCATCGCTTTGACTCCAACCCAGATGAGTAAGTTTTGCTCCTAATGTCATATATTTATTATTAAGAATTGTTTGGTGTTTATAATCTTCCTGTTTTTCAGGGTCGAGCGCGTGAGAGCATGTGGGAGCAAAGTTGGGAAAATGGACATTGTCGGTGGTCCAGAGGTTTGTGTCTCTGTCTCACCCTTAACCTTGTGTGCTCCTGAATAGATTTTGGTTTATGTTCGGCATATAACCTACCATGGTGATGATTCACAGTTTCAGCAGTTAACTGTAACTCCATGATTATATTATTGAATTTGCTATGTTCTAGTTTGCTCCAAATGTATCTTAAATCATGATAGAAATTAAAAAGCTTGTGCAGTGTGTTTCAGTCCTATGGTAGTTTATATTTTGCACCGAACCATTTCACCCTTTTTCTTGATTTCTTGATATGATTACCTTGGTCTTTGCTAATTGTTTGACACAAAGTATTAATTCTGTTTTTCGTTTGAAATAATAGTACACTATAGTTTTAATCTGTGACTTTAATTAGTGCAAGTGAGCAGCCTTTATTCAGACACTGCAAGTTCATCCGTCTAATGCAATTATCATTGTGTTTAATAATAATTCATTTTATTGCCTCCTGGTGTAGTTTGGTCTCCTTGTTTTGTTTGTTTATATATATAAAGTAATTGGAGTAAATAGGTTTACCCTTTTGACATTTCAGGTTGGTCCTCTAAGATGTTGGCCAGGTGGCTTGTGTTTATCTAGATCCATAGGGGATCTTGATGTTGGTGAATGCATCATTGCTGTTCCTCATGTCAAGCAAGTGAAGGTTTGTTCATCTGTAAAATCTGCTCTACACCTACAAACTTCCAAACATTGCATGTGTTCACGGTTAGATACCAACTTAATTAAGTCCCCCCTTCAAGATGGCATCATCATGTCATGTATATATAGTTAAACAGCAATTTTAGTTCCATTATCGTGAATTTAATCATGACCACTGCAGTTCATGACCCTGTGATGTTGTTCTTTGTATCAGCTTTCTAATGCTGGAGGCAGAATTATCATTGCAAGCGATGGTGTATGGGATGATTTGACCTGTGAAATGGCTCTTCACTGTTCCCGTGGGTTCTCATCAGATGTAGCTGCCCATCGAATTGTTAATGTAATTAACTCACATGCATTTTCCTTAAAAGTCATATTATTTCTTTGATTGATTAAAATCAACAATCTGTGATCTTTGGTTCGTTATTTTTCCCTCTCCAGGAAGCTACCCGGCCACGAGGAATCAGGGATGATACTACTTGCATCGTGATTGACATTCTGCCACCAGAAAATATAGCCCCGAGTCCTCCTAAGAGACCGGGCAGGATTGCATTCAACAATATGTTTCGAAGAAGATCTCTAGATGTCCCCTCCAAAACAAATAGATCAGAATATGCTGAACCAGATGTGGTGGAAGAAATATTTGAAGATGGCTCTCCATTGCTTTCTAGAAGGTAACATATATAACGAGCTTAACAATTTTCTGTTTCACCTATTCACTTGTATTATAGTTTGACCTCATCAATATATAGCTATAAAAGTAACAACATTGCATAAAAAATATATAGCAGAGTTATCCTTGCTTTTGAAAGGCTGGATAAGTAGTAACGTCAACTTGAAATTATTGGAGTACCGCATCAATATATATATTATGATGGAGATGTCCTTATGTGTACCACTGCATCAATGTAGAGTAGATCTGGTTACTATGAATGTGTCCTTATCTTTACGGATGAAAGAGACATATTTAGCTTATGCACACTCAGCTGGTACAATTACTATGGTACTCCATTAGATTGTCAGATCTTGCTGTTTGCTAAAGGATCTTAGGAATTGTAGTAGTAATTATTGGATACAGAAAATGAGTTGGCACTGCTGCTTGATGGTATCAGCCACAGCCCCCGTTTTTGTTTCCATATACGCTAATGGTCAGGATTATTGTCTTTGTCTCTGCTCATCTGCTGTCCTTTCCCGACACCTAGCCTTGGATCCTCTTCTTTGTTCTGATTATCTACATGGTCCTCAAATCATCTTGATCTGGTCGATACATAGTATAAAAGTTTTCAGATAATGCGATAAAATTATTTGCCACTTATAATACTTATGACAAAATAAATAAGTTGAAATCTCGTTGTTTCCAGCTTTGCTTTCACTGTTCTACTCTATATAGCACTCAAGCTAAAATGTTGAATTGAATAAAATGCTGACTGCTTGTTTCCTTGTTCCATTGGCCTCCGTTCATTGCAGCACTTATTTTCTGAGATTGTTCTTACTATACTTGTTTTGTTATTATCTCTTCTGATTTCTAGCACTCATTCACTAACTGCAGGCTAACTACCGGATATACACTTGAGAAAATTTTTGCACCCTCCAGTTGTGCAGTTTGTCTGGTACGGTTGGAATCTGGACAGGGAATTTCAGTGCACGCTAACCCAATGCAACATCAAAAACTACAAGGTTGGCAAGGTCCTTTCCTGTGCCTGAGCTGTCATGAAAAGAAAGAAGCAATGGAAGGGAAACGCCGGCCAAGAGGTATCATTAATCATTAATTGCAGTTGAGTACCCCGGCTGCACCTGGATTCTGTCCATGCTAATTCGTTTTTGGGTTCCTATTTATCTTGCCAGGATCGTCAACAAATGTCTTCGGTCACATGTGCTAGGCCTGCCTAATTCCCGGAACCACTCTTTCACACCACTAAATATTCTTTTATTCATTCGTAGCTGGAAACCATAGTCAGCCCACATAACAATTCATTGGTAATTAGAATTGACCGTTTCAGTCGAGTAAGACAGTATGTTCTTGACAAAAACAGCCTGGAGGTTTATTCATCAGTTGGAGTAGCATAGGAAAGCCCATAATATTTTTCAGAGGATTACGGTTGTGTTCAGAGGCTCAGCTCAGCTCAGCTGAAAGCCGCACCTACGCATTTCAGTGTACAGACTCTACAGAGGTCGTTTTAATTACTTGTATAGATAGAGGTCTAAATGATCATTGGTCTTCTTGTAATTTATTGAGGCCCCAGCTCACTGACGAGTGACACGCCCGAGAAAAAGAAGATGCTTAGCTTAACAAAATTCTTATTGGAGATTCGCTGGTGATAGTGTTAGTGCTCTGTGAGGTCGATCGATTATTACACTTGAATTGCCGTGCCCGTTGTTACTAGACATCCACTGTCAAAGTGTCAAAAATATAATTTCTGCACCACCCCTTCCAGCGTATGAATAAATAATCTTTGTCGTCCGTCCTGCTATCATGTAACTATCATCGAGCCTTAGCATGGACCATGTCTGCGCGCCCCTGCTCATCATCCATACTATATGCGTCCATATTTGCCGCACTGTGGCGCACCAGTGTTCACCCTGCACGTTTTCTAAAAGCCAGTGACAAAATCAGGGAAGGGAATCTCTGGCTGTTGCGGGGATCGCTCTGTCATTTTGGCACATCCGTCCCCGGACCGGAGGAACATGCCAGTGACGGCCGGAAGCCCCGCCGGCCCGGACGGAAGAGCGACGACGCGACGCGACGCGACGCGACGCGAGGACTGCTCATCGCACCTGCACACGGGCCGCATCATGCCAGCGCGCGCCACTGCTCCCGCCGGGCTACAGCTCACCTACTGGGGTGTGTGGGATCTGCTCGCGCCACCTGACCGCTATGCTTAACCGACTAAAACTGATTTAGGCGCCGCGACCAAACCAGCCCGGTGTGTCGCAGCCGTAGCCGTACAGGGCCTCGATCGCTTTCTGAACTCTGAACGCGACGCGGGACGGCTGCCGAGTCATCATGTCCTGCTTGTCCTTTGTCCACTCCCGACACCCCCGCGCGCGCGGCCACGTGCCGATCTCTCCGCTTGGTTGGAATGGGGACGCCGCGGGAGCCAAGAGCTTTGCCGCTGCCGTCCGTCCGCCCGTCCCCTGAACTCTGAACTTTTGCGGGAACCGAGCGTAGCTCGGGTGGTGAGCGTTCGGAGTGCCGAACCCACCGGTCACGAGTTGGAACTCAGTTCTCCGTGATTTTCTCATCGGAAACAGCTTTGTTTTAGATATTTTTTAGCTTCTTCCGTACGATGCCACAATGGATCGGTGATTTCTAGAAGGACGTGATCTTAAGATCTGAATGTAGTTGTAGATTTGTTTGTACACAGAACTGTACGGCCAACTGTATCTCAGACACCGCTGTGTTTGGAACTTCGAGGATTTAATGCGGCGAGCCACATGATCCGTACATAGAGATTTACGTGTCTATGACAAGTGGGTAATGCGGATGTGTACCAAGAGTGCAAGATACATGCTTGTACAGGTGTGGTGACCGCAAATAATCAACTGAAAAAGCTAGCCCACCATAAAAGAGAAGAGAACCCAAAAATCTCCTGATTGTGATTTGCGACTCAAACAGGCCATTCCAAAAAAAAAACCACGTCTAGGAGTTTGACAAGATGTATATATATAGGAGAGACACCGTCCACATACATGCTTTAAGATTGTTTGGGTCTGCTAACTCAGCTTCATCAAAATCAGCTCGGCCCACCTACTCGGCTACTCCCAAGAGAGACATCGTGGAGCAGCTCCACCATTTATTTGTTTTTCATCCAAGTGTTTGGTACAGCTCCAGCTTTGAATTCGCTTCTATCCATCTCACTGCCACCTGGGCCCATGTGTCAAAGGGGCATAATAAAAAATGGCAAAGAAAACATTTTCTTCTTCCTCGTGACGAGCTCACGGCCACACCCCGATGTGGCTCTGCAGCTGCAGCTGCAACTGCCAGCGGCATTGGGCGTGGCCGGTGCTCGACGTAGCGGCGGTAAACTGGTATTCCTCAGGGCTCGGCCGCGAGAAAGAGGAAAAAGAATGATCCATTTTTTCAGAAGTTTAAGGTAATCCATTTTTGTGTCTATTAAGCAATAATTATGAATATATTTTTCCAACTCCACCAAATTTGAGTTGATCTAGTGGGCAGCAGATCTATAGTTTTTGTGGAGCTACTTCATGGTAGAGCTAGTCGGTGGTGGATCTAGAAAGGTTTGACTAGTAAGAAAGCTAAATCTCGATTTAGAGCTGGTAGTTTTTGCCGAACAAGCGCTTAACAAACTTGTTGGGACGGAGTTGCTGAGGTGCACAGTACACGGTTTCTCCATTATTTGAGTACTAGCTCTGCCTCGCCGTTGATATGAACATGAGAAACGACAGTAGTACGGCACACTGCATTTTCTTGGTGATGCTGCTTATGTCTGCGAGCGAAATGTCACGATCGGGATTATGGCTCACAGCAGGGATTAGAGAAATCAGAAAACGTGATGCGCCTCGCCAAGGACACACGACGACGGGAGAGCACAAAAGGGTGAAGGGCCCATTATTCATCACTTGGACGTAGTCCCTGGACCCTGCGTCATCACATCCTTCTCAGATTTTAAATGAGTTCCTCTCTCTCTCTCTCTCTCTCTCTCTCTCTCTCTCTCTTTTCTCTCTCAGATTTTAAATGAGTTCCTCTCTCTCTCTCTCTCTGAATCTTCACTTCTCCAGTTACGCAACCAGACGAAACATCTCTTCATCTGGATGCCGTAACCGTGCCTCGGTCTTCAGCTCGACCGGATTAGGCAGCAGCAGGCATGTTGCATGTTTCCTTGGACCATTCCTGGACCAGCTGTGTATCTATACACGTCCGAGTCATCAGGGGCGTATGCCAGGTTGGTCCCTGTGTCCCTGTGTATCTATACACGTCCGAGTCATCACCGGCAGCTGCAGCTGTGCAAATGGCGACGACGGATCGGACTTGGAGTCGCTGCTGATTAAGTGATGTACAGCGACACCCCCGCGCCTCTAATGGCGGGCGGGCAAGCAAATTAAAGGGCCCTGCCGTCAGATTACATTAACAGTAGTGTGTCTCGATCGAGCTAGTCTGAAATGCACTAGCTAGCAGCTAGCAGCGAGCGAGCTGCTGGGGACACGGCATCATATCATGGTCGTCGTCCGTAGGGAGCTACGGGTACACGTACACATCAGTCGATGATCGAGCTATATCGCAATTAGTGTGCGGTCCATTTGGGCTTATCACGAAATAATTGCGTGTCATCCACCGGGTTGACTATGTACTGGTTCAGAGCTGGAGGAGGTCCTACAATTCTGCTAGACTGATGATGTGGGATACCCTACTATAAGCTCGATCGGGCTACCTGTGTCAAAAATGAGGAACTTGGCCAACTGCTGAACGTAACCATTTGTACTTCGACATGTTGTGATCTCAGATTCAAATCAACTAGTACAGCTAAACGTTATCTTCTGTAAAACTACAGTTGTTTGAGTGTGAATTGTGTTGATGATTAATGATAGACATGATGCTTCTTATCATCAACGTAATCAGGTCTCACACGCACGTCATCTCAACAGGCCTTGATTTATTACGTTGCATCAGCCGTTTATATACTGTTCTTCCTCCGATCAACATATGTCAACGTGTCAGTTCAATCCCACGCTTTATTTCCTTCTTTATATATATAAGTAATATTTCTGGCGACATCACGCCCGAGTTCTTCGCAGCGTGCTTATCTTCCTCTACCCTGCCCAATTTCACATAGCTAGCGAAGAGCAGATGCGTTAAACCCTCTCCGGCCGTGTCGTCGTCCTTGCTAATCACCCCAGCGTCCTCTTGTCTCATCCGGTAGCTCTGGCCATGCATCCCCCCTCCCCCACACCAGCTGTCCACCTAACATTGTCACCTACACGTACGCGCGCGGGCGCGGAAGCTAACCCTCCCGCGGCGCTCAAAGCCGCCATGGACACACCGCAATCACGCGCACGT
>CM041630.1:46133372-46144067 GCA_023333625.1 Bothriochloa decipiens | reverse complement strand
GCGGATTATGTGCTTGTGCTCTAATAAATTGGTCGGTTCTGTTACAGCTGGCATCGGAGCATGTTTAGCGTTTTACTGTTCACAAGTATTTAAAATAAAAGAGTTTTTGGTTTGCAAAAAGTATTTACAAAAAGTATAAGTGTTTATAGGTGTTTAAATATGTGGTTTTGAAAAATAGAGTGTGCCAGTGGTCATATCCTTTATGCCCAATAGGATTCAGGTGGCTTAATTAAGTACTGACTTGGGGAAAATTGCATCATATTTGTTATTTTGCCGTTGCCCATACAATGGCGGATTCGTGTGGGTGCCATTCACTTGAATGGTAATGTATGGATCAAATTGCCTCTACGCCCTGGTAAGTGTGAGTTGTGAGAGCATGATTGGATGCAAATGCCAGTCTAGGGGAGTGCTTATTGATGCCGGATTATTTACATGTTGCACACATGTTTATATGAAGGTATCCCATGTTGGGACCGCCTTCTGGCGGTGTCGTCTTCTGCGCGACTGTTGGGGTAGTAAGTAATCGGTGTTTTCACCTTGTTCGGAAGGTGCGTGAATTTTTACGTCGAATTGCATTCATATGGGATATGGGCTGAAATGAATTTTCTGCAGGTACACTAACCGCGAACGGTAGAACGAAGTAGTTACGTATAATGAGAGAACGATGTATGCCACCGCATAGAGCGTTAGATTATTAGTTCGTGAGGACGTATGTACGTGCATGCATCATGGTTAAATTTGCTCATTCATACATTCATGGTTCCTTCCCTTATAATTAAATTGTCTCTTTTCTTTAAAATTATAACTTATGGGATATACAACTTTTGAACAGATGGCGAGAACCAAGCAGACTGCTCGTAAGTCCACTGGAGAAAGAGCGCCCCGTGGTCCTTTGGCTGTCCGTGACTCGGCACCAAGGGAGGTGGACACCTTTCTTGAGGAGCACGCCATGCCTAGCCTTCTTTGGAGGATTCTCTCCAATGCTGGGTACACGGTGGGCATGGAGCCTCACTACTACTGGGACAAGGATGATTTGGTGAACTATGGAGAGGCACGTGTGGAGGTAGTAGTCCCACCTTTGGACGGTGACCCCCACTGGGTTGGGTGTCGCTGTTTTGGTGCGGGCAAGACTGCCAAGACGGGAGCCACGTTTGCAGCCTTTGCCGTGGTGGAGCACCTGATGGAGGAGATACCTCACGCGCTTGCCGAGGTTTTTCCTGGAGTGTTCCCCATTGCTCACCGCTTCTCTAGGTGGCCACATGCTGAGGGAAACCCACTAGAGGCCGGTCCTGAGGAGGCACTGGGTAGCAGCACGCCTGCTATGAGTGCTATGTTTGCCGTGATGGGGGCCTATGTCAACATGGAGACTAAGGCACTTCGTCTAAATGAGGAGTTCAAGGATGCTCGAGCTGATGCACGCAAAGAGAAGCGTGAGTTGACTCGTGAGCTTCAGCGCTCCCAAGAGGAGGTAGCCCGTGTGTCTCATCATCGAGACAAGGTTGTGTTGGAGAGCCAGAAGATGGCTCAGGCTAGGGATGAAGCCTGGTCCGAGTTCCGTCGTCTTAGCATCCGCCAGCAGTAGGTGCTAGAGGACGTGGAGGAGGTCCGTGCTTACAATGCTAGTCTTCACGAGGAGGTGCACAGGAAGCAGGAGGAGATCCGTCAGCCGAGAGTAGCTTTAGTAGCAGCTAGAAGGGCTATGAACAGTGCTTCCAGTGAGAGTAGCAACAATGGAGAGTAGCCTTGCTGAGAATCGTTAGTCTCTAGCTGTTCTTTTGCGTTCCTGTCAGGTGGTCATGTAACCCTTTTGCTCGCTATCGAGACTTTGATGTAATGTTGGAACATGGTGTTTGAGGTGGTGATGTCCGTACAACTTTTAAAAGTCCAGTGTATGTATGCTGGCAAAATTATGGATGTTGTAAGACGCTTTGCGATGGTTCGCAGTAATATTTTAGTGATGTTGTGATGTGAAAAATTGGAATTATTGTGCCTCTATTTATTGTGTGAATTTATTTCCCTCGATAAATTCAGTTTGGCATGATTTTTACATTCACCTCTCATTATGCCAACATTCACCTGATACGTACTTCTTGCTGAAATATGCAGATGCCGGTTACACGTAGTGGGTCTGGTGCTAATGGCAATGGTGGATCTGAAGAGGGTGCTGATAACACTGCTCGTGGTGTGCCACCCCCACCTTTGACCAATGCGGAGCAGCTGTTTGCTCAATTCTTGGGCAGCCAGCGCAATGTAGAGCAGCTTCTTCGCGAGAACTTGGCCCGCGATGTTCGCCAGGGCCCTCCACAAAATCAATACAGCAGCTTCAAGGAGTTTCAGGACACTAAACCTCCTGTGTTTAAGGATGCTCCTGAGCCACTTGAGGCAGATGAATGGCTCAATACCATGGAAGATAAATTTCGTCTTCTCAGGTTGACAGAAGAGCTAAAAGCGGAGTATGCAGCCCATCAGCTTGAGGGACAAGCAGGGACGTGGTGGAAGCAACATCGCACCACCTTTCCGCAGGGTGTTCCTATTACTTGGGACCGCTTTGCACATGCTTTCCGAGGAAATTTCATTCCTCCCAGTCTGATGGCTATGAAGAAGACTGAGTTTCTGTCGCTCACTATGGGAACTCACAATGTGAAGGAGTATCTGCACGCCTTCAATAATTTGAGTCGCTATGCTCCTGAGTTTGTCAACACTGATGAGAACAAGATAGCTAGCTTCAAGAGAGGCTTGAGTTCCAAGTTGATGAAGACTATGAGTACTTCTGCCCGTGTTACTTTCAATGATTTCTTGAATGATTGTATTATGCAAGAAAACAGTAACAATGTTCATGCTGCCGGCAAGAATCGTAAGAGAGCTCATGATGGAGGTGGTTCTTCTCAGTCAAGAGCGCCAACTGCTTTCCGTACGCCGTTTCGTCCACCGATGTCTGGTGCGAGATTCAGGCCCCCGCAGCATAAAAGGCATAACAATTATCCAGCTCAGAATCCGCAGAAGCATAACAGAGCATTCAAAGTTCCTGTTCCACAGGGGAAACCAGTATAGAGCAACTTGACCGGTGCTAACAAGACACTTGTCAATGGACCTTGCTTCAACTGCAACCAGACAGGGCACTTTGCTCGTTATTGCCCTTTTCCTAGGAAGCAGCAGGGCCCATATCAAGCTCGTGTGCACAACACCTCGATTGAGGAAATTCTTGCCGGTGAACCAGTGACTGCGGGTATGTTTTCTGTGAATCAAATCCCTGCCGCTGTTTTGTTTGATTCTGGATCATCGCATTCTTTCATGAGTCAAGCATTTGCACAGAAGCATGATCAAAAGATACTTGAATTGAGTATTGAATTCAAAGTTAGTTCAGCTGGGGCTGATATAACTACTAAGCAGATAGTTCAGGGTGCAACCCTAGACCTAGATAAGTGGAGGTTTCGGTTGAACTTGATAGTTCTACCTGGCTTAGGAGTGGATGTCATCGTGGGAATGATTTGGATGAAATTCTGGGGTGCTGTGATCGATACAGGTAATAGGGTGCTATCTATCAGAAATCCTCTTGGGGAGGGTACTTTTCATGTGCCATTACCCCGAAAGTTTAAACTAGAGAGTGTGTCCTATTCTACTCGTGTGACCCCTCTTCCCGAAATTCCTGTCGTGTGTGAATTTCCGGATGTTTTTCCTGAAGAGCTTCCGAGTCTTCCACCCGATAGAGATGTTGAGTTTCGCATTGAGTTGTTGCCTGGCACTGCTCCAATTTCTAGAAGACCATATCGGATGCCGCCAAATGAATTGGCAGAGCTCAAAAATCAGTTGAAGGATTTGTTGGACAAGGGTCTTATTCGTCCTAGTGTGTCGAAATGGGGTTGTCCTGCTATCTTTGTGAAGAAGAAGGACAAATCTCTACGGATGTGCGTGGATTATCGTCCACTCAATGCTGTCACTGTTAAGAATAAGTATCCGTTACCCCGAATTGACATTCTGTTTGACCAGTTGTCCAAGGCGAGAGTGTTTTCCAAGATTGATCTTAGGTCTGGTTACCATCAGATCAAGATTAGACCAGAAGATGTGCCTAAGACCGCTTTTTCTACCAGATATGGATTGTATGAGTATCTTGTTATGTCCTTTGGCTTAACAAATGCTCCTGCATACTTCATGTATCTGATGAATTCGGTCTTCATGCCGGAGTTAGACAAATTTGTGGTGGTGTTCATTGATGATATCTTGGTGTACTCAGAAAACGAAGATGATCATGCTGAGCATCTGAGGATTGTTCTAGAAAGGCTTAGGGAACATAAGCTGTATGCTAAGTTTAGCAAGTGTGAGTTTTGGCTCAAGAAAGTTCAATTCCTTGGCCATGTCCTATCTGAAGAGGGAATCTCAGTAGATCCGAGTAAAGTACAAGAGGTTATGAACTGGGAAGCGCCGACTTCTGTGCATGAAGTTCGGAGTTTTCTTGGTCTAGCCGGGTATTATCGTCGTTTCATTCCGGATTTCTCGAAGATTGCCAAACCTATGACAAATCTGTTGCAGAAAGAGAAGAAGTTTGTCTGGACAGAGGAGTGTGAAACAGCTTTCCGTACCTTGCGGGAATTGTTGACCACTGCTCCTGTTCTTGCGCAACCAGATTTGGGGAAATCTTTTGATGTATATTGCGATGCATCAAAAATAGGCTTGGGATGTGTGCTTATGCAAGAAGGAAGGGTCATAGCTTATGCCTCACGTCAGTTAAAGAAGCATGAAGTGAATTATCCAACCCATGATTTGGAGCTAGCAGCTGTTGTGCATGCTCTAAAAATCTGGAGGCATTATTTGTTGGGTAACTTCTGTAAAGTCTATACTGATCACAAAAGTCTGAAGTATATTTTCACTCAACTCGAGTTGAACATGAGACAACATCGATGGATGGAGTTTATTAAGGACTTCAATATGGAGATCTTGTATCACCTAGGCAAAGCAAACGTAGTCGCAGATGCGTTGAGTCGAAAGTCACATTGTCATGCTATTCACCCTTTGTTAGCAGATGATTTTAGCCTCACGCATCCTGTTGTGCTGCGTAACATTCAAATTAGTTGCTCGCTTGAAAGCAAGATTATCGAAGGTCAGAAAACTGACAAGGGTATAGGTCATATCAAGGAGAAAATGTTGAAACAGCCACTCAAGCATTTCCGAGTGGATGAGAAGGGAATCTTATGGTTTGACGATCGTCTGGTCGTACCAAAAGATAGAGAACTCAGAAATCAAATTATGGATGAAGCTCACTTATCAAAGTTATCTATTCATCCTGGCGGTAGTAAGATGTTTCATGATCTGAAGGTTCGCTATTGGTGGACCAAAATGAAAAAGGAGATTGCAGCTTATGTCACACGGTGTGACATCTGTTGTCGCGTAAAGGCTGTTCATTTGAAGCCAGCCGGAATGCTTCAACCGTTGCCGATTCCTGAATGGAAATGGGAAGATATCAGTATGGATTTCATTACCGGACTTCCCACCACTCAGAAAGGGCATGATTCTATTTGGGTAATCGTGGATCGACTTACCAAAAGTGCACACTTTATTCCAGTTCGGACAGACTATCGACCGCCTCAATATGCTGATATTTATCTCAGGGAGATTATCCATTTGCATGGAATTCCCAAGACGATTGTATCTAATCGAGGATCTCAGTTCACTGCTCATTTCTGGGAACATTTGCAGAAAGATTTGGGGACAAAGCTGAATCATAGTACAGCTTATCATCCTCAAACTTCAGGCCAAACAGAAAGAGTGAATCAAGTTCTTGAAGATCTTCTGAGAGCTTGTGTTGTATCATCCAAGGACTCATGGGAGAAATGGTTACCTTTGGCAGAATTCTCTTATAACAATAGTTACCAAGAGAGTATACAGATGGCTCCTTTTGAGGCACTGTATGGCCGAAAGTGTAGAACGCCTGTGAATTGGGTAGGACCTGGAGAAAGAAGATATTATGGTATTGACTTTGTTAAAGAAGCTGAAGAGCAGGTTCGAACAATTCAACAACACATAGCAGCTGCACAATCTCGACAGAAAAGTTATGCCGATAAGAGAAGAAGACCTCTAACTTTTGATGTTGGTGATTATGTGTATCTGAAGGTCTCTCCTATGAAGAAAGTGCAACGTTTTGGTGTTAAAAGAAAACTAGCACCTCGTTATGTTGGTCCATATCAGATAGTGGAAAGAAAAGGATTGTGGGCCTATAAGCTCAAACTGCCTGAAGAGATGAGTGCAGTATTTCCTGTTTTCCATGTATCCCAACTCAAGAAATGTCTACGTGTTCCAACCAAGGAAGCCGTTAAAGTTCAAGACATTAAGCTGAGTTCAGATTTAGCTTATGAAGAGAAACCTATGAGACTACTAGATGTCAAAGACAGAGTGACCAGAAATCGTGTGGTCAGGCAATATAAGGTTTCTTGGAGCAATCATGATGATAACGATGCCACTTGGGAAACCGAGGACTATTTAAAAGAAGTATATCCCGATTTTCATAAAGAATGGTTAGTCTACTCAAATCTCGGGACGAGATTTCTTTAAGGGGGGAAGGGCTGTAACACTCTGGTGTTAAGCATGCATAATCATTTGCATTCTTAAGCATAAGCATCATTATGCATAGCATTAATGAAAAGAGTGATTGTCATTTCATGTATCATGCTTGATTATTCGAATTTTTCTTGCCTTTCACATGAAGTGCATATGTGGTATGAGTGTTTGGTGTTGGATGACCCTTAGGGTAACCTAGACATGTTTAGGACACCAAATGAACCTAGGTTTATGTTCATGGTTTTGGCTAATTAAGTTTTGTTGTCATGGTTGACCAAGGTGGACCATTAGAGTAGTTTTGTTTGACTGAATTGGAAATGATAGCTAGATTGCTTGCATGTGTGTGCACCCTAAATGAAGTTTGTAGAGAATTTTATAAGGAACAAAAGTTGTTTTTACCACATTTCATGAAAATGCTTGGAAGGTGTTCAAAAATGTTGAAAAAGGGCAAAATTGGAGGCTGATTTTCCATTTTGGGAATTTTTAAAAGGTATTTTATTCGGATTTTTGTAATTCAAAATCTAGGCAGAATCTGGCAAAACTTCTTTAAGATGAAATGTTCTACTCTTCAAAAGCTACATTTCATCTATTTTGAGTTTTTGCTAATTCGGCTTAGTTTAAGAGTTATTAAGCAGCAAAGTTTATTCTGAATTAGTGAAAATAGCTTTTCGGTGACGGTTGGTTCCTGGCCGTCAGGGAAATCTCCGACCAGGAAAACGCCGTGGCCGCCCGCGGCAGCATGCGTCGGCCGCGTGGCGCTCGGGGTCTGCCGAGGCCGGGCTGTTTTGGCCGCGTGGGGCGCCGTCCAAACGCGGTCACTCCTTCACCCGCCCGAGCCCTCGCTCTCTCTCCCTCGGCCCCTCTCATTTTCTTCTCTGCCCGCCGCCGCGTCGCCCGAGCCCGCCTCGCCGCCGTTCCAAAATTCGTCGCCGCCGGCCGTGCATTCTCTCGATTGACCCCGCAATCGAGTGCGCCCGAGCCAGCTCCATCTTCCTCCACCCTCGCCTCGGTCCATCCCGTCAAGGTTCGCTCGAATCGCTTCATTTTCTCCCCGGCCGCCATGGCCGCACCTGGGCCTCACCGTGGTCCCGCCGCTCTGGCCATCCTCCCTCGCCATTAGGGTGCTCATCAGACGCGTCGAGGTAGATAGCTGCTAGGACGATGCTCAAAGGCCTCGATTAGGGTTTCATGGAGTCGGTTTCCGTCGGGCCGCCGCTCGGAGTGCCGCCGCTCCGCCGCGCTCGAGCTCCTACCACCTCCAGCCGCTCCCTCCCATCTTGAGTACCCTCGATAGATGCGCGCTGCTCTCCTCTCTCTTCTCCGCCGGTTGGTGACGCCGGAGCGCCGCCGGGACGGCCGGCCGAACCTCACCGCCGACGAGGACCTTCGGGGTAGAATTTAGGAAACCCTAAGGTTCTCGGTGTAAATCTGCCAGACACAGCGATTTACTTAATAGGGCTTGGTTAGTTTCTGGAAATGTCAGGGTCCCCGGTGTAAAGTGGTTTTTCCTTTTTCTTTTTAGAATAGATTTCAGATTTGGTTTAAAGCTTTGGAAATTCATAACTTGCTCATTTTTCATCCAAATGAGTTGGTTCAACTTGCAGTATTTTTCTTATGAGATGATCTATGCATGAAAAATATGAAATATGAAATTTGTGAAACTTTTCTGTATAGCTTTATTTATCTCTATTAATTGTATTTATCTTAGGAAATGCATAACTAATTCTCTGTTGCTCAGAAAAATGTGAGACCAAGTTTGTTAGTCTTCTTATGTCATGCTCTATCTGTGAAAAATGTTATTAGGCTATGTCATATGTAAATTTTTCTATGTCTAGTTATGGTGCCTATTTTCATGTGAGGATAAATAATTCATAATAAATTATGTATAAGGAATTTGTTCATGAAACTTTTTGGAGAGTGTTTTTATGTCAATCTAGAGCTAATTATGTTCTGAGATCTGTTGTTTGATATACTTTTATGTACAAAGTATTTTATGCCCCTGGAATTATGCTGCCTTGTCATTTTTGTGCAGGATAAAGTACTTACTGTTTTGACTTGAAATTTTTATGGTAGTCTTTGTTTGGTATGATTAAGCTTCTGTAATTTTTACAGAATTTTCTGAGTAGTCTAAAGTCATGTCGTAGTTATACCCTAAGTTCTTTCGTTTGTAAATAATGCTTTAGAGTTATCATTTGATGTGTGTAAAAATGCTTTTTATGCTATTCATGATATGTATGATCTTCTATTGATTGTGGTTCAGTAGAGTGTAGTGTGCAAAACCATGGTTGTTTATAATTCTTTATAGTGTGCGAGTAAATTTTAATGCGAGGCTTATTTGGAGATTTATCGGTAGAAGAGAATGCAGATGACATGTGCTTATCATACATGTTTTCAAATATCATATCATTCATCTTAGCTGAGCATTCATTTACCATCACCATCAGCCTTGTATTTATATGTATGCACGGTATTCATACGCACTATGCATCATACAGGATCGTCAGAGCTCGCGACGGTAGTTCCCGGAGCACCAGGAGAGGACGACCAACAGGAAGCTTTGGTTCGGGAAGCAGCAGCAGAAGAGGATCCCGAAGCTGATCTTCCAGAGTGTCCTGACCATCAGCCAAGTGCTTTTCTGAAAGGCAAGCCCCGGAGCATTCTCCCTGTGGTTTGTAAAATATCTAACTTGAGTCCTTTACTTGTTTGCTGTATTAAGTTATAGGCGTTGTTTTATACCGTTGCTGCATTACTTATATTCCTTGCCACTGTTTATACTTCAACCCTGTTAGGTTCAGGTACGAATATATGCTTAGCCCTGCTTAACTAGATCGGTCGAAGTCGGGTGATTTCCTGTCATCCGCGAGTTATAGGTGGTAACTCGGATGGTTGAATACATTGTTATCTTGGATAACCATGTGAAGATAATAAATCGAGACCGGGCGGGATTGGAGTTGAGAATGAACTGGAGGTTCAATGTGGTTTATCCCGTCTGTGTCGAACTAGGACCCCGTCCGTTGTACGTCCTCAAGTCATATTGAATTTATGCCTCACATTTAGCTGGAAGGATAAGTCGTTCCGACCGCGAAGCCTAATTTTGATTTGGGCCGGGAGTTGACCTGCTGTACGCATCGCATTGGTGAAGATGGGGGACCATGGGTTACGCGGTTGTAAGGCCTGAATATAGCATGGTGCGCCCTGCTGGCAGCCGGACGGTGCCCGGATGTGATGGTACCTGTTGATCTCGCGTTTTTCCTGAATTGGATGTCGGTGACCTGTAGCTCACCGTGGCTGGTGAGTGTGGTTTGTGTGAGGAGTACCCGCCGGCTGGTTAGTAATCGATTATAATTGCCATCGTTCCTGGACAGTGAACACTTGACTTGAGCAGCGGCATCGTAGTAAGAACTTGAACAAGAGGTGAGATGGTTGAGCTGTTGAGACTGAAAGATACTCAACCGGAAATGGTTACTCGCTGTTGAATAATTATTACCATGCTTGTTTAGTACAGGTGCTAATGTAGCATGATAAGGATAATCAGATTAAAATACATTGCTAGAAGGTTCTAATTAATTGTTTCTTAATGCAAGCTTTTCTGCAATTTAAATGAGTCAGCTATCCTACTTATACAGCCTTGCATACTCCTTGGAGTCCTTTATTTTAGTTTATGACGGGTAAGTCTAACTGAGTACATCCTCGTACTCAGGGTTTTATTTCCCATGTTTTTGCAGATGGTGAGATGCTTTATGGTTATTGTCAGAACTGTTTCTATCCCGCCTTGGGCGATGACTAGACCTTGGGCATGGTCGCTCTTCTCTACTTGATGCTTTTGCTGGATGTGGACAAAGGACCTGGCACTGTATTTCAAATGTGTGTGTGTGGTATTTGAACTAAATCGCTTCCGCTTTTATTTGAAACTGAACTGGTTTGTAATAACTCTATTTCGTACTCCAATGATGTTTTAAACTATGTGCGAACTGTGTACTTGTGAATGGAATCGCTAAACTATTACGATCTTGGTCGTGCCGAAAAGTTTGAAATCCTTCGAGATTTCACGGACTACCGGGTTTATTAGGTCTCAATCATATGATTTGCTGAATTAATGGCGGATTATGTGCTTGTGCTCTAATAAATTGGTCGGTTCTGTTACAG
>CM041630.1:46107520-46133272 GCA_023333625.1 Bothriochloa decipiens | reverse complement strand
GGGAGGCGGCGGTCATCGCCGGCGAAGAGGCGGGAGTGGATAGTAGTTGCAGCGACGGCGAAGCGGGCGATGAGCGCGAGGAGTGAGGAGATAATTGAGCCGACAAGAGTACGACACGAGGGAGATATCTTGACACGATATCTTGGGACAGTACGGGCCTATTGGGACAACGGGCTGACGGATAATGGGCTGCAGAATGGGCTGGATTGAATGGCCTGCCATAGAAGCATTTCTGAATTGAGAAATGCTTCACATTTTGTTTTTTTTTTGTACACGAAACTATAACAAAATGGTTTCAGCTTTTGATTCATAAACAAGTGAGAAACTACTCAACGACTAACCTTCTGGTGACAAAGAAGTTGTTCGGATGGGTTGCGCACGCAATCACGCATTGCTCTTATGGATTTGTCTAATAAATAAAGTAATTAACCTTCTTGTTTTTCTCATTCAAGAAAAATTCCGTCTTCATATTCTCTATGATAATGACAAAATGCATCTTTACAGAAAAAATAAGGTTACATTTTTCTAGTACAAAAAAAAATCCATGCTTCCGCAAAGAATAGGAAAAGGGTCTGAAGCACCCGAAATTGGGTAAGAAAAAGAACACCATGACAAAAGACCGCCAGTCAGATAATTTAGCCTTCTTGTAACGCCCTTGTTAGCTAAGGTTGTTCCCAGGCGTGTACCTGTCAGCGTACAGCAAGTAATTCGTCATTCACTGCAGGATGCTACAAAACCACAATGCAAGGGTCAAATGTAGTCACTTACTGGAACCTAAACCTTGTATCCAACATCGCTCTGTTCCTGATGCTATTTGGGATTGTTCCTTGCATGTTATTGTTCTGCACAGACCTGCGAAACAGTAGGAATTAATTCGAGTGATCAGTACTCAGTAGGTTAATAAGAACAAAGGATTATCACTGAGTAACAGAGCAACGATTTGTCCAACGTACAGTGGAGTGGATCAAATTCAAATATTAAAGGCACCTACAGTTCCTCAAGTCTTGTAAGGTTTCCGAGTGGTTCAGGGAGAGGGCCTGTCAGTCCGTTGTCCTCCAGGTGCCTTCAAATTTCCAACCAGGAATGCAACGGCATTAGGTGAAAGAAGCGTCAAATATCTTGAACGTCAGATTGTCCAGAAGCGATATTAAGCCGTTGGTGATTACATTGCCCATCGTCATTATACTTACAAAGAGATTAGATGATGCAGGGGGCCCAAATCTGGAATCGGTCCGGTCAGATTGTTCCCGACAAGCCAACTGCAACAGTTAGCGCTTCAATTTTAGCAATCCAATTTTAGCATGTAAATCTACATCACTCTGTTCCAGAAGCTTACATGCTCGAAATTGCAGTCAGGTTGGCAATGTTGTCAGATATCGATCCTCCAACTCTGAAATTCGTGAGGTTTCTGCAATGACCAAACTGACCATTATTCATTTTTCAGGAGCATGTACACAAGAGAACAAAATCCGATGGCAGAATCAGAATATGACGGGTGCTACAAACTTACAGCCCTATCACTCTAGCGAGTGGATCTTGGTTGCAGGTGACACCAGTCCACGAGTTCCCCTTGGGCAAGCACGGATCACCTCTCCAGTCCGATGGCGGGTTCATGAATCCTCTGGCCAGCTCCTGCATGCCGATTACTGCAGCAGCAGCAACGAGATGGGTGATCTGATTAGCAAACACTGTTCCTGTATTTACCAGCCACGACATGACACCGTGAAGAAGTGCACCGATCAGGACACGAGGTTACCGTCTCTGGGATGCGTCCTCCCTCCGAGCGGAACGACCATCAAGAGCTCCGCCGCGTTGATCAACGGGCCGACGGGGGACCCCGGCGCCGGCGTCAGCGTGATCCTCGTCTGCCCGGACAGCGGCCACTGGGCTCCGTACACCATGGACCCCGCCGTGGAGACGTTGAGGCCGGTGAAGAACGGCTGGCCGTTGACCGCGACGTCGAACACCCTCCAGCTGAGCTCGCTCGGCCCCCGGTTGTCCTGGAAGTAGAGCGCCAGGTAGTAGGTCGCGGCCGGGAGCGGCGCCGGCGGCCACCGCAGGTCCAGGCTCTTGTCCCGGCTCGCCGTCAGGCCTCGCCGGAACACAGCCTCCGGAGGCTTGTTCCAGAACGCCTCCGTCGCCACGCTCGCCTGGCTCTCCACCACCGGGATGCTCCCGTCGCCGCTGTACGCCTCCCAGTATCGGTTGAACCGGTCACCTGGATACCCAATGATGGAGCCGCCATCGTAGCCGAAGCTGTGGCGCGCGATGGTGCTGAGCGCGTACGCGGTGAAGTTGACGGAGGTGTACACGGACCCTTCCAGCGGCACCACCTCCAGCGCGTTGATGAAGGGGCTGCGTCCGGGCGCGGTGTCGGCGCTCCTGGCGAGGCAGACGCTGAGCTCCTTGCCCGCCGCCTCCACCACGGCCTCGTAGTACGTGGCGAGCCCCTTGGCGTAGCTCCCCGCCGTGTCGACCGCGCTCCACCGCGTGCCGTCGATGATCTGGTCGAACACCGGCGGGGCATCGCCGCCGTCGAACCCGCCGTAGTAGTACGTCGTGCGGACCAGGTACCTTGTGTGCATCGCCGCCGGGACCACGTAGCAGTACTTCGTTGCGGATGCGTCCTGGAAGTACCGGAGGGAGGAGAGCATCGGCATCACGCCCGGGGAGCCGGTGAGCTCCGCGACCTCGCCGACGTGGATGAACGGCATGTCCGGGACCCATGTCACGTTCCCGGCGACCTTGGACGACGTCGCGCCGCAGCTTATTTGGTACCCTGCGCGAGATCGAGGTGAGCGAGCCAACTCAGTCTCAGGGAATAATAAACGTACGTAAGAGGCTGTACGCGCAGTGGGAACGAGAGAATAATGGCAGAAGTGGCGAGGGGCTCACCGGACAGGGCATCGGCGGCGCCGACGCCGACGAGCAAGACGAGGGCGCCGGCGGCGAGGAGGAAGGAGAAGGGGATCATTAGTGCTAGTTGGATCCTCCAAAAATGCAATGCGAGACACCACCCACGACAAAAGACGCGGAGTTGGACCGAGCGGAACGGGAGGGTGGTGCAACGAGCCAACGACGACGAGCGAGATGGAAGCGAAGACCTGCCGGTTGCCGCCGGCTGGCTCGCGGTCGCGGCTTTTGTTTACTTTTGCGCCGGCCGCGGGCGGCAGCTTGTTTTCAGGAAATAATTTTGAAACCCTGCCAGTGGTTGGTGCGCTCAAATGTCCGCCAGACTCGTTCCAAGTCTCGTAGCTGCGTTTCGTTAGGGGACAAATGATTAATTTTCAAAGTCCACAGTGGTTGGTTGGCTGATTGCAGAAGAAGAACGTAATTACGGAACTACTGCTCCTGATGATAACAAAAAACATTTGACGAGGATGCCATTTGGGTTTGCTTGGATGGGTGGAAAGCATTTGGCGCGGGCAGGAGATCGAGGAGCCGGAGTCATGTTGCACCGGGCGCTCGGGCTCGATGGATTTTGCCTGGATGCCATGATTCGTTGCGTCTGGCCTTCTCCGCGGACGTGGTGGGCGTTTGTTCCTTGCTTGCGCAAGACCCGTCCAGCAGAATCGGCGGCGGCAGCATCGCATCAGATGGTTCATGGCTGGCTTTTGATGGAATCACCCCGGCCCCCGTGCACGACGTGCTGGGATCAACTACTCAACTAACCTGCTGACGAGGCGACATGCTGGCCGCCGTGGCAGTCCCGTTCCACCCAGGGACGAATCTACGTGTACTGGTCGGGGTCACCTGACCCCGACGGTTTGGTACGGTTTGCGTGCTACAAGCATGTTTTCACCAGCCATGACCCCCAGTAGAAAAATACTTTGACCCCGGTGGCTAAGAGCAACTCTAAGAGAATAGATAAAAATAGATTGCTAATATTATGATTTAGCCAATCTCTAAAATAGAAAACTAGATAAAATAATAGAAAACTCCAATAACCTTTCTACTATAGCAATCCTAGATAGCTAGCGGCACATGCAAGCTATATTTATCATGCGAGATTCTAGGAATAGCCAACTTGTCATTTTACAAAACAAGATAGCATAACTGTTGTAATTTATTTTTTTACTCTAAAAATCTAAATATAGCGTACAAAACAAGGATAACATATCTGTTGGAGATGCTCTAACGCCAATGGCAGCCCAAGACTGCTAAATTTATTTTTTTTGAGAAAGGGTTGGATTTTATTGATACAAGAATGTTACATCCATCCCCTTGATAGGGCACCCAGAGTAAAAAATAAAATACATTGAAGTCTTTTATCGGAGCACCACTACGCGTCGCTGTTGTCGACCATCGATGCTGCAGTCCGGTCCTCCACCTCCCGCAATGAAGGAACATCAGAATGAAGCTCACGGCCGATACCCAGTTCGACGAAGAAACTTCAAATTTCAAGCCCATGAGTAACACACTGGAAGTATGCTTCTTGTGCGTTGAACGTCCCGGGCAAACCCTATGTTCACTGGAATCTGGCACCAGTCGCCTCACCGGCCATCTCCAGTCAACAAGCAGCAATCCCGCAAGGGGAACAAAAGACCATCGGCCCGTACAGACAAGCAGATGGTAAACTAAACCTCACAAGGCAGCCGCAGACTACGGATCCACCTTGGAGGGATCTAGCAAACCTCCAGCCTCCGGCGACCATGCCTTTGGTAACGAAGCCGGCGTCTCTATTGACATCGCGGGCAAAAGCAGCACAGATAAACGCACAGCGGAATCGAGCACCGACGCAATAAAAAGCAACAAAGGGAACCTCATCGATGCTTAATCCTCTGCAAAAGACGTTGGCTTTATGCTCCACAAGCCTCTCGAGCGCCACCAAACTCCGATGACCACCGACATCACTGCCATCCGGAGAGATTTGGAGGAAATCCAACCCTAAAACTAACCTATTAGTAGGGAATATGGACATCCTCCACTGGATCCACGTCTCCCCCAGCACACCAGCGACACAGAGGTCGCCGGAGGCCGAAGGGAGCCGGTGAATCCGCCAGGGGAACGGAGATCGCCTGGATCGCCTGGAAATCACCCGCTCGCTACTGTTGGGAAGAGTCAGGAAGGCTAGCAACATAGAAGACCGCTAAATTTAGTAGGCAATCCAGTCTGTGAAAAGCACATGCAAGAGCCGAGAGCCCACAACCCAAGAAGGCCGATGGTCGCAATCAGTCACTACGGGAAACAGCGGCTTTGCCGAGTGCCCACGGCTTTGCCGACTGCCAAAGCCCGGGCAGTCGGCAAAGAAGCCTTTTGTCGACAGCCAAACAGCGCAGTCGGCAAAGCTTTCTTTGCCGAGTGCCCGGCACTCGGCGAAGATCGCCACTCGGCAAAGAATCACTTTGCGGAGTGCTTTACACTGGCAAAGAGGGCACTCGGCAAAGCTTGGCGGGCGTAAACGGCGTCCGTTGTCATACCCTTTGCCGAGTGCCCTAACGTCAGGCACTTGGCAAAGATAGCTTCTTTGCCAACTGCCACGCCGCGCACTCGGCAAAGTGACACGTGGCCTGGACTGGGCCCGGGCCGGCCCTCTTTGCCGACTGTCACGCTGTGCAGTCGGCAAAGATAGCATCTTCGCTGACTGCCGTGCCAATGGTAGTCGGCAAAGAGCCTCTTTGCCGAGTGTCACCCTTGGCACTCGGCATGTGGCACTCGGCAAAGTTTTCATTTTTTTTGAATTTTGAGTTCAAACTTTTTCTGTAGCCCAAGCATATTGTTTACAAGCACATGTTCGAATTTGAGACATTTTTATAATATTTTGCTATATTTTATTTATTTATTTCATTTACTTCAATTTTTTTGCATAATCCAAATTTGAACTATAGGTGCATGAAATAATGAAACGTAGCCATTCAAAAAATGATATTCATGCTGGAGAGTGTATTTTGAGACCGTGTCCACAAACTCACCCTAAAAGTTTGAACGCCTTGTCCATGAAACATGACCATCTAGGTGCGGCAGAAGTGTTTTTTAATTATATAAAATCCAAACGAATTTCAAAAATCATGAAACTAGTTGAGGTATCATGTTATCACATGTAGAGACTATGATAAAAATTTAGGAATATTTGGAGCAAGTTGTGACGTCGGATGTCTAAAACCTAGACACCTCAGGTTTGAGTAAGGTCTACTAGCGCGGGATCATGCGCCTCCCTTCAGCGCCGCTCGTGCCAGACTAGCGTCCGGTAATTCGATCCGACAGTGAGCAATAAGTAACCATTCATGTTTTCACGACTTATTCATATGACATGTTTAAAATTGAACTTCAGACTAACAATTCTTCTTAATGTCTTGTGCAGTAACTGGAAGCGTGTGCAGGGGGTCAGTTCACGCCATCCTAATGGCATGCTGGCCCTCCTGATTAAGAAGAACTACCCTGGCCTTGTCACCCACGACGGGACCACAACGCTGCCCTGGAAGTGGCGGGACTTCTTCAATGTCAAGGACGCAAACGATGTCCCTATTGCGACCAAGATCAAGAGGGAGTTCTGGGTGAATCTTCATCGCACCACTTTGTCAATACTATGCATTCGTTGGACATTCTTCGAATAATGAAATGATACATGATATCTGTATGCAGGAGTGGTTCACATGCGAGCCAGGGAAAGAGGTCCAGGCGTCGTGAGTCCAGGACAGGGTCTGCATGTTTCGACTCAAGGACATGTACTACGAGACACACCTCCAGGTCCTCATCACCTACTACGCTGACGTGCTTCGCTAGTCGCTGCCGAAGACAGAAGCCAGGCAGATGATCCTCAACCCCGACACCGACCTTCCCAAGGAGATCTATCTCCAGGTAAGTAGGAAACATTAATTTCAATTCCTTCCATGAAAAATAAGTAGAAAACATTAATTCTAATTCATCTTCTGATATGTCAAATGCACATTGTCATGCAGTTTTCTACTGATTGGTGCAAAATACACATGGACTGCTGGGAGGCCATTGTGGACGAGTGGAGAAAGCTGGAGTCGTACGAGTAGCGCGGAAAAAAATAGGGACATGCCAAGGCGAGGACAGGGCCGGCACATCACCAAGGGAGCCGTCCCCTCGGAGGGTTTATGGGCGCATGAGTACGCTTCTGTTGATTTATTTATCTATTCATTCATTCTCATTACGTGTAATCATCCTTGTGTTTTTCTTGTAGTCCCGGTCACATGATGGACAGGTGATCAATGAGTTCTAGGGCTATGCCTTGTCTCACAAGTCACAAGGGCAAAGCGACAGCTCCAGACAACGTCTACAACCCAGTGGAGGGGGCCGACGCGTACACCAACCCGAACGCCTACGAGAAGATGGTCTAGTACACCGAGGTGGCTCGCCAGCGCCATGGTGAGACCTACGATCCTGTCACACAGCCCCTGGATACAGACATCCTGATGAGGACGGAAGGAGGGAAGCAGCATGACCGGTACTTTATTGCCCACAGCGCAATCGACTCGGCCACCGTTCCCACCCTTCATCAGGTTCGTCGATCAGGCAGCACAACCTCCTTTGATGTCCCCATACGACCTCGGCAACCGAGCTCCACGCAGATGTTGGCAGCGGTTCAGGTAACTATAGTTTCATTCGTCGTTCATTGGTTTTACATGTGTACCTTTCCTTTTGCATTGTTTAAACATCATGGGTGTAATATTGCAGTCCGAGTTGGCCGAGTTGCGGGCTACGCAGGAGGCCGCGCAGGAGGCGCATCGGCAGGAGCTGGCGGCCCAACAGGAGGCCCATCGGCAGGAGATGGCGCGTCAGATGAAGGATGTCCAGCAGCACTCGCAGCGTCAGATGCAGGACATTGCCAGCTTCTTTCAGAGAATTCACATCCCTGGTGTTGTCTTGCCTCCTCGATGTTTGCTCAACCCCCTCCTCTTGGCCCTATAAGGACTCCAGTGAGTATATATGTTTGTCTATTATTTTGGCTTGTGCGATCGTCCCGCAGAAACTAATGAGATCGCTTCTCCTTTGTGCAAGCAGTCGGCGGGTTCGAACCCGACTCCTCCAGCTGGCCCTTCTCCAGGCCAGGAGTGGCTAGGTGGCGCTCCTCCGCCTCCACACATATATAGATATGTGTGTGTGTGATTTGCATGTTGTGATATATAAAAAAAAAGAAAAAAATTCCTGCCGAGTATCACGGCACTCGGCAAAGCTGGGCACCGACTGCATTTAGCACCAGCTTTGCCGAGTGACGGCGCTGGCACTTGGCAAAGGATGTTTTTTTTAAAAAATAAATAAATCTTTGCCGAGTGCTGGGTTTGCCGACTGCCATGTCAGCAGTCGACAAAGAAGCCGCCAGACGACGGGGACCGCTTCCTTTGCCGAGCGTGCTGGTCTGGCAGTCGGCAAAGTCTTTGTCGACTACCCTCCACGTGGCAGTCGGCAAAGAATCTTTGCCGAGACAGGCTTTGCCGACCCACCTTTGCTGACTGTCACGTGAAAAGAAGTCGACAAAAGTTTTGCCGACTGCATTCCGGCCTTTGTCGAGTGCGTAGGCACTCGGCAAAGCCGGTGGATCCGGCGGTGAGTGCCGGTACTTGCCGTAGAATTCGATGACTCTTCTCTTATGACCTTCTAAACTTCCGCGTCGATGCATCGATGTTCTCGTTATCTTTCCGCGATCACGGCCGCCGCTCGACGGTGACAACAGACGGGCAAACCAGACAAGCCACCGCTACTCTCCGTTGATGACTTTATTGATCATGCTCAAGTACAGAACGTAAAGGGCGGCCCTGGTGCAAGTGGTAGGGCTTTACCGCCTGTGACCAAAAGGTCTAGGGTTCAAGCCCCAGCCTCTATACATTTGTACAGGGATGGCTGCTGGCTATTTTTTCTTTCCTGACCCCGCCAAAGGCACTGGGCTCAAGTACAGAACATCCCTTGCCTGTATGCTTTATTCTACGAGGTAACCTAAAATCTCAAATCTTTTAGCAAAACTATTGTTTCTTCCCCGATAATATGTTTGCGTGCCAACCAAGTGAATACTAGAGAGTACTTTCAACATCCATTGCCACTAAAACATGTCACAGAAGTAATAAAATAACAAATTAGTGGTTTTTAGTATAGCTAATTGGCAATCAAAGCACATTGGAATGTTTACTTTTTGAATAGGAAATTAACCCTACGCCGCAAATATGGCTAAGTGTGGCGCGGGTGTTTGGCATTTGCCGCGTGTCAGCACTTCGGGCGAGACGACCTGCGGCGGGAGTTGGATGTCATCTGACCCCAGCGACGATTTATCCTAGATCCACCACTGGTTCCACCCTGCGCGAACGAGACATTTCCGTTCCGCGTACATTGGTCATCGAAAGCTGGCGGCCTCCGCTCTTGAGAATGTACACGGCGTTTTGCATCAACCAACGTGACTGTAATATATGCCGTGTCCCTTGATGTAACATGTAATCCGCTATCAATCTATCAGCGACTCGGGCGTGGACGTGATTAGTTCTCTAAATTAGGGTGTACAAAGTTGGTATTCTGGTACTATAGCGTATTATAGCATTTTATTTGTATTTGATAAAAATTATCTAAATATTGACTAATTAGATTTAAAATATTCGTCTAACAAAGTACAACCAAATTATGCAATTAGTTTTTGATTTTATCTATATTTAGTACTTCATGCATGTATCGGTATTTTGATGTGATGAAAATTTTTTTTAAGTAAATCTACACCCCAAATTGAGAAACTGAACAAGGCCCAACCTAAAAAATGTGTTAGGTTTTGTTTCTATTTGCTCTAAAAATTAAACGGACAAGCCGATTCGCCGATGATGGGATGGTGGAGATTACGAGGTGCCTCAAAGTGGGACACGTCGGCACGGCGAGATTGGCCTGATCTGCATTGTGCCCTTGCAGGCTTGGGTCACAACCTACCTACGTCCGAGGTAGGGCCTCTAAAACTATGTGGGCCGGGCCGCCTCTCAACTTCAAAACGAGACATTTTACCCCATATATAATAGACTTTTTTTAAAATAATAGTTGAAATTACCTTAATATTTGGTTTGAATGCGTTTTAAAGAAAGTTTTGTCCCTTTTAGTTTGAAACTTGATAAGGTTTTTAATACACAGATAATATTTCTAGACTTCACAAAATTTTGATAAATAAATCATAGATGTCGATTAGGACACACAAAATCCAAATAAAGTAGAGCTCATGAAAATATCTCAAGAAACTACAAAAAATATTTGAGAGCTAAATCTATATTTTTATGTTTCTAGAGACATTTTCATGATCCTGAATATTTTATTTGGATTTTAGTGTCCTAACATCTCTAAAATTTATCTTTGAAATCATGAACTTTAGAGTTTTTTTTTGTGGTTTAAAAATCTCAGGAAGTATTTATCAAAATTCTGTTAACTAAAAAGGTAAACCACCTTTAAAATGACTTTAATTCACGTGGGAGGTAATTGAAACAATTTTAAGAGTTTAAGGATATAATATATATGATTGTAGAGTGAGGGAGGAAAGCCATACCACAATAACCGTAGTTTTTTTTTCTTTTGAGACTCCACACACAATAACCATATTTTTTTGTGACTAAACAATAACCATAGTTGAGGAGCTAAAATTGAATAGTAAATTGCACCAACCATACAACAATTTGAAAGGTTGGTGCGGATTGGTCCAATAACTTATAGAATGCTTAATTTAGTGCGACAACTTTGCAAGTGTGTGCATATTAGTTCAACAACTTATAAAGTGCTCAATTTAATGCAACAACTTGTCTATAGTTCTAATGTTACAACAATGATGTAATTGGTCATATTATATTGCAAAGAGATGGTTTATTTAGCTCGGAATTAATATTCTCAATCGCAATGGTGATATAGTTTCCCAAGACAAGATTCTTTATTTCAAAATGCAGAAAAAATATATTCACATAAAAATGAGAGATATTTGTGTCTACATGCAAAATTAATTTCATCAAATTTTGACGTAACAAAAATTAAACCATTATGATTTGGACGTAATAACAAACATTGTGATTTTAAGATGCATAAGCAAAATTTTTCTTTAATTTAAATTTCTAGCTAGTATTTTATCTTTTAATAATAAGTTAAAGACGTCAAATAATTCATTAGGGTATGTTTACATTACATATTAATATTTTGTTATGAGCAGGACATTATCTCAAAAAGTTGTTTGATGTTTCAAGCTATTTTGGTTTTATTACTTTTTCAAAAATAAATACATAGTGATAAGATGATAAAATAAAAATCAAATGTGAGAAAATACAAGAAAATATTTTGAAATCAATTTGACAAAGTTGCCAAAGAATCCTAAAATGACACAATACAGGCCAATGCATCGTTCTTGTAACGTTTAGACTGCATCAATTTGCCAAGTTGTTAGACTAAATCGAGCATTTTATAATTTGTTAGACCAATTTAAACCCACACACAAAGTTATTGTAGTAAATCGAGCATTTTATAAGTTGTTGGACTAACTTGCAATTGTCGTATGGCGTCAATCTTGTTGGTCAGGTCTGTGATCGTTCGTTTGGGCTCTATTGCCAACACATTGAACGGCCAGGGCACTTGTAAACGGGCCGAATAAGGTTTCTCGGCAGCCTGTTGGAACACAGCTTGGCCTGCATTTTCTGAAGCAGCACGAATGTCCGATGATGGGTTCAGACTTCAGAGGTCGCGCTACCTTGGCGCGACACGCACCATTGGACTATTGGAGTCACTCCAAGCAGCAGTCGGAGAAAACAATCGAAGCGTACTTGCATTTACATAAACAATGGAAGTTTGCATCTTACACTACGCCGCCGACTCGCCGTTACTTCGAGCGGCGAAAAAGTGCGCTCGTCCGAATCCCAAGTCTCCGCAGACTGTTCATCTGGTTGAAGCGAAGATCACAACAGAGTCCTCTGCTTCCGCCGTGCGGTGCGCCAAGGTTGGCTTCTCTTTGCGGGCGCAGACAAGGGGGCGATCGACGAAGGATCAGAATGAACAGGAAGGTGAGGCCGCTGCCGCAGCCGGCGGTGAGGAGGGCCGCGTGGCCCGTCGGCCTTCTCATCGCGCTATGCTTCACGACGCTGCCGCTCTTCCTCACGCTGTCGCCCGGGCGGCCGAGCCTGTTCGACCTGTGGCAGCAGATCGGCATCAAAGTAGCGGTGCACTACGGTACGTTACGTGCTTGTCCACCTCGCGTTCCGCAGGCAGCATTCGCAAATTGCAGACTGCAAGGCGTGTTCGCTTACCCGCCCGATCCATGCAGATGACGAGCCGAAGCCGTCGGAGCCTTCGAATTCGCCGCTGGAGGACCGCGACATCCTCCTCGGCGGTCTGCTGTCGCCGGACGTCAGCTCGAGGGCCTGCCTGAGCCGGTACCTCTCCTCGCTGTACCGCAGGGCGTCGCCGCATGCGCCGTCGCCGTACCTCGTCTCTCGGCTGCGCAAGTACGAGGCGCTCCACCGCAGGTGCGGGCCCGGCACGCCGCTGTACGACAAGTCCGTGCGGCAGCTCGCCTCCGCCCACAACAGCATGGGCCTCGCCGAGTGCCGCTACCTCGTGTGGACGCCGGGGAACCACCTCGGCGACCGCATGGTCTCCATGGCGTCCGCCTTCCTCTACGCGCTGCTCACCCGCCGCGTCTTCCTCGTCGACATGGCCAGGGACATGGCGGGCCTCTTCTGCGAGCCCTTCCCGGGCTCGTCGTGGGAGCTGCCCCAGGCGGGCTTCCCCGTGCGGAACCTCACGCGGCTCCGCCGCGGCAGCGAGCATAGCTACGGGAGCCTGCTCGGGGCCAAGAAGATCAGCGACGAGGACCCCGTCGGCGTGCGGTCCGAGTCGCTGCCGTCGTACGTGTACCTCCATCTGGCGCATGACTACCAGCTGCCCGACCAGCGCTTCTTCTGTGACGACGACCAGACAGTGCTGGCGAAGGTGAACTGGCTGCTGCTGCGCTCCGACCTCTACTTCGCGCCGGGGCTGTTCCTCGTGCCGCAGTTAGAGGACGAGCTCCGGTGGATGTTCCCGGCCGCGGACACGGTGTTCCACCACATCGGACGGTACCTGTTCCACCCGTCCAACAAGGTGTGGAAGATGATCCAGGGGTACTACACGTCGTACATGGCCAAGTTCGATGAGAAGGTTGGGATTCAGATCACGACCCTCGCCTGGAACCCCGTGTCGACGGAGGCGTACTTCAGCCAGATCGCGGCTTGCACGAGTCAGGAGAAGATCCTGCCAGAGGTAGTAGATCCCAAAGTGGCGTCGAGTGAGGACGAGGCGGCTGCGACGTCGTCGAAGGCGGTGCTCGTCACCTCGGCGCAGCCGGAGTACGCCGACAGGCTCAAGTCCATGTACTACGAGCACGCCACGGTGACCGGCGAGCCTGTCAGCGTGCTGCAGCCACCGGGAGCCGGAAACCAGCCGCAGAACCAAAAGGTGCTGGTGGAGATGTTCCTGCAGAGCTACTGCGACGTGTCCGTGGTGAGCGGGTGGTCAACGGTGGGCTACGTCGGTCACGGCCTCGCCGGATTGAAGCCGTGGCTGCTATTGCCGCCGACGAACCAGACGGTAGCGCACCCACCCTGTGTGCAGGCAATGTCGATGGAGCCGTGCTTCCACGCGCCGCCGAGTTACGACTGCAGGGCCAAGAAAAACGGGGACCTCGGTGCCGTTCTCCGGTATCTCAGGCATTGCGAGGACGTGGATGATGGCCTCAAATTGTTTGGTTGATTGGAGTTTGATCAGATCCGATCAAGAAACATTTTCATTTTTTTTTTTTGGAGAAACGTCAGATTCAAAAGAGATTTCAGAATAACTTATCTTATTTTGATAACTGTATGTATTTTATATATGATTTTTTTGGGAGTTTTGTATATGCGACTTCGGGTCTAAAGATTTGTGTTTCTCATACGGCTCATGCAATTTCTTGATTGATTCTTTCAGCAAACACACATCACTTTTGCCATGTCTGGAAAGGAAAGTAAGATTGCCAAACTAGCAGCAGTCATCATGCTGCATGTTTCTAACAATATCAGCACAGTAGTCAGGGGCAACTAAATGGTGTTCGATATAATCTACAAGACATATCAGAGTAAGTTTCAGAAACACTTGTACAGTTTTGTTCGAATTGTAACCTATTTGCTACATGAGTACATTTACAAATGAATTTAGGGCCTTGTTTAGATTGTGGAAAAAAATAAATCCGATGAATAGTATCACTTTCGTCTTATTTGATAAATATTGTCTAATCGTGGACCAACTAGGCTCAAAAGATTCATCTCGTGATTTTTAACTAAACTGTATAATTAGTTATTTTTTTACCTATATTTAATGCTCCATACAAGCAGTTAAATATTGATGTGATGGAGAGAGAGTGAAAAAATTGTAATTTTTGGAGGGATCTAAACATGGCCTAGCACAACATCAGTACGAAGGAATGTAACTTTCAATGCGTCTTCTTCCTAGACACGAACATGGCCACTATGGACCGTGGAAAGATTGACTTGCGTGGTTTTAGCTCTTTCACCCTAGTTGCTCCTATAGTGTCAGCTCTAGACAATGTCCCAACCATTTGAGAATTGAAGGTCGACGATGCCGCATCAAAATACAGTGACGCACTCTTCAAATTGGGGGTGTCAGAAATAGCATGGGCTGACTCACCCGCTTTCCTCTGTTGTTCATGCTTGGCCCTCCGCTTCGTCAGCTCATTCTCCATGGTGAGCTTGCCATATTGCGCTGAATTGGCTTTCTCCTGCGCAGCCCTCAATTCCAACTTCCTCTCATTCATCATCTTGATCGACTGCTCTAGCTGATTCAAGCTCCTCACCTCTGCATCCTTGGCTTCTTTGATTTTCTCAACAGCCCGGATGACCCGCTTCTTGGCGAGGGCTTCGGCATCTTGGGCTTTCTTGCTTAAGGCATCGTACTCTTCAAGTGATAACGTCATATAGTTATTACTTATCCGTTCATCTTGGGGCTCTATTTGTCCATCGTCTTTGTATTCTTGCAATGCATTTGCTGATGCAGTTGCAATTTCTTTAGATGCATTCACTGCAAGTATCTCCCTCGATGCCGCTTCTAGCCTCAATTTGACGACATTAAATTGTGACTTGACTTGATCTGCCTCTTCCCTAGCTTTTGCCACTTCATAACGGGCCATTTGAGCCTTAGCCTGTGCTTGTTCCACCACTTCAGTTGCTTGTTGTAGCTCCGTAGGCATCTTAGCTGCTTTTGTTCTTTCATGAACGATGTTGAGCTCATAAGCCATGTTGCTTAGTTCTTCCTGGTGAGATGACACAGAAAGGGAAGCGAGGTGCTCTTTGTGTTTCAATGCCAGATGATCTGCCTCCTCCCTCTCTATTTCAGCACGAAATGTAGCAGCAGCATTCCAAAGTATTCTGACATCATCCTTGGCTTTTTTAATGTCCGCCCTCATGTCCTCAAGCTCCTTCCTAGCATTTGCTAGCTTCATCTTGGTAATTATCATTGGTCTCTCAGCATCTCTATCTACATTAATCTCTTGGGGATATTTCCATTTCAAATAACTAGAAAACTCATCTTGCAAATTCACTAGTAGTATAGAGGCATCTTTCAGCTTAGATTCAAGATCTTTGTTGACTGATGCTGCATCACGCATACTTTGAACCTCTTCATCAACTCGCCTCAGTTCATTCTGCCAACTCTCCTTTTCTTGTTGATATGCCAAAGCAACATTCAGTTTTTGTTCCTCTGCTATTATATGATTAGCTTGTGAAGAGGTGAGCGACTCTTTTAATCTGATAATTTCAAGGGTGAGGTCATCCACAGTTTTCTCAATCTTTAGAGATGCAACACTAGATAAACATGCTTTTGTCTTAGCATTGTCCCTTTTAGTGTTTAAGGATGGGTACTCCTTTTGAAGTTGTTCAATCTCATCCTTCACTAAATGTAGTTCTGCCAAGGCACTAGCATAGCGATATCTTGCAAGCTCAATCTCTGCTCTTGCGGCAGCACTCTCTCTGCAGGCAATACCCTGTTGAATCTCTTTGAACCGTATATCAGCGAGCTCCGAATCTTGTTGTGCTTGTATTGCCTCAGTTTGTGTCTTTTCCAAGTTTAGCTTCAACCCTTCTATGGTTCTCCTAGTGGTACACAATTCCATGACAACTTTATTTTTCTCAACTTCTGCAGCTTCTGCTCTTTTTTTGTACTTAGGAGCATCTTCCCGTGCCTTATCAAGTTCATTTTGGACATTCTTACGTCTCTACACAAAAGAAATCGAATGAAAATCCATACAGATTTCATAAGTCAACACAAAAAATTAAAAACAGTATTGAGGAATACGAAGAACATATTAGGAACATAGTCATTACCTCTTTCCAGTCAAGAATGCCTCCAAATTTGCTTACAGCCTCTTTAACAGATTCTATTGGTGCTTTAGTGTCAATAAGCACCCTATTGTCTATAGATTGAATGAACCGCTCAGCAATCTCAGCAGCCTTATAAATGTTTCTTTCAGCAGAGTTAGGGCGACTTTCTACCCGTTCACCCAAGTAATGGCCCTTCTCCTCTCCTTTGTTTACATATAAATCATTAATTGCAAGACAACTTAAATCTTCACTAAAATGTCTAGAGTGACTACTTATGCCCTTTCGTTCAACCTGGTCATTGCAATGTTGCTCTCCATTGTTCAAACGCAAATCATTAATTGAAAGGGCACTTAAATCCTCACTTAAATGTCTACTATGAATAATCGGGGCACTTTTAGTGAAATCAAAGGAAGTTGGAGGTTCTAAATCAATCAAACTTGCCACTAAATCGATAGATTCAGAAGGAACAATTGGAGGCTCTGAATCAACCAAACTTGCCACAACATCGACGGTAGAAGGAATAGTTGGAGGTTCTAAATCAATCAAACTTGCCACTAAATTGATATTAGAAGAAACACGTGGAGGTTCTAAATCGATCAAACTTGACACTGAATTGACAATAGAAGGAACAATTGGAGGTTTTGAATCGATCAAACTTGCCACTGAATCGACGGTAGAAGGAAATGGAGGTTCTGAATCAATCAAACTTGCCACTGAATTGACAGTAGAAGGAACAGTTGGAGGTTCCGAATCAATCAAACTTGCCACTGAATCAACAACACAAGGAACAATTGGAGGTTCTGAATCAATCAAACTTGCCACTGAATCGACAACAGAAGGAACCGTTTTAGGTTCTGAATCAATCAAACTTGCCACTGAAACGACAGTAGAAGGAACAATTGGAGGTTCTGAATCAATCAAACTTGCCGCTGAATCAACAACGGAAGGAATAGTTGCACGTTCTGAATCAATCAAACTTTCCACTGAAACAATAGGTTCAGAAGGAACAGATATATGTGCCACATTTTCCACACTCACTTCATCCATTCTGTAGGATGGAGGAGCTCACTGAGTGGTTAGTTCAAAAATTTATCATGGATATAATTGACAAAGGGTACCTGAAAAGTAATCACCATGTTAAATGACAGATGTGTTTTTAGTGACTCATGGTTCAATAAAATTACATATATAGTAATATTTAGTCTCAGTGCTTTCCCCAACAATTAAAAAGAAAAAGGTTGACTTATAAAAAAACATTTTGAATCATTTATGTGAGTAAAATCATCTTCAAACTTACAATATAAATAATTGTATATTTTCTAAAGAAAGTGTAGTGACTTTGTCAATATAGTCCCATGTGCATTGACTCTAAAAACGAGAAAAATAAGGTTGATCAAATTCGATCCAATTTTATCTACTAAAGTTATTATCGAACATGCATTTTTATTAAAATGGAAATGACATATATTTGGGATTGCTTTAGTATGCCACTTTTTGAAAACTTCAGAATTCAGGAGCAAAGAGGACAAATCTAAGCATCCCACCACACACACACACATTCTACGCCTTGTACATTGAACAATATTCAATATGGCAGCGGAGTGCCGCTATCCTTGGATGACACCTCTCAAACGTAAAACCACATCCACCTAACTGTTATAAATATCCATATTTGCTACATCATGTATGTGAAAAGGTCACCACATTAAAATGACAAAAGAACCTCCTTGTCCATAAGACAGTAAATTTCACTGTTCAAAAATAGTAAGCATTTCTAAATAGGTGTTCTCTCCCACGGCCATGAACAACAATATCCAAAATATAAAACACTGAAATTGCTATCATAGATAAGGTAGTAGTAGTTTTTTTGGTAATCATGTCAATGATGTCACAAGAAAACCTCAATTGAGTGTGCACCCTCGCAATTATCATCCCAATCCACAACACCACAACTGGAGTAACATTAAGGCACTCACAATGCAGACTCTACTCTAGAGTCTAAGCCTATTTATTACTCTTCTATTAATAACACTTTGCTGATATGATGATATATTTATTAAAGAGAGAGGGAGAAAAAAAAATCAAAACTCCAAATCTTATTTAAACTCTATAATAGAGTCTGCATTGTGAGTGCCCTCGTAATGCCACATGATCCCCCACACTGAATGGAGTTTTTATCATGGAACTCATACCATGCGGGCTCCACCGCGCCCTAATTGACCCCGTCGTCGCTGTTACCCTAGGAGTCATTTGATTCAATGCACCTTAGTGCACCGTTCCTTAGCCCTGTAGTTCATATGTCATGCATGTGGCATGTCTATAGACATTATTCTTAGGGATTTTGTTACTACTAGGAAAAAATAAATCTGCTTAATAAAAATGGTGTGTTTAGAGTTAAAATATCTTATATGTATAATTTTAATCTTACATGGATCACTAGAATAAAAAAATAGATATGTTTGGCTATCAACAAGAGTTACAACCATTATGGTCCTTCACCCATTACTGAACTATAAGATTACCATTAGTTGACAATACCTAAGTAAAGCCATATATTTTATTGATAATATGGTCTATGTTTCTGGAACAAATTTATTATTTATATGGGTCATCGCAATAAGATTGGTAGGAACGTGTTGAACAAATTCCAACACATAATGCACAAAATAGCGGTACAATGTGCTTATTGTTTTAAAAAATCACATGCACATTTAATTTGTAGTAATATTTGTTTGCAATTCTCCTTGTCCTTAGAATCGCCACCCAAGAGTAAATTTCCTATGATTAAAACAATTTGTATTTCCGAGAAGGAGAAAAATGACTTTGTTCTCAAAACACAAGTTCACATCACCCACAATGCACAATGCTAGATAAATCCATGCAATTTTTTTTGCCCAATCCGAATATACACAAGTCAATTCAAACAACAGAATATAACAACTCAACTAATCAATCGAAAAGATATAGGAGAAAGACAATGTGCAATACCTCATTGAAATCCCTTTTCATCATCTCCCTTCATGGCTTGTGGTTTATGACGGTAAGGGAAGAAGAAAAAACACATATGGGCCAAGTTGGGAAGAGAAGGAAAAAAAGTGGTAGACGTTGCTGAATGGAGAAGGAGCAGGAGAAAACCAAAAGTAATCCCGCCTATTTTTGGGACGTGGTGGTCCTTCGCTCCACAATATTCCCTCCCTCCTAGAGAGCTGGGGAGAAATATGGACCCATAGGCCCAGATTATACTTCGAAATTGAAGCTAGGGGGAGAGAGAATAGTGTGCTTCTCTATTTATTTGCTTCTCTACCTCCTATGCTTGCCACCATGTCATTTGAAATCAAATGGGGGAACAAATTAAAAGAGGCAGGAATATTGTGATCTCACATATAGCTAGGCGAAGGATAGGTTATATTTTACAATACAATTTTTCTGATAAAGTTCTATGTAAGTTTATTATGGCATAAATTTGCACATTAGTAGATTTAACTTACAACTTATGTTTGTGCTCAGAGAGTTGAGGATTTTTTTACCTAGCCGCTCCACATATTACCACAACACAGCGAGAAAAAACTCCTTCCATGCCACGTGCAAACACACACACAAACTCATTTTAGCTCCAAATATGCAAGTAAGTACAAAGTTCATATTCTGATCAAAACAATATAACATGTGTTGGTGCATATATATGCAGTGGGGGCTAGCATTATGGCTTGTGGCGGCAGCGATGATGCGTGGCCCCGTTTCGAGACAAGAGAGGTGCTCCTCATAAGGAAGGAGATGTCAAGAAAATTCGATGAAGGCCAGTGGCAGATCCAAGATAAAAGTTTAGCTGGGTGGGGCGGGTGGGGCTAAGTTCAAACTTTTCATGGGAAATAAAGTTCCATATACACACACATACTCCTAATAGCAGATGCACCCATGAGATGAAGGCGGATCTTGCACCAGATATCGGTGGTTGGAGGTGGCGGGCTCTGTGTATATATAATTTTACTTCCGATACATACATTCAAGCTTTGGATCACATTTGACTGTTATCTATATTTAAAAGCTATTGTAGTGATGACTAGTTTAAGTATTATCCATTGAGGTTGTTTAAAAGTATCTCTATGACAAATGATTAATGACAAATTAATGACAAATTAATGATATGAAATACATCAAATATTAAGATTAATTTAGTTGTTTTAACTTAGTTTGAGTCTTACTATATTTGTTGTTATAATTTATTTTTTCAATCCATCATTTTCTATTTTTGTTGTCAATTTGTTTGTATATACTTTAATTAATATATTTATGTATGATTGAAATAGTTATTTGTACTTTCATTTATTTGTGCTTGTTTGGAACAATTATTTTCTATAGTTTTGTCTAAAATATATATATTTCGCGATGAACAAGTTATTTCATATTGAATAAATAGAGTATCTTTGTAAGATAACTAAATTACGCTTTGTGTATTTGTAGAGAACATTTAATCCAACAATAACATTAAAATTTGTATCCGTATCCAGAAAAAAGACAACTAAATCAATATCTATCCATTCCATTTCCAAGCATGATGACATGATAATATTGGTTTTAGTAGTCACCACAAGATGTCTCCTCCGTCCCAGAATATAAGGGATTTTGAGTTGTTCTAAGTTAAGTTACTTATGATTGAATTCGTAGAAAAGAATAACGATACTTTAGGTAGCAAATAAGCATCATTAGATGCGTTATGAAATAAATCTAATAAATTACCTCTTTGATATGCTATCATCAAACTAAGAATAATTGGCCCTTGTATTTTACGACGGATAAAGTATATGATTGACCGATGTTTTACTAAAAAGGTTTGGCCTGAAATCCCGACATTTTTTTTTTTCAACAAAGCTTGAGAACATATTGATCAAAGTTTGCATCAGAATCCTTGAATCCAAGATTTCCTATGGACTGCGAGAATAAAGTGCTGTAAATGTTAGATGGGGGGAATGCATAATTACCAGTCATGATCCCACTATTCTAGTGGACAAGTTGCGAATGCGAAGCGTAGAAAGAATCCAGAAGCCACTTGTGTAGCGCATGGCTGAAAGACTAGTCAAAAACTTAACCAGCGAACGGAACCGCCAGGTGAGTCAAAAACTGAAGGGCGCTTCCTTTCCGTTTCGTCTGACGAAGCGGACCTCGCGCGGCGGCCGCAGCTGGAGCCGCGGGCGGCTCGCGGCTACCGCTGCTGGCGCTTATCCGGAACGGTGGAACCCGCGGCTGAAAGCGAAAAATCCCCGTGCGCGCTTGACCTCTTCTTTTCTTTGTTGCCTGCAGGCCGCAGCCGCAGCGCGCAGCCCGCTGGTGTGGACGTGTGGTGGTCTGGTGGGGTTGGTGCCGCAGCGGCACTGCACTGCACTGCACGTAGGTGCCGGCGGTCGGCTGTGACGAGTAGCTCTTCGCTCTCGGTCCTGGGAAACGAGTTGACGAGCCCGGCGCCCGCCCGCGCAGCTCGGCTACGCCTAGAACTCCACTAGTCACTATCGGCGCTAGCGGTTGGCCCGTCGTTTTCTTGTTTACTTTCTATATATAGAAAATAATAAGTATTTTTATTTAAATAAACATTATCTTTTTATTTCTTAATACACTATATTTTAGAATAAATTCAAAAGCCAGAATACACTGTATTAAAGGACAGGGAGTATTTTCTTATCTTAACCATATAGGACTACAGTAGACTCGTCAAACAATCTCAGCACCAGCGCACAAGAATGTTCAGTCCATCAACACAGTTTCCCAAGTAATTCCATCGAGAGCCAAAAAAATCTCTGTCCACCAATCCATACATGCACAACAAAGAATGCCACACCTATTCCAAATTACTAATCTACCTCCAACGAACCAACTATCTATGCTTAGTTCAATACAAAACAAAAAGAATGCTGGTCAGTGTAGCTGAGATCCTGTCAGTAACCACTGCACGCTTGTGTGTGCAGTCCAAGAGCTCAAAAACTAGATGCAGCGCCAGAAAATGGCGGGAACCAGAGGTCCGCCTCGTCCTGCCTCATCAGGTCCTGTAGCAGATGTTCCCACGCCTCGTCTCCCGTTCCGTCCACTGCCGGCGCTGCCTCCGCGCCGGCGTCTGCACTACACGGCGACGACGGCGTCAGCATTATCGGTGTCTGCTTCTCGGTGTTCGCCGCCGCGGTGGCGGCGCCAGTGTCGCTGCCATGGCCATGGCCCTGGAACGACAGCAGCGCCTCGTGGCCCGGGAAATTGAGCTTGGCGCGCGCGCCGCGGAACTCGACCGCGGCGTAGTCGTAGGCCCTGGCGGCCTCCTCGGCGGTGTCGAACGTGCCCAGCCACACGCGCGCCGCGCGCCGCGGGTCGCGGATCTCCGCCGCCCACTTCCCCCACGGCCGCTGCCGCACGCCGCGGTACAGGTTCTTCTTCCTGCGCCGCCGCGGCCTCTGCCCGCCGTGCGCCCCTCCCGCCGCCGTGGCTGTCGCCACCGTCTGCCCTGTCGTGCCGCAGTTCACCGCTGCTTCCTGCTGCGTCAGCCGCTCCGGCGCCCCGAAGAAGTCGCAGCCGAGGCACCCGTCGATGCCGCAGACCCCGCACGCCTCGCCGCTCGCCACCGTGACGACCTCCGGCGGCGCCGTGCTGTACCCGGACACCACGTGCCGCAGCGCCGCCACGAAGATGGCCTCCTCCTGCTCGTGGGAGATCAGCCTGCCACCGCTGCCGAACCCCACCGCGCTCTTAGCGTCTCCATGAACCAGAGCCTGCTGTCTCCTCTGATCATTGAACTGCTGCTGCTCCTTGAAACCTTGCTGCTTCCCGGCCATGGCGGAGATGATGATCTTCTTGGTCATTACCGAGCTTGAGCTTGAGATTGGGACTAGCTTGGAGTTGGAGTGTGTTTGAACTTTTTGAACTGAGGCGGGAAGTCGCGGGTGGAGGCGCTTATATAGGTTGACATCCATCGAGAGCCACACGGCGACACGGTGCACGGATTGACGGATACAGAGCGGCGCCAGGTGGCCAGGTGGAGCTTGGAACGAGACTGGTCCATGTGTCTTTCCACTTCCGGATTGTGGAAAACGTGTGGATGCGAGGAGCTTTGGATCGTAAAAAAATCCGGTTCGGGCACGGGCGCGCCGTCGATTAGTGCGCGGCCCGTTCGCGATGCGAGTGGTGCTGACGTCTTGGCATATGCAGATGATGCTCTAGAGGCTGACGACCTCAGTGACAGGGACGGGAGTGAAAGATAAGCATTTCGAGAGTTGGAAGAGTCTACAGAGAAAAGTCAAAGCAGGATGCGGATATTTGGTGAGGTGGCTCGTCCACGGCGGCTGGGCTTCCGGCTGAAGAACATGACCAGTCTATTGAACTAGCAAGTACTCCCTCTAGTCCCAAAAATAATGCAATTGTTCATTTTGAGAAGTGAATTGATTTCAACTCTTACTTAAAAAAAAATACAAAAGATTATGATATAAAATAAGTATCATTAGATTAATGTTGAAATATATTTACGTAATAACTTTTGGTTGAGACATAAATGTTAATATTAATCATTATAAATTTATTCAAACTTTAGCAAATTTGACCAGCGTAGTTCTCATAATTGCATTTTTTTGGGACAGAGGAAATAGTAACATCTATCATAAGTTTAATTAAATCATAGAAAAGAAGTATCAAGACTACCATATATACCACATCAAAGAGGCAAATTAAAAATAAATCTTCTCTTCATGATCTATCATAAATTTAAACAATCACATCATAACATATTATTGTTAGTGAATAACTAAATTCAGAATTACAAAAATAAAGAAAATAGTATTCTGTTTCCCCTGTGTTGGGGAAAAAACCTAAATAAATGTTGATGTGTTACTCTAAGTAACCTGAAGGAAATAAACTCTTTCACTCATATATAAGGGATATAAATAAAAGACCATACTGATGTTGTCCCAGGGGCGGAGCTACGTTGTAGCTTGTGGGTGCCCGGGCACCCACAAAAATCTGAAAACCCCACTATTAGGAACAAATTTTCACCATGTTTATTGATTAAATTTTTACATCCATAAGAGCAAGCCACCCCCCACTAATTTGATCTAGCTTCGCCCCTGTGACCTGTCCATACTATAATGGTATAGAATTGTGTTATAATTGGACTTATATGCAAATTTACAACAGCTCCCCAAACCAAACATCGAAGTCTTGACATGCACATAAAAATAATCATTCAACCACCCTACAGTAGTGGTATATGCCTCCATCTTAGCATGTCCTCTCGCCATAGCCCTAAGCTCATCGAGTCACTCTTCAACATTTTCACATTGAAAAGTTTTGGCATCACCATCACGTCGATTAAAAGGGAAACCAAACAAAATGTGTTCATTCCAACAATCATAAACTCAAATCTGGTAGCTTTTTAAGCAAATGGCTATAAAGAGCATCTCTATGAGATTGGTGCTGCACGGATCGTCTTGGAGGTCGACAACCAGGAGTTGGAAACTGTAACACTCTGGTGTTAAGCATGCATAATCATTTGCATTCTTAAGCATAAGCATCATTATGCATAGCATTAATGAAAAGAGTGATTGTCATTTCATGTATCATGCTTGATTATTCGAATTTTTCTTGCCTTTCACATGAAGTGCATATGTGGTATGAGTGTTTGGTGTTGGATGACCCTTAGGGTAACCTAGACATGTTTAGGACACCAAATGAACCTAGGTTTATGTTCATGGTTTTGGCTAATTAAGTTTTGTTGTCATGGTTGACCAAGGTGGACCATTAGAGTAGTTTTGTTTGACTGAATTGGAAATGATAGCTAGATTGCTTGCATGTGTGTGCACCCTAAATTAAGTTTGTAGAGAATTTTATAAGGAACAAAAGTTGTTTTTACCACTTTTCATGAAAATGCTTGGAAGGTGTTCAAAAATGTTGAAAAAGGGCAAAATTGGAGGCTGATTTTCCATTTTGGGAATTTTTAAAAGGTATTTTATTTGGATTTTTGTAATTCAAAATCTAGGCAGAATCTGGCAAAACTTCTTTAATATGAAATGTTCTACTCTTCAAAAGCTACATTTCATCTATTTTGAGTTTTTGCTAATTCGGCATAGTTTAAGAGTTATTAAGCAGCAAAGTTTATTCTGAATTAGTGAAAATAGCTTTTCGGTGACGGTTGGTTCCTGGCCGTCAGGGAAATCTCCGACCAGGAAAACGCCGTGGCCGCCCGCGGCAGCATGCGTCGGCCGCGTGGCGCTCGGGGTCTGCCGAGGCCGGGCTGTTTTGGCCGCGTGGGGCGCCGTCCAAACGCGGTCACTCCTTCACCCGCCCGAGCCCTCGCTCTCTCTCCCTCGGCCCCTCTCATTTTCTTCTCTGCCCGCCGCCGCGTCGCCCGAGCCCGCCTCGCCGCCGTTCCAAAATTCGTCGCCGCCGGCCGTGCATTCTCTCGATTGACCCCGCAATCGAGTGCGCCCGA
>CM041630.1:46072915-46107510 GCA_023333625.1 Bothriochloa decipiens | reverse complement strand
GCGGATTATGTGCTTGTGCTCTAATAAATTGGTCGGTTCTGTTACAGAAACCCTATTGAAGGACCCGGCATTCCTCTGCTCATCAATTGGAGGTCTTTGCTTTGATATCTTAGAGCTTGGCAGGAGTTTTAGCGAGTTTATAGTTAAATGGGTGTGTAGGGAAGAACACGGTGGCTCATGTGTGTCAAGCTACTGTGTCAGCTACCGAGCACTCTTTCTATTGGCTTGATCATGTGATCATGTACCGGATTGGCTGACCTCGGTTGTTGGCGGCCGATGATTGTACTCCTGATATGAATGAATAAGAGCTCGAGGATTACTCAAAGAATATGAGTTTTTCTTGTAAAACAATTCCCTATTTTGAGATTAAGAAAATCTCCTCCAATAATTTGGCAGAAAAACTCATAAAAAATAAAGTTACCAAATATTCTCTTCAACTCATAGGTTTCCACAATCAAGAGGCATTTCGTATCTGTTCCTCATCGAACCTTTTTTTGGAAGATCAGGGTAAATTGGACGCATGACTAATTTAAGAATTTAACAAACGAAAAGGTTTTGGGTGAGAAAATGGTAAAGAACTGCGGACACATTGTTTTTTCATACCATTATGTAGTGTCTTTGTGATGATCGATTGTCAACGTGCCAACACTTTGGTGCGTGGTTGGTTCGATGGTTTTGCTAATCCCTGACACAGGGTTATGTGTCGAAACGTGTCTCTTGGCTTATGTTGTGTAGGTGTGGAGTCCGGAGGTAGTGGCAACGGTCGGAAGAAGGTCAAGTAGGGCATGCCATGCCGACGGACCGGTGCGGTGAAGGGCGGACGCGAGGCTTAGACTGAAGGACCAGACGGTCGGGTGGCCAGCCTCGGTGGCTGACACTTGGGACATTGACAAGCGCAAGTGTACATGGCGGGGGATGCATACAAGGTACGCTATTCGCAGGCAGTTTGGTGGTTTGTCCTCAAAACTATCGGCGACGGTTTGTTGGTATTGCCTAAAGACCACCGATGGCGGGGTTTTGTGGGTTTGCGCCTCAAAACCCGGGCGAGGGTCCTGATGCGGACGGACGGCATGTGGCGGCATCGAGGAGATTGAGTCAGAGCAAGGCTACTAGTGAGAAGGCGCAGTGGCCGTCGGATCAAGAAATCAAGGAGTTGGACCATAACACCCCTAGGGTTGAAGTGGTGTGACTCATGTATCCGCAAAACTGTGATTGTGTAATAGCCCTGTTAAATAGGATGAGGGAGCACCCATCTCCCTCACCTCTTCCATTTGCAGTTTTCTCTTTCTTCCTTGTAGGTATCCCCCCGCTAGTGTTCTTGGTGAGAGAGAGGTCCATGAATTTGTAGAGTTACTGCTTGAACCAAGATCAAGGGAAAATAAGCCCCTAGTCCTCTCTGTTTTCTCCGAGAGTCAAGATGAAGTTGTGTTCTTTGTGTTCTTGATTTGTTCATCCTGAGCTTCTTTTTCCCCTCCTATTTTTGTGGCTTATTTCTTTGATTCGCGGGTGTTTGAGTTTATTTTTCTTGCCTTGATTTGTTCTAGGACATGAGAGGATCATTCCCACCGAAGGGTTTAAGCTAATTCCTCTCGAGTTCATAGATCGGGGCAAGAACATTTATAAGGCGAGTTCTTGGCGGTTTTCTTTTCCCCTTCATGATTTCTCTTGATTCTCTTCGAATTTTTTGCAGTTGGTTTCAATTCAAGAGAGATCGGGTTGATTTGATGAAGGAGACAATTTTCGGGGTGCTCTGTTTGTATTCGTGCGTGATTCGCGGATAGTTCGGGGCCTCAACCTCGGACAGTCCGGGTCTCGGGTTCGAGCAGGTCAGTTTCTGGAGTTTTCAAGATGTTTCTCGATTTTGAACTGCAGACAGTCCGGGCTCAATTCGTAGACTGTCCGCCGTTTATTTTTATTCAAAATTTAGTCTCTGGGGCAGTTTCGACAGTGTGTTATTTTTGACCTGTGGACTGTCCGCAGTTACTGTAGTGGACTGTCCGCGGTTATCCTGTCTATGCGGTTTTATTCGTTGCATGCCCGTTCGGTCTTCGATTTGCTTCCGGTTTGTTATGTTGGTTTTGTGGTGTGTCACTGTGTTTCTAGAGAACATCCACCCTCTCAATAGTGTCATAGTATCGTGTTTTGTATATTGCTTCTTGGGGTTAATTGCCGAGCCGAAGACCTAATGTTTCGAAAGAAATTTTAAGGCTCTCATTCACCCCTCTCCGGTCGCCATATCTGGTCTTTCAAGAACTAAAAAACTATTAAAAAAAGATTTGGTTGGTTAATTAGAAATTGTTTAGGATTGCTAATATAAAATTATTGGAGAGGGAAATAAATTGAGGTATCTTGCTAACTCGATAAACTTATTGGTTTAGCAAGTCAATTATTAGACGAGTTGCTCTTTAACACCACTAGGAGTTTCAGCTTAATAAGAATAGTGTTTCTTTCCTCATTTCAAGAGGTTACAAAAATTCCCATGCCAACATAATTAATGCATCCAAACATTAGAATCTTCTTTCAATATTTTTCTGAAAGAAGCTTAGTACAATCGTATGCCGGTTATTTAGCCTCTCTTAAATTTCTTTTCCAGGGTCAAATAACCTGATGAATAGAAAAATATCCGTAGTGAACGGCCGGGTCTAGTGGTGCCGCCCCGCTGGGACTCTCAGGCCGCTCTTCTCCCAAACGCAGTAGTTGTTGCCATGGGCGACGACGTGGAAGTCTGAGGGGATCAGGTTCCCGACGTCGTACCGTGACCCGATCTTCACGATAACCATGTCGTCGATCTTGGCGAGGTAGAGATCGCCGTCGGCGGCAAGGATATTGAGCATGCTCCCCGGGTGGATCCCGTTTCTTGACCTCAGCGCAGACAGCGCGCTGATCTCCTGCTTCAGGTTCCAGTCGAAAACATGGTCGTAGAACTGAATTACATACAGATGCAAAGGACAGTGTCAGTTCCATGGAGCTCATGGTGAATTCTGAATTGGTGATGATGGGGTTGTTGGGGATCGACTTACGATGCATGGAGTTCCTGTGTGCGTGAGGATATAGGCGTAGCCCTGCATGACCTTGTCGGAGGGGAATGGCCACGAGTTCTGCGTGGAGCCGGTGTCGTGGTTGTCAACAAATGTGACGGCCTGCTCCGGCAGCCAGCCGATCATCCCAGGCGCCTTGCCGTTGCCGTCCTTCATCCGCCACAGCTCGCCCTGGACGGCCGCCTGCAACACGCCCTTGGTCGTGAAGTCGAAGGCCGCGGCGGGGCCGCCCACCGCCTGTGCCCAGTTCACTAGCTCCTGCCTGTCGGCGTCCTGGTTGCTGGATGGCTCGCCGTTGCCGTCGTAATGCAGGGAGCTCCATATCTCGGCGACGACGAAGGTGGGGGCGGTGTTGTCGACGTACACCTTAGCGACGGCGGCAGAGTAGCCCTTGGCGAAGTCGAGGCGCCAGCCGTCGAAGCCGAGGTCGGACTTGAGCCAGTTCAGCCAGCCAGAGAGCTCCGCCTGCACGCGCGGGTTGAGGTGGTCGATGTCCGGAGCGGCGCCGAAGTCGGCTCCCGTGTCGCGGTGGCCGCGCCCGTTGGAGTATTGTGTGTCGTCGCTGCAGATCATGTCGGGGCCCCAGTCCAGGCGGCTGCCGGGAGTGCCGCCCTCGAAGATGCAGTAGATGCCGCGACTGTCCTTGTAGTCAGCGCAGCGGTGGTTGATCACGATGTCTGCGACGCACTGGATGCCCTTGGCGTGGAACGCCGCGATGAGCGACTTGAGCTCCGCGTGGGTGCCGTACTTGGACGCGTCCAGGTCGTAGAGGCGGCCCGGCATGTACCCCTGCGGCGCCACCGAGTGCGACGGCGGCGGGAGCCAGACGTGCGTCGCCCCCGTCGCGGCGATGTCGTCCACCCGGCCCCGGAGGTAGTTGTACCACCCAACTTGCTTCTTCCACGACTCCCAGTTGAACCCCTGGAAGAGGACCTAGGATTGTGCCAGCTGGGAGTCCAAGCAGAGCATCGCCAACACGAGGAGGCTGCACAGGGCAGCCGAGTGCTTCGCCATCTCTGCTCTAGTGCCTGTACTATACCTCCTTGCTTCTGTGCTGGTGTTCTAAACTGCAAGGGAGTCTTGTACTTGGCTGTGTGTGGAGAACCATGCCCGTGCAAGGGAATTTATAGGTTGCATTGTTTGGATCCGGGTGGCCGTTTGGCGCCGGCGGTTCGTTGTAACGGATCGATGTGCAAATTGCAACTTGAACTAACAAGGGATAAGCTCCGATGCTTGAAACGAGAGCAACGACATATGGATGATGTGCTATCGTGGCACATTTAAGAGGGGATAAAAAGGTGCGCGAGGTATTGTGCAGGGACGCGGCGAACGAGTATGGGTGATCCGTTAAGGGACGGATGCCTTTAGTTTTGGGCAACAATGTAGTGCTGCATCCATCTTTCGTTGCTGGCCAGTAGTGATAATCGGTGGTGGAGAGGTCAAAGCCAAAGTGAACGACGATCAGAACCATATACAGCCCTCACGCTTGAACTTCTTAGCGCTTACACAAATATTTATTAAAATACAAAAAAGATTGAATAATTTGACTTTCTAATCATTTTTGTATTTCTTTCTATTAAAATAAAAGAGCTCTGTTGTTTTGTAATTGATTGATTGAAATTCCAAACCTATATTTATAGGAAAATTATTGAATATTAATTATTTCATAAAAAGGAAATCCTAATGGATATAATGCCCTAAGTTTTAGAATGTCTTGTTTAAGTAAGTATTTTTTATTGAAATCAATTGTGGAATTGCTTTCTGAATTTCATTAACTATTTGAATCAAAATTTATCTTCTTTTTATATCCTCTCCATAACATATATATAATCTTATTAGCCATGCTACAATGTTTTCACTCACGAAAAAACATCAACGTTGCCATTTTCTCTCTGAAAAACTCAGTACTAATAGTACCTCTTTTTATTGATATATAGGAGTGAACATATAGGTAGTTCCTAAAATTGTCATGAGATGTCATCTAGACCCACAAGCTCTTAAAATATGTTTATAGATACTTGAACTTGTCTGGATACGTCATTTAGATCCACGAAATTGTAGAATTATACAAAAAAATGATTTTAAGTCCTAGACTTCTTGGGTGTTAGATTACTGAATGATTTTTTGGTGCAACGCTAGATTGTTTTATTTCAATTGAAGAACGGTTTTGTGTGCATTTTAGAATTTGTATACTTGTGTGCCATGTTACATTTATAGCGATTCAAAAAATGATGAACAAGTACACATCTTGGCTATGCCACTGTGAGGGCTAATTCTGAATTTGCACAGGCTCAGTTGGGCTTGAAATGGCACCGTGTTCTGTTATGGCCGGGCCTATTGCAGGAAAAGCACATCTTCTTGTTATGGACGGGCCTATGACAGGAAAATACTTTTTTTTTTAAAACATGACAGGAAAAAGACCTGTTCGGCTTCATTTCATTTGGGCTAGAAACCTCTGTTTCGGCCCATCTTATATCGAGTGAAGTCACCAGACCTAAATTTGTTGGCCCGACCTAGAAATTGCTACCTTCCTCCTCGTTTTGCCGGCCGTAGGGTCCATAAGTAGGCCCAGTTAAATTCAAGTTCCGTGTATCCAGAACGATTAAGTTCAATTTCATTCCCCCGATTCAAATTTTACTTATGAATTGCTTATGTCTATTTGACTGCCTCTATTTTCTACTCCAGTTGACAGTCAAGTATAATACCCGTCATCTTAGAGTATCAAACTCGCGTGTCCCTCGCGTGCCCGAGACAGTTTTATATTTTTATTTTTATTTTTATTTTTGATTTCATATACTCGGCAGTCTCGGCACTGACAATTAATTACGTCACTAGTACTAAATTTTTAGGTCAGCTTCACTTATAGTGATCGACCAAGTATTACAGAAGCTATGGAAATTATATTATTACCAGATCCTTTATACCAAGTTATCAACACAAGAACATAGGCATCCACAAGACATGGCATGCTGCAGTTGCTACGATGCTGATCAGCAAGGAGGTGAGGTCGCCAATGGACACGACACCAATAGACATTCAGTACACAGGATAATCTATAACTTTCTCGATATAAAGACACACTGATCTGTATCTGGCTTTAATTCGGTTACTCCCTCCGTCTCTAAATAAGTGTCGCCGTTGGTGTACGTGCCATAAGTTTGACTCGATTTGTAGAAAATTTATGTAATATTTATATATCTCTAGATAATTTTGTTAAAATTAGATTTAAAGATCTTTCCGATGATTCTAATTACGTAGCATAAATACTAATATATTTTAATATAATTGTCAATAGTTCTTTCTCAAAAAGCGAGAACGATACTTATTTAGGGACGGAGGGAGTAGACTGGCATAAGGACGGATGGTCTCTCTTTCCCCTAGCTAAGGTTTCTGGTTGAATATATGGTAGTGTGTCCATAGAAAATAAGCTACAAATTGTCTCTTACTAGTCCGTTTCAATTTGCAGTTCATTTGATTTTTTTACCCCAAGTTTGACCATTCGTCTTATTTAAAAAATTATGTCAAATATTATTTTTTTGTTATAGCTTGTTTTACTAACAAAGATCTTCAATAATAACTTAAATTTAATCATATTTGTACAAATTTTTTTGAATAAGACGAATAAATAAAGTTGAGGTTAAAAAATTCAAATAAACTAAAATTTAAAACGGAGGGAGTATAAGTTATCGTTTTAATTTTACTAGTTGGTTGCATAAGATTCTTTATGAATTATCTAAAAACTTAGACACGTAAAGTATAAAAAGTCAGTCATGGTAGAATATTTTTCTCTCACAACAAAACAACATCAGCCGACTTATCAGCCACAGAAACTATCAAGCGAACAAAGGCTTAGTTTTTTTTTTATATACTCAACATACTTGCCCAGCCCCTATATCTAAATCTTAGCCGCTCGATAAGAGTTTTATCTAGAAATTAATAACCTCTTTGTGGAGGTGGAGGCATGAGGATTCTATACGACTCCGCCTACTAGGAATCAAATTCTGGTGACCATGTTTCATATTTACACGTGAAGGCATGATTTACACATGTACTGCATTTTTTGTTCAGAGAAACAACATGACATTTCATACCACGCACACAAGGTAGGACATGTACGGCCTCTATTTTCTACGGTAGGGTTGGCAGCTGTGTAATTTAGCTTTTCGGGTTTTGCGTCATAGGAAACATTTAGCAATATTCTTATTTTCAGCCCATCATGTTTTTTTTTTTAAAAAAGAAGTACCAGGCTCTGCGACAACGCACAGCCAAATTCTTACATGTATAGTTTTCAGCTTATCATCAACTGATCGCAGAATAACAGAAAAGATAACACAAATAAGAGGGATTTTTTAAAAAAACAAAGTTTATATTTTTTGATATCCATTCGTGGTGAAAACGTCAAAAGCAACTATCTCCAAAGCTCTGATCATCGAATGGACGCACTACATTGTATCTCTTTAACTGCGTGCCCAATAAAAGAGCTGGCCAATGTTTGCGGCTGGTGTAGTTTGATCTTTGCTTACCCGTGTAATCCTGAGCTAACTGCCGGCTGTCTCACGTTTTGCATGGAAAGCAAAGCACATAAACATGGCAGTGACATTTGACGTGTTGTTCTTGGCACTAGGCGGTGCCACGGTGCAGGGTCCATGGCCCCTGCATTCTTCGGAACCTACCACTTGGCCGGCGTTGCACTCGCCATCGGTCTCTGTTCCAAAAGATCGATTCTCACTTGCTACTACCCAACAACTTCACCGCACTGAAGGCTATGGGCATTACATTCTCCGGGTGCCTAACCAAAAACCACTTTTTTGCGATCCATCATCTATGCCCTTACGGTGCGTCGTCGTGGAAAGCAACCTCGCCACCATTTCTGGCGCGCCACCGTACCGCGCGCGCATGAAAATGAACACCTACGACAGGCCAATAGCATGCACACGGGGCGCCACGGCACGCCGGTGAAGATCTCTATCAGGCAGGCGCGCTAGCTCACGCAGAGATCTCCCGTGTCTCCGCGCCACCCGCCTCGGGATTCCTCGTGATGGCGACTCGATCGTCCATGTCAGGGATCGCGGCCGGCCGGGCGCGAGTTCCAACCATTCATTTCAAAGGCGCAGCTCGCCGCCGGGCTACGTGTGGAACGCGGGTGCACCTTCTTCCTTGTTGATCACAGGGGGCTCCATTTGTCCTCGCTGAGTCGTCGGCACTTGGCAGTAATGTTCTAGTAACAAGCTTACGATGCAATGCTATGCGATGCATGGTGGCAGATGTAGCAGTAACCGGACAGAGCGAGCTCCCATTCCGAGCAGTAGGTAGCTTAGCTCTAGGGTGAATCTTTTCTAGCCCGTGGAAAACTACGAGGTTCATTTCCGATCGACGACGAAAAGGAGATGCTGATCGAGACGACGAAGAGGAAGAAAACTTCGCGAGGGCTAGCTGGCCAGCCAAGCGCGGCGCCGTACAAGACGACCGGCCACGCGGATGAGGTCTAGAAAACGCTGCTCCAGCGACGGCGGCCGGGAACAGGACAAGGACGATTCGGTCGATCAGAACAGTATCCCTTTCGGGATTCCACGATCGATCTCAATTGGAATGTGTGGTTATCTTTCCCAACGTATTGTTCCATCATATCCGTCTCTTTTAATTTATTGGTATGATATGTTGGCTCGATCTGTTTTCGGCTGTCAAATTCAGACATGGATATGCATATGCCACTACTGCGGATATCGTTGTCCAGGCGTGGGTGTGATATGATGAATGCCGATCGAGGTTATTCGCTCGCTTTTTATCGATCCCCCCGATCCGCGCGCAATATGCTCTCGTTCGCCATCGCTGATCATGCATTTCGCGTCGTTCCTGGTGCCACGCGTTGCCACGTATGTAACGGGCCTAGGTCTTCGGATCCTAAGCGTGCCAGCGGGAGGAGGAAGCGACAGCACAGCTATAATCCAATTCATTTCTGTATCCATGCATACAGCAATGGCATCCTCGAGACTTTTGAAGCTGAAACCGGCGGATGGGTATGGCTTATTAGTTCGGATGAAGATTCGCAAGCACAAAGCTGTCCGCGACATCTCTATATTCTCCTCTTTCGCCATCGGATCGGCTGCCGCCTTGCTTTAAGTGGACGCAGGCAAGCAGCGGCGCACGACGCGAGTTTTGGAAACCAGTCAAACCACCACCCCGCTCGCCGCCGGGGAAAATACATTGGATTCTCACGGTCGTGTCACGCTCACGCACCGATCCAACGCGCCTTAATGCCCAGCTAGCATTATATTCTCGCGCGTGGTGTCCTTATATGAAATGCATGGAATGCGAAGTGCTCAAATATCTCTACTGTATTGGCCGTATACGATACGACCGTGCACATATAATGCGACGTGCGTGGCCGAAGCGTCCCGCCGTGTGGTTGCCCTTGCAGCTTATACTGTGAATCGACCGCGGCGATAGGGAGATGGTTGTGGTATTTGTATCACCTATCACATATTCTTCTGATAAGGTATCATCACCTACGTATCACATATGTGGGTGTGCACTGTGTGGAAGCGGGAGATACACATACACGCGTGCGCGCATCTATTTTGGGGGATGCAGAATTAATCGTGGATCGCGTGGAGGGACGGATATGATGTGGATTTATTTTGTCGGCGCGGCGTCTCCACACAAGGTGTGCATGGTCGTGTACGAACCGGAGCCAGTTGTGCACCGGTACAGCCTGTGTGAGGGTGACCAGAACGGACGATTGAATGATCCGCTCAGTCTCAGACGACACGAAGATACATTGTTAGGACTAGATAGAAGAGCTTATCTGATGAAGAAATAAGGGGGTCGTTAGCGGACGTTTGACAAGAGTGTGAATGGCAACCTCAATGACATGGAAGCTATTGGTAAGGAACAAATGCAATGCAAAACGTACATGATGAACGGAAAATGTTGAATAAATATATAGACCAGATCAATCATGGGCCATTCTCGACATGACCCGATACAATAGAAGAAAACCAACCCAAAGTAGAAAATTACAAAAAAAAAAAAAGAAATGGCTAGCTCAACCCTGCGCAACCCACAAGTGCGTCACTTTGGCCTCGAGGTAAAGATTTTGACCCATTTATGCCTTGCCCAACTAAAGCCAACCTGGCTTGGCGTTTTGATCAAGCCTACTTCAAGTGTCATCAATAAGACAACAAGTCCTTTCAGTGCGTTTACGTTGCACTATATATGTAATTCTTAAAAAATGCTCTCAACTGATATCTTTGTAGCATCATATACACATTACCTTCCGTAGGAATCACTATTTGATGTTATAATCGATGTACAAGAATGTCAATGGGTATCAATGTTTAAATAATCGGTATCACCTTAAGTGATTCAATCACTTCTTGCACACATTTAGTGGCAGCGATCTACACCTTGTGGATTTGCAACTAACATGTGCTCAAGTCTATCTTTTGTAGTCACTTTTCGTGAAGGGAGAATTTGGTGTATGACCCTGGAAAAACTGCCTCGGTGTATGGCCCTTTATTCGAATTTGGCTCTATGGTGGCCCTAGAAAATATTTCTTTGGCTCTATGGCCTTTTATCTGTTTTGGACAGCTAACGGTCGTGTTAAGTAATAGGTAAAAAAGCTGTTTTACCCCTGGCATAATTAAGCATTTTTTTTATTATTACAAAAGATGTGCCGTCACCAAATTAAAGTGGACATGTCGTATGTCAAAAAATAATGGTCATAGAAAAATTCGTCAAAAATCATTGATGAATGTTTTTAAAAAGCTCAGTGCTTAACTTTAGTTGTTTGATTTTGTGTTTTACACCTAATATAACAGTCAAGGCCCATATATGGAAACATATATAGAAAATAAGTACTATTAAACAACATAGCCGGTAGTTTTCCTTACATTTTGGGGTGCATCCACATCACATCACATCTTTTCTTATTGAAAAGCTTTTTTTACAAATATTGAAAAAGCCACCGCTGCTCTAGTTCCTCGGGTAGCAGCCGTCGTCACTGCCTCTCCGGTGAGGTGGTTGCAGCTAAGGTCGAGCTGCCGCAATACTGCGAGGCTGCCGAGTTCCTTGGGGATCCCGCCAAAGAAGCCGTTCTGCGAAAAGCTGAGCACGCGCAGGCTGCGCAGTCCGCCCAACGTCACTAGAATGGATTCCTGAGGCCAGAGTTGAACTTGAGCATGATCCGCTCGAGCGAGGAAGATAGCGCGTCCGTGAACAATGCGGGCAGCAGCTCAACTCCGGTGCCCTGGTGGTCATCGCCGCCGAAGCAACCGAAGATGGAGAGCATGCAGAGGTGCGTTAGGCCCCGCGGCGAGGCGGGCGTTGATCCTGGCCCCGGTCCTGCAGGGTGGGGTGACGACGTCGGGCCCGAAGTGGATTCGTATGGGGTGGATCATGCGCGTGTCGTCGAACGCCACCTCGCAATACAGGCCCAGCCACGACGTGTTTGTGCAGGGCCGAGGGTGGAGCCGCGGCCACGTTGGGCCATTGAGGAGGTCAGCCATCTCCCAGAAGATGGTCGCTGGCTCCGCCCGTGGCAGCTGCAGTGTCGGCATGTCCACTGCCACGGGCACCGAGCCTGCGGGCGTGGCGTGGAAGCTCCGTCCTAGAGGGCTGGCCACCGGGCTAGAGGGGGTTGGCTGCTGCGGAGCCGACCGTGTCGGGCAGGCCACACGCGAACCAGCCCTAGTCGCATGTGCTGCACGATGAGAGCGTCAGCGTCTCTAGGTCGACGAGAAGGGATAGGGTGAGGGCGACGTAGCATCGTAACGGGAGAACTAGGTAGCGGCGCCGGCTCTGCCGGTATGGGCGGCGGCGGGCTTGGAAGCTCCGTCCTAGTGGGATGGCCACCGGGCTTGAGGGGCGGGCTGCTAGGGGTGCTAACCACACCGGTCTGGCCACGCGTGGATCGGCCTTGGCCGCACGTGCTGCGCGATGAGAGTGACAGCGCCTCTGGGTCGGCGAGTAGGGACAAGATGGGGGAGAGCTAGGTGGTAGCGCTGGCTCTGCAGGCGGGGGCGATGGCGGCGAGACTTAAATGTCCTTGTTTGGTTTTGGTAATTGAGTTAAAACTTTTGTTGGACTAATATATGTTGATGTGAGAATACACAGGAGATCAATCCATAGGTGAATTGAGTGAAGGAGCTCATTGTATATGAGACATGAGATGAAGTCATGTGACCAATATGGAGAAGATCGAGATGAGGCTTGTCTCAATGGATCGGTTGCAAGTGTGGAGGGCAAGTTGAAGGCTTTGGAGTGATGGACCGCAAGGCAGTGAAGCTTTAGCAAGACTTGAGGCCGATGGACCGACAAAACGGTGAAAAGCAAGTGAGGTTAAGATTGATGAACCAATATGGTGATATAATGATATATATATGAAGTGGATCGTATTATTATTGATTGTGATAGGTCGGTGCATGTGTTGCATCAATAATTGGAGGAGACAGAATGAAATGTGCAAGTTAAAGGTATAATCTATAGGGCATTTTATTTCACCAATCTAAGTTGAGTATAAAAATGCTTGACCAGATTTAAGATAGATAGTCATACTATAAAGAGGAAAAATCTTTTAGTTACAATGATTATCTAGTACCACTAAGTGTGAGCCTCATGTGCATATGCATTGAGCTTAGTGACATGGTGAGGTGCAAGATAAAGGACTTTCAAAATGATTAAAAAATGCTAACTCGCACACGTGGCATGTTGGAACACTTGGTAGAGTTGAGCACATTTGAAAAGGCTTTGAAGATGAAGTTTGATGGAATTAGATAGCTCTCCAGATAAGCTTTCCAAAATTTTTGAGATCATAGAAATTGGAGTGAAGAGTTAAAATTTATGGGCGTTTTAGTGAAGCCCATCCCAGAGGTCTCCTTGTTTCTCTAAAATGTTTTTTTAGGAAATCCAAGACCTCGTCCAGAGCTCTGGTGACCTAAATTGGATGTCTGGTTTGTGCTCTAATTTTTTTAGAGATTCGAGATCCTCTACCAGAGGTCCGATTAGCAAACCAGATGTCTGGGTTCTGCTCTAAAATTAAAGGGTGAGAGCATACACCAGAGGAGCATGTGAGGAGCCAACAGTTTGCTTCATAAAGAGCTGTTGGAGGAGTGTAGAAGTGGGCCTAGGCTCATTTGGTGTGTAGGAAGAGAGGGTTGGCTGGTGGAAAGGATACAATTGGCTTCCTCCTCCTTCTCCCTTACCCCTTGGCTCATTCTTGCACATTTGGGGCCAGGTTTTAGGTTCCTCTTCCTCCTGTCCCTCTCCTCTCTCTATGGATATGTGAAGAAATTCTTGAAAGAAGAGTGAGTGCCTTTTGCGGGTGTCTATGAGAGGTTAAAGATCCACCTCCTACCCTTCCTCTCCCTCTTGAGCATGGTGCTAATTTGAGTGAGGGATGAGATCCTAGTGTGTGTGCATTTGGTGGCACTAGGAATCCTTGTGATTCAAGGAGTTCTTGTTACTCTTGGTGATTGCCATCACCTAGACGAATTGGAGCTTGTGACTCCGTGGAAGCACATGAGAAGATTGAGCGGTGCTCCAAAGGAGAATTTTTGAGGGGGTTGTGCTCACTCTACGAGTATCAAGAAGAGCAACTCTATTGGATTGCATGTGCCATTGAGCTACAACGCTTGTGGGATGATTGTGCAGCACCCAGATGTAGGTTTAGCATGGAATGCCAATTAGCGTGTGAACCACAAAGGTGTTGGTTGAAACATCGAGGACTTAGCTTGATGGCAACCAATGCAAGTGAACCTCATAAAAATTTCTGTGTCAACATTGTCTTCGTCTCTTCTTGGTGGTTTGCATTCTACATACTCTAGCCTTGTATTTAATTAATTTCATATATATCTTGTGCTTGTATAGTTGCTCTTGTAACTAGTTTTGTTTTAGTAACTTGCTAGTTGCCTTCATGCTTGTGTAGCTTGAAGTAGTCCCTTTATCTTTCCTAGCTTGTGTAGTTAAGTAAGTTGAGATCTTGGATTTGGCTTGTGTAGCCATTGTCCTTGAGAATCTAGTGACCTTAGATTGGCTTTGTGTCTTTTCTCATTAGAATTGTGTAGGTGCTCCCGCTTGCTTGAAAGTACTAGTTGCTTAGGTTTTTATAATCTTGCAAGCTAGAATTCAGTAGGAGAGCACTAGCTAGCTTGGCACCTTACTTATTCTTTAGGATCTTTTATAAGGTGCTTGTAGAGTTATAGTTAGAGGGGTGAAAGTCTTGGCTAGGCCGATAGATTCAATTTCACATTTGTTTCGGTTAGCCGATGTGATTAATTTTTTAAAAACTATTCACCCCTCTAGTCCGCCATCTTGACCCTTCAAGAGCCTACTTGCTAGTGAGGTTAGTAGCGGCGGCACCATCGTCCATGGGGCATTAGTTTTTTCATCAAAGAGAGGAAGGCAAAGACCTTTGGGTCAACGCAGAGGCCTATGCGTGTGGAGGGTGAAGGAGTAACTAACAGACAACCCTAATAGAATTGATTTATTTAGTGATCATGTCATGCATTCCAACATTTTAGATAGCCTAGGGGTACGGTTCACAAAATAATGTCTGAGGGCATTTGTTGCCCCTACTTGTTGTTTAGTAAATACTAGCCTCTATCGTGGGAAGATAAAGAGAACATCTCCTCCCAAATTCCCTATAAAAGGGTAGAGGGACAGGGGGAGCGAGGGAGGCTTTCCCTGATCACTACTTTAGCTCTAACTCTTCCTCTCATCCTTCACTCTCTCTCTCTCTTGTTGGTTAAACTGATAGTTATATTGATTTTCATAGTGATATATGAGAGTAAATTGATAAACATTATGAGTTACTTAGGCTATTGTTGGGTAATGAAATTTTGCATACAAGAAAGGTGAAAACAATATAGCGGGTTGCAATTGTATTTCATTCTGTCTCAAGAACTTACACCCTAGGGGGTATTTATAGGCCTCCCTGGCTTCGCTATTCGAGAAATCTTACATAATCAGCTATGAACTTCCTATACATTCAACTAGAAGGCACATTGGCGAAGTAGTGAAACATACTTTGCCCCCTCCATGTTGTCTTTTTATGCAACTTTGGTCTTGGTCATGATTTCTTAACTTAGCTGGCAACTTCACAAAGTCTTCACGCAAAGTTGCTATCAACTTTGTTGGTCCTCAAAAGTATAGCGAAGTCATCTTCGCCGGAGAACTTGAAACATGTAGAAAACATATATATGAAGTTTGAAATAATCTCAGCTAAGTTGCCATGTTATCTTCGCTGAGTGCCTGAGATGCGACGAAGTCATCTTCGCCAGTTAATCTTGGAACATACGAAAACATACAAGCGAAGTTGTAAACAGTCATGGCGAAGTCATCTTCATTATCTTCGCTGGACATGTTAGTATCTCAAATATTTGTAATAAAATGTTTTTCTCCAAAGTTTGGAAAGGATGTTTGAATGTCAAAGTTGTTCCCCAACAGTAGCCCCTCGCGGGCGAAGGCCTACTCCAAAGGTCTGAATCCCGCAAAGTTTATATGAAACTTTACCTAACAAACGCAATCCAAACTTTGAAGTTGGCCTATTTGAATTTTGAATCTAACGACTAGCTTTGACCGGTTGACCAGGCACTGTCTATAAATAGCGAGGCATCCCCCCTCAGCGGCTATCGTTTTCAGGAGAGGGGAAACTCTGTCGAAATTTTTCTTGAGCTCTGAAGTTTGAGTTAACTTTTCCTGATGTTTTGCCATTGTGTTCGCCTGGTCTTAAATCTTTGCTTGAAGTTTGAGTCACGTCTTCGCTAAGTTTTGTTCCTTTAACTTTTCATTTTTGCGATTTTGTTGAATGATGTCCCTGATATTTGGTTTTTATAGATGTCTTCGCGAGATTTACAAGATCAGCTTCAGTCTCAGGAGAGTTCCAAGACCGAAGAAGATAAGGCTCAAATGGATTCTGACGAAGAGGGCCTAGAAGGCGTTGACACGTCAGTTGAAGATTTGGTGAAAGATGATGAAGGTTTTAGCTTAACTTTTGGTAAGACTTTATTTGAAAAGAGTCAACTTGATGAGATGGTTCGGTTGAGAATTGTTGAACGTGATCAAGTGAGGATTCCTGATCCTATGGAGACCAACCCGAAGCCTCATCCTGACGAATGTATTGTGTACCGGGATTTGTTTACTGCTGGACTTCGCTTCCCCTGCCAAGACTTCATTGAAGATGTGTTGAAGGCTTTCAATATTCAAATGCACCATCTGACTCCAAATGGTGTGGTTAGGCTGGCTTAGTTTGTCTGGGCCATTAAATCTCAGGAGGCTAATGCAGATATTGTGGCTTTTTATGAACTTTTTGAGATGCATACTCAATTCAAAGAATTTATGCTTGAAGGGTGGGTGATCACTAAGTATTTTGCTTGTTCAAGTTTCAAGACGGCTCGCAATGCCGTTCAAGTTTCTTCGGCAACTAGGAACAAGTGGGGTACTGGAGATTGGTCAAGATTTTGGTTTTATCATAAAGTGCCCATGGTTGAGGAGCGGGACCCTATTACGAATAAGATGGTGAAGAAGTATCCAATGGCTACTAGAATGGAGATTGAGAATTTCAAACTATCTCCGACTGTTCCTTCTTCCATGATTTCATAGACTGCTGTGAAGGCGCACAAGGGTACAACTTCGCTGCAATGTGCTAGGGATCTGGTTGAGGAGTATGCTGCTGCTAAAATTTGGCCATTGAGAAAAGGATGGTCTTTTCAACGTTTTCATCCTAAGAAGGTCCGGGGTATAAACTACAAGTTCCCGGATAACGATTTTCATCGCCCGAGGACATTTCTTCTGATGAAGAATTTGTGAAGTCTGTGGAAAGCTGGGCTAAGGATTTTCTTGGCAAATATGTGCTGAGCGAGAAGAACAATATTGATAAGGTTCTTGGGAGCGATTATAAGTGCTTGAATAGAGTCTTTGAAGTTGCTAATGTTGAATATGGCGATAGGCCTCCTCCTGCCTATGCCCGTGAAAAGAAGCAAGGTAAAAAGGAGACTGCTATTTTGAAGAAATGCAAGTCTGGTATTTCTAGCAAAGTTGTTGCTAAGAAATTAAAGAAAAATCAAAGTCCTTCTATTTTGTTGGATGCTAAAGAAATTGATGCTGTGCTTGAATGGAGTTTGGATATGGAGGGGAACTTGGTTTCTGATGTCGGTGCTGGTGGTGAAGGTGTTGCTGAGGTTGTCAGAGGTGATGGTGATGGTGGTGATGTTGGTTTTCCTGTTTCTCGAGATGCTGAGGATGAGGTGAGGAAAATTTGTATGACTTTCTCTTCTAGTGGTTTGGCTCCACTGTTACTTACTCCACTTAACAAAAACTTACAGAATTTACAAGCTCGTGGTGCTTCTGCCGGTGGTTCTGGCGAAGTTGGTGCGGAAGCTAGCTTGGTTTCTGAGAAATAGATTCAAGCTAGGGATTTCCAGGAAGTTGGTGGTTCGGCTTCGCCGTGGCCTGATGCTGAGGCTTCTTTTGCTGAGCCAGTTAAAGAAAATATTGAAGCTGGGAGAACAACTTCGGTTGAGAACCCAGCTATAGTTGAAGCTGGTGAAGTTGGTGTTCAGAATATGCCGAAGAAAGCTGGAGGCTCTAGAGCCTATTCTATCAATCTTGAAGATAGCAATGATGAAGTTTTTGATGACGTTGTCAATGATGACTGCTTGGCGCACTTAACCAGTTCTACTATCCATGTTGAGAGCGAAAAAGTATTGAATGCGATTTGGGTGAACGTGTTTCTACTGATAAGTACTGGAATTTTATGTTTCTTTTTTATTTGAACTATTTTGTTTTGTTAACTTTTATTTTTTTTGCAGAAACTATCTTTCCTCATGCACCGTCTGCTCCTTGAAAGCAAGTCGATTTGAGCAAGTTTGGTGGTCATGAACCCATCACTCCCGTTATCCTCATTGATGGCAAAGGGGAGGTTTCTGAAGCTCTCAAGCGTGGGCTGGCATTTTGTCAAGAGAAAAGTTTAGGTCTTGACAGTTTCAAATTTATTGGTGTCAGGGCCGATAAACTTCGGATGATGCCTCGCAGTTCTGAGGTTCAACTGTCGAAGTGCATGGACGAGGCTTTCACTATGCCTGACGCGGAGCTTGAGATATCCAAGAAACCCTTGCTCGAGGTTGCTGATGCTGGGCTGTCAATGATGTATAAGGTTCTCTTTTGATGAGGGGTTTGCGAACTGGGCTAGAAGAAAGGGAGAAAAACTTTGCCCTTCACGAACGTGACTACCAAGCTGAAATTAAGAATCTGAAGAAACAACTTGCTGAAAAGGAGAAAGAGAGAGATGACGCTGTGGATGCTCATAATGTGTTGGAGGGCAAACTTATCAGTGCTCTTGCTCAAGTTGAGGAAAGAGATGATGTTATCAAGAGGATTGAGGAGGAAAAAGAGAAGTTGAGGGAAGATGTGAGGCGTGTTGAGAGAAGAATTGCGGATCAGGATAAGTCTTTCTTTGACAATTGCAATCGCATTTGGGAGCTTTGCTTCGAATGTTATGATAAGTTTGGGGCTAGACCTGGAGACAAGTGTTGGGATCTTGGTGACCGGACGGTTTTTTTAGTTGGCTTTGCCGCCAATATGAGGATCTATCCCAGGTCATGGAGACCGCTATTGATATTGGTGCTTTCTACTCTGCTCGTGCTTTGTTTCATCTGATGAGACAAAGCCAGGATCCATTGTTTACACAACTTTGTGATGCAAATTATAAGTTCCCTTCTATGAGCGAACTGACCAACGTGATGAAGGCGACACAAATATTGTGCAACAAATATCTCGAGCAGTACTGGAGGTCAGGTGGTCGAGTCCAATGTTTTGGCAAAGCTAGAGAGAAACTTCAGAGGGTAAATTTTATACTTGCTTGCTTTTGTTTTCTTTTGTGCTTTGTATCTAACTTTTCTCTCTTTCTGTATCAGCAAATCGCAAAGGAGGTGGAAGCTGCTCGGAGGGAGGCAGAAGAAGCCGCGAAGACGGAAGTTGGTGCTGGAGGTCGAAGCGGTGCCAGACCCAGCGATGTTAGTGGTGGTCATCCTTAGGCTGTAGCTGCTTTTTTATTTTGTGAGATGAGGGATTTTGAGATACAATGACTAAGTTATGGTCTTTGTAAGATATACACTTGGTGAGTGTTTGACTGTCTGTCCGTTCTGCACAGGTTCCTCATGGTGAGGCTGCGCAGGATGTCAAAGACATTGTTCCGTTGTTAATGTGTAAAGATGACTTTGTTTTTGAGCCTGCCGAGTTTTATGGTTTTCGCGCACAGTGCGATGGCTGTGATGTCGATGAATTTCTTGCTCGTAAGTTTTGCTCGTTGTCATTTTTTACTTGAACTTTTTTGGTGATTTTATCTTACAAGTCTTTTATAGACGTAAACAAGCGATGCCGTAGCGTCCGGCCTCCTAATTGCTGAGTTTTTGACTTTACGGGCTTTGCGCAGGTAAAAGTTTAACGTGTGGGGTTTGTTTTTTCTTCTGTGGTTGCTCTTGTTTTCTAACCTCTTCTTCTTATAGTCATCTGAGTCAAGTACTTCACCGGCGAGTGTTTGTGAGGACTATTTACGCCGTGAAGCGAATGAGATTATAGACAAAATTATGAGTGCCATACTTGATGATGCTACCGAGGTAGTTAGTTCTCGGGATGACTAATTTGGCAAACATATTTTTGTAATTTCAAAGGTTGTATTGTAAGGCATCTTGTGTTGCAAAGTTTGTGAGTTTTCCTTCGCTTGTACGGCTAGGTACAAAATAAATACTTTGAATTGAATTATGTATGCACTTTGTATAGAAACATGTGATCGAGAACTTACCTTAGTAAATTTTAATATGTTTCCCTTCTTTTTTGTCCGAAGTGGACGCGTGCACTTTGCTTGGGAACTTGAAGCGTCTTCGACGCGTGCGCTTCCTTAGAAGCTGAAAACATTTATCCTTAGTGAAATAAAATAAAAAAATTTACCTTAGCAAATTTTGAAATGCCGTCGCTTCTTTTTCGAGCGAAGTGGACGCGTACACTTCCTTAGAAGCTGAAAATATTTCACCTTAGTGAAATAAAGTCAAAAAATTTGCCTTAGCAAATTTTGAAATGCCATCCCTTCTTTTTCGAGCGAAGTGGACGCGTACACTTCCTAAAAAGCTGAAAACATTTTACCTTAGTGAGATAAATTCAAAAAATTTACCTTAGCAAATTTTGAAACGTCGTCCCTTCTTTTTCGAGTGAAGTGGACGCGTATGCTTCCTTAGAAGCTGAAAACATTTCACCTCAGTGAAATAAAGTCAAAAAATTTTCCTTAGCAAATTTTAAAACACCGTCCCTTCTTTTTCGAGCGAAGTGGACGCGTACGCTTCCTTAGAAGCTAAAAATATTTCACCTTAGTGACATAAAGTTGAAAAATTTGCCTTAGTAAATTTTAAAATGCCGTCCCTTCTTTTTCGAGTGAAGTGGACGCGTACGCTTCCTTAGAAGCTGAAGACATTTCACCTCAGTGAAATAAAGTAAAAAAATTTGCCTTAGCAAATTTTTAAATGCCGTCCCTTCTTTTTCGAGCGAAGTGGACGCGTACGCTTTCTTAGAAGCTGAAAACATTTCACCTTAGTGAAATAAAGTCAAAAAATTTGCCTTAGCAAATGTTGAAACGCCATCCCTTCTTTTTCGAGCAAAGTGGACGCGTACGCTTCCTTAGAAGCTGAAAACATTTCACCTTAATGGATTTTGAATTGGATAAGTTAGCATTTTTTAGATTTAATAAAATGTTGATGCTAACTTAGTTTTGCAAAATTTGTGCCGATGTTAGAGTATATGTTGGATATACTCTTCGGCATTTATACTTTTGGTTGTGCAGTGTAGAGACATATTTCTGGGGAAACTGCTTTCTCATTTTATATTTCATGAGGTTTACAAAGAGACTGCCTCGTTAAAAAAGCACTCACCCTGCGAAGGGTTTCCCCAGAGTAGAAAAAGAGTGCAGCTCGGTTATTGTTGCAAGAACATAAATTTAATTAAAGGGAAAAATCTACTTCTATTTCTGCTGAAAAGTAGACTAATCTTGCAGTCTTGTTTATGGATAATACTTGTGGAGTGCTTCTATGTTTCAAGTGTGACTGAGTTCCTCGCCTCTAAGGTTTGCTAGATGATACACACTTTCTTTTTTTGTTCTTGTGACGATGAAAGGGCCTTCCCACTTTTGTTAGAATTTTTCCACTGTGGCTTCATCTCTTTTTCTTTTTAGGACAAGATCTCCTAATGCTAACCCTCTTGGCTTGACTTTTTTGTTGTACCACTTCTGTGTTTCAAGCTGGTACTTCTTGATATTCTTGAGTGCCTCATTTCTTTCTTCTTTGAGCAAATCCTTGCTTGTTACTTGGTCTTCTTCTATGATCATTTGAACATTTGTTCTTGGACCTTCGTATTTTATCTCTTCGGGGGTCATTGCTTCATCTCCATAAAGTAACTTGAATGGAGAGAAATCTGTTGGCCTCGATTTTGAAGTGTTGTGAGACCAGATTACTTTTGGTAATTCGTCGACCCACTTTCCCTTTCTGAGGTCTGTTAGGCACTTTGAAATTCCAGTGCAAATTATCCCATTTGCTCTTTTGACTGCTCCGTTAGACTGTGGGTGTTTTACTGACGCAAAGCAAAGTTTGATTCCAATTGAATGGTAGTATTCTCTGAAGTCTTCACTATCAAACTGGGTTTCATTGTCTACAGTGGTGTGTCTTGGGACTCCGAATCTGCATATGATGTTTTGCCATAGGAATTTTTTCATTGTATGAGAAGATATGTTTGTGATTAGCTTCGCTTCAATTCACTTGGTGAAATATTCGACTGCGACTATTGCGTATTGGTAGTTGCCTTGAGCTGGAGGTAACTTTTTGACTATGTCGATTCCCCATCTTGTCAGTGGCCAAGTTGGTTCAATTAGTTGAAGGTTTATTCCTGGTGCTTTAACTTTGCTTGCTACCATTTGGCAATTGTGACAAGTCTGAATGATTTCTTTGCTGTCACTTTGGGCAGTTGGCCAGAAGAACCCTTGTCTAAAGACTTTTCCAACTATTGATCTAGCCCCGGCATGACATCCACAGATTCCATCGTGTATTTCTTTCAATAGGTTTTTCTCATTTTCTCTCGAGATGCACTTTAGTAGTGGTTGGCAAACTCCTTCCTTGTATAGTTCTTCGTTGATGATTTTGTAGCTTCTGGTCTTTTGCTTCATTCTTACTTCATCAACTTCGTTTTCTGGCTCATAGAATCCTTTGAGGAATGCGATAATTGGAGCCCTCCAATCTTCGCTTTCTATGATGTGTACTTCTTTTGGTTGTTCAACTTTCATTTTTGTTGAGGCTTCGGTGATGGTTTAGAAGAATACTTCTAGTGGTAACTCTAACTTTTGGGCAGAAGCTTTTGCAATTTTGTCTGCATCTGTATTGTCATTTCTTGATATACTTTTCACTGTGAATCCTGCGAAGTGTTTTTCTTGGTCCCTCAGTAGCTGGAGATATTTTGCTAGTTCTGGATCTCTTGCTTTGTAATTTTTCTCTATATGCCCAACCACTACTTGAGAATCTGTCTTGATTATTAGCTTTTGGATTCCCATTGCTCTTGCTTTACGAATTCCTAGTAATACTGCCTCATATTCTGCGATGTTGTTTGTGCATTGAAAGTCTAGTCTTGCTGCGTATTTGAGTTTGATTCCAGAAGGTGAGGTAATGACTGCTGTTGTTCCTACGCTGACGAAGCCCCAAGCACCATCGCAATAGATTATCCATTCTGGTTGCTCCATTCTTTCTTAATTGTACTTCGAGGGTGTCCAATCTGCCACGAAGTTAGCCAGCACTTGAGATTTGATTGCTGTTCTTTTTTTGAATTTGATGAAGTATTGGGATAACTCTGCAGCCCATTTTCCCAATCTCCCTGAGGATTTGCAGCCTTGTAGCACTTCTTTGAGGGGTTGATTTATTGGCACTCTTATTTTGTGTGCTTGGAAGTTGTGTTTTAACTTTCTGGATGCCATAAGTACTGCGTATGCAATTTTCTCAATTTCTGAATAGAAAATTTTTGATCCAGACAGAGCTTCGGATGCGAAGTAGACTAGAACTTGTTTTGTTGAGTGCTCATTTTCTTCTTCTTGGATTAATACTGCACTAACTGTACTTTCCTTTGCTGATATATATAGTAGTAAATCTGTCATTGGATCAGGTGTTGCCAAAGTTGAAGGATTGGATAGGTACTTTTTTATTTCTTCGAAAGCTTCTTGCTGTGCTTGACCTCAGTTGAATTTTTTATTTTCCCCTTTAAATGTTTGGAATATTGGGAGGCTTCGCTCAGCTGATTTGGATATAAATCTGTTCAGCGAAGCTAATCTTCCTATCAACTTTTAGATGTCCTTGATGTTTCTTGGCACTTGCATGTTCAGTATTGCCTTTACCTTTTCTGGATTCGGGTCGATTCCTTTTTGCGGATACGATGCATCCTAAAATTTTGCATGTTTGAACTCCGAATGTGCATTTTTCTGGGTTCAGCTTTAAATTTGCTTTTCTGAGATTTGAGAAAGTTTCTTGTAAATCTTCAACATGGTCTTCTCTTTTCTTGCTTTTGACTACCAAGTCATCCACATATGCAAGCAAGTTTCTTGGTATTTGATTTTTGAGGACTGTGGAAGTCATTCTGATGAAGGTTGTTCCTGCATTACGAAGCCCCTCGGCCATTCTTTGAAAACAGTAAGTTCCAAATGGTGTAATGAAACTTGTGTATTCTTCATCTTCTTTTTTCATCCAAATTTGGTGGTAGCCTGAATAGCAATCTAGGAAACTGAGCATTTCACTTCCTGCTACTTGGTCTACTAGAGTATCTATTCTTGGTAGAGGGAAATTATCTTTTGAACATGCCTTGTTGAGATCTGTGAAGTCTAAGCATATTCTCCACTTTTTATTTTTCTTTTGTACCATGACTATGTTTGTAAGCCAAGTTGTGAATTGAACTTCTCTTATGACTTTTGCATCTAACAATCTTTGGACTTTGGCTTTAGCAGCTTGTGTTCTATCTTCCGATAACTTTCTGAGTTTTTGCTTTTTCGGTCTGAAGTTTGGGTCGATGTTTAGCTTGTGTTCTATGACATACCTGCTTACTCCTCCTAAGTCTTGTGCAGACCAGGCTAAGATATCCTTGTTACTTTACAGGACTTATACTATTCTTTCTTCCTCTTCTTTTGATAAGTTTGTGCCGACAATAACTTGTCTTTCTGGCTCTATTGGGTCGATTGGTACTTTCTTTGTGTCTTCGTAAGGCTTCGCTTTTTCTTGTGTCTTTGCGTTTTCATTTTCAAACTCTTCATCATCTTCTTCTTCTTGTATCACATGGATATTTTTGAAAGCTGAGCTTGCATCTCTTTCTATGTTTCTTGTCTCTGTTTGATCACCGAAGACGGTTATGATGCCATTGACTGCTGGCATCTTCATGCATAAGTATGGGTAGCTTACTATGACTTCAAAAGCATTTAAACTTCCCCTTCCAAAGAATGCGTTGTACTGGCTGTGCATTTTGACAACATCGAATGCTATTTGTTCTGTTCTTGCATTATTCACTGTTCTGAATGAAGCCTACTGATGGGTGCTTGGCTCTTCCCAAAGTTTTTATGTCGATTTGCATTGCGTCTAAAGTTCTTGTGAATATGATATCTGCTGAGCTACCATCATCTATCAGAATTTTTGTTACTGATCAACCTTCGATATTTACTTCTATGACCATTGTGTCCATATGAGGGTAATCTTTGAGTTTGAGATCTTGTTCTGAAAATGTGATTGGCATGTGGGACCATCTTGTTTTCTTGAATGGACCTTCGATCGCTATGGAGTTTACTCTTCTGAAATAATTTCTTCTTTCATTTCTTGTATCGAGCTCCATGCTATTTCCTCCAAATATTGTCATAATTCTGCCTTTGCTTGGGATGACCGCATTCCCATTGCTTGTTGACGCTTCGGGCGTGTTGTTGTTATACTAAGTTTGGTGGTTGTTATTTTCCACTGAACTTTCAGGGTAAAAACTTTGCTGCTGATTTGAGCCCCATTGATTTTGCGGGCATATTGCTAACAGTTGACAATTATAGATTGGCGGAGGTGGTGGCAACATGTGTTGGGGGTAAGTTATTGGCACATAACTTGTTCTTTGGGAAGTTAGATGGTTGACAATTTTCAGCTGCGAAGTTGCTCTATTTTCTTCTTGCACTTCTTCAATGCTTTTCTTTACTTTTGGGCACATCTTTGATGTGTGACCAGCCCCTTTGCCATGTATGATGCAGTACAATTCTTCGGGCCTCAAAATTTTTCTTTCAAAGTTTCTACTTTGGTTGTTATAGTTTGGTCTTTGTTGGAAATTTTTCTTAAAATTTCTGCTATTTTAGAATTTCTTTGATTGCTTGAGCTTGGACCTTGGCTGTTGATTTCGCTTGTGTTTTTGATATGGTTTATTCTCTAAAATGGTCTTCGTTCTGTGTTTGTCACTCTCAAGTGTTGGAACTTGTTGTTTGCTCTTGGCATGTTTCTTTCTCCATTTTCTTCTTCTATTCTTTTTCTGTAGTCTTTGTCGGATTCATAGTACTTTCTCATTTCTTTGTATAATTTTTCAACTGTGGTCGGTCTTTCCCTTTTGAAGTGCGAGGAGAGTTGGCCTGCTCGCAGTCCTTTGATTGCTGCTATGATGACGACTTCGTCTGGTATGTTTGGTATTTGAGCTTTTGCTTGCACAAATCTTTTGTAATACTGGCTCAGAGGTTCTTTTGGTTGCTGCTTGATGTTGAAAAGATCATCGCTTGTAAGCTCAACTCTTTGTAGGCCTTAGAAAACTAAGAGCAGGGTTGTACGAAGTTGATCCCAAGATTTGATTGACCTTGGTTTTAGCGAAGAGTACCACTGCTGCGCTGGTCCTCTTACTGCCATGATGAGTGACTTCGCTAAGGTGTTTGCATATCCCCCACTTGATGCAACTGCTCTTTGAAACTCATAAGGAATTATCTTGGGACGGACATGCCATTGTAAGTTGGGATGATGTTGAATTTGAAGCCTGCTGGCCACTTTGCTAGCTGAATGTCGATTAACAAGGGCGACTCTGTGTCAATTGTTTCTATTTGACTTAGGTTTTCTTTGTTGTTGGTGTTTTTGCTTGCTGAGTTTGGTTCTTGAATCATGACTTCGCTCTCATTTTCTAATTCATCATTGAGCTTTCTTAATTCAGCTTCTGCTTCTGCAATTCTTTGTTTTAAAGAGTTTCCCTTGTCTTTTTTCTTGCTTCCTCTAGCTATTTTTTCTTGACGATGAGTTGATCTTCGAGTTCTTTGAGTCTTCTTTCTTTGTTCTGGGTTTCTTCTTCTTGAACACGTCTATTTTCTGTTTCTGTCTCATCTTCCAAAAGTGGGTCTCTGTCCTAGTTTGAATTGTCTCCAGCCAAAGTTGCATTTTTGCTAGGTCTTGTCATTTTGCGTCCGCGTGGTGGTCGTGGGTGTCTTCAATCACACAAACGGACGACGCCAGATGTTGGGTAATAAAATTATGCATACAAGAAAGGTGAAAACAATATGACGGGTTGCAATTGTATTTCATTCTGTCTCAAGAACTTACACCCCAGGGGTATTTATAGGCCCCTTGGCTTCGCTATTTGAGAAATCTTACATAATCAGCTACAAACTTCCTATACATTCGACTAGAAGGCACATCGATGAAGTAGTGAAACATACTTCGCCCCTTCCATGTTGTCTTCTTATGCAACTTTGGTCTTGGTCATGATTTCTTAACTTAGCTGGCAACTTCATAAAATCTTCACGCGAAGCCGCTGTCAACTTTGTTGGTCCTCAAAAGTCTAGCAAAGTCATCTTCGCCGGAGAACTTGAAACATGTAGAAAACATATATGCGAAGTTCAAAATAATCTCAGCGAAGTTTCCATGTTATCTTCACTGAATGCCTGAGATGCAGCAAAATCATCTTCGCCAGTTAATCTTGGAACATACGAAAACATACAAGATAAGTTGTAAACAATCATGGCGAAGTCATCTTCGTTATCTTCGCTAGACATGTTAGTATCTCAAATATTTATAATGAAATGTTTGTCTCCAAAGTTTGGAAAGGATGTTTGAATGTCAAAGTTGTTCCCCAACAGCTATGTTATATTACATGTTAGGTGGTGGGCAATCTATAGAAAATAAATTAGATCTGATACTATTACTAATTAACAACAATGCTTAGATTTGCAGTCGACGCTGAATCCGCTTGCGGTCATTATACGCACTGTTCTCCGTGCCCTTCATTGAACGCCTGGCAACCGTCATCCTGTATCCCCTTCATCATCCTCTTTTGTTGCGCCTAGGTCACAAGAGCCATGGGCGAACCACCAAAATCTATAGTGATCTTGTTGGACAATCTGTCTTTACTTTCTCTCTTTCTCTGCCTCTCGATCATAGTCATTTTTTGCTTTTCAGAACTAATCCAGAATGGAGGTGTTTGATTGTGGGTATGATGTGGTCGATGTTAAATACAGAGTTAGGTCCAACCATGCGATACATGTGCGCTATAATTTGATTCTGGGTTAAGGAGCTTCCAAGATTGTTTACAAGGATTTTGATGAGGTCGAAGGCGTGAATCAAATTTACATAGATGAGATGATGCAATGTCCAAATAATTTTTTGAGGAAAATGTCAAGATAATTTTGATAGGCTCTACACAGAAGTTCATCTATTGAAGTCTCTCAAGCATGGAAATGTTATGAAGTTTTATTATCCAGATTGATGGCTAGAGTAAGACAAGTAATGTCATAACAAATCTATTCTGGAAGTCTCAGGCATTATTGTTAGAAACATCCACATGTTAATTTGAAGGCAATAAAGAATTGGGCAATGTAGATTCTTCATCGGTTGGATTACCTGCGCATAGCCATCATCCTCCAATTATCCATAAAGACTTGAAGTGTGATAATGTTTTTGTTAATGGAAACCATGGAGAAGTAAAGATTGGAGATCTTGGGCTAGCTACAATAATGCAAACACTAACGGCAATGAGTGTTATTCGTACTCCAGAATTCATGGAACTTAAACTTTATGATGAAATTGTTGATATATATACTCATTTGGAATGTGCTTGTTGGATATATTTACTCTTGAATATCCATACAATGAATGTACAAATATAGCTCAGATTTTTAAGAAAGTATCCACATGTGTTAATCTGATGCATTGCTAACATTTCTGATCTTCAAGTAAAGCAATTCATTGAGAAATGTTTAGTTCTTGTTTCTAAAAGGTCGTCTACCAAACAACTTATGCAAGACCCATTTCTTTGTTTGTCAATACACATGAACCTGATGTCACTAAGTTTGCATCTTCGACAACTAATAAAATAGTAGATATTTCTCTGGCATCTTTACACATTGATGTGGCACTTTCAAATCGAGCCCTACTAATTCAGGCAAGGAAAACGGCTGTGTTGCTCCACATACACCAAATCTAGAATTCACAAGAACCAACAAAAAATACAAAGCTAAAGCTAAAGGGAGAGAAACTTGATAACAACTTTGTCTCACTGGTTTTGCGAATATCTGGTTTGTCTAGTCATGCAAGAATTATTCATTTCCTCTTCTACTTGGACTCTAATATAGATATGTCTGTAGCTGCTAAAATGGTTGAACAATTGGAGTTAGCTAACTGCGATGTTACATTCATTTGCTAATTTTATTGACTTTTGACAGTGAATCTTGTTTCAGGTTGGTGGCCTATTATGGAGAGGTTGTGATTTTAATGCAAAGTTTTATAATTATCTAGCTGCATGGGAGATGGTGACTATGCCAAAGGACAAAGGCGGGCTTGGAGTAAAGGATTTTTATTTGTAGAATGATGCTTTATTACTATAGCATATCCATAAATTATACAACAAAGTTCATGTCCCATGGGTTTAATTGATCTACAATACCTACTATCAGCATATAAAGTTCCACAAGAGGTTCTTTTTGGTGAAAAGATATTCTCAAGTTGACTGCACAATTTAGAGACTTTGCTAAATGTTTATCAGGTATGGGTGATAGAGTTGGCCTCTGAGAGGTTAATCTTCAACAACAACATTTCTCCCTCAAGCTTCCCAACCTTTATGCTTATGGCAATAACAAGAATTTATCGGTAAAGGCTGGCTTGGTTGTAGAAAATTAGCTAAATATCATTAGGCAACCAATATCTAAGCAGCATATAATGGATTTCTATTCTTCGAAGAGGATCTTGACTCTCTCAGAACTGATAGTGTGTGGTCACAAAGATGTTTGGGTGTATCAATGGAGTGGCGGCCTTTATAGCCCTAGGAAATTTTGTTAGCACCACTTTAGGGCTATCATCATGAAGATGTTTGGGTGTATTAGTGGAATGCTCACTGGCGGGGTCGGCGATGACGGTGCCATCGGCCATGGGATGTCATTTTTTCTATTGAAGAGACGAAGACGACATAGATCATCGGGTTGGGGCCAAGGCCTGGGCATGCGGCGGGTGGAGTTGTGACTGAAGGGTAAGTTTGCCTTTTTGCGGGACCAACAATGGAGAAACTAACAGAAAACCCTAACAGATTTGATTTATTTAGTGATCATGTCATGCATTCTTAGAATTAGGCTATATACCATGTATGGTTGCAATAGACTCTTCTTCGAGTTTTTTTTTCTAATAATGATGGTGTCATATGTTCCAATTCATCTTGGAATCAGACTTTGCACCATGTTAGACAAGTTGCTCCATTAGTATGGCCTTGGAAGAGAGTGGCAGACCATACAAATGCTACACATCTAATTCATCTTGGACCAGACTCTACACCATGCAAGTCTAGACACTTTGTTCTAATTCTTATGGGCAGGGGAAAGAGTTAAGGACAACATGAAAGCTTCACACTTCAATATTAGGTACAAACAGAAATGTGTTAGTTTATTTTTATTAGAGGTGTGGAATTATTTTATACTCCTTCTGTTCCAAATTGTAAGTCATTCAAAGAATCTTAGAGAGTCAAAATATCTCAAGTTTGACTAAAATTATAGAGAAAATTATAAAGACTTATGACATTAAATATGTATATTATGAAAATATAATTAATGAAGAATCCATTAATACTTAGTTGACACTCTAATTATTATTATTATCTTATCATATAGATTTAGTCAAAATTAAAATGCTTTGACTCTCCAAGATTCTTGGAATGACTTATAATTTGAGACGGAGGGAGTAATATTTATTAATAACAAATGTAAATAGTTTGATATAAACTTAAGTGTAATTAAATTTAGTGTGTTAATTTAAATTATTTTTCATAACAATTTATATGGATCTAGGAGTATACCCTGCGCGTTGCCGTGGGATTTTCTTAAAAATAAATCTATTGTAATTTATAGCATTCGTATAGATATTCTGCACACGCGTATGCATATATTTGAATTTGACTTACATGCTATTTTATTGTATCTGGTCTAGTAAAAAATGGTAAGGTAATTGAAGAAAAACCAATAGAATGTTTGATTACATTATATAGGAGTGGGTGATGAAACAAATAGCTTATGTAGATGACTTATATGTTAATAGATTAAAGATTTTTAGTATTTCACGTGAACTTAGTGGGAATGATGTGGACACCTTGTATTGACATAGTGGAGAATGATGTGGACACCTTGTATGAATAGATATAACATTTAGTGGGTCACTTAGTGGGGAATGATATGGACACCTAGAATTCATCTAGTGGGGTTTATCTTTATATGGATTATAAATTTTAGAGAGTTGTCTTAGATTATATTTTGTGATGGAAAGGATGATAATTTAATTGCAAAAAAAGCTATTAATTCATGTTAGTAGAGGTTTGTAATTTTCTTTTAAAAAATAGAATTATCCTATCTCTATTATTGGCTAGATGATTAAAGTCTACTAAATTATATTACTAAAAAAGTGTACTAAATTACAGATTATTTGCTCCTGATCATTGAGATTTTTTTTTAAATAGCGCGTGTTATGAGAAATAATGCTAAGAAATAACACGCAGGATTGATTTTTTGAGTCCAAACTCCTCGCAAGGGGGGTGACATGGATGCGCTGTGCACACAAGCGTTCAGCATGCAGCAAAATAATCCCTATCCCTGCATCAACAATCATGGAACAGTTTGATCCGTACCAACTTGCAAAGAGGTCGGTGCCCGCCGGATGCTGATCCCCGATCACGAAATTGTTCGGTCACCATCACGTTCTGGCCACTGGCAGCTTGCACCGTTGCCGTGCATGTCATCACCTGACGAGCACGAGGCGCGCGAAAAGGTCTATTTCAGAGCGACGGGGTCGTGCATACGTATGGCCCGCGCGCACCGCGATCGACCGGGACAGCCGGCGCCCGCGGGAACATGTTCGCAGACGGCGACGGTGAGGCCCATCCCATCCGGCGGTCCTCGATCGGGCGCCGACATGGGGCCCTGGCTGCCGTCGCGCCGCTCGACGTACGCAAACCCCGCAGCTGGGTCGGTGGAGCGTAGCGCGGCCGTGGCCACTCTTCTCCGGCCGGGCGCGGCTTCAAGTTGCACAGCGCGATCCGTGATCCTGGCGCGCGCGCGTCAGCGTGACATGACGTCGTGCCTCCGGCTGATGTGACACCGACACTGGTGTTGTCGCGGTCCTTCATGTGCCCGCGCGCGGGGCGGCTGGCTGGCCAATGCAAGCTGACGCCGATCGAGGCGCGGTTGCCATGGCGATTACGCCGCTGAGGTGTGGCCAGGAGGCGCTGCCGTCCCGCGGGACGCAATAAATTCCGAGAGACCAAGAGACGTACCCACGGCGTCGCGGCCGGCCGGTTCTAGATCAGCAACCTCAAGCGCGGCCGGAGTCCGACCGAGCGGATCTCCGCGACAGCGACGTCGATCGGGAGCGACTGGCCGGTGGAACACCACACAGCTGTGCTGGCCCAGCCAGAATGGCCGTGCATGGCCGGCGCAGGTGCAACATCCGAGCTACTGTGTTGGCTATGGCGCGCGCACGAAAGCGCGCGCGCTACTTGCATGGGCGGGCACTTCAAGCTAAGGGCCAACGGCCTGAAAGGCCCGGTCACGTCGAGGTCGATCGTGCCGATCAGCGCACGCAATGTCGCAATGGCATCCCATCTCAGACCCCATGGCATGCCGCCGTCGAATCTCAGGTGCTGTGCACTGAGCTATCCGGAGAAAGCAGTTACTGTACGATTAGCGGCCAAGTTGAGGCGGCCCGAGAGTGGTCTTGATCAATCTATATTATTCTACTCTATTGATCGACTCTGTGGCGCGCGGAGTAGAGCTTATTCAGTTTGTTACGTTTCTAACAATGAGAGATCATCATAAAGCAGAACGATGATCATCACATCAAAGCTGACCAAGCTAGGCCTCGAGCGTACTAGTTTCCTGTCTAATCGAAAGCGTTAACACGTAGGCAGTGTAAGAGACTAGAACCTGATCCACAGCAATGAAGACTTCAGAAGACGCTGGATTCTGAATATGTACGTATAGATACAAAAAAAAAAGATGTAACTGTTAATATAAGCGAAGAAAAATGGATTTTTTTCCCATATGCTTGTTAGAAAATTTAGAGCTGAAAGGTTGCAGGCATGCATTGCCCTGTCAATTCCTAAATAATCAATGTTGCCGTGCTCATTACAAAATTATCTTTGATAGGAACTGTGTGCACAAATTATCCTTCATCTTATCGTGTGGTGATGTCCGAGACACGTTCGCTCGCTAAACTAAAGAATCATGGATGCAGGGAATGCAAGCAGGGAAAGGCATACACATCATGACATGTCATGCATTGCATGATTTGGTTCCTTCTATTCCTTGCTTCAAGATGAACCACAGATGTAGCAACTGTTACCTCATAATTAATTTTGCGGAAAAACGAAATGCAAAACATCGCGAAGTTCAAGCTAAGTAAATCGCGTGCAACATTACTGTATTCGTGACTCGTGGGCAGGATATAATACTACGTAATAAGTATATATTCCTGTGTATGCTGTAGCTCAATGCAAGTTGAGTCGAGTTCCAGAACACGTTTGTAGTGAGAAGAAACAGACATGCATTGGCCTGCTGAGCTATCGTGTATACAGCCATGCAAAGCAATGCAAGTGGTACTCATCTTCAGATGTTAGAACCTACCACAGTACTAGTGCCATCATCCTCGTCAGCATTGCGGCCCGGCCACACACACAGAGAAGCCATGGCTTCTCACGGAGGTGAAACTGTGTGGAGCGGAAGCCACTGATATGTTCTTGAACGTACGGACGGATATTTTCTTTGGTGTCGCCGCCGTGAAAACGATAATACTGTACTCCTACTATCATTCAACAACAATGCCATTCTCATATACTGCAGGTTGCTCGCGGGACGGTGTTCCTAGTCAATTTGCAAGGCATTCGTGCACGCATCACTGACGCGAGCTGCATGGCAATAGCTTATCGCCTTCTCGCAAGTCGCGAGCTGTTGACGTCCTGGAACAGGAGGAACAGGAACCGGGAGGCGTCAACGGACGGCGCCCGCGCGGGGAGGCAACCGTGCAGTGCAGTTCCAGGCCGTGCGGGAGGCGCAAGCAAGGCCGAAAGGGTGGCCGCGCGCGGCTTCTCGAAGCTAGCCCGTACGGGTCCGACCTGGCCGCGACGGCGACGTCGACCCACACCACACACCAGGTTCGCCCGGGGCCGGGGCCCCGTCCACAGCTGGAACTCTCGGGAGCCTCCACCTGGCCGACCCGATCTCGCGCAGATACGATACGACGCGAGGCCGCGCCGCTGTGGTGCGCGCGGCCGGGGATGATGGATGGCCCTCCCTCCGGGGCTTTTTTCTCGTCCTCATGATTGGCGGCTCCCCCGCGCGCCCGGCGGAGACCACACGAACACGACAGTCCCAGCTGGCGCCCGGGCACCGGCGGCGAGCGAGGTCGCGCGCATGCTTGCATGGCTACGATCTCGTCGTGTCACATGCCGCTTGGCCGTCCGTCCTGGCGCCGAGGACGGCCCGCGTGATGGTCGGCCAACAGCCCAGGGCCCCGGGGTGTCGTCGGTGCGACCTTGTCAAATAATCTGACACCTTTGGATCCATCGTGCATGGAACACATGGTCTTGTGAAAACATAATTAGTTTAAGCATTTACCATGCACATGTGTCAAACTTAATGGTCTTGTCTATTTTTTTCCTTCTCTTTTCTGAAGTATGGTTTTTATATTTTTCACTGAGGTAAGAGAGCAAGCCAAGCTTCATCCCCATAAAACTTTAATCTTCTCTTTCTTCTTAATTAATCTGCCACCTCATCAAAAAGATTGATCCAGCATAGCAATAAAGAAATAAAAATGAAACTTTGTTGAAATCTGCATTGAGACTGGCCCAAGACCTTCACTAGAATTCAATGACCAATTGTACTACAACATGTACTATACCTCTTAGCATGAGCTCTAATTCCTCCTCTATATAGATGGAAATTGAAGATATTTCCTTCAATGTTTTGTATGACTAGCTATGTACTCCCTTATATATATATATATATATATATATATATATATATATATATATATATATATA
>CM041630.1:45945160-46072905 GCA_023333625.1 Bothriochloa decipiens | reverse complement strand
ATATATATATATATATATATATATATATATATATATATATATATATAATTTTCAATGTAATTTAGTAGGTATATATCTCAACAAGTTCTATGGCGTTCAACATAAATAACATAGGCACAACTATAGTGCTAGCTTTGGAGCAATTCACAGTTTCTTAGTTTGTGATTATCCACACACCATGCAAATAAAAGAGAAAAGTGATCGATCAATGTGGATTCTCGTATCTCAAAAATAGTAGTAATGAGAAACTAAATAAAGGTAGTGAGGCACGAAACTTATTTTTGATGAGGCTACAATCATACTTTTTATCAAAAGAATAGCCATGGGGTTGGAGCAAGAGGAATGAAGAATATCCAATGGTTGCCTCTGTCTACCGTACGTACCCCATATCATTTTCGAATGGCTTGTCAAAACAACATTTTCTTGCATATTCGTGGTCAATATAAAAGCATATCTGTGGTTTATAAAACAAAAATGTTTAGAAACATAAGGACTATGCGGGAACACGACGAGAATCTTGGGAGTTCCAAAATATTCCCTCCTTTTCATAAAAGGTTGTGGTTCTAGCTTTGTCGTCCTAAGTCAAATATGGCTACTTTCCATCATCAACTCCTACAAACTGATATAATTTAACAACATGAATTATATTAGGAAAATATTTCTTGTTAATCTAAACAAACAACTCTTGCCTCTTGTGCCTGTGGGAGGTAGCAAAATCCATCCAAGAAGGTGGTAACTTGGCGATTATACCTTCGCCACAAATTTGTCAGGTAAAGGACATGAAAAAAGCTCAAGTTCCTTAGCTAGTGCCTGAATCTCATGAGCCTGTTCTACTCTAGACCAGTTCTCAACCATCTTATAGTCATACAGTTGCTCCATCAGGTATAGCTCACTTCCAGCATCGGTAACTCCAAATATACCAATGAGAGCATCCCATAGATCTTTGCATTTAAGATGGGTAATGTAGTTCTTCTGGTATTTTGGATCAAGTGCACAAATGACTGCACCTCAAAAGAGGTTGTCATCAGCCTGAAACTTAGTCTCATTCGTAGGAGATAGATTATCAGGCTTCCCCTATGCAACATGATAGCAATTCATTGTTGTTAACTACAATTCCATCTTATCACGCCAGATCAAGAAATTCTTGCCATCAAAAGGACTTGGTTTCAACACAGCAGCAAAGCCACTGACAGAAAAATGCCTAGAATCAGGTTTTTGGAATGTTAGATAATTAGGAATTTTCCATGTCATTTTAATCCATAAAATAACAAAATCATGGAGATGACATATGTAAAATTATTCATTATTGAAATAATATTCATGAGAATATTAAACAACAGTCTAACCATATCATGATCTTGATAAATAAAACATGATGATATAAACCATGACAACAGAAGTATATTAACAGAAACATATAACACGTGAAAATCATAGGCATATGAACATGGCACATACATCATGATAGGAAGAAACACAAGACATGGCATGTATATCATAGCAGCATGAATCATAAGACAACATGTAAAGTGGCAAGAAGAGACAGACAAAGAACAAACAAAACGTAATAGCGAGATGAGAGTGTACCCAGAGGAGGGTCCGATGCCGAGGGCATCGGAGGCTCCGCTCCCACTAGCACCTCCAGTCATGGTGTGCGGATTAGTGGGTTGCTCGAAGTCATGGATCACCAAACGTTCACCGGGAAGAAGATGTCGTAGTCGATCGAAAAACCTAATTGCTGCAACCCCGTGCAAGGTCCCAAACGAGAAGGGCTTCGGAGGCACCTAAGTGACGAGACGGAGATGGCCATCAACAGCGGATTTGTGTTCTGGGTAGTTTTTCTCAGGACAGGTTTGGAGTTGGAAGACAGAGGATTATATCCTCACGTCAGGAGGAGAAGAGGCTTCCGGGAGATCAGGAGTCCAGCAAGCCAAGAGTTCAACACTCATGCACATAATGCAAGTGAGTTGAAACTCCCATCATTAATCATGGAATATGAGTGGTAAAAAGTTACCACTCCACGCCCCCTCGCCGCCTGCCTCGCCTCGCCACGCCCACACCCACAGCCACAGACCGACGCGCGCGTGCATGCGTGTGGCATTCCTTTGTCCATTTCTGAACTTCTCAAATTAGATGAATTAATTCCCACTATATAAGCTGAGTCAACGTATCTTCAAATTCCAATTCGGTATAATTATAAATGTCTAATAGTTACACACTATAGAGTTTATAGATTTATTAAATTTAAATGGGCCTAGCCCATAATAAATTCAACAATCCCCACCAAACTCTAGGGTTTGTAATAGTGTAGCTCCAGAACCATAATTCTTTGATATACCGGTGTTTTGATGGAGACTATTAAGTTGACCATCCATCTAAAATAAGAGTTTCACTCAGCCACAACTGAACAATGAACTATATCTTGAATTGACAGTTTTGTGTGAGATGAGATTCACTCAAGTCCTTTGCTAGTACTAGGCTGCAACAACCATCCCCTCTGATTGAAGCATATAAGTCACACTTCTGTGTCTTTCATGAGTATTTAGGGACTACCCAGATCCCATAGATTGTGACCAGCAGTCTGACTCATATAGGTATATTCCTCAACAGATGTTTTGTAGGACAACATCTCATCTTTATTAAGACCCTTAGAATACATTAAGGTAAAAACCATCCTGCCTTACAGTAAGAAAAGATTTGCATCAGAAATGAGTAAAGTAAGGGATCTTTCCTCATAATCTACTCCTAGCTTGTTTCACCACTCTACTTCACGGGATCTTCGATACATAGAGAAGGTTACCACTATAGTAGATTTCACGTGGGTCTCATACCCATTTCTCTCGATGCATTTTTTATCACATTACGTGACAATCCCTTGGTGAATTGATCTACCAGATTATTCGACGTATGGACATAGTCCAACGTTATAACTCTAGAGGTTTTTAACTTTCTGACAGATTTTAATCAACTTTTAACATGCCTTGTAGACTTCAAAATATTTCTAGAACTGTTGACCTTGGTAATCACAGTTTGGTTATCACATTTCATGGAGATAGCCAGTATCGATTTTTCAACTACCGATAAATCCAACAGGAAATCACGAAGCCACTCAGCTTCAGCCCCAGCAGTGTCCAATGTAGCGAGTTCTGCTTCCATTGTAGACTTCATTAAGATAGTCTGCTTGCAAGACTTCTAGAAAATAATACCACCTCCAAGCAAGAACACATATCCGCTTGTGGTATAAAGCTCATCAGTATCAGAAATCCAGTTGGCATCACAATAGCCGTCCAGCACTTTTAGGTGTCAGTATAATGAATATCATAGCTCATGGTACCTTTCAAGTATCTGAATACTCCCTCAAGAGCACGCCAGTGATCATCTCCAGGTTTACATACAAACCGACTCAGCTTGCAAACAGCATAAGAGATGTCTGGCCTTATTGCACAAGCAAGATACATGAGCGAGCCAATGATTTGAGAGTATGTCAATTGATCCCTTACTATTCTCTAATTTTTTCTTAATAGCACACTGGGGTCGTAAGGTGTAGGTGCAGGGTCATAGTCACTAAATTCAAAGCGTCTTGACACCTTTTTCACATAATGGGATTGTAACAAAGTTACCCCACCATCACCTTCTTTAACAAGCTTGATGTTTAGAATGACATCAGCTTCTCCCAAATCTTTCATTTCAAATTGCTCGATAAAAGATTCTTCACTTCCTCAATCACTTTGAGATTAGATCCAAAGATCAAAATATCATCAATTTAAAGGTACAACATGACAGCTTCACCGCCATTACACCGATAGTGTACACACGTGTCAGCTTCATTCACAAAAAAGTCGACAGATGTTAAAGTATTGTCAAACTTTTCACGCCATTGCTTAGGCGCTTGTTTTAGGCCATACAACGATTTTAGCAGTTGTAACACCTCTGGTGTTATATTAACTAAAACATGCCATGTCATCATATGCACTGCAAAGCATTCATGTTTAAATCAACAATGGTGTGCATTAACTAAAATAAGTTTACATTTCATAGGTTGATTGAGCTTTTGTAATGTTTTGTCACATGAAATAATAAAACCTTATTTTCGAATGTCATTGCAAATACTTAGTTTATACTCTATGTACTTGAGGTGTAAACTGTGTTTACACTAGTGTCAAGCATAGTGTATAAGTCTAAGTCTAACCCTAAAGATGATTTCCATATTTGAAATTGAATTTGGATTCCAAAGCTTATTTCTATGCCTGGCAATTCAAATTTAAAGTCAAATTGGAAATGCTATAAAAGGTTTTTCAAAAAGACAACTTGGTCAACCAAGGGTGTCATTGGGTCAATGAACTAAAAATATCCTTGGATGATGTTTTTGATCACTAATAACCAACCAATTAAGTTAGAAACCAAATTGAGTTTAAATTCTATTCCAAAAACCCTTTATTTCAAAACCTAGTTTTACCCCCTTTTCTCTAATTCAAAATATATAAAGAATTTGGGGATACTCTAAAAATTCAGTTTGTAGATCTTGACAAGAGCTACAAAGTTGGTATACAAAGTTTTTCAAGTTTCCAAAAGGAATTTCTAATTAATTTGAAAATACAGTTTCCAGCATTTATCCCCTTTTGATTTTAAAACCATAATTCAAAAATTATGCATAATTTGAGAAAATTTTGTATATGAAAAATGTTTGGTTTGACAAGCTCAACATTTAATAGTTTTGAAGATTTTTAAGTTTTGTTGAAAAATAAAAAGTAATTTCAAATGTTTGTTTCTAGGGTTTTATCCCCTTTTAAAATCTGAATTCAAATTTCAAAATCTAGACAGAATTTGAGGGTGTTAGCTAAAGGAAAAGTGTATCTCTTGAAAAGTTATGCAAATAATATTTTTGGATATTTTTAAGTTCTTATACAAATTTTGGAGTAATTTATATTTTTAAACCGATGGTATTTCTGTAATTTCTGTGAACAGTACCTAACCCTATCGGCGGACGCCATGGCCGGCTTCTCATCGCGCGCCGCCGACCACCGCCGCACCTTCTCGGCCGCCCGCGCGCTCCCGGACGCGCGAAGGTTCACCGTCGTCGTGTCGCTCGCTCGAGTATCGACTCCGCGCTATAAATAGCGGTTGGACGCCGTCGTTCTTCTTCTCTCTTCTTCCCGCTGCCGTCGCCGACGACCTCGCTCCGCCGCTCAAATTCACCGTCGACGCTTCATCTCTGTCCAATTGCTCTCACCAACAGCTCTGCCGCATCTCACGATCATTTTGAGCCAGTCCGTGCTTGCGCTCCTCGCTCGAGTCACCCGCACGCCGCCTTCTTCCCCGCGGCCGGCAAGCCGAGCCGCCGCGCCATCTCCGTCGTTTGTTGCCGCCGGAGGTGAATATATTTTATCTTTGAGACCGCTATCATGTTCTCTGTGTCATCTTGCACCTGATGCGCACCTTGGTTTGAGCAGCGCATTGCCGGAGACCGCCGTGACGCCGTCGTGCCATCGGAGCGCCGCCGCCGCCATCAGCGCCGCCGACCGCCGCTCAGCCCAGACGCTCCGAGCCTCCATTAACGTGCGCATCAGCACCGTGGTGAGCTCCTGCATCTATCTGTGCCATCAATTTCATCAATCCCGCATCGTAGCCGTCGGCCACCGTGGCTCGCCGCCGGCACGGCCATGCCGCTCCGTCGCGCGCGTTGCTGCCTTGGCCAGGGACCATGAAGTGCCATCATCTAGTTATCAAACCAGTTCGTTTGAGTACCCTGCGTGAGTTCGTGTGGTCGCCGTCGCCGGAAATTGCTTCGGTGAGCGATGCCGCCGCGCCCGAGCTCCGCCGCGCCGCCATGGCCGCCGGCGTGGGTGCCACCGCCGCTCCTCCGCGCCGTTAGCTAGCTTGTTGGACTCCCCGTGCCGAGCTGAGTCTGATGGACCAAGTCCGGTCGCCGGAGACCTCGCCGACGGCGAGGAATCGACGGTCAACCGCCGCGCCGCCGTCGGTCAGCGCAGGGGTACTGTGCCGATTTTCTTTTTCCATTTTTAGAAAATGATTTAAATGCTATTTTCTTTGAAAAATCATAGTAATTCATATATAGCTCCAAAAATTCTGAAAATATTTGTGAGTATTCCTTATGATGTCATCTACCTAGGAAAAATATGAAATGCCAAATTTGAGTACTTTTTGCATATGTTAAAATTAGCCCTTTTAATTAAAAATGGACCTTCAATGATTTTTAATAAATAAAATAATTGGCTTTTAATTCTAAAATTTGTTTTGCCATCTAATTAGGCCAAGAGATTTCTAAAATAAAATTTTGGGCTTAATTTGATAATTTTAATTTTTATGCCTTTATTTAATGCTTTTAAATATTAATTAATCCCTTTAGTTAAGCTTAATCATTATAGGATTTGATTGACTTTGGGATTGATTGATGACCTTAGGTCATTAACCCTAATGACCTTTGGCACTTTAATTAATTGTTTGTGCTTATCTTAATCATATCATTAGGGCTTAATTAACATTATTTTATGTGTTTAATTAATTCCAAAAATGGCGTAGTTAACCCTAATGAGTTTTATAAACAGAGTTTTGTTGGCTTGCAACTTTATCGTAAAGAAAAGTTATACTCAAGCCCTTAATCTGATCATGCATCCATCGAGCATCATGTTTACTATTCCATCATGTTGAAACATATTAATTATCGAATAGTTTCCGTTAACGGAGAGTTAACGTTATCGCCCAGATCCGAAGGACGAGCAGATTCAAGAATCGGAAGTTGGTCCAGAGTTTGAGAACTTCTACCCCGAACATCAAGGCAAGCCCCGGATGCATTCGAACCCTACTCTATTTATAAAAGTTTTACCGCTTCAGCTATGATATGTTGCATTAGATAATAGGAGTTGAGTGAAAACCCACCCAATTGCATTACCTGTCTTATTTCCTTATTCCTTGTTACCTGTTTAGAAAGATAAGTAGTAATGCTTAGCCCTGCTTATTTGTTTAAATGTTCAAAGTTAAAAGAATGAAAAAGATGAGATTGGTTTTCTTATTGAAATCTTGATATTAGTAATAAATCGAGTCCGGACGGCAAACTTGCATTGGGAATGGAGTCCCTCTGTAGTGTTTCCGTCTGTTGATGCCCTAGGTCCCGTTCGTTGGTGAATTGGTGATATCGAGAATTTAGAAATCCACATGCATGAAGTGGTATACGGATGGTTGGAGCCGTGTATATCATAGAGTGACCTAGCGTGGGGCCAGAGATCCCATCTGTGTCATAGTATGTTTTACTGTGGGGTTTAAGTTCCCATGTATCTCGGTACGCTGGGCCTCAGAGCTCACGGGTGCCATGTGGTGATATACGACTACGGTTGTTATCCCGGTATATCGGTTACCTGGGGTGCATCGGAGTTAAAGTCTCCGGTACTTCCAGTGACCTAAGTCCCAGCTGGGTATGAAAATGGATTCGAATCGCCGTTGCTTCTCAGAGAAGAAGACTCGATCGGTGTTCATCATCGTAGTAACAACTTGAACAAAAATTAAGGATCAATAATAAAGTTGGTTGATAATGGGAGTTAGCCCAAGCAACTTCTCTTTCTGTAAAGCTTTTCTGCAAAATTTCTTATTTCCTACAAACCTTACCTTGTCCCTGTAGCCTGCATCTCTTGAGTCTCTACCCTTCTTTTTTATCGGGTCAGTCTTGTTGAGTACTCTTGTACTCAGGGTTTGTTTAACCCTTGTTGCAGGTGAGCCTCATGGGTAGGAATGTTTTGCATCCTGCTGCATGACAGTCATCGAGGAAAGCGATGATGAGTAAGATGTTTAGCTCGTGGGCACTTTTGTTTAGTATTGTAATCTACTGCTACTCCACTACTATTATGGTATGTATAACTTAAATCTATTGTTGTAAATATTTGAAACTCAGAGATTTGTAAACTTATGTTATTGTAAGTCTTCCGCTGTTTTACTCCATGGTAATTTATTTACATCAAACTATTGTAATACTGCAATGTCTCTCTACAATGATTGATCCTGCTCGGAGAATCGTGGATGATTCGGGATTTACCCGACAGACTTTTTAAGTCGTATGGAACACAGTCATGGTTATTTGGAGTCTGTTTAGACAATAATCATGCGTGTGGGCCATATGATTTAGGAGGTTCTGCCACAGCAGTCGACACACTTTGTTCTATTGACCATATGCAATGAACCCTTCTGGCTGATCTATATAGATCTCTTCCAACTCTCCATTTAGGAAAGTTGTCTTAACATCAGTCTGATGAACGATAAGACCATAAGAGGCTACCACGGCAATCAAGGTGTGAATTATAGTCAATCAAGAAACTAGTGAATAGGTGTCAAAGAAGTCTTCACCCTCCTTTTCGGTATAGCCCTTGGCCACAAGCCTAGCCTTATACCTCTCAATAATACCATCAGGCCTAAGCTTTTTCTTGAATATCCAGTTGTACCTATAGGTTTACAGCCATAGGGGCGGTCAACAACCTCCTAAGTTTCATTAGACATAATTAAATCCATCTCACTCCTTACTACTTCCTTCCATAAGTCAGCATCAGGAGAAGAATATGCCTCTCTAATGATCGTTGGTGTGTCTTCCATAAGGTACACTATATAGTCATCATCAAAGGATTTTACAACCCTCTGTCTCTTGCTCTTTCGAGTGACTATAGTGTCATCCTTCTCATGGATGTGCACAAGAGATTCATCAACATGATCTATCAGAATAAAATTTTCATGCTCATGGGGAATTATAGTCTCATGATTTGATTCACTAGGTGTATTCTTCATAAGAAACTTATTCTCAAAAAATATAGCGTCCCTGGATTCCATGATTGTACCAACATGCATGTTAGATACTTCAGATTTTATAATTAGGAACCTATATCCAATGCTATGAAAAGCATAGCCAAGAAAAAAATAGTCAATAATTTTTGGTCTAAGTTTACGCTTCTTGTTGATTGGCACATTGACTTTAGCCAAGCAACCCCAAGTGCGCAAATATGAGAGATTTAATCTTTTCTTTTTCTATTTATCAAATGGTGTGATTTCTTTATTCTTAGTGGGTACTCTATTCAGGACATGACATGCTGTCAAGATCGCCTCACCCCACCATTTCTTGGATAATTCCATAGTACTTAACATGTCATTCACCAACTCTGTTAATGTGCGGTTTTCCTTTCAGCAATCCCATTGGATTGTGGTGAGAGTGGAGGTGTCCTTTCACGAACAATACCATGTTCCACACAGAATTTAGAGAAAATATTAAAAAAAATATTCTCCACCTCATTTGGACCTTAAACATTTTATTTTTCTCTCAAGTTGGTTTTCAACTTCTACTTTATAGGCCTAAAATAATTAAACGCTTCATTTTGATTTTAAGTGATACACATAGTAAAATCTAGTACAATCATCTATAAAGGTTGAGAAGTATCTTTTTCTTCCTTTTGTTAATTCTTCGTTCATTTCATACAAATTAGAATGAATGAGATCTAAAGGTGACAAATTCCTTGCCTTAGCTACCTTGTGAGGCTTACGGGGTTGTTTTGATTCCACACAAACATGGCACTTATAATGATTGATCATGTTAAATTTAGGGACTAAATTCATGTTTGCTAAGCGCATAATACAATAAAAAGTCATATGAAAAAAACATAAATGTCATAAATCCGACTCATCAGAAATACTAATGGTGCTCACCATTTTATTACACACATCAAGCAAGGAGAAGTGAAATAGACATCCGTAATCATAACCCTTTCCAACAAAAATTCCATGTCTTGACACAACATATTTATTGAACTCAAGTACTATCCTGTAGTCATCATGATAGAACATAAAACCACTAACAAGATTCTTCTTAATGGAGGGTGCTGCAAGTTCCTCAGTAACACCGTCTTCTCCCAAGTAAACTTTAGAATAACCGTACCAACACCAAGAATATACGCACGCGAGCCGTTCCCCATCAGCAAGGTACCAGTCCTCTAGACCTTGTAGGAAGCAAACAAAAAAACATCAGCACGCACATGTATATTTGCGCCACTATCCATCCACCACTCAGGTGAATTACAAACTGAAAGAACAAAAGGTAAAGAATTACCGTATCCAGATGTTCCAATCTAACAAGTGACAACATTAGCTAACTTCTTTTCCTGCTTGAATTTGCGATCTGGGCACTCAATTGCCCAGTGATTCTCACTACCACAAATAAAGTAGCCTCCTTTCCTCTTGTTGTTATTGTTCTTTTTCTTGAACGGTGCAGTCTGATTTGGCTTATGGGTATTCTCTTGCTTGTTCTTATTCTTTTTCTTGTTGAATCTGTGGAATGCACCAAAATTCCTCTTACGCACCATATTAGCAGCAGAGGACTCAACACCTTAAAAAATTATTGTCCTTTGCTCTCGCTCTCTCCTTAACATCAAGGGTGTAACGTCCCGCCTCCTCAAGGCCAGGCCCGCTTACATCCAGCCGCTTATCTAGGACAGCCCTCACAGACCAACACTAGTCTTTTCTGCGCACTTTGTCCTCACTCGTGCGCACCCGGGAAGACTTCTCGGTCGGTCACCCATCCTTCTCTCGCCCTCTCCTTAACATCAAGGGTGTAACGTCCCGCCTCCTCAAGGCCAGGCCCGCTTATATCCGGCCGCTTATCTAGGACATAGACTGCCCTCACAGACCAACACTAGTCTTTTTTGCGTACTTTGTCCTCACTCGTGCGCACCCGGGAAGACTTCTCGATCGGTCACCCATCCTTAAATTGCTCCAGGCCAAGCACGCTTAACCTTGGAGTTTTTTATTGATGGGCTTCCAAAAAAGAAGTTACAACTTATTGGTACGAGTATCCTATTAATCCTATTAAGCCCTGGGTCAAGGTGTTACACACTCACCCCCTTAGGAGACCGACGTCCTCGTCGGTCAACCCCAGGCCAGGAACGTCCCCTCTTGGCCACGTCCGTGTGTCCAGTGCCAGCGCATGTGTCATGCTGTGTGACCACTGCAGATCCACACCATGCCTGCGTAACTGACACACGCGCCCGTGACATCGCAAGGGTCAGCCATGCCTGCGCAACTGACACACGCGCCCGTGACATCGCAAGGGTCGGCTTTGATACCAACTGTAACGTCCCGCCTCCTCAAGGTCGGACCCGCTTATATCCGGCCGCTTATCTAGGACATAGACTGCCCTCACAGACCAACACTAGTCTTTTCTGCGCACTTTGTCCTCACTCGTGCGCACCCAAAAAGACTTCCCGGTCGGTCACCCATCCTTAAATTGCTCCAGGCCAAGCACGCTTAACCTTGGAGTTCTTGATTGATGGACTTTCAGAAAAAAGTTGCAACTTGTTGGTACAAGTATCCTATTAATCCTATTAAGCCCTGGGTCGAGGTGTTACAAAGGGTTTCAATGAGCTCAGCAACATTTAACTCTTGCCTCTTGTGCTTGAGGGAGGTAGCAAAATCCTTCCAAGAAGGTGGTAACTTGACGATTATATCATCAACCACAAACTTATTAGGTTAAGGATATAAAAAAGATTTCGTAAAGCAATGATCTTATTCTCTCTCATCTCTCTTTTCTCCACATTATAAAAATCTTATGTGATAATTCATAAGACGGCGTATGAGACCACTCACGTGTAACGATGTCCTTGCCCTTATCCTCCCACGTGCCGGTCTTGACTTTAACCTATGCTCTTGAGCGCTCCTTCTATAAATACCACGCAAGGCGTTGCCTCGACCTCCACCATTCGAGAGATCCGTCCATCAAAGATTTTTATTTGTCCCTCTCTCGCGCGCTCTCCTCACAACACACAACACAGTCTCCATCTCTCCTCCCAGCCACCAACATATAAAGCAGGCTCACACACACAACGCACAAGCGCAAACCAAAACTCAGCTAGCGGGACAGCCTGCAATCGCAGCAACTGATCTGCGTATCAGTTGGATGGCCTTCTTCTTCATCCTTGTTTGCACACTCATTTTTCTAGCCATCGCCTACTACTTCCAGTACGCACGCTGGTGGAAGGTGAAAGGCCGCCGCTTCAGCCAAAGCGGCGGCCATGAGAAGGCTTCCTCTTCTTCCTTGAAGCTGCCTCCTGGCTCCATGGGCTGGCCTTACCTTGGTGAGACCCTCCAGCTCTACTCCCAGGACCCCAACATCTTCTTCGCCTCCAAGCAGAAGAGGTACGGCGAGATCTTCAAGACGCACCTCCTGGGGTACCCGTGCGTGATGCTGGCGAGCCCGGAGGCGGCGCGGTTCGTGCTGCTTAAGCAGGCGCACCTGTTCAAGCCCACCTACCCTCGGAGCAAGGAGCGCATGATCGGGCCATCGGCGCTCTTCTTCCACCAGGGCGACTACCACCTCCGCCTCCGCAAGCTCGTCCTGGGCGCGCTCGGGCCCGACGCGCTGCGCGCCCTCGTCCCTGAGGTCGAGGCTGCCGTCCGGTCCACCCTCGCTTCCTGGGACGGCCACGTCAGAAGCACGTTCCACGCCATGAAGACGGTATGCAAGCAGCATGCATCGCCAATGATGATGTCCGTGTAATGTTGGCGAATGATCGAATCGGATGCTGAGAATGTTTTTGTTTCTCTTGTTACGTTTAATTTCAGCTGTCGTTTGATGTGGGCATCGTGATGATCTTTGGCGGCCGGCTGGACGAGGGGCGCAAGGCGGAGCTGCGGAAGAATTACTCCATCGTGGAGAAGGGGTACAACTCCTTCCCCAACAGCCTACCGGGGACGCTCTATTACAAGGCGATGCAGGTGAGCACACGCAACGGCATGCATTTACAACCCAACCGATCTAGTATCTTCTGCCGTCCTCGTCTTGGCAACACTTAACAGCATGAGTCGCTGACACGCATGATGTGAAACCGTTCACTACTGTAGGCACGGCGGCGGCTGCACGGCGTGCTGAGCGACATCATGCGCGAGCGGCGGGAGCGTGGCGAGCTGGGCACCACCGACCTGCTGGGCTGCCTGATGCAGTCCCAGGGCGACGACGGCGCGCCGCTCCTGAGCGACGAGCAGGTCGCGGACAACATCATCGGCGTGCTGTTCGCGGCGCAGGACACGACGGCCAGCGTGCTCACCTGGATCGTCAAGTACCTCCACGACCACCCCAAGCTCCTGGAGGCCGTGCGGGCGGAGCAGGCGGCGGTCCGCGAGGCCACCGACGGCGGGAGGCTGCCGCTGACGTGGGCGCACACGAGGAGCATGGCGCTGACGCATAGGGTACGTACGTCGTGCGTGCTGGAAGAAAACGGAAACAAAACCTCTGACAGCTAGCGTGTGTTTCGGTCTTGTGGTTACTGATGGCGCCGTTATTCTGTTCATCAGGTGATTTTGGAGAGCTTAAGGATGGCGAGCATCATCTCCTTCACATTCAGGGAGGCCGTGGCCGACGTGGAGTACAAAGGTACGACGTGCGCACACGCATGCTGCCATGCGGCAGCCTGCGGTCGGCGTGGGGCTACGTCGCCGCAGAGGCGCTGCTTGGCACTCCTTTTTTCGCACATAGCAACGAGAGTTGTTTAATTAATTCTGACTCGGATTTCTTGTATTGTATTTCCTTGGCGTGTAGGGTTCCTTATCCCTAAGGGTTGGAAGGTGATGCCGCTCTTCAGGAGCATCCATCACAACCCTGACTACTTCCAGGATCCACACAAGTTCGACCCTTCTAGATTCCAGGTACAGTATGGGTCTCTCGACCTCACCGTTGCTGTAGTTGACGTCGATGCTCACATATCTCAGCAAGGAACTGGAAATATGTTGCTGATGAGCCTCCTTTTTTTTTTTTCTCTGGTCGTCTGTGGAAATGATGCAGGTGGCGCCGCGGCCGAACACGTTCCTGCCATTTGGGAACGGCGTGCACGCGTGCCCCGGGAACGAGCTTGCCAAGCTCGAGATGCTGGTCCTCATCCACCAACTGGTCACCACCTACAGGTGCGTTCATCTCCTCCCAGATTCTCCATATATTCCCGCTTGTCCTTGTGCACCAGGACGACACTTGGCTGGTGCCACTCCATAGCCCACCTCTCCGTGCAAGCTTCAAAATCTCATCGATAAGCACACTGACCACAGCTATAACAACAATTTGAGTTGTTTATTGATCTTATATATATACATCACTGAGATACTGATTGGCGTGTGCATACTTATTTTATTTGCAGGTGGGAGATTGTTGGATCCAGTGATGAGGTCGAGTACAGCCCATTCCCTGTGCCCAAGCATGGCTTGCCGGTCAAATTATGGAGAGAGAACAGTACGGTGGACAGAAATGGGCGTCAGACCGATGACGATGTGGAGGATATAATAGTTTGACTCTTAAATTAGGCATGAATTTTAACCAAGCTAGCTAGAGAAGTTTTTTCTTCATTTCTTTTTTTTTCTTTGCCCTTCTCCTGAATCAAATTGCGTTGAAGGAGAAGAAACGGCAGCTCTCTCTTTCGTTTTCTTTGCCTCTCGCGGACGATGAGATGAAAAATGTAAGCTATCTATCTGGATACCAATGATCCAATATATCGTTGCTATACATATTCACCCGAAACAGGGAGCGGTATTGCCCCCCTTTTGCTCTACGATTTTGTGTTGGCATCTTAATAAACATAAACATGTTGAACTAGACAATTTACCATTCCAGAATTAATTTTGGTAGCATCTGGGTTTAAAACCAATAATATATGGTGCTATCAAGTTTAATAATAATTATTGTGCAATATATAAAACTATCAAGTTGGCCTGCACGCGCAAATAACGCGCGCGGGGAACTAGTTTGCTCCTTTGCTTAATGTGGTATTTAGATTTTCAAAAAATCTCCTTTTTTGCTAATAGTTTTATTTATTTATTTATTTATTTATTTATTTGATTATAATTGCTTTCTCTCGATGCGCCTTTATCTACTGGCACGGGCTTCAACTCCAATTAATTGAGAGCTATTGTGATCTTTCTCATCTTTTTCTCTCTTTTTTACTATTATTATCTCGTGGCTGCGCAATTTCAGTTGATGTTGAGAAAGTCTTTATCTAGTTCCTTAGGTCTCTTATAGATTACATATGAGATGATCTTGCTTGTTGTTTTACAGATCTATAGATTATTTTTCATATAGTATAATTTTATGCACCATAATGCTTTTTATGACTTGGAGCGATATTCTAGGAGCTTGACAACACGCGTTTAGTTTCACATACTCATGATAATAATGAGTCGGCTTAATTAATAGACAACTTATTCTAATGAGAGCTTTCAAGGATCACCTCATGTACTAGGTGCTTGCACCCTTCCACCTCTTGGTTTGCCGAGCATATGTGGAATGAAATGTGCATGATGTGGGGACCAGTTTGATCCTCCTTCAACCCCCCACCCCCCACCCACACAGACACACACAAGTTGACCTTAAGAAACTTATTCCAATGAGAGATGTCCTTTTGGTTGTCTCATAATAACTTGCACTCCTTAATTTGTGCATTAAAACTCATCATGGCATGGGTTTACAATGCATATCATCGAATAAGCAAATACATATAATAAAATTGGCACATAAACTGCATAATATCAAATCGATACATATAATCACAAATCACAAGCATTCTCGATTTGAAAAATAAACGTGATTTAAATTGTATTATATATTAGGTAAATATAGGAACTTGTCTTATATTTAATGATCATATTAATAGATGCCATGTCCTTACCACGCGGGCTCATCGCCACGTTGACGAGGATGCCTATGCCAATGCCAATGCATTAGGGGGCTTTTACATATTTACCATTATTATGGTTCCCGCCGTACATGTCATTGACACATGAGTCATCGACATGGTAAACTTTTATACCACTCAAGGATGGTCCCACAATAAGCTCTTCAGCGAAGGACACCACGCATATGTGCAGACCGATGAAGATGCTCCCCTGCCTTGATGCACCACGAGTAGGCGTCATATAGAAGAAACACCGAACGACAGCACTCATCAACTACGTACGCATTTGTCCAAGCATTCCGCCACCAGCATCGCCCGAAAACATAATGTACGTCTGGATGTCGTCCGCCGCCGCTGCTCGGCACTGAGTGGACGACGCTGCCTCCACCGATGTGCGCAAGGAACTCCAATGGAGCGATCTGTGGATATTTCCTTACGGCTTCCCCAAATCCATCTAGCTTTGTTAGACCTTATTGTTGTGGCAGCGATTATTGACAAGATCTATCAAATTAAGTCCAAAGTGAGTTGAATTCATTGAAACATTGGATAATCCAAATGCATTGACATGTCTACTCCCAGGTGCGCAATGCCAAAAGCGTGAGACGATGAGACAGAGAGCCTCAGCGCCTCGACGCCGTGCACAGCACAAGCTGAAAGCCTTGAAACCCAACGACAATGACTCAAACGAGTAAATCACATTGACAAGTGAACCAGCAACCCTACCCGCTGCCGCTAGAGTCCCACGCTGTCGAGAGAGTTGGCGGCTGTGTCCACCTCGCCGTCTCGCGACAAAGGCCGTTAATTGGAGTCCAGCTCAGGCTGACCGGGCGCCGTACGGCCGCACAGTGCCCTGCCCCTCCCTCGACCGCACACGTCGGACGCGTGGCGCCGGAGCCGGCGGTTCGGCTTCCCTTTTCAGCCACATTCCCCCCGTCCCACGTCGCGCTGGCAGTGGCAGGCAGACATGACGATCCGGGTCCGGCCGTACGTGCAGGACGACGACGCATCAGAACAGGCCGGGGCCAAACAATCTCCGGCCGGCGGCATTGACGGTTTGCCCGCCATCTGTCTTTGCAGCCCTGTAGGTAGTTGAGTGCATGGGTGTACCAGGAAAAATGCTGCCGGGCAACGCCCGGGCATTCGGATGTGTCGTGTCGTGGTCCGGAACGCATTCGTTCAGATGCCATGTCCATGGCTCCATGCTCGTGCGTACAGAAGGCAAAGCTGGCTTTGCCATCGGGCAAGGGCCTGATTACGAAGCCCAGCCTACTTGGGAGTATTCTTGACGGCCATGGGCCACCAGCTCGTCTAGCCACCATCCGTGGCCCACGATAACGGCTTTGAACCAAGGTCCATCTTTGAGCCCAAGCTCGTGAGAGCTTAGTTCCAACTGTCGGATGATTGGTTCATTCCTCTACACGGTGCCCAACTGAATAATACGGTGCTGTTAAAAGCCCAACTGTCGGATGATTGGTTCATTCCTCTCCACGGTGGTATAAAAAACCCCTCTCTACCTTTGCGTTACATTCCTAGTTGACAAGCTCTTTAGTGTAGTTTTCTTTTTGAGGGCTTGTATGTTTGCTTGTGTAGTTTGATTAGTGAGGCTCTTTAGTTAATCTTTGAGACCTCACTAATTTAGCTTTAGTGGTTTAGCCTTGTGAGTGCTCTATAGATCATAGCAATACTAGAACTGTGGTTAGGTGGCTTGCAACACTAGTAGTGTTAGCACAAAAGTTGCTTTTCTATTCCATTGTCTAACCACTTGGCTTAAATATTGTTTGTTGAAATTTTTATGGCTATTCACTCCTCTAACCATTTAGGACCTCCTTTTAATGGAGGAGGATACTGCGAGGAAGAGGATTTCGCGGTTGGAGAGGGCGCTGCCACTCGCCAAGGAGGGCCGGAGCCGATAATGCACACAATGGTGAGAAGTGGGCCGCTGCCAATCATGGAGCAGGCGAGTAGTGCACACGATGGAGAGGAGTGGGTGCACCGCGCACGTACTAGATAGGAGCGGTGTCGGCTGGGAGGAATTCTCAATGATGGAGAGTAGTTTTAGATGGGCCATGAGGGGGAGCGGGCCACGCAGCTCCGCAGGCCCACTAACAATATAATGGATATGATTATAGATGATCCATCTCTCTTACCCAACAATAGTAATTAATAGGCGAATTCACAGTGTGAGGGGCTGGGTTGGGAGAGACACATCGAAGCATTGGATGTGTATAGAAATGCTGATTTTTAGTTCAAAGGGTTCATGATGTTTGGGGTCACACTTTGATGGGTCCTAGTCTGATTCGACCAAAAACTACACTATATAGTAGTTTAATTTGATATAACGGACAAGACAGAAATATTGGAGATTTATTTGATATTATTCCAATTTCATCAGTATACATGCAGTTCAAGGTTACCTAGTGGCCAGAACTACTTTGTGTTGCATCGAACTTGCAACAGCAATTTGGGACATGGAGCAGGTTGTAGCAGTGTTCTGTAAAGTTGGTGTGCTTCAACGAGACACATTGCTGATGGCACTTGTCAAGAGTACATCCTTGCATCTTATGGCAATCCACTGCAAAAATGTAAACTAATAATCAATGAAGAATCATGTCGATGACAAGAAAAAACATAGGATATAAATAAAATAGTCAAATTACATAATAATACTTCTCCACGTCCTTGAGTGAAGCAGAGGGACATGACCAACACCATGATCACAGTAACCATCAAAAAGAGAGGCATTATTGCATTCGTAGTTTTGAGAAGAGCCATCAGATGAGGCAGCTTTTTGTTTCAAATCTAATCATACGACTTCACTTATCTTATGGCTTGATTTGTGATGCTTCTATGTTTGAGCTGTCGACCTTTTATAGGGGTAGATGGATGAAGCAAATGTGGGCAATACTAATGCTTCCCTCTCTGTTAATTAACTATTGCTTGGTATTTGTGTGTATTGAGCCAACGATTAAATACTCCCTCCATTTTCATATTATTTATCTTTGTAACATTGAAATTTTTCTATCAGAATACTTTCCATGCTCACATTCTAAAACACTCCACCCATCATCAATGTAGTCACATGGTTTCTCAGATTTGAAAGCAAAAGCACTTTGATTGTAATTAATGAGGTTAACTAGGTAATTAGCTACATCTCCTTATGTAGTTCAAGCAAAAGCACATGAATTTTTTAAAATGATAAAAGTAGCCATAGCAATAAAAAAAATGAATTCATATCAAATTCATGAAATCTAGATCACCTGATTTTAGAAACCAGCCAATGCATTTTCCTTACAAACGTGTGTCTAGGAGGGACCCGTCGGAGCTGGTACACCTAACTTAGTGCTGTTCTAGTATGACAAGGCTCATTGGAACGCATCAAATCATCGTGAAGGCGAAGAGAAATCACCAATGTGTGGCCAAGTTGGGTTGATTCAATTAGGCCTTTTGATGGGCTTGTTTATACTTACACAAAATAAAACCCAATAATAAGAAAGAAAGAAGGAATTCCAAGAAAGAAAGAAGGAAACCAAAAAAAAAAAGTGAGGGCCTATGGCCCCACCCCGAACGTGTGGGAGGAGCCGCGCCACCACTACCTCGTCCGGTCCGGCTGCTTAGGTGGTCTGGTTTTCATGAATTTGCTACGGGGCTGTTAAAAGCCCAAGCTCCTGAGAGCTTAGGTCCATAACAGAATATACGGTGCTGTTAAAAGCCCAACTGAGCTTGTATGAATTCTTTTTTTTTGAAAACTACGTGGCTTGTATAAATTCAAGGTTAGTTATCATGACAATGATAAACTATCTGCCAATTTTCACACGCAGAAGTGACAATTGGATCTACCGACATGATCTTGTAGATAATACGCGAGACATGGTACGTCTACGGATTACTACGGGTGCTACTTTCCAGTACCGTGACACTGACCGCTCGACTCCTTCAAGGTTAGTAAAAAAGTCATTTTAGATGGTGACAAGTTTTCAAAACATAACTTTAGCTTCATATTTTTTTTTAAAATTATTTATTAAAAGATGATATATGAATAATTTTATAAAAGTATATTTTAAGATAAATCTATTCACGTGGTTTTCACATTTCAAAACTCAACAAAATTATTCAAGATTTATATTTGACGAATACTAACCTAAAGAGAGTATGATTTTGGTCGTCGCCCACTTTGCGGCTTTGACTGTTTCACTACTGCATCCTCCACCACCTGTGTAGGAACACAATTGACCAGCAGCGAAAGATTTATACTGCCTTACCTTTGCCCAGAAATATGCACTCAACAATCCCGAGAAAAACACTTCGAACCATGACGAGCCAAACGTTCCCCAAGCTAAAGGCATCCCTTAACCTAAAGTGTAGTGCTCGTTCGCCGCGTCCCTGCACTACCACTACACGGAAACCCCTGCATCATGCACTGCACGTACAAATGTGTATATACGACTCATACATACCTCACGCACCTTTTTATCCTCCTTTTAATTAATGTGCCACGATAGCATTACACTTTCCCGATCATCCATATGTCGTTGCTCTCGTTTGAAGCAACGGGGCTTATCCGATGTTAGTTCAAGTTGCAATTGGCGCAACGATCCGTTACAACGATCCGCCGGCGCCAAACGGCCACCGGATCCGATGAAACCTATAAATCCCCTTGCACGGGCATGGTACTCCACACACAGCCAAGTACAATACTCCCTTGTATTTTTGGCACGCCAGCACAGAATCAAAACACACAGGCACAGGCACAGGCACTTGAGCAGAGATGGCGAAGCACTTGGCTGCCATGTGCAGCCTCCTAGTGTTGGTGCTTCTCTGTTTGGGCTCCCAGCTGGCCCAATCTCAGGTCCTGTTCCAGGTACATGCTCAGTGTCAGCGTCCTCGTCTCTTGCCGGCTGATCGCTCAAAAAAATACTCAACCAGGCGTGCTAGCATAGCTCTAGATTCAGTTTTATTGCTGACATATATATGCTATATATGTCCGCGTGCAGGGGTTCAACTGGGAGTCGTGGAAGAAGCAAGGTGGGTGGTACAACTACCTCCGTGGGCGGGTGGACGACATCGCCGCGACGGGAGCCACGCACGTCTGGCTCCCGCCGCCGTCGCACTCCGTGGCGCCGCAGGGGTACATGCCCGACCGCCTCTACGACCTGGACGCGTCCAAGTACGGCACCCACGCCGAGCTCAAGTCGTTGATCGCGGCGTTCCACGCTAGGGGCGTCCAGTGCGTCGCCGACGTCGTGATCAACCACCGCTGCGCCGACTACAAGGACAGCCGGGGCATCTACTGCGTGTTCGAGGGCGGCACGCCCGACAGCCGCTTGGACTGGGGCCCCGACATGATCTGCAGCGACGACACGCAGTACTCCAACGGGCGCGGCCACCGCGACACGGGAGCCGACTTCGGCGCCGCGCCGGACATCGACCACCTCAACCCGCGCGTGCAGGAGGAGCTCTCCGGCTGGCTCAACTGGCTCAAGTCCGACCTCGGCTTCGACGGCTGGCGCCTCGACTTCGCCAAGGGTTACTCCGCCGCCGTCGCTAAGGTGTACGTCGACAACACCGCACCCACCTTCGTCGTCGCCGAGATATGGAGCTCCCTGCACTACGACGGCAACGGCGAGCCGTCCAGCAACCAGGACGCCGACAGGCAAGAGCTGGTGAACTGGGCGCAGGAGGTGGGCGGACCCGCCGCGGCTTTCGACTTCACCACCAAGGGCGTGCTGCAGGCGGCCGTCCAGGGCGAGCTGTGGCGGATGAAGGACGGCAACGGCAAGGCTCCCGGTATGATCGGCTGGCGGCCGGAGAAGGCCGTCACGTTCGTCGACAACCACGACACCGGCTCAACGCAGAAGTCGTGGCCATTCCCCTCCGACAAGGTCATGCAGGGCTACGCCTATATCCTCACGCACCCAGGAACTCCGTGCATCGTAAGTCAATCCCTAACAACTGAACAACCCCATCACCAGTCACCATGATGAGTTCCAGCAACTGACACTGTCCTTGCATCTGTATGTATTTCAGTTCTACGACCACGTTTTCGACTGGAACCTGAAGCAGGAGATCAGCGCGCTGTCTGCACTAAGGTCAAGAAACGGGATCCACCCGGGGAGCAAGCTGAACATCCTTGCCGCTGAAGGCGATCTCTACGTTGCCAAGATCGACGACAAGGTTATCGTGAAGATCGGGTCACGGTACGACGTCGGCAACCTGATCCCCTCAGACTTCCACGCCGTTGCTCATGGGAACAACTACTGCGTTTGGGAGAAGAGCGGTCTGAGAGTTCCAGCGGGGCGGCACCACTAGACCCGGACCGTTCACTAAAGATATTGCTTTTCATTCATCAGGTCTATTGAGCCTGGAAAAGAAATTTCAGAGAGGCTAAATAACCGTAATACGATTGTACTAAACTTCTTTCAGCAAATTATTGAAAGAAGGAAATTTTGTGACCTCTTGAAACGAGGAAACAAAGACTATTTTTTATTAAAGCTCAAATTCCCGGCACATCGATGCTAGAACCCATTTCTTGTGCGTGTCTGGCTGCAACCAGAATCTGTTAGAACCCTTTTCTTGTGCGTGTCTGGATGCCCATAATATAATTTTTAGGGAAAATGTCTACTTCCAGTGGCGGACCTAGAGAATTAGGGAGGGGGGTGCGGCTTGCGGTCTAACAACAAGCAACTTAATAGCACCATATCCATACTTTTAGCATAAATAGTTCAAAATGCACATCAGCAACGAAGAGTGGTAATATATATTTATGCTTACCATTTATCAAAATATACAACAAATCCTACAATTGAGCAACTCCAACAGTTTTATATTTTTTATTTGGCAAAAATAAAGTTTACCAACTCTCAAATCAATATGGGAGGAAAAAATGTTATCTCTAACGGTTTGGCAAAATTGACTTGCCAAAATCCAAAAAAGAAAATCCGGCGGCGTGGGAGGAAAGAGCGCGCGGGGAGTAGTGCGCGAAACGGAATGCCAAGCCGTTCGTGAGCTTGCATATATGACAATCCATCCTAGGATTTTGCCAAGTTAACAAAAATACAAAGCTTATTTGTAAAACTGTTGGATAAGAGTTTTGTAGATTTTTTTATAAAATAAAAATACAAAGCCTATTTATAAAACTCTTGAAGTTACTCAACGATACAAAAGATTGTGGTTGTTGACAAAATCATTCGAAGTTGCCTACCGGAAACTAGAAAGATGGACACGAAAAGGAGAGGCCTAGTGGCGTACTACTGCTTGCACCTTGCTGCGCTCAACGCTCCTGATGCTGGTGGCAGCATGGGCGGCGCTCGGGCGCTGGCCGCCGTCCGGCGGCTATGCACACTGCTGCTGCTTGCGGCCGATCGGAGAAGCCAAGAAGACGGTGCGACGAACGACAAGAGAAGGCCACCGTGGGATACTGGGATGCGTGCAGCCGATGCGATGTGAGTCGAAGCGGCAGGGGATGCGTGCGTGAGTTAATGTTGCTGGCTGCTGGGCTATGGGCTGCCGAATTGCAGCTTGCAAGGAGGAAGCAACCGCGGGCTTTTCCATCTGGGCTGTGGGTGCGAGTATTTTGATTAGGGGGTTGCGGATACGGTGAAGATCGGTATAATATAAAGTATTTTGTATTTCCGTGTGGGTGCGGTCGCACCCAGCGTGGTCAACGTGGATTCGCCTGTGTCTACTTCACACCTCCAACTATAAGGGACTATATAGCATCTTTCACTATGAAACAGTCTAATTTACTTCTGATGGTTTTCAATGGTGGCTTGCTACAGTAACTGGAGTGTTGGGGGACCCCCCCATGCAGCTCCGCCAGGACTCCCATGCAGCTCCGCGGCCCAAGCCAAGGGCCAAGACCCCCGACAGACGCCAACAACGGAGGTAATGACCTTCGCCATTACCTACCCTCGCACCGAAGATAAGTCTGGCACACTGACCCTCGCACAAGACACCTGCATTTGGAACCCTGATTTGCAGGGACCGGAGGTCCCCCAGCCCGGGCGGTCGGTCCAATCCAGGCTCCGAGGCGCCGCGATGTGGCGGCGACTGCACGCACCGACGTGGGGCACCGACAGGTCGACGCGTGGAGCACCGACGAGCCAAAACGTGGAGCGTCGACGAGCCGACACGTGGGACTCCGACGGCGCAAGGAGGTAGTTAGACGGATCCGCCTGATTACCAAAATAGCACTGTTCGGGGCCATTGGCAGTGTGACGTCGAAGGAAACCCTAGGGTAAAAAGTCCTTGATCCTTGGTACGCTCTATAAATACCTGGGGTGCGGCACTTTGTAAGGGGGAGCACTGTTCTATTTCCAGTGTCATTTAATGCAATTTCTCTAGTGGGCCCACTCCACTTTACTCACACCTCTGTTCCTAGTTTCATCCCCTGTGTGGTAAGACCCTCGCCCTTCCTCCCTCGGACCACCCAGCGAAGGTAGGGAGGCAGGCGCATACACCAACAAGGAGTTTGCTATAGTGCATCAAGTTGATACAGTGCGACGGGTGGTTTTGTCTTTTTTATTTATTTTCGCTGAATCTTTGAAAGGTCATAGTAAATCAAAAAAATCATAAAATAAAAAATTTAATTTTGCTGAACTCCACATGAGTAGATCTACACCGTGAACATATAATATAATATGATTTAATATAAAGTTTTTGCTATAGCTTTATATTAGGTGGAAAATCTAATTTTATCTGTAATTAATTAGAATAATTCATAGTTGTGCCTTCTTTGGTCCAATTGTGGTAAATTTTTATGGTAGGCTAATTCTTGTATACTTAAACTATAGTAAAAATTCCATCCTCATTGGACCATGTATAACTTAGTTATATATAAATTCTAATTAATTATAAATAAAACTGAACTTAATATAAAGCTATAGCAATAAATTTATACTAAAGCATCCTATATTATATGTTCACTGTGTAGATCTATTTATATAGAGTCCAACAAAATTAGATTTTCCATTTTGTGATTTTTCTGTGACTTATTATGATTTTTCAAAGATTTAGCAAAAATAAAAAAAGAGAAAACCAAAATATGTAGCAACCCACTGACACTGTAGCAAAACCACCATTGAAAACGCTCAGGGGTTAAAATAGACGGTTTTACAAAGTTTAGTGATAAATTAGACCGTTTCGTAGTTTGGAGTGTCATGTAGTCCACCCCTCATAGTTGGGGGTGTAAAGTAGACTTTTTCCTAATGTTTAGATCGTGCCAATGCCAAAAGGGCAGAAATATGGGGAAATCTTCTCCCATGTTCTCCATTTTGGAAAGAAAGATGGGAAAAATACCTATAGGTAGGCAAATAATCAAGGCACAGTTCCAAAACACTAGAGCGTGGGGAAATCTCTCCCATGTTTTCCCATTTTGGAAAGAAAATGGGAAAAACTGAAAGGACCTAAATGGCCTAGAGGGGGTGAACAGGCCTGTTTGAAATTCCTGAAACTCACAAACTCAAAATGCGAAAGTTAAATACCTACCGGAACTTTCGGTGGGTTTAGATTGGAAGTTCCGGTGACCAGAACTTTCGGTGCAAACCGACCAGAACTTCTGGTGGCCTACTGAGCTACGAAATCAGAGTGAAATGAGTTGTGATTTCGATTTTAATTGTTACCACACCCTCCTAGATGTTGATGATGATGATGTTCAACTCCACGAAGCTTAGCACCTCATCAAATCATAGATCGGCTCTGCCAACCTATGAATTTTGAGATAGAGAGGAGGAACATGAAGAACACAAGAACAGGGGTAGTCGATGCTACCTCTACAGCAAGACACAAGATTTATACCGAGGTTCGGCAATCCACACAAAGGAGTTCCTACGTGCTCATTGTTGAGGTGACCACGAAGGTCCGACCACAAAGGTCTCCTCCCTCAAGCAAAAGCATGAGATATCCACTAAGAATCGGGGTAATACAAACACTTTGGGGTGCCCTCACAAATGAATGAAGACAGACAACCACGAAGAATGCCTAGCCGGCTACGGTTCCAAGAACCCAAGAGTAACAAATGCAAACCGAACCGGCAAGACGAGGAGGACAAGCTCTCAAGTTGACAATCGATGCTCTCACTCTCAAATCTCACGTCCCTAGCTCAAACAATCAAAGATTGAAGCTTGGAAGCAAAGGGAGAGAGAGAGTGGACAAGTTCAGCTCACAGGAGAATTTGGCAAAGCTTGGGCATTGTGAAAGAATGGGCAAGAGAGAGAGAAATGGAGGAGAGAAAGAATATATATACTCATCCTCAGATGCATTACCAGAACTTCTAGTGGAACCCATCGGAACTTCTAGTTAATTCGAGATCCGACCGTTGGGGCATGAGAAAGTCAACATTCAGAATGAGGTGACCGGAACTTCTAGTCCGAACACCGGAACTTCCGGCCGAAGGCCGAAACCTAATACTCGCACGCAGTCGCTCCTAAAAAATGCACTACCGAAACTTCTGGTCCTGGTACTGGAACTTCTGGTCCGGGTCAGAACTTCCAGTTCAAGGTCGGAACCCTTTTCTTGCACACGGTTGCTCACGAGCACAGTGCAACCGAAACTTCCGGTCGTTGGATCAGAACTTCCGGTGCACCAGCCGCGAACATTTTAGGTGAGTGTGAGTGCATGGTGTCTCCCAAACGCGATAGCTAAACCAACATGAGCACTTGCAGACCACGTCTAGCTAGTCTAATTTGCATCCCTCTTGATAGTTCGGCATTTTTTATGACTCAATTTTAAATATAAAAGGGTAAACCAATTGAGTCGAAGCGCCTTGCATCCATAGAAATTTTGGGGTGCTTGTATCACCAAATATATTCATTTAAATCTTTCAATGGACTAACACCAGTGAATACACTTGAATAAACTTGTTAGTCCCTAATCTGATTATCATTAATTATCCAAAACCCACTTCAGAGGCGAATGCACTTACAAACTCTCTCTTTTTGGTAATTGATGACAACCAACTTAGGCTTACAATAAATTGAAAGAATTAAAGCTTTTGAATCCCAAATTTTATGGAGAGATCCCCCTAAATGTATGCATAGGATTTTGAATTTCAAATCTTGAATAAAATCAAGATAATATACATTTATAGCAAGCTCCCCCTAAATTTTGCAATCCATGGGGTGCCTAAAAAGTGTGTGTGACAATAATAATCTGTGATGCCTATGACAAGATATATCACAAAGAGATAATTAAAAGAATATGAATGGTTATGCAAGAAAGAAAAAAGACTTAAAATCAACATAACCATTCTAAAAACAAGAATCATCATCACAATATCAAATATAGGCCATCACATCAAGATATATCAAATAAGCATAAGTGTTTAGCCTACAATCATCCATCACACACACAGTTCATAGTTCACTACATAGTTCACCACATAGAGAGAGTTATATTACATAACCGAATAGATAGCTATCCTATTACATCATAATAAAGCCTAACACTCCCCCTTTAGCATCAAATGCCAAAAAGGGTAGGCACCGTGAAGCTCCAAGGACAGCAACAATGACTAGAAGGCATCATAGTCGTACTCAGGGTCGACGTAGTAGGAGTAGCGGCTCCTGCCAAACGGTGCTAAAGAAGAAGGACCAGCCTGATCGGGAGGAATAGAGGTAGAAGTCCGAGTGATCTCATCAGCCTCATCAAAAATGCCACCATAGGAGCCACCCTGATCTGTGTCCTCAAAGGAGTCTCCAACAGGAAGAGTAAGGGCATACGAAGCATGACCATGAGGAGAAACGCCCTCGTGAATAGAGAAGTCCTGTGCCTATCCTACAAAGCCCTGCTGAGCATCACCACCCTCAGGAGCAGAAAACTGAAACTCTTGACCAACATTGCCAGATTGAGAAGCACCACCTGTGTAGACCCCATGCATAGCATCCCACTCCGTATAGGGATTTCGAAAGGTATGGAGAGGGGACTTAGTAGGAAGATGTGCCTGCTCCTCCAAATGACGCAAACAGCGATCATTTTTCCTCCGGCAGTAGCAAAAGAATGACATGAACCTCTCAAGAACATAGCGAGTGGAATCACCAAAGCCACGACCACGTCCACGACCATGACTGCGTCCATGAGTAGCAGGAGAAGGAGCATCTGCAAAGGGAGCAGCATCATCACCATATCCAAAGCCATCACCATCACCATCACCATGAGCATCATCATCATCATCATTATGAGTGTTGACGGTTGTTAACCATCAATTTTATATGTCAACTAAAGAGAGAAAAAAGGGTATAAACTGAACATCACCATAGAATTAGGGATTTCACTGACAATTTCCACGAGTTTTGGTGAATGTCTGTTTCTACACGGGGTTATCAGAAAAGAATCAAATAGGACCCATATGTCGAGTTTACATAGAGAGAACACCACATCTAGTAACTCAGGAATAATCTAAAAGACTCGAGAAGGCGACCCTGCGAAGTTGGCCCCACCTGGCAGTAGTAGCTGGGCGGGCGCCCAAGCCACGTGGGCGGCCGGCCAGGCACCTACACCAATCAGGAGCAAGCACACGGATCCTGCCTCCACAGACTTTGAGGAGCAATCTCAGCCATCTATATAGGTCGGTTTGATCCAAGGGTATGGTGCATCCTAGGGGCTATATAAGCAAGACCCCTGGCCCATGGGTAAAACCCTAATTCATATTTAAGAATCATTCTAGAGGTAGCCATCAGAAAAGCCAGGGTTTAGAGATCTCTCCACCAGAGAATTAGAATATCTACTCCAAATCTTCAAGTTCTACATAGGTTTAGACTAGATAGAGGAAGAATCGGGCGCCTATGCTCAGAATTCTGGATCTCCATCATCAAGGATTGGTATTATCTTGTATCTTTTCTTAAGACTTTATTCTAATATCATTATGTTTCTATTTATTATGTTCCTAGTTTATTCTAGTTCTACATTTGATATGGTTATGATTGATAATGAGTTTATGTATATGTTTGCAAAGTGCTTAGCTCTCTTCGCGGGAGGGTTAGGTGGTAGATTTCATGTAAGCATGGTGCTTAGATGTCGTTTACCTGCAAATGCACCCTATTGGCTGGGTCGTGTGGTAGATCGCGAAAGTGACAGTTCCGTTGAGTCCTTCGTATTCCATCCCCCGTTGATAGGACTAGCAGAACCAAAGTTGCGTAGGAAGTCTTGTTATGTCTTAGCTTTTTATAGCAATATCCTTATACATAGATGAAGAGTCTTTTATGCTATATATGATAGTGTAGCGTAAGAGTAGATGAATGGCTTAGTAGATTAGAACCTACCTAGGAGTTCTATTTCTTGAACTAATCAGATGTCAACCTACCTTTATGCTGAGTAGTCTATTTCTAATCTCTGTGTGATTTTATCCCTGAGCTTTATACTTTATCTTATTTATCTATCATGGTTTACCCCCTGCCAAAGTAAGTGAATGTGCAATCAATCACTCATAAGTAGTCCTTAGTTCTTTCCCTTGAGCTAATTATAAATAAAGATACCTGGAATACTTCCTGGTGAAGTGCTGCATTGGTATTTAATCTGTACGCTTACGGATCCTATATGTATTTTGTTAGAGGAGCAGTTTTTGTACCAACAATTCTGGCACCATGCTAGGATGACAACGTAGCTTAAGTGCTGTTAGAAGTGTCAACAAGCATTTCTGGCGTCGTTGCCGGGGAAGGAATAAACATTTTGAGAAAATTGCCTAAATAGATACTTAAAAAATGAGTGATTATCACTAGTCACCTCTACTTTGGCAGATTTACCCCTATTTGTTTTTCTATGTCTATATTTTATACAGGGTATTAGCAGGATTGAAATTGATTCACTCAACTCTACATCATCAGAATCGGACCAATCAAGAAGGAAGCTCGTCACCAAGGCTGAAGCTATGGCTAAAAAGACCTTGTTGGAGTTCTCTGCTCCAACAATGGAGAACATTCGCATGGGTCCAATACTAGCAACTGAAAATCTTGAGTTTGAGCTCAAGCCAAGCCTCATCAACATGGTGCAAGTTGTCCAATTCAGTGGAAAGGTACATGAAGATGCAAGTGCACATCTACAGGACTTCATAGAGATTGGAAGCACTATTGCCATAGAAGGAGTTAATCAATATATCATACTACTTCACCTCTTTCCATTCTCACTAGTGGGAAGAGCGAAGCAGTGGTTGTATGCCAATAAAGAAGACATCAACACATGGGCAAAGTGTTCCAAGGCCTTTCTAGCAAAATTCTTCCCTATAGGCAAAACAAATGCCTTAATAGGAAAGATCACCAACTTTTAGTAGAAGAAAGCAAAAACCATTTCAGAAGCATGGGAGCGTTTGCAAGGATACATTCAAGATTATCCTTATCATGGGATGGAAGAATGGTTACTCATGCAAGGCTTTTATCATGGATTAGCCCAGAAGACACTGAGCACCTAGATGCCACTACTAAAGGATCATTCTTATCACTCACTCTTGGGAAAGCTAAAGAACTCATGGAAAAGATATCAGATAATCAAAGATGGTCCCTATTGGCGGTCCTTAGCGACAAATTTACAACATCATTTTAATACTAAAATAAATAGAAGGTAGGGCTTTTATCTAATCTTTCCACAAGTTTTGTTGTTTATGTGACATACAGGTCTGATACGTGGAAAGGCACAAAATTCACAAGAAAGCGCACTTCAAGAAGACGTATTTAGAAAATGCACAAACCAAGGAAAATGAGAAAGCCCACCTCAACATCGAACTGGACCCATCCGTAACCATGGGGAAGGTCCAGGCCCAGGGAGCAACCGACCACCTGAAGGCGGTGGCCAGCGGGCCCAGCTAGGGGACCGGCTGTCCCCCTGGTGGGGCCTCTCGGGTCCAGCCTTCTCAGGCGGTGCTTGGGTCAGTTCCCTCAAGGCGGTTTTACCTCCTTCCAATTGAGGAGACGCCCGAACCGTCCTACTTGAGCTATAAAAGAAAGGCTCATTCACCATTCAACACACACACCAACATTTGGAGCATTACACCTCACATTTCATACTTGTTCTCTTTAGTTTAGTACTAGTAGTTGAGCAAGGCAAAGCTATCAAGGAGATCTTGTCTCCTTGGAGGATTCAAGAACATCTTGGTATGAGTACAGATCAGTTCTCCTCTATGAGCAAGTTCTTATCTTATTTATATAGCAATGCATATGAATTAGAGTATAGTCTTGTTCATATGATGTTCATAACATATAAACTAGTCTATAGTCTATGTGTTATGTTCTTGATATGTTCATCAAAGTTCTTCATCGTTCATCGAATTAGTATGAATAGAGGAAGAACTAAGAATGGGATAATGGTTCATTGTGCCGTCATGGTTACTCCTAGCCGAGCCTGTCAATCCGAAGGGTTGGGGTCCCGGGAGGTTAGGAGTTGTTTCCAATTACACGAGCGTGGTGCTCAGGTATGCAGAGATCAGTGAATATGTCGGTACCCCACGGGTAGAGGGGTAGGTGGGTAGGTGGTGACATCTCTGTCCATCCCTAGCATTCCCCCATGTTCGGGTACTGAGTAGGAGTTCGTAAAGTCTCTATCGGCTGGCAGACCAGCTGCGGGGATCTCCCTATCATCTCAAACTTAGTCCTGACTCTAATCATATTAGTAGATGTTATTAGCTATTCTTTGCATAGTTGTATACGACCAATGCCTGCTCATGTTGTTATTCTTTTATTCTTTATTTATCTTTTATCCTTGAGATTGCTTCGATGTGTGTGTCCACTATCTTGAGAACCTGTTTTTACCCCTGTTTATGCTATGTCTACCTATGCATTCAATAAGTAATCATGTTTGTACCAAAGCTAGATGCATTCAATATGCCCTTCTATGGGAAATTATAAATACGACACCCTTGAATACTCACGGGTTGAAATGCTACAATGATAGTTCTGTGCGCTTGCAGATTTATTCTTATTTCATATTAAGCTATCGATTGGCGTACCTAAGTACCGTTACTCAAGGATTGTAATTCTTGTTGCACCCCATGGCGTCACACAATTTTGCATATCGTAAGTAATGACGGTTAGGATGGCCAATCCGGCACTTCTAACTGTTATTACCAGACTGCATTACCTAGGCCAACGCCATTAAGGGCCAAGGGTTACCTTTCTGAAGTAATGATGATTAGAAATATCAATTTACGTTTCTAGTATTATTCTTCAGGATGGACTTATTGTCTATCTTTAGTAGTAATGCTAAGAAAAGCCAACAGTCCCAAGACAATATTCAACATTGTCCTCAAAGCGAAGAAACAATTGAAGAAGTAAATGCATTGTCCACCAAGATGGATGACTTACTCCATTGGCTAGATCAGAGAGCCAAGTACAAGGAAGACCAAAGGGCAATTGAAGCAACATATAACCAAAGCTCAGGTCCTGTTGTTAGGAAGGTTCCACATCAATCAAATTGGAGACAACAAAGCCAAGGTATGAATCCAGGTAATTTTATAAAGAAACCTGCTCTAGGAGAATTAATTATGCAGCAATCTAAAATAAATCTGGACTTCAAAGCTATGCTTGATGTTAATGATCAAACTTTGGAAAATATAATTGCTAAAATGGATAGTTTTTCTTTTGCTTTCGATAATCAACTTGAGTATAATAAAAAGATAGAAACAAAGATAGCACGGTTAGCTGCTGCGTTGCCTGTTGCCACTAACCCTGAGCAGGTAAGATCTAATACTACAAGAGGAGGAAGATCCACCAAGGATCCTCTCCCTATCCAAAAGGTGCAAGGAGACCAGCAGTAGTACCACAAGTGGTAGAAGAAGAGAACAATATTCCCGAAGAAATATCACCCGAACCAATACAAGATCATGAGATGAGACAAGATTTCCAAGAAACAAATTACCTACCATTTTCTCGTAGAAATAGAAGGACAAAACAATTAGATGATCAGTTTGGTAAATTCATGGAGGTAATCCAGAAATTATATGTCAATATACCTCTGCTAGATGCCATACAGGTCCCTACGTATGCCAAGTACATCAAAGATATCCTCAACAAGAAGAGACCACTACCATCCACTAAATTGATCAAGCTAACAGAAGAGTGCAGTGCGGCCATCCTCAATAAATTACCAGAAAAGAAGAAAAATCCAGGATGTCCGACCATTGATTGCATAATTAGAGATCAATACTTCAACAATGCACTCTGTGACCTTGGAGCAAGTGTCAGCGTATTGCCCGTTGTTGTTTACTACAAGCTCAATCACACAGCACTTGAGCCAACATCAATGTGTTTACAGCTGGCCGACCAATCAGTTCGATATCCACTAGGCATTGCCGAGAATATCCCAGTCAAGATAAGAGAGTTCTTCGTGCTAGTAGACTTTGTGGTACTGGACATGCATCCAGGCTCAAAAGTGTCACTCATCCTCGGGAGACCCTTTTTGAGCATCGCTAATGCACATATTGACATTGGGAAAGGAGAAATCAAGTTTACCATAAATGGACAAGAAGAGCAATTTGCATTCAAGTCAAAACAAGAACTTAACTCCTCCGCAAAGATGATAGATCAAGACAAGACCGAAGAATCACCAGAGTCACCAACTCTAGGAAGAGCAGAATAAATATTTTGGGAAGGTCCAGTTTGAGGACTTTAAAAATTCAAATCCTCGCCGGAAGGTAACTCGTTATTTACCCTGCATTAAATCTCTTGATTTCATTTTAAGCATATTTATTTTACAGTGTTGCATTATAAAATCCTACGCCCCATATAAATATTTTCCTCGGTGTGTAATAACCCATTAAAAATATTTATTGTGGTGGCACAAAAATATTCTAGTCTATATACATATATTTATTTATGCCTTAGTTTGTTTTGAATTTTCAATTCCTGCATTATATTTATATAATTATACTTTTGGTGCATGGTGGGCCCACTACCATGGGTCCCACACATCATAGACTTCACCTCACATACACCACATCACATTATTTCATCCACCTCCATTCACCTCCACCATCTTCTCTTTTCCACTGCCAAATCCACCATCTCTTCTCTTTTCTAGACTTAGCGAGGAAGCAAGGTGGAGGACACAATTTTTGAGTATAAGAGGAGCCAGCAGGTGGGCGGCCGCCCCCACCACTTGGGCGCCCGGCCGGCCATCTCCTCCTCTATAAAAGCCCCTCCTCTCTTCACTTCTAGGCATCACAAGCTTTCAATTTCAGTAGCCAGCAAGGTGCTCTCGACTTTGAGTTTTCTTGAGAGAGTTTGGGAGAGAAGAAGAGAGAAGAAGAAGATAGAGAAGAGAGTAAGTGTGAGCAAGAGCTTTAGAGCTAGTGTGAAGTAAGGTAGTGCTGCAAGATCTTCATAGAAGGATTAGTGCAGGTGTTGTCCAAAGTAGGTTAAGAAGTTTAAAAATTTGAGGGGAGGTTCTGTCAAAATCCAACAAGAAAAAGGACTCAATCTTGGAAGAGCGACTAACCCCTGGACCGCTAACTCTGGACGGCAGACCACTAACTTTTTAACTAACCCCTTTGCATTAGTATTGTTGTAAGAAATTGGCAAAATTTGCCACGGACACTGAAAATGGTGTGCTTTTGCTGTGGGACATCAAAAGTCGACTCATTTGCTGGAACACACTATCATCTGTTATAAATTTGCTAGAACACACCGACGTGATTATTTTAATATTTTTAGGCGGTCCTGCTGGGAAACTGACCATTTTTCCCTTGGCTCAACCTGACCAGACCAGCCAACATGTACTAGGTTTGGGTTCGGTTGGACCAGCTACGTCCGCCTGCAGATGTACACGAGTACCCTGTCTCGGCTCTTTGGCCACTCAATGGGGGCGTCGGTAGCCGCAGAGGAGCTCGTACCATCACAAGTTCTTCGGCTGCATCTTCGTGATGGCCTTCTCGTTGTCCAGGCACAAGATGTAGTCCGCGCCGTCGTCGCTTCATCGCCGTCGTCGGCCTGCGTGTCCTCGTGTGCTTCCCGGCGTAGCTGGTTCCTGGTAGCGGTGACCTGCTGCTCCTCGAGCGCAGTCTGCTCCGTCTCTCGCTGCCTCTGCCCCGCGTTGCTCTCCTTCTCGATGCCACTGTCCAGGTTTTTCTCCCCGACGACAGCAATGATGGCAACCCGAGCCCGCTCATGCGGCATCTCCAACTGCGGCTCCTACTCTTGTTGCTCGCGGTTGCTCTCGTACCCGACGGATGACGACTCGTACCCGTCCTTGTTTGGCGTGCCCGTGGCCGCACTGACCTGCAGCTCAGGCTGACCAGGTGGCTCGATAGTGCTGACGAGGTCCAGCATGGCTGCGGTCGAGGTGGCCAAGCATGCTGCCTCAGCGTCTCCATGGCCAGCGACCCTACGGTAGGTGGCCTTCGAGCTCTATTGCCGGCCCCCATACCGGTGGCGAGGAAGGGCGCCAATGGGCTCAACAGGTGCGCAACAACGAGACAGCGGCAATTGCGAAATGAATTAGATGGAGGTGGCGTGGAGACGGCGAAATCGGCTGGCAACAGAGAAGGCAACGGAGGCGGCGGAGCAAAGGAGGCCACAACGGAATAAAGGAGATGGCATCCAGCAGGATCTCCTCAAAGCTCCCACGCCCGCGGCTAGCGCACCCAGGCCTACGCATGCGGCCGGGCTCGAGCCCACATAGCGGCGCCCGCGTCCGGCGGCCACGCCCTCGTCCTCGATGTGCTGCTCTACCTCGTCGCCGGACCTCCATGGCACGCCGTTGAGGTGGAGGTGGCGGCCTGGGTGGGGAGGCCGCGCTTGGGATGGGATGGCGGTGTCCCCATCGGTGTTGGTGGTGGTGGAGGAGGTGGACGTGAGGAAGGACACTCCCGTGATGCACAGCGTGACAAGCAGTGTCGTGGTAGCATAGTAAACGCAGGCGGTCGCTGGCTGGTCCGGTCAGGTTGAACCAAGGGCAAAATTGTCAGTTTCCTAGCATTCTCTCTCCAAGGCCAGCTGAAAATATTAAAATAATTATCTCAATGTGTTACGGCAAATTTGCAATAAATGATTATGTGTTTCAGTAAATGAGTCGACTTTTGGTATCCCACAACAAAAGCACACCACTTTCGGTGTCCTGTGGCAAATTTTGCCTAAGAAATTTTTGTAGGATGAAGAGATGGGCCAAGGAAATAGTCAAGAAGGCCAAGAGCATTAGGACAAGGAGCTCGTCCGGACAAGCTTCATCAAAGGCCAGCTCCGACATGAGCACCGATCCTCCAGTTGTCCTGCAGCCAGCATCCTCTTCAGCACCCAAAGGATCCTTCTCAAGGCATCTCACCTTGCCCTGAGAGACTCTCGGGAGAGGGCTGTCTACAAGAAGCTCAAGGATAGGAGCTACGCACATATGCCAGTCCTCGATGAAACATTTCTATACAAGACAGGTATGGCTAATGAACTCGACATTATTTTTTGATTTGTTGGATGGACTTCTTTTGTAACTATCACCGAGGTAGGGTCAAAACTCTTGACCAAAGAGTTTCTCTGCACCCTCCAAATCACAGACACAGGAGTCTATTTTAGACTCTTCACTGAGGATTTCAACCTCACTTGGAGAAACATTAGTGATCTCCTAGGTTTTCCCTCCGATGCACCCACTGACATAATTGGAGCCTTAGGTGATTACAACGCACATAGGTTCTGGACTGACATCTCTAAAGAGCAGTTCTTTCATGCACACCGCACAGGGGACATTGAGCATCCCACGCTCAGGTTCCTACACAAGTGGTTGGGTACCGCTTTCTTCCCCCGTGATGACACAAGCAAGGTTAGGATAGTGGATCTACAGCTGATGTATGTAGCTGTAAAGAAAGTCAAAGTTTTACATGTCCGTGCTTTAGTCGATCACTGGTTGGGTGTCCCCAACTACAAGGTAGGAGTTGTATCCATCTGCTCTGTTGTCACCCACCTAGCCATGAAATTGAATCGGATAGATGGTGCCTCTCTAGAGTTCATAGAAGAACAGAGGGACATTTTTGGATATAAACATTTTAGACATGCTCATTTGGTGAAAAAGATAAAAGGCGAACTTTTCATGATGTATGGAGAGGCTAAGCTCTGGTTACCTAACTCGGAGTTGGCTTTATATTCTGTCCAAACTTTGCATGTTGAGATACAGGCATAGCCGGTGAACAGGAGGATACCCCAGAGGACAGCTTCCGCAAGAATTACACGCCAGCATGAACCAGTGTGGTGTGATGCTGATCCTGTTTAGGAGGAAGCTGCACTCTACAATATGAAGACTGGGTGGCTCACCAGCACCACGCGCTGAACCCAGGGGTGTACCCTCACTACTACCCAAACCAGCCACCCTATGGGTACTACCAGCCGCAACCATTCATTCCCACAGGAAAGGGAACTTCGGGCGGAGCACCAAGGCATTCATTTGATGCCCATGGTACAAGGATAGAGGAACCACACCAAGACTCTAAGTCAGGACGTAGATCTGAGGCTGCTAGGTTCCACTATACCCGGCAACACTATAATGAACAAGTAGCATTCCAGCAACGCACTCACACTTCACTTGCTCTCAATGAGCAGAACTAGGCTAACCAGCACCAGTGGAACCAAAACACCACGCAGACCTTGACCACCATCCGAGAGGTACAAGACCAAGCCAACAGCACCCTGCAGGATATTTTCTTGTATCTCTAGATCCCCAAGTAATCGACCTCATCAAGAACCAGCTTGAGGGAGGACCCCCACTATCCAGGTAAGTTTTATTTTCCTTTTATTTCAAGTTTGTTTCTTTTCTTTAATTTTTGTATTTAAAAAAACTAGAAAATTAGATAACATTTGCTGTTTAATTTTTTGCTTAGCTTGTTGTTTGCTGTTTAAGTTTAAGTTTGATAAAAATAAAAACAAAATAAAAAGAGTTTATAAGTTTGCTTTAGTTTCTAGTTATGTTTGCTTTAAATAAATATGTGTAGACTTGAAGAATGTATGATGGAAATGATAAATAGTTGCTCTGCTGTAATTCTTTTTGAATACCTAGTTTTAAACTTAAGTTCTCCCAAGGATTGGATACACTGTTTGACAACTGAATTTACTCTACTCTTTAAACCTGTGGGAGCATATGCCTTAACTAAGTCTAGGTAGTCGACGGACATGAGATGATATAGTCTGAGCTGTTGTTCATTGTGTTCCTAAGTGCTGCTAAATTCTAGAGATTTGATTACAAAAATTTTAAGTATTTCATGATGATTTCCTTATATGACAGAGAGTATAAAATTCCTACCACAGCCATAATATTCATTAGATAGGAAGCCTCCATATTTTATAGGGCTTGTGTTTGCTCGAGCTGTGTTGACCCTTAGGGACTCATCATATGGCTAAATCCTGGTATCACACACACTCATGTTCACCCCTTGCTGCTTCTACTCTGGAAGTACGCACCACATATATATTCCATCTTCACCTATCAAAAAATTGTTCCACTCTTACACTGAGAGTGAACACCAAAAATATTTTCCCTATTTGTTTGCTAGCCAAATTACTTCAAGTTCGATGCTCCAAGTTTCATCCTACATTCCTCTAAGTTTTATTTACAAAAGAAATATGGGCTGCAAGAAAGAAATTGGACAAAAGTCCTTTGAAAAAAATAAAAAGAAAGAAGAGAAAGAAATTTATGAGCCCAGTTCGTTCCAACAGTTCTCCAAAGTTCAGGGAAAGAGGAATCATTTTTAAATAAAGGAGCATTAGAACTATTTTGCACCCCTTCTCCTTCCACAGATATTTTCTCTGTTCCATCATCCACATATAAAACCACACATGCACAACAGATTGGTTATATGGTGAGTTCCTCTAGATCCATAGTTCGATCGGGCCCAATGCATTAGCTATCTCCACACCTATGAACTCCACATAAGCTTTGCTAGATATAGGGTGAGAGAGAGTGAAGGCTCTTATCAAAAGCCTTGTGCCACAAAAACTACATATTCTGAGAGCATGAGAGAAGGCATCACTCCTTTCAATGCCTTAGAGAGGATCCAAAAACACCACATATTGAGAGACTTTAAAGGGTCATACTAAGGAACTCTGAGTTTTATCTTGAAAATCTTATAAAAACTCCAGAACAGAGGTGGAACAATAAAGCATGAGACAACAGTGCTTGACTTAATTGTTCTGTCTTTCAACTACTCAAGACCCAAGTACAGGTAAAATCCCCATGGTTGGAAGAAACATAAGTATGTTTAGAAGTTATGATAGTCCATTCTGGTCTAAGGATGAACTCTTGTTTAAAGCATGTGTGTTTAAAAGGCATGAAATCATTATAGCAACTCCTGATCCATCTTCTCTAGCTGTTTGCTCAGGGACGAGTAAAAGGTAAGCTTGGGGGAGTTTGTTGATGGTTGTTAACCATCAATTTTATATGTCAACTAAAGAGAGAAAAAAGGTATAAACTGAACATCACCATAGACTTAGGGCTTTCACTGACAATTTCTACGAGTTTTGGTGAATGTCTGTTTCTACAGGGGGTTATCAGAAAAGAATCAAATAGGACCCACATGTTGGGTTTACATAGAGAGAACACCACATCCAGCAACTCAGGAATAATCTAAAAGACTCGAGAAGGCGACCCTGTGAAGCTGGCCCCACCTGGCAGCAGTAGCTGGGCAGGCGCCCAAGCCACGTGGGCGGCCACCCAGGCACCTCCACCAATCAGGTGTGAGCACATGGAATCTGCCTCCACCGACTTTGAGGAGCAATCTTAGCCATCTATATAGGTCGGTTTGATCCAAGGGCTATGGTGCATCCTAGGAGGCTATATAAGCAAGACCCCTGGCCCCTGGGTGAAACCCTAATTCATATTCAAGAATCATTCTAGAGGTAGCCATCAGAAGAGCTAGGGTTTAGAGATCTCTCCACCAGAGAATTAGAATAGCTATTCCAAATCTTCAAGTTCTACATAGGTTTATACTAGATAAAGAAAGAATCGGGCGCCTATGCTCGGAATTCCGGATCTCCATCATCAAGGATTGGTATTATCTTGTATCTTTTCTTAAGACTTTATTCTAATATCATTATGTTTCTATTTATTATGTTCCTAGTTTATTCTAGTTCTACATTTGATATGGTTATGATTGATAATGAGTTTATGTATATGTTTGCAAAGCGCTTAGCTCTCTTCGCGGGAGGGTTAGGTGGTAGATTTCATGTAAGCATGGTGCTTAGATGTCGTTTACCTGCAAATGCACCCTATTGGTCGGGTCGTGTGGTAGATCACGGAAGTGACAGTTTTGTTGAGTCCTTCGTATTCCATCCCCCGTTGATAGGACTAGCAGAACCAAAGTTGTGTAGGAAGTCCTGCTATGTCTTGGCTTTTTATAGGAATGATCCTTATACATAGATGAAGAGTCTTTTGTGCAATATATGATAGTGTAGCGTTAGAGTAGATGAATGGCTTAGTAGATTAGAACCTACCTAGGAGTTCTATTCCTTGAACTAATCAGATGTCAACCTACCTTTATGCTGAGTAGTCTATTTCTAATCTCTGTGTGATTTTATCCTTGAGCTTTATACTTTATCCTATTTATCTATCATGGTTTACCCCCTGCCAAAATAAGTGACTGTGCAATCAATCACTCATAAGTAGTCATGTTTTGCATGTTTACCTCATTGTTTAAGTCCTTAGTTCTTTCCCTTGAGCTAAATATAAATAACGATACCTAGAATACTTCCCGGTGATGTGCTGTAATGGTATTTAATCTGTACGCTTGCGGATCCTATATGTATTTTATTAGAGGAGTAGTTTTTATACCAACACTTCTGGCACCATGCTAGAGAGACAACTTAGCTTAAGTGGTGTTAGAAGTGTCAACAATGAGCAGCCCCACTGCCATAGCCTCAGTAGCTTTGCCTTTGCCCTTGCCCATGTGAGGGGTCAAATGTTTCACATTCCAATCAGGATGAATGATGTCACACCCAAAGAAAAATCCTATCACTTGCTGAATGATATGCATAATATAGGGTGCATAGGGAAAGTTCTTGTGGGAATCCATAGAGACATATCTGATGTTGCGCCAAAGTAGATCAGTCACACTGAATCTCTGACCAAGCCCAAAGCAAACAAGAATGGTGGGAGCATGATTATGAAGATTTGTTGAATCACCCACCTTAGGATCAATTGTAGCACTAATCAAATTATTGAGCACATAGAACTAGGGCTTCAAATTGTGACTCTTCCCATCTGCTAACATTGGATCCTTGTACAGTCCAGCCTGTATGAACTCATGCCTACCAACACTCTGAGGATAGTGATCATATAAGCTCAATGCCTCTCGGTCAAAGTGATCAAACCCAAGAAGTCTAGAGAACTAAAGATAGGAACAATGGTAATGCAAGCCTTCAGTCACCCAATGAAGAACTTTGTTCACTTCATCCATCCACACAGTAGCCTAGAACTGGCAGATAATCTCAGTATTCCAATTATGTTTGAAGGTCATAAGTGGCAGAATGCGCCACTCCTGGAGCTGAGCAATCAAAGCATTAATCTCAGGAAGATTGTGTCTTTCCAAGGAGGCAAGAGTAGGGGCCTTATGATGTATGATAGGGGTAGTGAGGCCCCTTGGGCTGTCCTTCATGCAAACAGACGCATAATAATCTCTATGAAATTGAGACCAAAAGCGATAATCCACAGCCTCATATTTGATCCACTAAAAAGAATTCTCTTTTCTCATTGTATGAACATCCCTTACTTGTTCCTTATAATTGATGGCCCACATTGAAACAACATCGTCAGGATCTCGAGGCCCACGAAGGTGAGCAGTCCAATTGGTTGGATGACGGGTAAGCTGATGCCCGGCTGTGGCCAAACCAATACGCACAGGTGAGCTGCGAACAACCTCAGGATCAATAGCACGCCCCTCCACATCAAGCGGTGACTGCGGAACAACATCATGGACCAAGTCACGATGTGAGAGAGGCAGACATGGCCTTGTAGCACGATCTGGGTAGACTCTTGGACCATCTTCACTATCATGCTGCTGCTGAGAGGACTCTCCATGATGAGAACCACGACGACGACCACCACGAGGACGCTCTTCCTCGCCATCCCCCAAACTTAGAGGACGAGGACAAGCATCACGGTGGGGATTGGCACGACGCTCAGCCATATAGCAAAACAAGGGCCAAGGAGGAGTCTCAGACACGGCAAAGGAATGCGGCAAGTGAGCGAGCTCGAGTAACCGCGCGGATGTACTGCACTTGGTCCGTCGGAACTTTCGGTCGGGAGGGACCGGAACTTTCGGTCAGGCCGAGTGCCAGCACATTCCGCGAGATTCCACGAAATCGACCATGGAAATTGCGCAAGAAGCATTCACAGAGCATGTAGACACTATATCCAAGTAGCATGAACAAGGAAACAACCTAGAACAAGGGACATTGAGAGATCGGACAAGAACTCCATGATACCTTGCTACTCCAAGGGAAGAGGTCAATTCAACACCGTCCAAGCGATCTCGGTGGTCACCAAGATATCCCACGCGATCTACACAGCGAGGGCAAGCTCCCCCTCAAAGGGATTTGAGTTTGGCCAGAGTGAGGGGGAAGGGGTGAAAGTGAAAAAGGTAAGAGAATCTTTGTTATTTTTACCAGACGACCCCTTTCACCACGGTCATTTGGCTGACCGAAACCTCCAGTGAGGAGAACCGAAACTTCTGGTCAGGCAGGTCAACACCAGAATTAGACCGAATTTTGAAATATGGGAAGGACGGGCACCACCGATCGACTGGAACTTTCGATGGAGGCAGAAGTTTCGCCCAACAACCAGAACTAAATGCTGTTGCTTGGACGCACGCAAAGAACAACCATCGAAACTTCCGGTAAGTGCCATCGGAACTTCTGATAGGTCAAAATTCAGCCAAAGCAGTTCTAAAAATGGTGAACCATGTGATATACTCGAACTATATTAGATCAATCAATGTGTGCAAGACATCATTCCATGTTATGAGAATCAACGATATTGAGTTCACGCCTCAAAGCATAAAATCTTGACTCATCTAGAGGCTTTGTGAAGATATCGGCTAATTGATTTTTGGTTCTCACATGTTGAACGGCGATATCTCCTTTGGCTTGGTGGTCTCTAAGAAAATGATGATGAATGTCTATGTGCTTTGTACGGGAATGGTTTACGGGGTTGTCGGCTAGCTTGATTGCACCCTCATTGTCACATAAGAGTGGAATCTTGGATAGATTGTCACCAAAGTCTCTCAAGGTTTGCTTCATCCAAAGTAGTTGGGCACAACAAGAGCCGGCCGCCACATACTCGGCTTCAGCGGTGGATAGGGCAATGGAGTTTTGCTTCTTTGAACTCCAAGACACCAAAGACCTACCAAGAAATTGGCAAGTCCCAGATGTACTCTTTCTCTCTACCTTGCAACCGACATAATCCGAATTGGAATATCCAAGTAGAGTGAAAGATGAGCCCTTGGGATACCATAAGCCAAGATTAGGTGTGAGCACCAAATACCAAAAAATTCTCTTAACGGCCATGAGATGACATTCTTTTGGATTAGATTGAAATCTTGCACACATGCACACACTAAGCATACTATCAGGCCTAGATGCACAAAGATAAAGCAATGAGCCAATCATGGAGCGATATACCTTTTGATCAATTGCTTTACCATCTTGGTCAAGGTCAATATGTCTCATAGTAGGCATTGGTGTGTTAATAGGTTTGGCCTTGTCCATGCCAAACTTCTTCAACATGTCATGGGTATACTTGGTTTGGCAAATGAACGTTTCTTCCTTGAGTTGCTTGATTTGAAAACCGAGGAAGAAGGTCAATTCCCCCATCATGGATATCTCAAACCTTTTGGTCATAATACTACTAAATTTCTCACAAAGCTCATCATTAGTGCTACCAAATATAATGTCATCGACATATATTTGGTAAATAAAAATATCACCATTAACTTTGCGAGTAAATAACGTAGGGTTGGCTTTTTCTATCTCAAATCCTTGTTTGAGTAGGAAGTCCTTGAGACAATCATAGCAAGCTCTAGGGGGCTTTCTTGAGCCCATAGAGCGCCTTGTGAAGCTTGTAGACGTGGTTGAGATGGTGTGGATCTTCAAAACCCGGTGGTTGTTCAACATACAACACTTTGGAGAGGGGGCCATTGAGGAATGCACTTTTCACGTCCATTTGAAACAACTTGAAATCATGGTGAGCAGCAAAGGCAAGTAATATACGAATAGATTCAATCCTAGCTACCGGTGCATAGGTCACTCCAAAGTCCAAACCTTCAATTTGGGTGTAACCTTGAGTAACCAACCATGCCTTGTTCCTTGTGACCGCACCGTACTCATCTTCTTTGTTGCGGAAGACCCACTTGGTACCTATCACATTTTGCTTGGGTCTTTCCACCAAGGACCAGACTTCATTCCGGGTGAAGTTTTCCAACTCCTCTTGCATAGACATCACCCAATACTCATCTTGCAAGGCATCCTGCACCTTAAGAGGTAACATAGAGGAAACAAAAGAGTAATGCTCATAAAAAGATGCTAAACAAAAATGAGTCATCACTCCACTTCATATACTTCCTATCATATTTTCAACAGGATGGTCCCGTTCAATGGATTGATGAACTCTTGGGTGAGGTTCTGTTGTTCTTCTTTGAATTGGGTCGTCATCTTCACTATCATAGTCTATGCCGGTTGGAGAAACTCCATCAAGAGCTCCCCCTTGATCATCATCTTGGTTGTTTTCTTCAACTTGTGGTGGATCTTAATTTGCTTGTTCTCTTGAATCATGACCATCTCTTGATGTGGAGGCATCACCATGGGCATTGGTTGACCCATGATGCATATGAGTGTCATGATGGACTTGTACTTGTGCATCATCATCATCATCTTGTTCAACGGATTTTACTTCACCGGTTGCAAGCTTCTTTATCACTTTGTGAGAAGGCTCCTCTTTACCTACGATGTCCATATTGACTTGCTCTTTTTGAGAGCCGTCGGATTCATCAAAAGTCATGTCTACTGTTATTTCCGTAAGACTAGTGATCTTATTAAAAACACGGTATCCATGTTCGTTAGTACCATAACCAAGTAAGAAACCTTCATCAACCTTCAGTTCAAACTTAGAGCTTTTGGATTTCTTTTTAAGTATGAATCACTTTCATCCAAAAACTCTAAAGTAATCAACCTTAGGCTTTTTACCGGTGAGAAGCTCGTAGGCGGTTTTGTTCATGATCTTGTGAAGATATAGCCGGTTGATTGCATGACATGCCATGTTGACCGTCCCCGCCCAATAATCCTTCTCCGGAGTCTTGTACTCATCCAACATTGCTCTTGCGGCTTCAATGAGCGTTCAGTTTTTCCTCTCCACAACCCCATTTTGTTCGGGAGTGTAGGGGACCAAAAACTCATGCTTGATCCCTTCTTCATCAAGGAATGCTTCAATGTTGGTGTTCCTAAACTCCGTCCTGTTGTCACTTCTCACTCTCTTGATCTTCATGTCAAACTCATTTTGAGCTCTTCTTGCAAACTTCTTAAAGATCCCTTAGGTTTCACTCTTATCTTTCAAAAAGAACACTCAAGTGAAGCGAGAATAATCATCAACTATTACAAAATAATATTTGTTACCTCCAATGCTTATATAAGCATTGGGTCCGAATAAATCCATGTATAGTAACTCAAGTGGTCTTGAAGTTGACACGACGTTCTTTGCGGGATGTTTGGCTCCAACTTGTTTTCCCGCTTGACATGCACTGCAAATCCTATCTTTCTCAAAAGAAACATTTGTTAGTCCAAGAATGTGTTCACCTCTTTGAAGGTTGGCCAAGTTCCTTATCCCAACATGAGCTAGTCGGCGATGCCACAACCAACCCATGCTAGATTTTACCACTAAACAAGTCTCAGACCCCACTCTACTAGCTGTCACTATAAGAAATCTTACTTTCTATGACAAAATTCTTCGTGACGGTGGCTGATTTCGTCATATAAAGTACCATAATAATTTGTGTCGTCACAAATAGAGGAGAGCCCATATTTTTATGACGACATCATTTTTTTGTCACATAAAGGTAGTAATTTTCGTCATAAATTGTGTATTCCCGGTAGACGGTTGTGGATTTCTTTTTTGTGACGCAAGGACCTATTTTTTATGACTATTTAGCATTGTCACGTTTAGGTACTTGAACAATTGATAAGTCTAAACCCCTTGTAGGTGGTCCAAGCATTGACCATTGTGATGTGTGTGCACTTGGTATGAAATATGGGCAACAAATTTCATAACATATTTTCTAAATCCATTTTCCCAAATGTGATGATTTTTTCCTAAATTTAACAAAAATCATTATCTATCAAGTTAATGTATTGATTTTGATTATCTTTTTATGTGACAATGTTTGACCATTCAAATTTTGCATTTAAAAAAATGATGACCTCAAACCATATTTTGAGACCTGAAATGATTTTAGTTGAAAAAATCATAAACATAAAGGTGTCCTAGTGCACGTTAGGTCTTCTGCATTAAAGGTTAAAAAACTAAAAATAGTAAAATATTGTGCACAAAGTAAAAACTAAAAATTAGAACATTTGGAACAAAAATAAAGTCGCCACTAAGACAAGCATCTGTTTGTGCTATAATGTGGTGTCCTATCCTTTTAATTAGTGTGCTATTATATTTTATCAAGAAGAAAGAAAATAGCAAAATTAGTGTGGTGTCTAGGGATCGAACAGTCCTCTTATATTCTATAAAAAGAAGGAAAATAGCAAAAAATAATGCGCCATATAGAGATCGAACATGCCCCTTCGGCAACAAATGAAGCGAGTAAACCACAAGGGCAACCAACCCTTTTTGTTAATTTGATACTTCTGGCATTATTTATAATATTTAGCATATGGATTCCTGATTTTACCAAAAATCAAAAAGAAATAAAATAGAGGGGCGTCCAGAGATCGAACCTATCACCTTCGGCACCAATAGGAGTGACCAAACAACCAGGCCAAGCAAGTCTTTCTGTCATATTATGGATTGTCTATCATAATTAACAAATCTATTCCTGAATTTACCAAAACAAAAAAAATTGTTGGGCCCTTCAGGTCAACCTCGACGTATTTGGCCGGCGGTGCTTGACTGGTCGTATTTCGCCGGCAGCGAACTTTCCGGCAACAAGACTAGCACTACTAGACTCCTCTCATTGAGATGCATCTATCGGAATAGCTCATCATAAAAAAATTTGACATTTGGGCTAGCAACAGCAGATGGGGTAGCTTCGGCGGTGCTATAAGTTCGTACAGCGAACGGCGGCATCTCCGACAAGGAGTGCAACGGCGCACGCGCAAGGTAGATTCAGGAGACCTGTGCACAACAAGGAGGCGGCGCTGCTTACCTTGTTCTCCGCGCCAGAGAGCACAAGAGCGGGCGAGAGGGGCGACGCGAGATGAGTGGGGCTGACCAGAGGGAAATCAGTCTTGTTCGTTAACAAGATTAATTTCTCTTTTTATCTCTAATTAAACATGTAACTAGTCTTTCTTCCACATAATAACTCCAAATGTGATACTTTTTTTCTAAAGTTTTCTAAAATCATGATCTATCAAATTAATGCATTTATTTTGGTCATATTTATATGTGGCAAAGTTTGAACAATTCAAAAATTGAATTCCACATGTGAACTTCGGTTTTTAGGGATTTTGAGGTCCATGTGCTTGCCACTGTTGTATTGGTCTCAAAAAATTTCTCAACCTTGAAAATGCCTTGTATGAAGAAACCGTCAAGTTTGAGATTTTTCTGAATTGGTTTGGTACTTTTTCTAGTTTAATTGAATTTCTACGCGACTTCACCAAGTAATTATACGTTGAACTGAGCCCACCCCAAAAAGATATGAAATGGGGCCAAAGTTTACCAAATGATCTCTTGTGCATTAGGAGACAAATCTTTGTGGATGTCAATGAAAAATTCTAGTGTTTTTAATCTATAATTCACTGTATTTTATCTCACACAACATGAAGAAAAATCTAATAATAAAAATAATTAACAGAAAATCCTAAGATCTTGTGTGGAACCATATTTTGTGTGTAAATTACTGTCAAAAAATTCAATCCATTTCGACATAGGCGTATTATACTTGTTTCACAAAAGTATATGAAACCTTTTATCGAACCATGACTATACACTTAGGTTCTCTGGGATTCTGAGGTCCATGTGCTTTCTAGTGTCGTATTGGTCTCAAATATTTTCTCGGGCTTCTAAATGCCCTATGTTAAGCAACCACCAAGTTTTATATTTTTCTAAGTTGGTTTGGTACTTTTCTAAGTTTAATTGAATTTTCGCAGTACTTCACAAGTAATTATACGTTGAACTGAGTCTATCCCAAAAAGATCTGAAATGGTGTCAAACTTTGCCAAATGGTCTCTTGTCTCTTAGGAGACAAATCTTTGAGGAGGTCAATGCAAAATTATATTGTTTTCAGTGCATAATTCACCATATTTTGTCTCACACGGCACGAAAAAAAAAATAATACTCATAATTATCAGAAAAACCTAAAATTTTGTGTGGGACTATATTTTAGGTGTAGATGACTGTCAAAAAATTTCAAGCTATTTTGACTAGACAACTCGCAGCATTCATTATTGTCAAGAAAAAGTAGTTATTTTAAAACCCTAAATGATAATTTATTTTGGTCAGCCCAGCTGCAGCCAGAGTTGCCATCAGCCGTTCATCTCTAGATCCAACGATTGAATTTCTATGGTTAAATGTCAAACCCTAGAGAAACCAGGGAATAGACAGCTCCTCCTCGCTCCTCACCGAGACATTGTAGTCACAGCCGCCCCATCACGGGATGGACTCGCACCCACCGGGGAGCTGGCTCTGGAGGATGCCCCTCGTCGCGGAAACCTCCCGGTTGCCGTGTGAGGCGTTGGCGTGGCGGGGATCTGGCCGCCGTCTTGCACGTTCCTTCCTCAACTTGGCAGCGTAGCCTCGCCGTGCGGCGATCCAGATCCAGGTACGTCTTCTTCCACCGCCGCAGTTTCACCTCCAAGCCCGCTCCTCCCGTGGCAATCGTTCGCTCACGTCGCCCCCTCTAGGCGAGACGAGGGCGGCCACGGCCACCGCCGAAACACTTTCCGACCTGTGCCCAGCCTGCCGCCACACTGTCTCCATCTTCCGTGCAGCAACAGCGGCTGCGGTTTTACTCTGTCTATATCTGTTGCGGATTTCTTTGGATTGCTGATCTCTCTACAATTTCCCATTGGATCGGAGAGTCCGAGTGATCTGCGTGGATTGGGGAGACTCATATCAGTGCCGCTCCTTTTCCTCGGTTCTGATGGCGTCGCTGCTGGCTGTTGCCCTGTGCAGGTTGTTGAGCTTGGGTCTGGTGAAGGAAGGCGTCGACATGGAGAAGGGAACCCTGGAGATCGGCATGGGTGAGTCACGAGCGACGAGATCCAAGCTCACGCGCAGTATGCCTTAGACTGTTTTAGTATTGTGCTTTCAGCTGTTGATGCGTTGCTTAGTCACACCGATGCATCACTGGTACGAGCATCACAGCACGGATATGTAGAGATGATTTGCCCTTTTATGGAGATAAACATTTTGCTTATAAATGATCCTGAGCTATGAGACAATATACTGGTACAAATGCATTGAAATTTATAAATGTGTGCTATCCGTAGATAACACTAGTTAGTAATTTACTTGTCTACCTGTGCAGAGTACTGCATATCTTGGCCATAGGATTACAGAGGCTACATGTACTAGTTAGTAATTTACTTGTCTACCTGTGCAGAGTACAGGACTGTATCGGGCTCTGGTTATCTTGGATAAAGTAAACGTGTGTACACAGATCAATTTTCAACACAATTGACGAAGCAAAAACTGATTTCTTGCATGTTAGATAGGTACACAGATCACTTATTTGAACGTGATTTTTTTAGCCTTGCCTGAAAGAGTGTATTGACCAAAATTTCTCATGCATATCTATTCTGATGCTATGCTTGTCAGTGGCTAACCTCTAAGGCTTCTAATTCTTCTATTCTGTAGAGCAGTACTATGTATCAGCTGCCATGCTCTGGCTGCAAGTAAACTAGGACCCTTAGTTAACATGTTTTGTTGGTAGTTACTGAAACTTCTCTAGCTTCCTCACAATTTTTAGAATGTGTTCGTGGACTTGCTTTCTTTTACTTTGGAATTGTCTACCATTGTTCATGGGTCTGCTTACAATGTTAGTACAAATATAAGTTATTAATTCACTGACTTGTTGTTTTTTTATATATATTACAGATAAGTTAATCGGTTAAGGCTAACAAGTTCCAGAACTGCATCTTTATCCAAAGGTACTGCATCTTTATCCAGACATGTGTGTGCCTTAATCATGTCTTCCTAACAATTCCGTGTGATGCACATGCATATATGATGTCATTGGATATTTGTTTGAAATTGCTACTAGAATGCAAGTGTTTGCCTGCAACCAGCTCAAAGTTTATTGCAGGCTAGACCTTAAAGTTTTTATCAATGTTGCTGGAACTAGCTCAAAGGTTATTGCAGGCTAGACCTTAAAGTTTGAACAATGTTGTTGAAATTCACTGAATTATATTTGCTTATTATTTGACTGAACATTACCGGTGAAGTTAGTAGTGCACTAATGTGTCCTTGCAGCCACTTTGTATTCTAGAGTAGTAACAGCCACCATTAGTGCTCTATTCTAGAAACAACCACTCTGTGTTTCCTTTCTAATTACATAATGATAGTTAAAATGGACCATTTGTATATATTAATTTTAATGAAAACAATTTATTCTTAGCCCTATTTAAGTTTATTGCCAACTACTTATTTTCTTGTGTTGTTTTATTCAGTTGAAAGTTGCAGCAACTAAGGAGGGCAGTATGGGACATGGGAGCTAATGTACTCCTAGAACTACAGTCTATTTCTTGTCAAAGACTATATGAACTTATTTACATATGTAAAGCACAAACTTGTGTGATGTATTTGAACCTTTGCACTATGTAATGTATCATATGATCTGAGTTGTATGTGAATGATGGTCGGCTTTTATATCACTGAATGAATATATAATGCATGACGACTTCTTAACCATGGTTAGCTACCTATACATGACGACTTCTTATCGTCATAATAGTGAGCATTAACCAGGGTACGTACTCAGCATTTGTGATGGTTCGTACATTATGTGACACGTTGATCGGACAATATGTGACATCTACGGTCGTCATAAAAGATAACATAATATGACAACAGTGAATCAACCGTCACAAAATGTCTTGACATAATGTGACAGTTTTTTTTGGTTGTCGTCACAAAACTTTTTGTGACGCTCATTATATGACGACACCCGTGATGGCAATAAAGTTATCACAAACGTTTTTTATGACAGTTTTGGCACTTTACATGACAAAATGTTGTTGTCATACAAAGCACAAATTCTTGTAGGATGTGAAGTCAACTAGATAGAGCTTGTCCTTTAGTTGACCCGTAAAGACAATAGAGGAATCCACCCTTCTAGAAACTTTCACACCCTTATCCGTAAAGAGACAATTGTAACCCATCTCACAAAGTTGTGAAACGGACAACAAATTATATCTCAACGAATCCACAAGTAAAACATTTAAAATTGAATTATCATTTGATATAGCAATTTTACTCAAATCAAGAATCTCTCCTTTGCTATTGTCACCAAATGTGATTCCTTCACCCATGCTTTCACTTGGTTAGAAGGAGTCAAATATTTTCTTCGCTCCGGTCATATGATTGGTGCATCCACTATCTAGCACCCAACATGGTCCACCGGAGGAGTATGCCTACAAAAGGAATTAAGCCTTCGTTTTAGGTACCCAATTGGAATTGGGTCCTAGGGGTTTAGACACATAAGATTTGGGCACCCAAACACTCCTCAAGATTTCCCTCTTCCTGAGAGTGCCCACATACTTTACAAAAAATTTACCATCCTTATCCCAACAACACAAATAATCACAAAAGTTGATCCTTGAGATAGGCACTTGTTGCTTGGGACCCTTCACTTCCTTTTTGATGTTCTTGTTGTCGGAGGAAGTGATAGGAGAAACCTCAACATTGTTTACCTTATTGATGAGGTCAACAAGAGGCACGCTCTTATTGAACTTCACACAAGGCACACCATTTATCATATTTCTCCCGTTGGCCTTATCATCATACCTATTGTAGCCGAGGCCATCCTTTATGTGTGGATGCCTAGGCGCCTTGTAGATTGTGGTTGGTTTCTTATCCTTGCTCTTGCAACCAATGTCCATAATGGCTTTCAACTTAAAAATCTCATTTTCCTTCTTCTCTAGCTCAACAAGATTAGTAGCACAAGCATTTATATCAACATTATAACATCTTTTACATCCTTCACTAGTTGAAGCATTTGAGTCCTTAGAAGAAGTAGAAGTGCTCTTCCAAAGAGTGTCATAGTTTACCTCAAGCTCATGATATTTACTTGTCAAGCTTGTGAGGCTTTCTTGAGCTAAACTATATTTATTCTTTAGACTAGCCAAAGAGTCATTAAGTGAGGAATGTTCCTTAGTCAAGCGCTCATGTGAGTCCTTGGCCAAAGACAATTCTACACTTAACTTCTCAACCTTCTCTTTTTCTTTGGTGAGACATGCCTCTAGCCTTGGTTCTTCTCCCTTTCCACTAGGAGCATTTCACTTTGTGACTCTAAGCATGTCTCATGCTCATCTATGGTGTACATCAATTTTAAGATTTTAGAGGTAGCTTCTTTTTCATATTTTTTAATGATTTTGATAGCATAGTTTTAATCAAATTCATCATCATCATCACATTCATCATTAGAGTGTGTGGAAGTGTAGGATGATACCTTCACCTCCTTTGCCATAAGGCAAGTGGGAGTGACATCTTCGTCATCGAAGAGGTTGGCGAAGAGCTTAGGTGATGAAGAATTGTTGGTGAAGAATGATGTCGATGAAGAGGATGTCTTGTAACACCCTGGTGTTAAGCATGCATCATATTGCACTTTATGAGCATAACCATCTCAATTGCATCATTTTTGTTACATGAAATGACAAAGTTTAAATATGTGTTTACCTTGATTTGAACTAGAGTTATGTGATAGGTTGCTTGTTTGAGGTTGAGTGTTTAATAAAGTTTGTAGAGAAAATTATTTGGAGTAAAACTTATTTTGGTGTCATTTCATGAAAAGGCTTGGAAGTGGGTCAAAAATATCAAAAACAGTTTGTAAAAATGTTTTTCTTTTAATTTTAAATCCCCATTTTTGAAATTCAAATTCTAGGCAAAATTAGGTTTTGATGTTTAAAAGTGAAATGTTCTACTCATCAAAAGGAACATTTCATCTTTTATAAGTTTCTTCAAATTCAGGTTATTTTGGAAAATATGGGGTTCATCAAGTCTGCATGAATCTTGGCGCAGTGGGACCCACCGAACAGTCTCTTCTTCCTCCTCTCTTCTTCTTCCTCGCGACGCTGTCCGACCCGACGCCGGCCGCGTGGCGTCCGTACGCTGGGCCGCTGCCGCTGCCCGCTGTTCCACCCCCGCACCCGAGCGCCGCACACCGATCCCGCGCGCAGCACTCGCCCGGTCCCACAGCTCGCCCATGCGCCCTCGCTCTGCCCGCATGCTTGCCACGCGCTCGACGAGCTCCGACGCCGCGCTGCCTCGGTCCGAGCTCAACCGGCCACCTCAAGCCAGTCCGACCGCGTCACCCTTGCGCTCGCTCACTCTCCCAGTCTCAGACGCTCTCTTGCCCCTCCTCTTCCACCAGAGCCCGAGCAAGCGGACACCGCCCGCCATTGCCACCGCCGAGAGCTTGCACCGCCGCCGCACCCCGTAGCCTGAATACTTTTTGCCCTAAACTCGCCAATCGCTCCGCCTCGACACGAGCCACTCCCTGCGCACCTCTCCTGCCACCGAGACCCAAGGTAGAGGTCGAATCGACCATCTTCCCTTTCGCCGGTCATGGCCGCCCCGACCGCCGCGCGGTCTGCCGTGGCCAGCAACCTCTCCCTCCCTTCTTTATCTTGCGCATCGTGTTCGTCTGCTCGAGTAGGTTCGGTTGATGTAGTTCATGATGCCGATTAGGGTTCGAGCCCGGCGAATTTGGCCATCCGCCGTCGCGGATTTGCGCCGCCGCTCGCCGGCGTACCTTGCCGACGTTGCTCCGGCCGTCCATTCATCACTTGATCTAGTCCATTTAAACCGTCTTGGTCTGCTAGCGCTGGTAGACTAGTCCGTTTGACCCGCCGTGGCCCGAGATGGCCGGCGCACCGCCAACCCTCGCCGTCGTCCGCCGCCGTGCGTCGCCGCCGGTCGAAACCTCGCTCCTAGTTTACATCTTTTACACCAATGTGCCCGCTTTGACGAGCTGAGTCTTTTGGTAACCGTGGCTCGGCCGGAGACCTCGCCGTCGGCGAGGAATCCCGATGCCGACGACCATCCCCCGCCGCGTGGACCTCGGGCACGATTCTATTCTTTTTCCCGGACTTGAGTGTAAAGTCGCCAGACTCAGTGTATTTCTTTTTAGGGCTCGGTTGGTTTCCGGTAAACTCAGGGTTCCCGGTGCAAAACCGTTTTCTTTACCGGTTTTAAAGAAATTGAATTCCAGATTTGGTTTAAACCTTTGAAAATTCATAACTTGCTCATTTTTCATCCAAATGAGTTGATTCAACTTGCAGTATTTTTCTTATGAGATAATCTATGCATGAAAAATATGAAATGTGGAATTTGTGAAACTTTTCTGTATAGCTTTATTTATCTCTATTAATTGCTTTTATCTTAGAAAATGCATAAGTAATTCTCTGTTGCTCAGAAAAATGTGAGACCAAGTTTGTTAGTCTTCTTATGTCATGCTCTATCTGTGAAAACTGTTATGAGGTTATGTCATGTGGAAAGTTTGATCTGTCTAGTTATGGTGCCTATTTTCATGTGATGATAAATAATTCATAATAAATAATATATAAGGAATTTGTGCATGAAACTTTTTGGAGGATGTTTTTATGTCAATCTAGAGCTAATTATGTTCTGAGATCTGTTGTTTGATATACTTTTATGTACAAAGTATTTTATGCCCTTGAAATTGTGCTGCCTTGTCATTTTTGTGTAGGATAAAGTACTTACTGTTTTGACTTGAAATTTTTATGGTAGTCTTTATTAGACCTGATTAAGCTTCTATAATTTTTATAGAATTTTCTGAGTAGTCTAAAGTCATGTTGTAGTTATACCCTGATTTCTTTTAATTATAAATAATGCTTTAGAGTTACCATTTCATGTGTGTAAAAATGTTTTTTGTGCTATTTGTAACATGTGTGATCTGCTATTGGTTTTGGTTCAGTAGAGTGTAGTGTGCGAAACAATGGTTGTTTATAATTCCTTATAGTGTGCGAGTAAATTGTAATGCGAGTCTTGTTTGAAAAAGTGTCGGTAGAAGAGAATGCAGATGACATGTGCTTATCTCATATGTTTCGTAAATCATATCATTCATCTTAGCTGAGCATTCATTCACCATCAGCATGAGCATTGTATTTCTATATATATATACATATGGTATTCATACGTACTATGCATCATACAGGATCGTCAGAGCTCGAAACGGTAGTTCCCGGAGCACCAGCAGAGGAAGGCCAGCAGGAAGCTTTGGTTCGGGAAGTAGCAGTAGAAGAGGATCCCGAAGCTGATCTTCCGAAGTGTCCCGACCACCAGCACAGCTCTTTCCTGAAAGGCAAGCCCCGGAGCATTCTCCCTGTGGTTTGCAAAATATCTAACTTGAGTCCTTTACTGTTTGATGCATTAAGTATAGGCGTTGTTTTATACCGTTGCTGCATTACTTATACTCCTTGCCACTGTTTATACTTCAACCCTGTTAGGTTCAGGTACGAATATATGCTTAGCCCTGCTTAACTAGATCGGTAGAAGTCGGGTGATTTCCTGTCATCCGCGAGTCATAGGTGGTGACTTGGAATGGTTGAATACATTGTTATCTTGGATAACCATGTGGAGATAATAAATCGAGACCGGGCGGGATTGGTGTTGAGACTGAACTGGAGGTTTGGTGTGGTTATCCCATCTGTGTCAAACTAGGACCCCATCCGTTGTACGTCCTCAAGTCATATTGAATTTATGCCTCACATTTAGCTGGAAGGATAAGTCGTTCCGACCGCGAAGCCTAATTTTAATTTGGGCCGGGAGTCGACCTGCTGTACGCATCGTATTGGTAAAGATGGGGGACCATAGGTTACGCGGAGAGTAAGTCCGAGGTCAGGGTCACCCTGAATAAGGCAGCCGGGCGGTTCCTGGGTACGATGGTACCTGTTGATCTCGCGCTTTTCCTGAATTGAATGTCGGTGATCTGTAGCTCACCGTGGCTGGTGAGTGTGGTTTGTGTGAGGAATACCCGCAAGCTGGTTAGTAATCGATTATAATTGCCATCGTTCCTGGACAGTGAACACTTGACTTGAGCGGCGGCATCGTAGTAAGAACTTGAACAAGAGATGAGATGGTTGAGCTGTTGGGATTGAAGATACTTAACCGAAAATGGTTACTTTCTTGTTGAATAATTATTACTATGCTTGTTTAGTATAGGTGCTAATGTAGCATGAAACGGATAATCAGATTAAAATACATTGCTAGAAGGCTCTTATTAATTGCTTCTTAATGCAAGCTTTTCCGCAATTAAATGAGTCAGCTATCCTACTTATACAGCCTTGCATACTCCTTGGAGTCACTTTATTTTAGTTTATGACGGGTAAGTCTAGCTGAGTACATTCTCGTACTCAGGGTTTCATTTCTCATGTTTTTGCAGATGGTGAGATGTTATATGGCTATTGTCAGAACTGCTTCTATCCCGCTTTGGGAGATGACTAGACCTTGGGCACGGTCACTCTTCTCTACTTGATGCTTTTGCTGGATGTTGACCAAGGACTGGCACTGTATTTAAATTAAGTGCGTGTGTGGATTTGAACTAAATTGCTTCCGCTTATTTTGAAATTTGAACTTGGGTTGTAATAACTTTATTCGTACTCCGATGATTTAAACTATGTGCGAACTATGTACTTGTGAATGGGAACGCTAAACTATTACGATCTTGGTCGTGCCGGAAAAGTTTGAAATCCTTCGAGATTTTGGTATGACTACCGGGTTTATTAGGTCTCAATCATGTAGTTTGTCGCCCTAATGGTGAATTATGTGCTTGTGCTCTAATAAATTGATCGGTTCTGTCACATGTCTCATGTATAGCAATTGCAGCTACACTTCTTCTCATTGTCATTATCTTCATCACTATCATCATCGGATTGCCACTCTTCACCTATGTGTGCTTCACCTCTCTTGTTGTTCTTGTATTTCTTATCACCTTCCTTGTTGTATCTTGACTTCTTGCCTTTGTTTGGACAATCCGCAGCAAGGTGACTGGCCAAACCACACTCATAGCAAAATATCTTCTTGTATGGCTTGTTTCCACCACTACTCCTCATCTTCTCCTTCTTGTTTATCAAGAACCTTGCATAATTCTTGACCATGAGAGCTTGTTCTTCATCAAGTTCTTCTTCAATGTCATTATGCTTATGCTCACAACATCCTTTGTTGCAATGACTTGACCCACTTGCATGAGATGTCGCAAGTGCAATGTTTCTCTTTTGACTAAGCCTCTCTTTGGTCTCATCATCTAGAACTTTATGATGCATAATCTTTGTAATCATCTCTTATGATGTCATGGTGGTGTAGTTCTCTCTTTCCATTATCACAAAAACTAGGATGCTATTCTTGTCTCTATATATTCTACATAGCTTTCTTGCTGCAGCTTGTTCATCCCATCTATCACATCCAAGAGCTCTAACTCTATTGATCAATGTCATGAATCTATCATACATGGCTTTAGTTGTTTCTTCTTCCATCACTTGAAAATTCTCAATCTTGTTTTGAAGAAGCTCAATGTTTCTTATTCTCACACTCTTGTCACCCTCAAATGATATTCTCAAAGTTTCCCAAATTTGCTTTGCATTTACCATAACCATTCACCTTGTTGTTGTCCTCCGGAGTAAGACATTGCAAGATCAAGATAGCCGCCGTAGCATTGAGCTGAAAATCCATCTCATCTTTGGGTGTCCAATCTTTAGGATCTTCGGGAATATTCACACCAATTTTAACCGCTTGCCAACATCTTGCGGCTATGAGATGCAACTTCATCCTATGAGCCCAATTGGTGTATCTTACTCCATCAAATGGAGGTGGCTTTCCGAGATTCATCATTGGCATGTGAGCATTGTTCTTGCTTGTGCTTTCATAGTTATAGCTTGCTCTTGTATAGCCTTTTGGTGTCTTGTTTCCATTTTCACCTTCATTCTCCTTCTCACTAGTTCCTTCTAGATTCTTCTTGTCAAGGATCTCCTTCATCTTATCTAGTTGATCTTGCATCTTGTTCGTTTGCTCTTATTGTTGCTTTTGCAGTGAGATGGTGAGCTCTACCGCTATTTGAGTGGCTATTTTCTTCATTTGTGCATCATCCAACATGGCCATTGTTACACCTCACGCGGTGAAGCATTGAACCGAGGGACCATGACTCTGATACCACTTGAAAGGTCCTAAATGTCCTAGAGGGGGTGAATAGGCCTGTTTGAGATTTCTAAAACTCACAAACTCGAAATGTGGAAGTTAAATACCTACCGGAACTTCCGGTGGGTTTAGATCGAAAGTTCCGGTGACCATAACTTCCAGTGCAAACCGACCAGAACTTTCGATGCCCTACTGAGCTACGAAATCAGAGTGAAATGAGTTGTGATTTCGATTTTGATTGTTACCACACCCTCCTAGATGTTGATGATCATGATGTTCAACTCCATGAATCTTAGCACCTCACCAAATCGTAGATCGGCTCCTCCAACCTATGAATTTTGGGATAGAGAGGAGGAACATGAAGAATACAAGAACAAGGGTAGTCGATGCTACCTCCACAGCAAGACATAAGATTTATACCGAGGTTCGGCAATCCCCACAAAGGAGTTTCTATGTCCTCGTTGTTGAGGTGACCACGAAGGTCCGACCACAAAGGTCTCCTCCCTCAAGAAAAAGCTTAAGATATCCACTAAGAATCAGGGTAACACAACACTTCAGGGCGCCCTCACAAATGAATCAACACGGGCAGCCACGAAGAACGCCTAGCTGGCTAGGGTTCCAAGAACCCAAGAGTAACAAATGCAAACCAAACTGCCAAGACGAGGAAGACAAGTGCTCAAGTTGACAATCGATGCTCCTACTCTCAAATCTCACGTTCCCAGCTCAAACAATCGAATATGGAAGCTTGGAAGCAAAGGGAGAGAGAGTCGGCGAGTTCAGCTCACAGGAGAATTTGGCAAAGCTTGGGCATTGTGAAAGAATGGGCAAGAGAGAGAGAAACATAGGAGAGAAAGAATATATATACTCAGCCTCAGATGCATTACCGGAACTTCTGGTGGAACACACAGGAACTTTCGGTTAATTCGAGATCTGACCGTTGGGGCATGAGAAAGTCAACATTCAGAATAAGGTGACCGGAACTTCCGGTCCGAACACTGAAACTTTCGGCCGGAGGCCGGAACCTAATACTCACACGCAGTCGCTCCTGAAAAATGCACTACCGAAACTTCCGGTCCTGGTACCGGAACTTCCTGTCGGGGTCGGAACTTCCGGTTCAAGGTCGGAACCCTTTTCTTGCACGCGGTCGCTCGCGAGCACAGTGCAACCGAAACTTCTGGTCGTTGGACCAGAACTTCCGGTGCACCAACCGCGAACATTTTAAGTGAGTGTGAGTGCACGGTGTCTCTCAAACGCGATAGCTAAACCAACATGAGCACTTGTAGACCATGTCTAGCTAGTCTAATTTGCATCCCTCTTGATAGTGCGGTGTTTCCTATAACTTAATTTTAAATATAAAACGGTAAACCAATTGAGTCGAAGCGCCTTTCATCCATAGAAATTTTGGGGGTGCTTGTATCACCAAATATATTCATTTAAATCTTTCAATGGACTAACACCTGTGAATACACTTGAATAAACTTGTTAGTCCCTAATTTGATGGTCATTAATTATCCAAAACCCACTTTGGAGGCGAATACACTTACAAAAACACCTATAAGCAAGCAAATAAGCAACGCGCAGTTTCCAAAACACGAGTGCACCTCCCAACCACCGCCAATGTCACCCTCCCACACAAGAGAGGAGCGAGGACGAGCCATCCCAATGCCTTTGTCTTCGTAATTGTAGGTTAGGTTTGTTGATAACTTGATCTAGAGTTTGGTTCCTGGTGAGGTGGTAACGCCGATGAAATTGTGAAATAAGGTATATCGGTATATCTCTATCGAGGCATGATCTAGCGTCGGTGAATGGCTAGTGTAAGTTTGTGATGACCTCGAGTTGGATTAAGCTTCACACACCGGCAAGAGATAACACGATCGAGGTTGCAAACAACCTATCAACACACACACACCGAGCAACTCCAAAATAAGTGAACCCGATCTAGAGATCAATTGGGCCGATTCAGAGCTTGTCCTTCACAACAAGAACTCGGGAACACCTCGTCGAGGAGATGCACGCATGTGGTTGTCCTAGGATCAACAAGACAACCTAAATAACTTTGGATCTCGTGGAGAGATGCAACATGAAAAAAAAAGCGACAACAAATGTATAGTAGATGTAAAACTTGGTGTTCTTATACTAGATCTAAAATTAGAAAAACAATAGCTTGACTCAATTGCCATGTCAACTCAACTGTCACAAAAGAACATGAATAACCAGCTTTCTAATTGTTGCCTTGTTTTTTTAAAGCATGTATTGCACGTGCTTCATTGAGAAATCTTGTTTGTTTTTAGGAATTCTGTGTTGGAATTCTATGTTCTTAAATTAAGTTAAGAATCTTGTGGTTATTATACTTTTCAATGATATATTCTCTCCATATCAATGTCCAAAACAACTTTCTTTAGGGGCATGGAAGGAGTATATGTTTTAAAAGGTAAAGATCTCCTGCTGCAGCCTTATGACTATGATGGTATAAAACAGTTATTTAAACCTGCATCACAATATGATGCTGAAATCATTTATAGAGTTTAAGGAGAGATATAAGAGGGGCCAACGCATATATTTAAGCTTAATGACCATTGTTTACCCTAAAAGAATCTTAAAGACCAAGATCATAGCTATCTTTGGTATGTGTTAACGTCATCTAATTTCTTTATCAAATAATTGCATGTTTATCAGTACTTAAAAAATAGAAAAATTTAGTGTTCACCACCGATGTATTATCGTTATATGGGCTTGTCATGATGCTTCAGTCGAAGTGTACAATTCTATTGAAATTAACAAAATAGTTTTACAATTTGTTTTGTAGCATATTAGTAGGAGTCGTTAGATTTATCCTTTTCTTTCAACCTCGTCTTGTGAAGATTAACGAAATGATGAGATAGGTAATTATTAGTGGTCAAGTGGCCTTCGATTAATAATAGAAAGATATAAGATAGCTATACGGGTGCTAAAGTAACACACCCTTTTTCATTTTGCCGTCACCAGAATCGACCGGAGTTGCTAAACAGCATAAAAGGTTTATAAAAAAAATACACTTGGAAACGGTTATGCATGTTCCATCCTGAACACATGAGCTCCTTTTAGCCCATTTTACTACTCATCTCTACTTAACTGCTTTCAATCTTCCTACCTCCAAAGCATCCCATAACTAACTTTTAACAAACGTTATGTGCCCTGTGCTCTGTCTTTTACAGTTTCACCACAGTCCACAGCACTGGCTTCGGTTACTTGCTCGGTCGATGGAGTTATATATCCTTGCCATCAACCTCACCTCCTTGGATGATGATAAATGCAAACACGCACAAAAGCATGCATGAACACGCGCTCGCTGTAAAGCTGGCGGCAATGTCTTCACTGCCAGCAATGGCGCGCATCAGTTCCAAATCCAAGTCTCCAACCATACCTAATTGTCGCCGCCGAACCGCCCGGGGCCCGACGACGGGACGCCAACCCACGGCTCGCCGACCCTGATCATCTTGATGTGCCGTTCGCTGGCCACTGCCTCCTCGCACCTTCCCCTCTTTCTTGCGGCGGCGTCCTTGAGGAGTACGCCGAACAGCTTCACGCTCTTCCCCTCCACCTCGCCGCCGCGCTCCAGTTGGTTGGGGGCCAATGTGCGGCGCTGTGCCTGTGCGTCGTCACCGGCGGCGGGCCCCGCTCCCGCTCGCACGACGTGTTCCTCTTCCTGCATGAGCAGCCGAAGGTCGAGCTGCCGGACGTCGAGGAAGCGCGAGAGGAAGCCCAGGAGCTCCTCGCAGTGGCGGCGCGCCTGCGCCAGCTCGGTGGACAGCGTGCGGTTGTCCTCCTTGAGCTGCTCGTTCTCGCTGGTCAGCTGCAGGTCGGCCGCCCGCGGCGGCGACGACGCCGATGAGGAGCTGCGCTCGTTGCCGCCACCGCCAGACGTGGTGGCCGACGCAGGAGCCGGGGCAGCTGGGGGCAGCGGCGGAGGGAACGCCACGTTCACGCCGCCGCTGCCGCCGGACTTGGATGACTGCGGCGGCATCGTTGACTTGCGGCGGCGGATGCCGGACAGGAGGCCTTGCTCGCCTCGGCGGAAGTAGTCGTTCGCGAACTCCCACCGGTCCGGCACCACCTTCCGGAAGCCCTGCATGGATGCATGGTCGCCATCGACGTGAGTATCCAATGCAGATCGATGCTTAAAAAATCACCGGCAAAATGAACAAGAGCTGGCTGCATTCATCAGTGTGACATTCGTTCAGGCAGGCCCTAAATAATTCTTGATCTCGAACACGTCAGTTTCGCAGGCGGGGTCAATCGTGTGCAAATCTGAATGGGTAAAGATCATATAAATTTTTTATTTCAGATACCAAACTTGTAGGATTCTAGAAGCGTATCATCACTGCTAGCCTATCACAACAATCGTGCCTACTGGGGTTTGTGGATGTCAAATTCCAACAACCACCAAACGTGGAAAATGTTGCTGACGAAGGGGAAAGGCCAATAGCCATTTCATGCTACACGTCAGGCCTGTCGACATTGACTAGCATATGTATGTTGCTCACACCGTCAGATAACGCCCTTAACTGTTCACACATTCATCGAACGAAGCTAGTTCTCCCTAGAATAGATGAAGAGAACAAACCCTCTTTCAGTGTGAAGCTTTGACTGTGCTTGTGGGCAAGTCATCATGCATCTACGTACGTACAAGGTACAAGACTCAATCGCAGCGCACATATTCGGTTGTTGACGAAAACAAAGCTTCACTCTGATAACTTCAAAATTATTTTGTTGACCGACTAACAATAGGAAGGCAACAAAGATTAGCATATTTGTTCAGGTAGCATACACACGTCCAATTCCTAGCTAAACTAACCTTCTTTTGTAGGCCACATGCAGATCGAAGAGCCCAGAAAAGGTCATCCATCCGAAGCTTCCCTAAGATTCCTGACTGTTCCATAGATAATCTATCTGTGCTGGATAATCGATCGCAGGGGCCTGGTGGCACTACTAGAATATCATGTCATGGTTCTGTCGCGCACTATAATACAGTGGCGTGTTAAGCGACCTGATCAAGACAGGCGCGCGCCTAATTCGCTTTGCTTATTCCATGGAAATGTACGCCAGCTCCTCCAACCTCCCACGCAGCTAGCACCATTTGCGTGTTGCTAATGCTAGGTTTCTTGCGAGGCCAAATGAAGCAACCGCTTCCCTATATACCACATGTTGCTTTAGCGTCTCTGCTAGCTACGCCTATATAGGAAGGAGTAGCTAGAGTACAGCACAAAGATATGGATAGATACTCTCATCGCAGGTCACATTCCTCTTCAGCTAGCCCGGCCCGGCCTGAGTGACACTGAAATGACATGCAGAGGGTGTGTTTGTTTCAGCTTCAGAATCAGATGAATCAGGTGAATCAGGTGAGGGATAGTGAGAGAGAAATAATAAATAATCAGTAGAATCAGTAGCTCCAGAAGCCAAAACAAATACACCCATACTATACCATATGTTTTTGAAAGAAAGTTACATCACATTAGGTTCAATAATTTAAAAGGAAGTGGCCAGGGCCCTTGAAAGTAACTTATCACAACAACAACCACGAGTTCTAGCAGTCTTCTGCTATATAATAAATTAAAGAGGGAAATGAGGCGAACATCAAGCCACCCTTTTCATGTTTTTCTCTGCTAATTCATCTTTCTCCGCCTCGATCTCTCTTTTTTCCCACGGCAACCCAGTATTCAGCGCTTTGCGTGGGAAAACGGAATTAAAGGGAGGAAGCAGAGATTGACTCGCGCACGTACATGCTGCTCCTTCCTATCAACCATTCAACCGCGACACGCGTGCATATATATACACACACACACACACACTAAGTGAGATATACTAATAATTAATAATCAATATAATCTGACTGACTGTCTGCTGTATGTCAAAGCGAAGGTCACAGCGTCACAGGTGACAGGTCACGTACAGTAGGCCCCTAGTACGTGCGTACACACGTACTGTATACTAGTACTACTACACACACCGGGCTAACAGTTGCGCAAAGCTACAAGGAAAACATGCTCCTCGGAAGACGACGGCACTCTAGATGCCTGGAAGGTTTCTGGACTCGTCGACCACACGCAGAGCTAGCCTAATTATCGCGCGTCGAGAGGCTTCTTATTCCATCGGTTTGGTTGAGCTAGCACTGGACATGCATGTGCACCGTGGCAAAGACGTACTGCCCCGCCCACATACACAGAACAGTCGTGCGGCGGCAGTAATTCTGGAAAGAACGGGCCGGATGTCGAATCAGAAGCAATTTAATCAAACGGATGGAGGACTTTTCCCAACCCAAGCAAACCCTTTTTGTTGATGATAGTCATCGAGCACACCGACGAAATGAAAACAACACGCTATAGAAATCGCAACATGGAAGTAGCCTCGCCGCGACAACGATAGCACGCCGGCCCAGGCCAGATCAACTACAGTAGATCGAAAACGATCATCTAGCTAGCTGGCTCTAATTGTTTAGCACGGCAACCCAGTCTTTTGCAACAATCTCCCACTCACAAATCTTGATTATATACATAGATCATGCATAGAATTAATTAATGGAATTAACTGGTAATAACGAGCAACTGATGACTAACCAAAAGTAAGAGCGAGCAAGCAAGAGGTGTGTACTCACGTAGGTGTTGAGCTGGCGGATGAAGGAGGAGAAGTTGCAGTGCTTGAAGTGGAGCGGGAGGAGGTCGCGCGCCAGCTCCACGGGCTTCCACACCACGAACGAACGCCCCTGCTCCGCCCACGAGATCACCTCGTCCGTCGCCGGCTCCTCCACCATCTGGTGCGTCTTGGTCAGGAACGGCGCCGGACCGCCGCCTCCCCTCTTCGACGACGCCGCTGCCACGGCCACGGTCACGGCGGCTTCTTCCATCTCTCGCCGGTCGATCGTCGGCGACTGGCTGGCTGCCGACACGAATCCCACTCACCTACTGGCCTATATGACTATGTTGTGTAACCTACTAGTAACTGATCACTTGTACGTTCTTTGTGTGTACGGCTGAGATATCTAAAGGAATGATGAAAGAAACTAGGAGGAGGAGACTGCGGCGGCGGCCGAGAAGAGCAGGAGGGCGGTGAGGAACTCCCAGCCCCAGACGTAGAACCCGGTGACGACCGCCCTCCGCCCGCACCCGCCCGCCTCTACTCCCATGTAGTAAGCGCCTGCGCCGCCGCCGCCACGGTCTCTGCTTCCAGCTGGGATCCGGCTAGCACGTGTTGCTCTATCGCCCTGGCGTCTCTCGCTCGTCTGGGGAGAGTCGCTCGTCGCCTCGGGGTTAGGCGATTTAAAGGGCGGGCGCGGAACAGGATGGCGATGGCTTAGACTAGACAGCGAGGAGAACGAATGGAACGGGCTTTGCGTCGCGGGTTGCGGCTCGTCACGCCGTCGCGCGCGGTTGCTTTCGGCGTTGCGCTTCTTACTTTCAGCGTGAGAGAGCTGCGTCTATTTCTTCGCCCGGGTCAGTCAGTGCGTGTGTTGTGTGGGTACGTTACGTACGTACGTATGCTTGGCCCTTTCAGCCGCACTTTCTTGCAGCCGGTCCAAAGAAGAAGCTTCCACCGCTTTGTCCAGCACCAGCAGGAGCCGCGTGGGCGCCGCGCTAGCTACCCTCCTGTCCCCGACCCCTTCGGGCCTTCCCCTCCAATCGGCTAGCACCTGCACTCTTTCCACCGTGAACCGAGTCAAAATCGTCGCCCCCCGTTCCCGGCCTGGTCGCCTCGCGGTGGGACGGGTGCACGCACAGGATTTTCCCGCCCCCGGCTCGACCGCTCGAGGACGAATTGAATGTCCTTTGGGTCCGCGCGCCACCGTACCGTGGCCGCTCCGCACCGCATCTCACTCTCACGTTCCAGAAACCTCAGGACCGGAGCAAGGAATTCCTTTGCACCTGTCTCGTGGCGCTGCCGCCTCTCTCCCCTCGCCGGGAGAGCAAAAAAGTAAACCCAAAGGCGCCTGGAAAAGGCACGACCGCGGACTTGTGCTGAGCAGCGCAGACCCACCGCACCGGAGCAATGATGGCTTGCGCGCGCGCTCGTTGCACTCCACTGCGGCACCTCCGATTTGTCCACATCTCTCGCTTCCATGGACGTCACCCCAACCCAAAAGTTGGGGCTGGCGGCCTGCGTGAGTCCTCACCGAAGCCTTGCACCGTTGCACGTCGTTTTTCTCCGGAGACTTACGCATCTTTACACGTGTTTTGGGGTGAAGATATTACATGAACCGCTACTTCCGTACCTTACGACGTAGCGAATTACTCACTAAATCGACAACTTAGGCTGCACGCACCCACTTCAATCCCTAGATCGGTGGTGGCACCCAAACGCGTCCGCCGCATCACCCACGTGGTCGCTGTGGCCGTGCTACGTCGGGGAAGAGCTCCCGCATCGCCGTGGCGTCACCGGATTTGGGATCGTCGAACATGGTCTCGAGCTCCTGCGTGGTCTCCTCCGTAGTCCCCCGTGCACGTCGTAGTACGCGAAACAACCGCTCATCCCCATCGTATCCCACTGCGCTGCTGGCGCGCGGCAAAATCCTTGGACGTTGAAAACGAAAAAGGGAGACTATAGAACTATACTGTACGCACGCCGTCGATGGATGATGCTTGCAGTCAAAATCTGATAAGCTGTTGATGTATGTACTCATCGTGTACTCCTAAGTCCTGGTTACGTTCATCAGCCTTTGCTCTGGTTTCTTCTCCGCGGAAAAAAGATTCCAGGTTAGGTGCGAACAAGATGTCTGGCTACCACGATCATTAAAGCTTGGACTTTTCCGTCGTCGCACGACACGACACGGCGCACAAGGAATGTGACGCCGGAACCAACGATCTTTACGGGCGCATGCAAGCAAATATCATCGGCCCAGCTCGACACGGACACGTACACACGCAGCCCGCCGGCCGGCCGTGGCGTGGACCGTGCCGTCACACACCCACACTGACGCGAGCGGATTGTAGGTGGAGTGATGCGTAATTTCTTACCTAGTTACAGTACACAAACACAATTAAGCTTCGCCTAGCTGACTTGACTTAGTACTGGTCAATCGAGACTTTCAAAGAAAAAAAAGTACTGGTCAATCGACAATCACCCTGAGGTGTATATATAAATTTATTTATGGCTCGCTACTAATCAAGCCCTAGTACAAAAAGTGATATTAGTAGCGGTCAAAATCTAATTTTAGAAACAGTTTTAAAAAACCGGCACTATGCCAGCGACTATAAGATATGTTGTTTTCGGCACCAGGCTTTTGACCGATACTAAAAATACATCTCTAGGGGCGGCTATGTTAAGAACTTCGTTCCTGAAAATGCTATTTTTAGAGACGGTGAAGTTACATGAACCGGTCTTGAAAATATTTCTAGCCATTAAAAAAAACTCGCTGGCGGCCACGCTACCATGCAGGTAGAATTTTGAGTTTTCTTTCAATAAAATGATATAATTGAGATAGAATTTATTATATTTCAATTATTTTATGTAATCCTTTATGATAACATATAGTGGTGCTATGTGCAACTTTTTATGCTTATCTTGTGGTACATTATATGTTGGGGGGACCCGTTACCATGCTCAAGGTCCATTTACATAGCCTATGGGTTCGTAAAATAATGTTTGAGGGCTGTTTGTAGTTTTTAGTGGCATTTTTTATTACAAACAACATCTGAGCCCATTTCTAGTCCTTTGTGTCAATTTTGTAAATACCAGCATCATCATATAAAGATAAAGAGAGTGTCTCCTCTCACACCCCTATAAAAGGGGAGAGAGGGAGGGGTCTTTCCAGATCAATAGTTTAGTTCTCTCCCTTCCTCTCATCATTTGCACTTCCTCTCTTGTTGCTAAAACCACATGTCTGGTGGGATGCAATTTTTAGAAAATAGATTAAATCTGATACTATTACTAACAATAATGCTTAGATTATGCACACTAGATGATCGGATGTATTTATATTTTTTAGAATTTCTAAGATTTATTTTTTGAGTGTGTCTCATGAGCATTCATTCCTTCAGTTAGTAAAAATTGTAAAAAAAAATCACAAATATATAAAAAAATTAGCCATTAATAAGAACCCTTAATGTTAGAGCAGATTGCACTGTGCTATTAGTGGTAGATAATACTCGAATGTTGGATATATATTATAGTCGTTTTAGGAGTCCTCAGCCGGAGGTGCATCCTCCGAGCCTCCACATTGACGTTGAGGGATGGGCCAGGCGACGTTGATCTGTCCTGCATGAGTGCTGCCACGTCTCGGCAAGGAAAACATTTGTCATGCACTTGTATACATGCATGTTATGGAAACAGACAAAAAAAGGTGTGGCATCTCGGCTTGTACTGGATGATGATGGGTGGATCATGGACCCCACCCCTAGAGGAAGGAGTCTATAGAATGCGGTGACATAAGTCAATAAGCGTAATGTGGCACATGAGTAAAACGTGGGCGAATCGGGATGGAGACGAGCTAGCAAACTAGCTAGAGTGAGAAAAACAACTTCGCTTACATGGGTACGAGTACGATAGGGCAAAGATGAGTCGGTTGTTGTAAATCAAACGTGTTGGATGAGCTCTTCCATTTGTTTGTTCATCATCAATGTTGTGGTGAAACATGTTTTGAATGAGTTCAATTCTGGGGCTCGCCTTTTGGCACGAGCGTGAATAGTATAGGGAACTGAACTTTTGAGGGGATTTATCCGTACAAATGAATATGGACACGTGAGACTGATTTTGCGTTTTCATATAGAAAATCGACACATCAGACGGTGTCGATTTTCTTTCATAAGGAAAGTAAGACATATTAAATCTCGGCATAATACATCTTCAAATTACATATGAAAGCCTTCGAAATAAAATAATATTCTATCAAGATGCTTCTGTCGTCTTCTTCCCAATAACTTTTCTCGAATGTCAAAGCCAAAGTGCACTGTCCTTACGTCAAATCCAGTGACCACCCCAAAACAGTGCGTATGCTACTAGATCCAATGTTTCAGAACCAATCTATCGCTTAAAGAATATCGACAGTTGCATCGTCAGGTACCACATAGGATACGAGTTTATCACCTTTAGACCAATTGGACTGGCGAACGCTATGTCTAGTGTATGTATATATCATAACATAATGCTCATAAATACTCTCTTTTGCTCTATCTATTTCCCCTAATTCTTCTTTTTCTTAATACAACGATGTGTAAATCTTTTGCATATTCTAGAAAAAAATACATTTCCCCTCCTATAGTTCATTTTTCCCCATTGACATGGCGCTTTGTTCCATGTGTGTTGAACTGATGTTGTTTCATGTGTTTGTATTCTAATAGAGTATTTATATAGATACTTCCTTATCTTTTCTCATGTGCTTGTGATACACTTTAATTACCTACAGCTTTATATACTTTTGCATATCTATTATTATTTCTCACCTTTGCGTTGCACCTTCATGCGTATTCAACATATGTTTAGTTCAAGTTTTGACTTTGGTAGTTCAGCTATGTATTTGGCTTGGAAATCGGCATGCACTAATCTCAACACCTTGATGATAACCATAACAGAAGTAAGTGATATGTGATTAGTTGAAACCTTATCTTCAACTATATATGTTTTGAAGATTGACATACTTGTTGTTCTATACATATGCATACTTCTATGATGCGCTTCTACTTACCTGATGCTATGATTGTTAACATATAAAAAAGGTAATTCACTGTATTTTAAATTTTCTTCCATAAAATTAAATGGTTGAGGGAGAATTTATTAGCTTTAAATTACTTGACATAATCTTTAATGGTGTAGTATATAGTGGAGTTCGGTGTAATTCGATACTTGTCTTATATTATTCTTCGTAGTGACATACAAGAGAGTAAATTGATAAACAGTAAGGGTTACTTTAGGTTATTTTATATTATATGTCAGGTGGCAGGATATTTTTAGAAATAGATTAGATCTAATACTAGTCATTCGAGGATGTTCATAAGGTATGGTTTGTGTACTTGTATTCATAAGGTGAGTAAGGGTGCGTGTGTGGATGCCTATATTGTACTATCACTACCGGATTTAGTGTCTCTGCCAATTGCTCAAAGCAGTAGGCAAAGGACTAAAAACAGTCGGCGAAGCCTTTGCCGACTGCATTCCACGTGCCCAGTCGGCAAAGGGATGTCGGTAAAGCCTGACTCGGCAAAGAGAATTTTCCTGACTGCCACGTGAAAGGCAGTCGGCAAAGATGTTGTGAAAAAATAAAAAAAAGGAAGGGCAGCAAAGCCCATTTGCAGGGCCCGTCGAGTCCATCGACGCCGGCCGCAGTGCCGTCGTCCCGCCGCCGCACCCAGCGTCGTCGGGGACGCCTCGCCGCGCGTCGCCGGGGACGCCGCGCCTCGTGCCACTGCGCCACGCCTCGTGCTGGGCCGCGTCGCCTCACGCTGGGAGGCCGGGGGCCCGGCTCGCCTCGCGCCGCCGGGGGGCCGCCGCGCCTCCTCGCGCCGCCGGGGGCCGCCGCGCCCCGGGCCGCGCGCGGCTGGTGAGAGAGAGTGGGGGAGAGAGTGGTGGCTGGGATGTGGGGAGTGGGGTTGGGGGTTAGGGTTAGGTTTAGTTTTATATGGGATGTGTGGAGTGGGCTGCTGGGCCTTATTGGGCCGGCTACTTTGCCGAGTGGCCCAGGAAGGGCACTCGGCAGAGCCTTTTTTTATTCTTTTTTTAGTTTTTTGTTTTAAATCTTTCAAATTCAAAAGCATGAGAAGATGAACTCTTTTGAATTTAAACTTTTTCTATTGTCCTAGCATATTGTTTACAAGCACATGTTGAAATTGAGACTTTTTTATAATATTTTGCTATATTTCACTTATTTATTTCATTTACTTGAATTTTTTTGGATAATCCAAAATTAAACTGTAGGTGTATAAAATAATGAAATATAGCCACTCAAAAAATTATATTCATGTTCGAGAGTGTATATCAAGGCCGTATCTAAGAACGCACCCAAAATTTTGAAAGACTTGTTCATGAAATATGACCATTCAGTTGTGGGAGAAGTGTTTTTTAATTATATAAAATACAAACGAAGTCCGAAAATCATAAAACTTGTTGAGGTGTCATAATATCGCATGAAGAGCCTCTGATAAAAAAATTAGAATGTTTTGAGTAAGTTGTGATGTCGGATGTCTAAAACCCAGACATCTCCACATGTGACCACACAAGTGATCACAAGTGTATGTCTGGGTTTTAGCCATCCGACATCATAACTTGCTCAAAACATTATCAATTTTTAACCACAACCTCCACATACAATGGGATAAAACCTCGCCAAGTTTCGCGATTTTTCGACTTCGTTACATTTTATATAATTAAAAAACACTTCTCTCGCACCTGAATGATCATGTTTCGTGAACAAGTCATTCAAAATTTTGAGTGAATTCCTGGATACGACCTTAATATACACTCTCCAACATGAATATAATTTTTTGAATGGCTATATTTTATTATTTCATGCACCTACAGTTTAAATTTACTTTTTCGAGAAAAATTCAAGTAAACAAAATTAAATCAAAAAATATAGCAAAAAGTTAAAAAAAATTCAAATTTGAAAATATAATTCAATACAATTTAGAAGGACCACAGAAAAAGTTTAAAATCAAGATTAAAAAAATCAAATCTTTACCGAGTGCCTCAGCTGGCACTCGGCAAAGGCCTCTTCGCCGAGTGCTAGGCTGTGGCAGTCAGCAAAGGGGGGCCTCTTTGCCGACTGCTCGAGCCCTGCTAGTCGGTAAAGCCCCAGACAGTCGGCAAATGCAGGTTTTCCGGTAGTGTATGTATTTAAAAAAACAATAATGATTAGATTATGCCGAGTAGATGGCTGGTTGTATTTATTATTTTTAAGAATTTCTAAGATTTATATTTTCTAGCGTGCCTGCTGTGCATACTCCCCCCAATTAGTAATCGTTAAAAAAATCACAAAGATAAGACAAAATCAGTCATTCATAAAAAAACCCTGAGTGTAAGCGCAATGGTGCTGGCAGTGGTAGGTGTAATCCTGGAATGTTGGATGTATGTGTTCAAGTTTCCACTACATCATCATCTACCTCTCGATCTGAAAACGAAACGCGGCACGCCGGCAAGTCCGGCACCTCATGTCTTCATTACCTCAGGTACTGTTACACCAAGCCCCACAAACGCTTTCTCTCTCTCTCTCTCTTTTTTTTTTCTTTTGAAGGAGCACAAACGCAGTTCTTATTATTATCTAATCTTTAGACTATATACCAGGCCAGAGACCGAACCTCTGTGTCCATCGTCGTACCTGCCTCCACGTTGATCCGCTCCAAAACCCTGGCCGTCTCCCGGCCTCGGCCCCGGCCATGGCTAAGCTCGAGACTGCAAAAGGCAGAAACAGATGGCGAGCTGAGGCAACTTGGACCGGCCGGCGTGCAAGTGAGGTTTGGTTGGTTGGTGGTTGCTTGTCCAACTCAGTGATCGCCGAGTAAACGCCTCACCAACTGAAACAAAAGCGGGATGGAGAAAAATGAGGCCAGCGCGCCGGGCCGGGGGACCGATGCCACACCACATGTTGCTGACTTTTGGAGCCGAGCCACCCCATCCCGGCGCGCATCCGATCCGCGCGTGCTTCTCCGCTTGGCTGCACCGCTTCGGACGTCGGTCTAAAAACGAAGGCCCGGACCCGTACGCGGTTCTGGCTCCGGGCAGACAAAGCTGCCAAGCAAGCTGCAATGCTTCCTCTTTTGCTGATCTCACTCACGCGAGAACGGACGCGAATACTCCGTATGGGATATGGTTAACGGTAACGGATAAGGGTGCTGGAGAAGGTTCCGCTAGGTGTTTCGTTTGACTGCTAAGCTGGAAAAGTGGAAATACTCCCATGCATCTTCTTTTTTTCTCGGTGTTGCTTCTGCTGAACGGTTCCAATTAGTGACTTTTTGATGATCCAGGACCGGAATTTGGCTGCAGCAAATCCAAACTTGGCGTCAGTTTTCTTTCTTATTTCCTGTTCTCTTCCTACCAGTGGAATCTGGATGTTTGTTACGACTATAGATATAGTCAAAAAAATCTTGAGGGAATTGTTGAAGAAAGTCCCACTGTTCATCCTGACTTTTCAATGAGCCAAACAGTTTAAATGTCGAGTAAAATTATATAAAAAAAATACTAACATTTTTATATAAATGGGTCAAGGATATTGCGTACAACCTAAACAATGAACTCATTGCAGGATTCTTTGACATGTGGGAGACGCTTCGTGACACGGAATGGACCTTAAACTTGAATGGTCAAGAAGAGGATCAGATAAGATGGAATCCAAGTCGGCATATATTATACAGTTTGCCGGATCCATCGCTTCCAACTTCCATCGACTCATTTGGAAAGCTTGGGCGCCGCCGAAGTGCAAATCCTTCCTATGGCTACTCCTCCGAAACAGGCTTTGGATGGCCGACAGACTTCAAGCGCGCCAATGGGAAAATAACTACTTCTGTGGACTCTGCATCCGGAACCTGGAAACCGCCGTGCACCTGTTCACTGAGTGCCCTATCTCGCGTGCAGTTTGGGAGCATGTAGCCATTTATCTCGCGTGCAGTTTGGGAGCAGGTAGCCATTTGGAGTAACAGGTGCTAATCTGATGCCCAGTCAGTGGAGTGATGTGGCAAGCATCGAGGACTGGTTCTTAAACATGACTGCTGAAGGAAACAAGGTTGGCCACACTTTAGCGATAGCAACACTCTGGAGCTTACGGAAAGGCAGGAACGCTGCGGTGTTCAGAAACGCCAGGATCTCGGTGAGCCAGTTAGTGGTCATGATCAAAGATGAGTGCTCGCTTTGGGCTAGAGTAGGAGGATCAGTGCTTAGGACACTGATGGGCGAAGAATATTTAGTGAGTAATTAGCTATGACCCTTAACCCCTATGGCGGTCTGCCATAGGTGGTCGCGCCTCTAGCGCAACTGATGTAAACTCTGCTTTTTCTTATTAATATAATGCCGGGTGACCGAGTCTTTCAGAAAAAATATATATATGTAATAAGTACCCTGAAGAAGTTATAGAATATATTTTTACAGTGAGCTTATTTGGAGATATAACAATGTTAATACTATTAACTCTAGATTTGACCAAACTTTTTGATCGACAAGATCCTGCTTTTTTTCATGGATGAAGGGACCAGTTATGTAGTGTATGCCAATATATACAAGCAGGGTTCAAAATTTCGGCAAAATTTTGAATTTCAATAATTTTGGTAGTGCCTGAACGAAAACTTTGAAATTTCTTATACACTAATACATGTGCTATATATATAACTTTGGCCTCATATTTTCTATCATTTATATTGCATATATTCTTTTATTCGTTAGACGTGTAGTCATAAATCATATTAAGATTTGTTTAGATTTTTTTAAAAAATAAATACTTCATGTGCTAAACTCAAAAACATTTGGTGAAGTTTCAGCCGAATTTCGCGAAATTCAGTAATTTGGTGGTGGCCGAAATTTTGTCAAAACCCCTGTATACAAGTTCAGAGACCCGAAAACGGCCTGCACAGTGCTGGTGTATAAGAAGCTAACGGCCCAAAAGTATAGACCCAGGGCCGAATACTACGCTACCCAAGGCCGAAACCTAAGTAGAAGGGCCCAAGAAAATCCGATGAACAAATTTACCCTACCCAAAAGCTTACATTTTTTGCGAATTGCTTACATTCTTTACTTCCCTTCCATGCGAGACTTCGATGAAACTTTCAGCCTAGGAAGAAAGTCCCACTGTTCATCGAAGTTTCCAGCCCAGGAAAAAACTTCGATGAAGTCAAAGTGTTTCGTATTGTAGCCCATTCTGTATAAACGAGGTTTCTGTAGCTTTGGTTGTATAAAGCTAGGCCCAGCTAGATATTTTAAAAATCAGGCCCGATTGCTTCCCCTTTTTCGCTACCGAGTGAGATTTTCTACCTCCTTTTGGTTTTTTTGGCTATCGCTAGACTTGAAGATTGTTGTTAAGTTACAGAAATTTTTGGTTCGTGCCTATGAATCTGTATACTATTTCTGAAATTCAGTCACGCCCGTGTGGAGACGGACTCCGAGTTACTACCCTAGGCACGTACCAATCGGCGGAACGTACGCGGTCCTCCCCTGATGCACATGGTCGCACGTGCACGGCCTACCTGCTCGAGTTGACGAACTCACCCGCACGATCACGAACCAGGAGTCGGTCGTCTCGCTCTCGCACATGCGAGCGAGACTCTGCGAGGATCCCAAGCCCAAAGTCTCCTCTCTATCTCTCTCTACGATTTTTTTGAAAAAGGATTTCATCGGCCCTTCTTACTGCATGTTACCATCAAGAGTTCGGTGCGGATGGATTAATCTTCATTGCAGCCACTGCGAGTTGCAGCGTTTTTCTCAGAAGATGGCAGCAGCCGTCGGCGATTTTTTACTGTTGAAGGCTGCAGTTTTTGTACACAAGTGACAAAAGCCGTGGATCCTAGAACAACTTGCCTGTGTACGTAGTACATGGGCTCACCGTCAGGTACTCCAGATACTCGGTGTGACAGTGTCGGCACTCACAAGTCACAGTAATAATACTCTGTACTACTACGTTTCCAGGTCCAGCAGCATGCATCATCAAGCAACGTGCCGCAGTAATAAAATAAAACAAGAGGCTCTTCTGCGCCAGTGGACAGTGGCGTCGGCTTTGTTGCCATACCACTGCTTTCTGTTCTGTTCCAGCGTGCCGATCGAGCGAGCCTGCAGTTTTCACATGTGCACAAGAGGTAATAGTGGCCGGCCTGGTCGCTGTCTGAATGCACTGCCGGCCGGTTTTGTCTCTGGATTAAGCCAAGCTTCGTGCACCACGTCGCTGTTACTAGGTCATTAGGTGCTGCTCATTCCCTATGCCCTGACGCCGACCAACAACCAGAGCACATGAACAAAAGACGGTAAGATCGAGAGGGAGACCTCACCTCAACATTGAGCAAGCGCGACTAGTCTCCTCTCCTGTGATCCAGAAAACAAAAAGGCGTTCTGAGTGTTCAACCGAATGCCAGAAAAAAAAAAAACAGTGCCAGTATAAACACTAGCCTGCTAATGATTCTCTTGCTAATGTTTATCACTCTGCGTGCTTTGTCATAAATCCCTCCCACCAACGAATCCTGACAGCGACAAACCACGCGACAACGAGAACAAGAACAAATGGTAGGTCAGAAATTACCCAAGACCGACCAAGCGAGCCATCCGCCGAATCACAATAATGCAGCTTCGAAATGAAATCCAATCGCAACAAGTAATCGCCGCCATTCGCCCAGAAATGCCAGTCCCTGGCTCACTCACCACCGGTCACGCCACACCGTCAGCATCCTACTCGACTACTGTGACGGTGACTCGCCGCCAGACGGCCGTCGGAAAGCCGGGCAAGCGGCGACGGCCGAGATCTCGGGGATCACGTCGACTTGACGGGCTCGAGATTAGCCCTGGCACGGCCACCGTGTAGATGCCAAAAACTTGCGATGGGTTTGCTGTGACATTGCGGCGGATTCGGATGGCATTTCGGCGGATTTTGACAAGGACGATCCCCGTGCCCGTCTCGGTCTCACGTCGGAACGGCCCGCGATCGCGATCCAGCTTCCCTGTTCCCGCAGGCGTGCGGCGAGCCGGCGAGATAGAGAATTGGAGATGATGGTGGTGCCCCGGCCGTCGGCCGACGTCGCTTTGGTGGTTTGATTGATGAGGTGACCGCGGCAGGTGAGCTAGCAAGAGCACCTTGTCCACGCCAAGTCGCCAAGGCAGCACCACCGCCCGGCCAGCCGGCCGGTCATCCAGTGCTGCGCTGTGTCGTGTTTACACGATGCACAATATAATGGTCTTGAGAAACCACGAGCAACTTGCAGCGAACGAAGATTGTCAGATAATCAGTTGACGTACACATGGCCGTACACCGAGTACACGAAAGAGGATGGATGGTGCAGCCCGGGTACCGGACGACGACGGACGGATGCACGGTTTCCAGGGGACCAAAATCATGGCCACCAGTTGGGTTTCTGTTTCTCTGACAGCATTATTGGGATCTATGATAAGAGATGAGCACCGAGGCCAACTAAGCAAGCATGCCCCTGTTGGAGAACAACTTTGACATTTAAACATCGTTTGTATGTTTACAACTTCGCCATGACTGTTTATAACTTCGCTCGTATGTTTTCGTACGTTCTAAGATTGACTAGCGAAGATGACTTCGTCGCATCTCAGGCACTCAGCGAAGATAACATGGCAACTTCGCTGAGACTATTTCAAACTTCGCGTATATGTTTTCTACATATTTCAAGTTCTCCGACGAAGATGACTTCGCTACACTTTTGAGGACCAACAAAGTTGACGGCGGCTTCGCGTGAAGATTTTATGAAGTTGCCAGCTAAGTTAAGAAATCATGACTAAGACCAAAGTTGCATAAGAAGACAACATGAAAGGGACGAAGTATGTTTCACTACTTCGCCGATGTGCCTTATAGTCGAATGAATAGGAAGTTCGTGGCTGATTATGTAAGATTTCTCGAATAGCGAAGCCAGGGGGCCTATAAATACCCCTGAGAGTAAGTTCTTGGACGGAATAAAATACAATTGTAACCTGTCATATTGTTTTCACCTTTTCTGTACGCGTAATTTCATTATCCAACATCTGGCGCCGTCCGTTTGTATGATCGAAGACACCCATGACCACCACGCGGACGCAAAATGGCAAGACCTAGCAAAAAAGCAACTTCGGCTGGAGACAATTCAAACCAGGACAGAGACCTGCTTTTGGAAGATGAGACAGAAACAGAAAACAGACGTGTTCAAGAAAAAGAAGAAACTCGGAACGAAGAAAGAAGACTCAAAGAACTCGAAGATCAACTCATCGTCAAGAAAAAAATGCTGGAGGAAGCAAGAAAAAAGATAAGGGAAAATTCTTTAAAACAAAGAATTGCAGAAGCAGAAGCTGAATTAAGAAAGCTCAATGATGAATTAGAAAACGAGAGCGAAGTCATGATTCAAGAACCAAACTCAGCAAGCAAAAACACCAACAGCAAAGAAAACCAAAGTCAAATAGCAACAATTGACACAGAGCCGCCCTTGTCAATCGACATTCAGCTAGCGAAGTGGCCAGCAGGTTTCAAATTCAACATCATCCCAACTTACAATGGCATGTCCAACCCAAGATAATTCCTTATGAGTTTCGAAACAGCAGTTGCATCAAGTGGGGGAGATGCAAACACCTTAGCGAAGTCACTCATCATGGCAGTAAGAGGACCAGCGCAGCAGTGGTACTCTTCGCTAAAACCAAGGTCAATCAAATCTTAGGATCAACTTCGCACAACCCTGCTCTTAGATTTCCAAGGCCTACAAAGAGTCGAGCTTACAAGCGATGATCTTTTCAACATCAAGTAGCAACCAAAAGAACCGCTGAGCTAGTATTACAAAAGATTTGTGCAAGCAAAAGCTCAAATACTAAACATATCAGACGAAGTCGTCATTATAGCAGTAATCAAAGGACTGCGAGCAGGCCAACTTTTCTCGCACTTTAAAAGGGAAAGACCAACCACAGTTGAGAAATTATACGAAGAAATAAGAAAGTATTGTAAATCCGACGAAGACTACAGAAAAAGAATAGAAGAAGAAAATAGAGAAAGAAAAATGTCAAGAGCAAACAACAAATTTCAACACTTGAGAGTGAAAAACATAAAACGAAGACCATTTCAGAGAATAAACCATATCAATAATACAAGCGAAGTCAACAGCCAAGGTCCAAGCTTGAGCAATCAAAGAAATTTATAAAATAGCAGAAATTTCAAGAAAAATTTGCAACAAAGGCCAAACTATAACAACCAAAGCAGAAACTTTAAAAGGAAAATTTTGAGGCCCGAAGAATTATACTGCATCATATATGGCAAAGGGGCTGGTCACACATGAAAGATGTGCCCAAAAGTAAAGAAAAGCATTGAAGAAGTGCAAGAAGAGAATAGAGCAACTTCACAGCTGAAAATTATCAACCATCTAGCTCCCCAAAGAACAAGTTATGCGCCAATAACTTACCCTCAACACATGTTGCCACCACCTCCGCCAATCTATAATTGTCAACCGTTAGCAATGTGCCCGCAAAATCAATGGGGCTCAAATCAGCAGCAAAGTTTTTACCCTGAAAGTTCAGTGGCAAATAACAACCATCAAACTCAGTATAACAACAACATGCTCGAAGCGTCAACAAGCAATGGAAATGCGGTCATCCCAAGCAAAGGCAGAATTATGACAATATTTGGAGAAAACAACATGGAGCTAGAAACAAGAAATGAAAAAAGAAATTATTTCAGAAGAGTAAACTCCATAGCAGTTGAAGGTCCATTCAAGAAAATAAGATGGTCCCACATGCCAATCACATTTTTAGAACAAGATCTCAAACTCAAAGATTACCCTCATATGAACGCAATGGTCATAGAAACAAACATCAAAAGTTGGTCAGTAACAAAAATTCTGATAGATGGTGGTAACTCAGTAGATATCATATTCACAAGAACTTTAGACGCAATGCAAATCGATAGAAAAACTTTAGGAAGAGCCGAGCACCCATTAGTAGGCTTCAACGGAAAGAAAATAAACTCTATTGGCAGAATTGTCTTTCCAGTTTCATTCGGAACAGTGAATAATGCAAGAACAGAACAAATAGCATTCGCTGTTGTCGAAATGCACAGCCAGTACAACACAATCTTTGGAAGGGAAAGTTTAAATACTTTTGAAGCCGTAGTAAGCTACCCATACTTATGCATGAAGATGCCAGCAGTCAATGGCATCATAACCGTCTTCGGTGATTAAACAAAGGAAAGAAACATAGAAAGAGATGCAAGCCTAACTTACAAAAATATCCATGTGATACAAGAAGAAGAAGATGATAGGTTTGAAAATTAAAACGCGAAGATACAAGAAAAAGCGAAGCCTTGCGAAGACACAAAGAAAGTACCAATCGACCCAATGGTGCCAGAAAGACAAGCTATTGTCGGCACAAACTTATCAAAAGAAGAGGAAGAAAGAATAGTACAAGTCCTGCGAAGTAACAAGGATATCTTTGCCTGGTCTGCACAAGACTTAGGAGGAGTAAGCAGGGATGTCATAGAACACAAGCTTAACATCGACCCAAACTTCAGACCGAAAAAGCAAAAACTCAGAAAGTTGTCGGAAGACAGAACACAAGCTGCTAAAGCCGAAGTCTAAAGATTGTTAGATGCAAAAGTCATAAGAGAAGTTCAATTCACAACTTGGCTTGCAAACATAGTCATGGTACAGAAGAAAAACAAAAGATAGAGAATGTGCATAGACTTCACAAATCTCAACAAGGCATGTCCAAAAGATAATTTCTCTCTACCAAGAATAGATACTCTAGTAGACCAAGCAGCAGAAAGTGAAATGCTTAGTTTCCTAGATTGCTATTTAGGCTACCACCAAATTTGAATGAAAAAAGAAGATGAAGAATACATAAGTTTCATTACACCATTTGGAACTTACTATTTCCAAAGAATGGCCGAGGGGCTTCGTAATGCAGGAACAACCTTCATCAGAATGACTTCCACAGTCCTTAAAGATCAAATACCAAGAAACTTGCTTGCATATGTGGATGACTTGGTAGGCAAAAGCAAGAAAAGAGAAGACCATGTTGAAGATTTACAAGAAACTTTCTCAAACCTCAGAAAAGCAAATTTAAAGTTAAACCCAGAAAAATACACGTTTGGAGTTCAAACAGGCAAAATTTTCGGGTGCATCGTATCCGCAAAAGGAATTGACTCGAATCCGAAAAAGGTGAAGGCAATACTAAAAATGCAAGTGCCAAAAAATATCAAGGACATCCAAAAGTTGACAGGAAGACTAGCTTCGCTGAACAGATTTATATCCAAATCAGCTGAGCAAAGCCTCCCAATATTTCAAACACTAAAAGGAAAAAAGGAAAAGTTCAACTGGGGTCAAGCACAACAAGAAGCTTTCGAAGAAATAAAGAAACATCTATCCAACCCCACAACCTTGGCAACACCTGACCCAACGGCAGATTTGCTACTATATGTATCAGCAAACAAAAGTACAGTTAGCGTAGTACTAATACAAGAAGAAGAAATGGAGCACTCAACAAGATAAGTTCTAGTATACTTCGCATCCGAAGCTTTGTCTGGGTCAAAAATATTCTATTCAAAAATCAAGAAAATTGCATATGCAGTACTTATGGCATCCAAAAAGTTGAGACACTACTTCCAAGCTCATAAAATAAGAGTGCCAACAAATCAACCCCTCAAAGAAGTGCTACAAGGCTGTAAGTCCTTAGGGAGATTGGAAAAATAGGCTGTAGAGTTGTCTCAATACTTCATCAAATTTGAGAAAAGAACAGCAATCAAATCTTAAGTATTGGATGACTTCGTAGTAGATTGGACACCCTCAAAATACAATTAAAAAAGAATAGAACAACCAGAATGGATAATCTATTGTAACAGCGCTTGGGGCTTCGCCGGCGTAGGAGTAGCAACAATCATAACCTCACCTTCTGAAATTAAACTCAAATATGCAGCAAGACTAGACTTTCAATGCACTAACAACATTGCAGAATATGAGACAGTATTTTTGGGACTCCACAAAGCAAGAGCAATAGGGATTCAAAAACTAATAATCAAGACAGATTCTCAAGTTGTGGCTGGGCATATAGAGAAAAATTACAAAGCAATCCAGAGCTAGCAAAGTATCTCTAACTCCTGAGAGATCAAGAAAAACACTTCGCTGGATTCACAGTGAAAAGCATTTCAAGAAATGATAATACAGATGTAGATGAAATTACAAAAGCTGCCGCCCAAAGGTTAGAGTTACCACCAGAAGTATTCTTCCAAACTATCACCGAAGCCTCAACAAAAACAAAAGTTGAACAACCAAAAGAAGTACACATCATAGAAAGTGAAGACTGAAGAGCTCCAATTATGGCATTCCTCAAAGGATTCTACGAACCAGAAAATGAAGCTGACGAAGTAAGAATGAAGCAAAAAAACCAGAAGCTACAAAATCATCAACGAAGAACTGTACAAGGAAGGAGTTTGCCAACCATTACCAAAGTGCATCCCAAGAGAAGATGGAAAAAACCTGCTGAAAGAAATACATGAGGGAATCTGCAGATGTCACGTCGGGGCTAGATCAATAGTTAGGAAAACCTTCAGACAAGGGTTTTTCTGGCCAACTGCCCAAAGTGACAGCAAAGAAATCATCCGGACTTGTCATAATTGCCAAATGGCAGGAAGTAAAGTCAATGCACCAGGAACAAATCTACAACCAATCGAACCAACTTGTCCACTGGCAAGATGGGGAATCGACATAGTTGGAAAGTTACCTCTGGCTCAAGGCAATTACCAATACGCAATAGTTGCAGTCGAATATTTCACCAAGTGGATTGAAGCGAAGCCAATCACAAACATGTCTTCTCATACAATGAAAAAATTCCTATGGCAAAACATCATTTGTAGATTTAGAATTCCAAGACACATTACAGTGGATAATGAAACCCAATTCGATAGCGAAGACTTCAGAGAATACTGCCACTCAATGGGAATCAAACTATGCTTTGCATCCGTAAGGCACCCACAATCCAATGGAGCAGTCGAAAGAGCAAATAGAATAATTTGCACAGGAATTTCAAAGTGCTTAACAAATCTAAAAAAGAAAAATAGGTCAACGAATTACCAAGAGTCATCTGGTCTCACAACACGTCAAAGTCAAGGCCAACAGATTTTTCTTCATTCAAGTTACTTTACCTGAGATGAAGTAATGACCCCCGAAGATATAAAATACGAAAGTCTAAGAACAAACATTCAAATGATCACAGAAGAGGATCAAGTACCAAGCAAGGATTTACTCGAAGAAGATAGAAATGAAGCACTTGAGAATATCAAGAAATACCAATTCAAAACACAAAAGTGGTACAACAAAAAAGTCAAACCAAGAGAGTTAGCACCAGGAGATTTTGTCCTCAAAAGAAAAAGAGATGAAGACACAGTGGGAAAATTCCAACAAAAGTGGGAAGGTCCTTTCATCGTCACCAGAACAAGCAAGAAAGGTGCGTATCATCTAGCAAATCTGAAAGATGAGAAACTCAGCCACACTTAGAATATAGAAGCACTCCGCAAGTATTATCCATAAGCAAGATTACAAGATCTAGTATACTTTTCAGCAAAAGTAGAAGTAAATTTTCTTTACAAGCAAGTTTCAATTACTGAAAGTATAACTGAGTTGTACTCTTTTTTCACTCAGGGGAAACCCTTCGCAGGGTGAGTGATTTTTAACGAGGCAGTCTCTTTGTAAACCTCATGAAATATAAATGAGAAATTAGTTTTCCCAAAGATATGTTTCTACATCGCACAACTAAAAGTATAAAACGTCGAAGAGTATATCCAATATATACTCTCATATCGGCACAAATTTTTACAAAAACTAAGTTAGCATTAATATTTTATTAAATCTAAAAAATGCTAACTTATCTAAGGCAAATTTAACATTATTTCACCAAGGTAAAATATTTCAGTTTCTAAGAAAGCGTACGCGTCTACTTCGCTCGAAAAAGAAGGGACGGCGTTTCAAAATTTGCTAAGGAAAATTTTTCAACTTTATTTTAGTAAGGCGAAATGTTTCAGTTTCTAAGGAAGCGTACGCGTCCACTTCGCTCGAAAAGAAAGGGACGGTGTTTCAAAATTTGTTAAGGCAAATTTTTCAACTTTATTTCACTAAGGTGAAATATTTTAGCTTCTAAGGAAGCGTACACGTCCACTTCGCTCGAAAAAGAAGAGACAACGTTTCAAAATTTGCTAAGGCAAATTTTTTAACTTTATTTCAATAAGGTGAAATATTTCAGCTTCTAAGGAAGCATACGCGTCCACTTCGCTCGAAAAGGAAGGAACGGCGTTTCAAAATTTGCTAAGGCAAATTTTTTAACCTCATTTCACTAAGTTGAAATGTTTTAGCTTCTAAGAAAGCGTACGCGTCCACTTCGCTCAAAAAAGAAGGAACAGCGTTTTAAAATTTGCTAAGACAAATTTTTCAACTTTATTTCATTAAGGTGAAATGTTTCAGCTTCTAAGGAAGCGTACGCGTCCACTTCGCTCGAAAAAGAAGGGACGGCATTTTAAAATTTGCTAAGGCAAATTTTTAACTTTATTTCACTAAGGTGAAATATTTCAGCTTCTAAGGAAGCGTATGCGTCCACTTCGCTCGAAAAGGAAGGGACGACGTTTCAAAATTTGCTAAAGCAAAATTTTCAACTTTATTTCACTAAGGTGAAATGTTTCAGCTTCTAAGGAAGCGTACGCGTCCACTTCGCTCGAAAAAGAAGGGACGGCGTTTCAAAATTTGGTAAGGCAAATTTTTCAACTTTATTTTACTAAGGTGAAATGTTTCAGCTTCTAAGGAAGCGTACGCGTCCACTTCGCTCAAAAAGGAAGGGGCGGTGTTTCAAAATTTGCTAAGGTAAAATTTTTAACTTTATTTCACTAAGGTAAAATGTTTTAGCTTCTAAGGTAGCGTACACGTCCACTTCGCTCGAAAAGGAAGGGACAGCGTTTCAAAATTTGCTAAGGAAAATTTTTTAACTTTATGTCACTAAGGTGAAATATTTCAGCTTCTAAGGAAGCGTACGCATCCACTTCGCTCAAAAAAGAAGGGACGGCGTTTCAAAATTTGCTAAGGTAAATATTTCAACTTTATTTTACTAAGGTGAAATATTTCAACTTCTAAGGAAGCGTACGCGTCCACTTCGCTCGAAAAGGAAGGGACGGCGTTTCAAAATTTTCTAAGACAAATTTTTCAACTTTATTTCACTAAGGTGAAATATTTCAGCTTCTAAGGAAGCGTACGCGTCCACTTCTTTCGAAAAGGAAGGGACGACATTTCAAAATTCGCTAAGGCAAAATTTTTTAACTTTATTTCACTAAGGAGAAATGTTTCAAAGGCAGATTTTTCAACTTTATTTCATTAAGGTGAAAATGTTCTCAGCAAAGTATACGCGCCTACTTTGAGCAAGAAGGAAGGAACAACGCTTCAAGAATTTGATAAGGTAAATTTTTTGACACCATGTTTCCAAGCAAAGTGCATAGTATCACTAAGAATAAAAGTATTCATACAAGAAATACAACCCAAAGTAATTATTCCGTACCCATTCATACAAGTAAAGGAAAACTCACAAACTTCGCGACACAACAAAGAATGCTTACAGTATAATTTACCCAATTACAAGAATGTGTTTACAAAACTAGTCATCTTGAGAACTAACTACTTCGGCAGCATCATCAAGTATGTCGTTCACAACTTCGTTTATAATATCGTCCGCTTCACGGCGCAAAAAGTCCTCGCAAACATTTGCCGGCGAAGCGCTCGACCCAGATGACTACAAAAAAGAGGTTAGAAAACAAAAGTAACCATAGACGACAAATTAAACTTTACATAACAAACTTTACCTATGCAAAATCCGTGAAATTAAAAACTCGACAGTTAGAAGGCCTGTACTACAACATCGAGTATCCACATCTATAAAAGGTTTGTAAGAAAACATTCTGAAGGTAAAATCTCAAGTTCAAAACAACGAGAGCAAAAACTTACGAGCAAGAAAATCATCGACATCACAACCATCACACTTCACATGAAAATCATAAAATTCGCTAGGCTCGAAAATAAAGTTATCTTTAGACATTAACAGCGGGGTAATATCCTCGACATCCTGCACAGGCTCAGTGTGAGGAACCTGTGCAGGATGGACAAATAGTCAAATAGTTTCCAAGTGCATATCTTACAAAAATTGAGAACCATTGTATCTTGAAACTCTCTTATCTCACAAAATATAAAAAGCTAGAGCCTAAAGTCAGCTGCCACTAACATCGCTCGGTCCAGCTCCACTCCGATTCCTAGCCCTGGCCTCCTTCTTCATAGCTTCTTCCGCCTCCTTATGAGCCGCCTCCATTTCCCTTGCAATTTGCTAACAAGCAAAAAGAAAAAAGTTAGACACAAAGAACAAGAAAAATCATAACAGACCAAATACATCGCATACCTTCTGCAACTTCTCCTTAGCTTTATTGAAGCAATGAACTCGACCACCAGACCTCCAGTACTGCTCAAGATACTTGTTGCACAGTGTTTATGTGGCCTTCGTCACGTTAGCCAGGTCTCCAACAGAGGGAAACTTATAGTTTTCATCGTAAAGCTGTGCAAACAAGGGATCTTGACTTTGTTTCATCAGGTGAAACAAAGCGCAAGCAGAGTAGAAAACTCCTATATCAACTGTGGTCTACATGACTTGGGACAAGTCTTCATACTGGCGATAAAGCCAGCTGAAAAAACTATCACGATCACCAAGGTCCCAACACTTGTCTCCTGGCCTAGCTCCAAATTTTTCATAACATTTGAAGCAGAGTTCCCAAATGCGATTGCAATTATCGAAGAAAGACTTATCCTGTTCCTCAATCTTTCTTTCAACTCGTCTCATATTATCCCCCAGTTTTTCTTTATCCTCCTTAATTCTTTTGATTTCATCTTCTTTTTCTTTAACTCGAGCAAGAGCACTGATAAGCTTCCCTTCTAACACGTTATGAGCATCTACTGCATCAATCCTTTCTTTCTCCTTCTCGGCAAGTCGCTTCTTCAGATTCTCAATTTCAGCTTGATAATCGCGTTTGCGGAGGGTAAAGTTTTTCTCTTTCTCTTTCAACCCTGCCCGCAAACCCCTCATCAAAAGAGAACCCTTATACATCATCGATAAGCCGGCATCAGCAACTTCGAGTAAGGGTTTCCTTGATATCTCAAGTTCTGCATCAGGGACAGTAAAAGCCTCGTCTATACATTTTGACACCTGAACTTTAGAAGTCTAAGGCATCATCGAAGTTTGTCAGCCCCGATACCTATGAACTTAAAACTGTCAAAACCCAAACTTTTATCCTGTCAAAATGCTAACCCACGCTTAAGGGCATCAGAAACTTCTTCTTCACCATCAGTGGGGAAAACGGGAGTAGCAGGATCTTGAATATTAAACTTACTCAAATCAACTTTCTTATGAGGAGATGAGGGCGCGTGAGAAAAGATAGTTTTTGCAGAAAAATCAAAAGTCAGCAAAACATGACAACTTAAATCTAAAAGAAACGCGAAGCCACAGTATTCACCAGTAGAAACGCGCTCACCCAAGTTGCATTCAATAGCTTTGCCACTTTCAACATGGATAGTAGAGCTCGACAAACGCATCAAGTGCTCATCATTGCTCTCATCATCAGAAACTTCATCATCACTTTCATCAAAGCCAAGGGTGTAAATCCTAGAACCAAAAACCTTCTTAGGCACATTGGAAGCACCAACTTCGCCAAGCCCAACTGTTGTAGGGTCTTCAAGCGAAGCAGTCTTCCCAGCATCAATATCCTCATCATGAGACTCAATGGCAGGAACCTCAGAGCCAAACCCTGGCGAAGTTGACCCAGCACCAACTTGAGCCTCTTTCTTAGAGACCAAGTCAGCCCCCACACCAACTTCGCCAACACCACTAGCAGAAGCACCACGAGCTTGTAAATTCTGTAAGTTTTCGTTAAGTGGAGTAAGTAATAGTGGAGCCAACCCACTAGAAGAGAAAGTCATATAAATTTTTCTCACCTCATCCTCAACATCTTGAAAAACAGAGAAAATAACATCATCACCATCACCACCACCTCCGACAGCCTCAGCGTCACCAGCACCAACACCAGAAACCAAGTTCCCTTCTATGTCCAAACTTCGTTCAAGCACAGCATCAATCTCTTTAGCGTCCAACAAAATAGAAGGACTCTGATTTTTCTTCAGCTTCTTAGTTACAACTTTGGTGGAAACGCCAAACTTGCATTTTTTCTCCTTAATCTGAATAGCAGTCTCCTTTGTACTCTGCTTCTTTTCATGAGCATAGGCAGGAGGAGGCCTTTCGTCATACTCAACATTAGCAACCTCAGAAACTCTGTTCAAGCATCTATAGTTCTTTCCAAGTATTTTGTCAATGTTATTTTTCTCGCTCAACACATACTTGCCAAGCAAATCCTCTGCCCAGTTTTCCACAGATTTCATAAATTCTTCATCAGAAGAAAATGTCCTCGGGCGATGAAAATCATTATTCGGGTACTTGTAGTTTATACCTCAAACTTGCTTAGGATAAAAATGTTAAAAAGACCATCCTTTCTTCAGTGGCTAAATCTTAGCAGCGGCATAGTCTTTAACTAGATCCCTAGCACATTGCAGCGAAGTTGTACACTTGTACGCCTTCACAGCGGTCTTCGAGATCATGGAAGAAGGAAGAGACGGAGATAGCCTAAACTTTTCAATTTCCATTCTGGCAGCCATCGGATACCTCTTTACCAATTTCTTTGTAACAGAGTCCCGCTCCTCAACCATGGCCACTTTGTGATAAAACCAGTATCTTGACCAATCTCCGGTACCCCATTTGTTCCTAGTTGCAAGAGAAACTTGAATGGCATTACGAGCCGTTTTAAAACTCGAACAAGCAAAATACTTTATGATAACCCGCCCTTCAAGCATAAATTCTTTGAACTGAGTGTGCATCTCAAAAAGCTCGCAGAACGCAGCAATATCAGCATTGCACTCCAAAGATTTCACAGCCCAGACAAATTGTGCCAGCCTAACTACACCATTTGGTATCAAATGATGCATCTGAATATTCAAAGCTTTGAGCACATCCTCAACAAAATCCTGATAAGGGAACCGGAGGCCAGCGGTAAACAATTCCCGATAAACAATGCATTAGTCAGGACGAGGTTTCGGGTTAGTCTCCTCAGGATCAGGAACTCTCACTTGATCATGATCAACAACCTTCAATCGAACCATTTCGTCAAGGTGACTTTTTTCAAACAAAGTTTTACCGAAAGTCAAGGTAAAACCTTCATCGTCTTTCACTAGATCTTCGACAGAAGCATCAACATCTTCAAGATTCTCTTCGTTAGAATCCATCTGAGACCTGCCCTCTGCGGCCTTAGAACTCTCCTGAGACTAAATCTGATCTTGCAAGTCGCGCGAAGACATCTGTGAAAACCAAAATTAGGAACACTATTCGACAAAATCGCAAAAATTCAAAAAGTCAAAGGAACAAACCTTGACGAAGGTGGTACTCAAACTTCGACCAAAAAGCTAAATCCAAGCGAACACAACGGCAAAACACCAGGAAAAGCTATCTCAAACTTTAGAGTTCAAGAAAAATTTCGGCAGAGCTTCCCTTCTTCTAAAAACGATGGCTTCAGGGGGAAGATGCCTCGCTATTTATAGGAAAGCTTGGTCAACCGGTCAAAACTAGCCATAGGGTTCAAAATCTAAACAGGCCAACTCCAAAGTTTGGACGGCGTTTCATGAGCAAAGTTTCGTATAAACTTCATGGGATTCCGACCTTTGGAGTAGGCCTTCGCCCGCGAGGGGCTGCTGTTGGGGAACAACTTTGACATTCAAACATCCTTTCCATACTTTGGAGACAGACATTTCATTACAAATATTAGAGATACTAACATGTCTAGCGAAGATAACGAAGATGACTTCGCCATGACTGTTTACAACTTCGCTTGTATGTTTTCGTACGTTCCAAGATTGACTAGCGAAGATGACTTCGTCGCATCTCAGGCACTCAGCGAAGATAACATGGCAACTTCGCTAAGACTATTTCAAACTTCGCGTATATGTTTTCTACATGTTTCAAGTTCTCCGACGAAGATGACTTCGCTAGACTTTTAAGGACCAGCAAAGTTGACAGCGGCTTCGCGTGAAGATTTTATGAAGTTGCCAGCTAAGTTAAGAAATCATGACCAAGACCAAAGTTGCATAAGAAGACAACATAGAAGGGGCGAAGTATGTTTCACTACTTCGCTGATGTGCCTTCTAGTCGAGTGAATAGGAAGTTCGTGGGTGATTATGTAAGATTTCTCGAATAGCGAAGCCAAGGGGCCTATAAATACCCCTTAAAGATAAGTTTTGGGACAGAATAAAATACAATTATAACCCGTCATATTATTTTGACCTTTCCTGTACGCGTAATTTTATTACCCAACACTCCCCTTCGTTTTACTGGGGGCTGGGGACATCTGATCCGAGTGCTCCCAAGCAAGTCAAGGGATAACCTATTCTATCCGCATGTCCTGGTGCTTCCCGGGGCTATGATATGAACACAGGTGTCCGGCACCGAATAATGCACCGATTGATGCTATTCCATTTCTGATTTTTTATTGTCACTGCTAAAATAGAATATCACACACTCTTATTTATTTTTTATAAAGGAAAGTTACAGTGCAAGATTCAGAAAAGTCTTGCTGTGAAGCAGTAACCTGTAACCATGCGCGATACGATCACTCGAGTACAAGAATTTATTGCTCCCTCGCCGTTCTTGAGGGGGTACCTGACCTCTGAGCTTGCGTTTTCACAAGCGGAGACGCCCAACGTTAACACCACCACCAGCAGGATCAGCCAGCTCGCATCGCAGCACACGGTCACGATGTCCGCAACGCCGTCGCTTTCTCGCCCCACGCTAAGCTCACATCTCCGCAGGGCCCCCCACGTCCACGTCCACGGCCCTAGACCACTTGTCTTACCGGCGGCCACCGCCGCCTCCCCTATATAACCCACCACCCCTCCTCCTGTCTTCTCAGATCGGCATCCGTTTCCTCGGCATCTCATCAACGACTCCTCACTCCCACACCGGACCCGAGACTCTTCGCAACAAGCTCACAACGCACTCCGCTGAAAGAAACCGCAGCAGCAGCTAGCGATGGTGGACGTGGGCCACCGGATGGCGGGGCTGGCCCCATCGGTGGCGCACACGGCGGCACTGCGGCGCCTGTCCACGCGCGCCACCGCGGGCGCCGCCTCATCGGCGCCCGCCGCGTCGCCGCGCCACGGGCTGCACTCCTTCCACTCCGTGGCTGCCGCCGTGCTCTCCCACCTCCGCGAGGTCGCCGGGGTGACCGTCCTCCCGGGCCTGACCGACGCGGAGCTGGCCCGCGCGGAGGCCGAGTTCGGGTTCACGTTCCCTCCGGACCTCTGCGCCGTCCTCGCGCTCGGCGTGCCCTCGGGCCTCGGGTTCCCGGACTGGCGCAGCCGTGCGGAGCTCCGCGCCGCGTTCGACCTCCCCGCGGCCGCGGCGTCGCTGCAGGTGGCTAGGGGCGCGCTGTGGCCGCGGTGCTGGGGCCGGAGGCCCGCCGACCCGGACCGTGCACTGCGGCTGGCACGCTCCGCCGTACGCCGCGCGCCGCTGCTCGTGCCGCTCTTCGACCGCTGCTACCTGCCCTGCCGCCCCTGTCTGGCCGGGAACCCCGTCTTCTTCGTCGCCGACGACCGCGTCCTCTGCTGCGGCCTCGACCTGCTCCACTTCTTTACCCGCGACGCCTCGTTCCAGCCGACGATGACGGCGACCATGGATCACGCCATCTCCTCCTCCTTGCCGCTCGCGCCCCCTGCTCTATCCGCTGCCGGCGCGACGGCGACCAGCAGGTCGTCGTGCACGCGCCGGAGCCTCGACGCCGTCCAGGCCCCGCGCTGGATCGAGTTCTGGAGCGACGCCGCGTCCGACCGCCGGCGCCGCGACTCCTCTTCCTCGGAAGCCTCCACCGCCTCCACTTCCTCCTCGTCGTCATCAAGCTGCTCATCGCCACCCCGGCGGTCAACCCCGCGGTGGGTGGACAACTACCTCGATGAGCTCGGATCAATGCTCAAGAAAGGTGGGTGGAGGGACCGCGAAGTGGACGAGATGGTGGAGGTCACCGCCTCCGGGTTCTTCAACGGCGAGGAAGCCTCGCCAGCACCCGACTCCGAGGCGATCCTCGACGCGCTGTTCCTCAAGACCGACCGGTGCTCGGACTCGCTCCAGCGGGCCGGGTGGACCTCCGAGGACGTGTCGGACGCGCTGGGGCTCGACTTCCAGCGCGGCAATAAGGAGCGCTCCCGGTCGGCCGCCGTGCGCATCCCGCCGGAGATCGCCGCCAAGGTCCAGCGCCTCGCGCAAGCGCTGACACGCCCGTGACCGTGACGACCTCGATCGATCTCCATCGGACGCTTCTCATTCTTTTGTTATCTCCCGTCCGAATCAAACTACACTAGAAGTACAATTAAGTGAGAAAGTAAACTAGGCCATGTTCGCGCGCATGAGCGCGGGAGTAAATTATGCCGTGCTCATGTGCGCCAAGCACCGTGTTCCTTGTAAGATACAGTGTCCCAGAAACGAGAGCTAAATTCGCCGAGAAGGCACATTTGCATACACTCCATGTTCAGATGTTCTGCAACGGATCGGACTGGTGCTTCTTTTAAATGTTTCTTTGAGACCGTTAGTACGTCGAAGCTTTAACAGTCACGGTGGGTGGGTGCTGTTGTGTTCCTACTGGCTATGAGTAGTATAGCTTTGTTTACGATAGATATATCCAAAAACAGATCATGCGAACCTTCCTTGAATAGTCGAATCCGACGGATAGCTACCATGCATCGCTCTCGCTCCATGGATTATCAGCAGCAGACAATGCAGCTATGCAAGGTCCATGATCGAGTTGCAATCAAGCTTTCACAGGCTGTAGCATACGTGCAGTTGCCTCCCGGTCGCGACATCCTCTGCCGTTCCTTGTAGCTTTTTCTTCCCCTCCCCTGCGAACTAAGCTTTGCGGTGATGACGATGATTTTAATTTGTGGTACACGCTAGCTACGCCGATTAACAACTCGTCGTAACCACAATTGCCCTTTTCGTATCTGAAAGGAAATGAACATCGTGGAAGCAGTTAGCCAATTGTGCCTGCCCCCCTTCCCTTTCCGTGCGTCACGGTGTACCCGCCCAAAAAGAAAGGTTGTGTCCCTTACTTTCGTCGGGACCATGTCTCCGTTGCAGTTGCTCTAAATATTCCTAAATTTTTATCGTAGCCTCCATATAAGATAACAAGACACCTCGATAAGTTTCGTGATTTTCGGATTTCGTTTGAATTTTATATAATTAAAAAACACTTTTACCGCACCTGGATGGTCATGTTTCGTGGACAAGACGTTCAAACTTTTGGGTGAGTTTATGGACACGACCTCAAAATACACTCTCCAACATGAATATCATTTTTCGAATGACTACGTTTCATTATTTCAAGCACCTATAGTTCAAATTTGGATTATACGGAAAAATTCAAATAAATAGAATAAATAAACGAAATATATCAAAATATTATAAAAAGATCCCAAATTCGAACATGTGTTTAAATACAATACGCTTGGGATACAGGAAAAGTTTGAATTCAAAATTTTAAAAAAATAAAATCTTTGCCGAGTGCCATCACTGACACTCGGCAAATAGGCTCTTTGCCGACTGCCACCAGCGTGGCAGTCGGCAAATACTTTTTTCAAAAAACAAAATAAGAAAAGTCTTTGCCGACTGCCCGTGAGCCTGGCAGTCGGCAAAGCCGGCCGATGCCCTAAGTTGCTAGGTGGGCCGAAAAGCCCACCATGTGTCCCTCATTCTCCCCTTGCCCCCACGCCCGCAGCACCGCCACCGCCGCTCCCCGTGCCCCGTACCGTGCCGCGCCGCACGCCACCGCCGCCGCTGCGCCGCCCCTCCGCAGCGCCGAATCCGGCCCGCCGCCGCCCGCGCCGCCCCGGAGCCGGCCTCGCCAACGTACGACACGCCGCCACGCCGCCTCGGTCCGAGCCGGCCGCGCCGCGCTGCCGCAGCACCGGACCGGTGCGACTGCACCGCGCCGCCCCGCCAAGCCGCCTGGCCCCCCTTGGCCCCGGAGAAGGAGAAGAGGAGAAAGGAGGAAGAAAGAGGCAAAAGAAGGAGAAGGAAAAGGAGAAGAAGAAGAAAAAGAAGGAGGAGAAGGAGGAAGAAGGAGAAGGAGAAGGAGGAGGGAGAAGAAGAAGAAGGAGAAAGAGAAGGAGGAAGAAGGAGGAGAAGGGGGAGGAGAAGAGGAGGGAGAAGAGAGGAGGAGAAGGATCTTGGTCCGATGACCGTCCACGCCGTTCGTTGACAACGTTCGTCCATGTCGTCGTCCCCGCCCGTCGCCGGAGAAGAAGGTAAAGCCCCAGGTTGTCGGCCATCGTGCCGTATGTGTCATTGACGGCCTTCATGCCGGGTTTGTGGATTTGTGGCCTTCGTGCCGTATATGTGCTGTCGGCCATCGAGCAAGCTTCTTTCTTGCAAGTTTTGGAAACCTCCCCGTGCAGAGGAGCTTCTGCCGAAATTTTATATTTATAGTATTGTTTTTCTTGTTTTGCAGAGCGGGTCTTGTTGGAGGAGACCCGGAGTAGCTCGGCGATGCCGATCGTCTTCGTCGGTGCCGTGGGTCTTTTCGCACCGCGTCGCCTCGTCACTGCACCGCCTCGCCACTGCCCAGCTAGCCTGTCTCCGCTGCCACCCTAGGTATAAATCACCTCTCTTCCTTACCTAGGTCGCGTAACCCAGTTAGGCGTCTTCCGTCCGAAAGAGATACGGTCGGAGGTATGCATGTCTTTGCATATCTGCAACCGTATCTGTTTCGGATTGTCCATGTTTTTTGGACAGCCCGCGGATGCGTAGATGAGTTAGCTGCCATTTTCTGCTCCCGTCCGATCGTGGAGATAATTTCTAACTCATGTAATACTATATTGTTCTTATTATTACTTTGCAATTATGTTTCGTTTATTTTGTATCTCTTTATAAGTACTTATTGATTATTTGTGCTAATTGGTTTAATCTTTGTCATTGCAGGCACGTAGACAAAATGCCAGGGCGAAGTAGACGATCTCAAAGAACGGGGGTCAACTCGGTCTACCTGAGGACCGGCCCCGAGAAGGAGGTGGAGGAGCCGCCGTTGGTGGAGCCATCGGCGAGGCCCCGCGGACGTCGCATGTCAACGAGGCAGCTGTTTCGCGCTGACGACGACGAGGAGGAAAGGGGCGAGCAGCACGGGGGATCGCAGGATGGGGGCGGGCAGCACGGGGGCTAGTAGGATTAGGATGAGGACGACAGGGGCGAGGCGACACCAGGGGAGACGGCTTCCTCAGGTTCGAGCAAGGTCTACCAGTGCGGGATCACGCGCCTCCCTAAAGCGCCGCTCGCGCCAGACCAGCGTCCGGTGATTCAACCCGACAGTGACACGTAAGTAACTATTCATGTTTTCACGACTTATTCATATGACATGTTTAAAATTGAACTTCAGACTAACACTTTTTCTTAATGGCTCGTACAGTAACTGTAAGCTCGTGCGGGGGGTCAAGCCACGCTATCCTAATGGCATGCTGGGCCTCCTAATTAACAAGCACTACCCTGGCCTTGTCACCCACGATGGGACCACAGCGTCGCCCTGGCACTGGCGGGACTTCTTCAACGTCAAGAACGCAAACAATGTCCCCATTGGGACCAAGATCAAGAGAGAGTTCTGGGTGAGTCTTCATCGCACCGCTTTGTCACGTGGGACATTCTTGAAATAATGAAATGATATATGATATCTGTATGTAGGAGTGGTTCACGTGCGAGCCAGGGAAGAGGTCAAGGCGTTGCTAGTGTAGGACAAGGTCGCCATGGAGCGACTCTGTGGCAGATCCTCCTAAATCATATGGCCCACATGCATTATTATTGTCTAAATAGACTCTAAATAACAATGAATGTGTTCCATATGACTTATAAGATCTGTCGGGTAAATCCCAAATCATCCACGATTCTCCGAGCAGGATCAATCATTACAAAGAGACATTGCAGTATTACAATAGTTTTATACAGATAAGATATTATCAGAGTAAAATAGCGGAAGGATTACAATAACATAAGTTTACAAACCATTTAGTTTAAACTTACAAACCATATGTTTTAAATTATTATAACCATAAGAGCAGTGGAGTAGCAACATAACTTTTTATAAAACCTTGGAGACATGCTCTGCCCAAGAGCCAAACATCCTACTCGTCGTCACTCTCCTCAATGACTGTCATGCAGCAGGATGCAAAGCACTCCTGCCCATGAGGCTCACCTGCAACAAGGGTTCAACAAACCCTGAGTACAAAAGTACTCAACAAGACTGACCTGACGAAAGAAAAGGGGTGAAGACTCAGAAAATGCAGGCTAGAGGGACAAGGTAAGGCTTGCAAGAGATAAGAATTTTTACGGAAAAGCAATTACAGAAAGTAAAGTTGTCTTGCTCTAGATCCAGATTACTAACCAACTTTATTTTGATATCTTATCATCATTCAAGTTGTTACTACGATGATGAACACCGATCGAGTCTTCTTCTCCGAGAAGCAACGGCGATTCGAAATCCATTTTCATACCCAGCTGGGACCTAGGTCACTGATATACAGGAGACTCTAACTCCTAAGCATACAGATGAACCGATATACCGGGATAACAACCGCAGCCATATATCACCACATGATACACATGAGCACTTTGACCCAGTGTACCGATATACGTGGAAACTTAAACTCACAGTATAACACACTATGAAATATGTGGGGACTCTGGCCCACTATATATCACTCCATGACATACGTGGGGACTCTGGCCTACTGTATACCACTTCATGCATGTGGATTTTCTAATTTCTCGATATCACCAGTTCACCATCAACACGGGACCTAGGGCATCAACAGATGGAAACACTACAGAGGGACTCCTTTCCCAATGCAAGTTAACCGTCCGAACTTGATTTATTAACTATTATCACGTTTCCACAGATAAAGCCATCCTCATCTTTTTCATTCTTTTACTTATTGAAAACTTATCTAACTCAACAGGGCTAAGCATTACTATGCATATTCTAGCTAACAGGTAACAAGGAATAAGGAAGTAAGACAGGTAATGCAATCTGTAGATTTTCACTCAACTCCTAATCCCTAATGCAGCATTTCATAAGGAAGCGATAAAACTTTTATAAAATCAAGGAAGGGTTTAAATGCATCTGGGGCTTGCCTTGGTATTCGGGGTAGACGGTCTCGAGCTTTGGATCAACTCCCAACTCCTGAGTCTGCTCTTCCTTGGAATCTGGTGCGACAACATTAATTTCTCCATTAACGAAAACTATACGATAAATGATATGCTTCAACATGATGGAATAGTAAACATGATGCTCGATGGATGCATGACCAGATTAAGGACTTAAGTACCACTTTCTTTCACGATAAAGTTGCAAGCCAACCAAAACTTACTTACTAAGTTCATTAGGGTTAACTACGTTATTAAAGAAGTTCATTATACACATAAAATAACGTTGATTAAACTCTAATGACATGGTTAAGTTAAGCGCAAATAATTAATTAAAGTGCCAAAGGTCATTAGGGTTAATGACCCAAGGTCATCAATCAATCCCAAAGTCAAATAACCCTATAATGATTAAACATGATTAAAGGGGTTAATTAATTATTTAAAAATATTTAAATAAAGGCATAAAAATTAAAGTTGTCTAATTGAGTTTAAAATTTTATTTTGAAAATCTCTTGGTCTAATTAGATGACAAAACAATTTTCAAAAATAAAGGCTAATTATTTTATTTATTAAAAATCATTGAAGGTCCATTTTTTAATTAAAAGGACTAATTTTAACATATGCAAAATATACTCAATTTTGGTATTTTATATTTTTTTTCTAGGTAGAGGACATCATAAAGAGTTTACACAAAAAATTTTAGAATTTTTGAAGATATACATGAATTACTATGATTTTTCAAAGAAAATAGCATTTAAAAGATTTTCTGGAAATGGAAAAAAAGAAAATGGGAACAGTACTCCCGTGCTGACCGAACCGGCCGACGCCGTTGACCGGCGATTCCTTATCGACGGCGAGGTCTCCGGTGACGAGCTTGGAACCTACGGGCTCTACACGACGAGGCGAGCCTAATGAGGTAGTTAATGCGGCGGCGGAGCTCTGGAGCATGGCCGGCGTCCGCCATGGCGGCGCGGCGGCGCGCGGGCGGCGGCGGCAAAGCTCCCCGGAGTTTCTCCGGCAACGACGAGGGCACGAGTATACGCGGGGCACTCTGGCGAACACGCTAAGCCACAAGATGGAGCCGCTCCTGACCTCTAGCCAAGATGGCTATGCGCGCGGCGGCGCTGGCATGGCCATGCCGGCGGCAAGCCACGGCGGCCGGACCCTACGGTGCAGGAGGGGTGAAATTGAGGGCATGGAGGGATGCAGGAGCTCACCGTGGTTCGGGTGCGCTCGAAGATGATGGCTCGGAGTGGCTGAGTCGAGTTGCGTACGGCGGCGCTAATGGCGGCGGCGGCGCTCCAATGGCAAGAACGGCGTCACCGCGGTTCCTGTGCACCAACGAACGAACCAAGGTGCGCATGAGGGTTAGGAGAAGACGGAGGATAGGATAGAGAGGTAAATAGAAATATGTTTTCAACCTGGGCGGCAGTGAACGGCGAGAAAGCTCGCGGCGGCTCGGCGACCGGCCACGAGGAAGATGACGGCGCGCGGGTGCTACGGGCGATGAGGGCGGGCACAAACTGGCTCAGAAGACGCGCAAGATTGAGGCAGAGCTTCTGGCAAGACGAAGCGGGCAGAGATGGAGTGATGGTGACGAATTTTGCTGGCGAGGACGAGCTCGACGGCGGCAGTGCAGGGAAGAAGAAGAAGAAGAAGTCGGCCACGACGCTCCTATTTATAGCTAGAGCTCGAGGATAGGGAGTGCGACACGCGGCGATGAAGCTTCACGCGCGGAGGCGAGCTGGCGGTCGCGACAGGGCGGTATGGCGCCGGTGGACGGCGACGCAGCTTGAGAAGCCGGCCATGGCGGCGACCCATCGGTTTCGATACTATCATTAGTCGAAAATAATAAATTACTCCAAAATTTATATAAGAACTTGAAAATCTCTAAAAATAGAATTTGCATAACTTTTTAAGAGCTACACTTTTCATTTAACTAGCATCCTCAAATTCTGCCTAGATTTTAAATATAAATTCAATTTCAAAAGGGAAATAAAACCCTAGAAACAAATATTTATAATTACTTTTGATTTTTTAATAAAACTTGAAAATTTTCAAAACTATGAAATGATTAAATTTGCAAACCAAACATGTTTTATATATAAAGTTTTCCCAAATTATGCATAAATTTTGAATTATATATTTAAAATTAAAAGGGGACAAATGCTGAAAAACTGTATTTTTAAATTCATTTGAAATTCCTTTTGAAAACTTAAAAAACTTTAAATACCAACTTTGTAACTCTTGTCAAGATCTATAAACTATCTTTTTAGAGTATCTCCAAATTTTTTAGAGATTTTAAATTATATAAAACCAATACAAAAGATTTTGAATTCTGCACGCGGCCCGCAATTCGTCGTTCTTTGGTTTTACACGTTACCACACGGCCACCGTGCACGTACGTACGCCCTGGATCCTACCGCACCTGCACGATCCTCATCGCTGGCTCTACTCGCACACCGGCGGCAGCGAAAGCTAGCAACCCGCCGGCGTGATCTTTCGATTCGGTCTCAGCGATGACGATGCCGCCGGCGCCGCTGTAAAGCGCGCTCTCCGACCGGTTTGCTTGCTTCCGCGGGGGAACACCGGGCAGTCGAGAGCTCGAGCACACACATTACCCAACGGCCAAGACGACGAGACACGATCTTGCCGCGGCGCGGCGTGCCGATCCGGGCGCCGGCTCCACGACACGGCTGCCAGCCCACGGCTGCCGCTGCCTTTGGCAACCGCTAGCCTGCCGCTCGTACCAGAAAGGCAGAGAGCCCTCCGACCGCCTGCGCTGTGCACCGTGCGCCACCACGCGCGGGCGGGTGCGCGGCTGGCGCGTTGTTTGCGACCACGGCACGCTCGGCCGTGCTGGTGCTTTCGCTTCTTGTCCGTCGTCCGTGCACGTGCCTCCAGGACATGCCAGGCGTCCTGGCCGGGGCCAGTGGCCAATAAAGTTAGACGCCTGCGACCCTGCGTCGTGGCTGCGGTCCTGATGTCGATGCCCTCTGATCGCTCGACCGCGGTGCACACCAACGACAAGGAGGAGACGAGGACGCACGACGACGACGGTCGACAGGTGTGATATGATTCGGTCACAGCGTGGCCCTGTCCCAGCTTTTGGGGGCGGGCCGATCTGGTTTCTTTGTTGGGGCCTCCGTGCGAGCTAGGCAGCTTTGCTGATGCTGTTTTTCTTTTCTTTCTCCGTAGTTTCATTGCCAACAGAAGACATGGGACGAGATCTGTTGTGGTTGCCGCTTTGCAGATTACGTTGATGACGAGTTGTTATGGATCGTGTTTGTGTGCCCAGTGTCTATTCCGCGAACATTCATCAGAATGGAAATCAGCGAACGATCCGACATGCATGATTTTTTTCCTTTTCAGAAGACATTATTTAATGGCTACTTCTATTTATAGAAAGAAACGTACACACGTCTTTTCTTTCTCTTTTCTTCTGCTCCTGTTTTGTGTACGCGCTGATTCCATTTTCTTTTCGTGTGCTTGTTCGCAAAAAAGTTTTCATTTTCGTCGGCCATTCTCATTAGCTACCACATATTTTTTTTAAGAAGCTAGCAACGTAACTTAAGTAACTGATTTAGACGCCATAACTTAGAGTGACAATTTAACAATGCTAATATTTCTTTTTCTAGTAGAAACTTATATGCACTAACTTATAATACATAACTTAAGCGAAACTTTCACTAGCCGCCATATATTTTTATAAGGAACTAGCAACATAACTTAAGTACCTGAGTTAGGTGCCATAACTTAGACTAACTTATGATACATAACTTAAGGGAAAATTTTCACTAGCTTGCCACGTATTTTTGTAAGAAGCTAGCGAACATAACTTGGATAACTAAGTTAGGCGCCATAATTTAGAGTGATAATTTAACAATACCAACATTACTTTTTTCAATAAAACTTATATGTACTAACTTATAATACATAACTTAAGCGAAAAATTTAAAAATTAATTATGAAAAAATTCATCGAAACATATGGAAGTTAATCTAGTTTTGTTCACCTCGTCATATAGAATATACATATGCAAACGGAATAAAAAAGGACACACCATTCAGAAGTTATAATATTTTGAAATAAATGTTTTTTTATGACATCGTCAACAAGTAAATAAAAGTGGAAGAGAGGGAGACACCGTGCCATCATCTCGTCTAAGGGCAGGTACATTGCTACACGTAAACAGTCTCATATGCCGTCTCATGTATTGTCACGTAGGATTTTTTATGATGTGAAGAAAAGATAGAGGTAAGAGAGAATGAGGTCGTTGTTTCGCGAAACAACCGCCTCATGAGCTAAACTTTAGAACTATGAGACAACTATTTTACCATTGTATGAGTTGTTGTCATTATGCACCTCACAATCTTATTTTTACTCTCTCCGTATATTAAAAAATTATGAGTTATTATGAGACAATAAAAAATAACTATTGTATATGTATTTTATTAAGTTATCTTAAATAACGTGGCACTCTATAAGACTAGCTATGAGACCAGCTATGAGACCATGCTAATATATCTGCCCTAACGTTGTATGCGCTCAACATAAAAGGAAAGATAATGGACCAGATACGATACCAAAAAGGGAAAAAGATACATGCAGTCAAATCGTTCGCTTGGGAGAAAAACAGGCAAACGTCCGTGATAATGGATTTTCGATCCAGGATTCTATTGCCCGCTTAAATATCTGTGACAGTTTTCCGCCGGTCCGTTCCCGGCGCTGTGAGGGGCACAAGTTGGGCCAAGATTACAACGGGATCGATGTGGCCTGTACTGGAGCAAGGTAAGATATATGGCCCATTTCATCGGTGATTTAGTTTTTTAAGGTTTGTTTTGCTGTATTAACACTAAAAATTAGTAGCTAAAATTAGTACTAATGAATTCAGATAGGCCTGCTAATAATTTCTAATAATTATTAGCTACATGGTTGTTAACATTAGCAAGTTTGGAGTTGCGAATACTACCTCTGTCTCAAAAAGAATGCAACTATGGTTCAAGAAATCAAATTATTTAAACTTTTATCAAAGTTATATATAAAATACTAACATTTATTATTAAATAAATATTTTTATATTAGTTATAGAATGTATTTTTATAACAAATTTATTTAGAAACATAAATGCAATACTATTCCATGTAAATTTGGACAAAGTTAAGATTGTTTGACTGCCATAATTCCCATAATTATGTTCTTTTTTAGATGTAGGGAGTATGTGCTAATAGTTTATATGTATATTCAACTCACTATTTAAGCACATATTAACAGGTGGATTGATCCAAACAAAAATCTGCTCAAAATTAACCTATTTACTTTGTACTCACTTCATCCATAAAAGGATACAATTTTCATTTTTTGATGAGTCAAACAATTTAAAGTTTGACAATATAAGTATCATTAAATTAACTATAATACATGTTCTAATTAAACATAGTTGTAGACATAAATATTAATATTGTTTACTGTAAACTTGATAGAAGTTAAACTAGTTTGACTTGCACGAGTCCGATAGTTACATCTTTTTGTGGGCAAATGACTACCCTTTACAAAGTATATCTTCCAGGAAAGGAAGTCGTTTGTGAGGAACTAATTACTTTTTGAGCAACCTTATTTATTCTAATCATTGCCACTTATATAAACATTGTGAAACTAGCACTTAACGAACAAACTGGTCTGAATTATTGTATTAGGATTTCTTATTGACACTTTGGGAGTAAATTTAGTAATTTCAAAATTGAGGCTAAACAAGTTTGTTTTCCATGAAGAAAGTCATAAAGCATTGCCATCAAATAAACTTTGATGACCTCCCAGAACAGTTGATAAAATTCTGCCAGAAAGCCATCGAGTCCTAGTGCTTTCACCACGTTCCATTTGGAAATCCTTTACTTCATTTACACAATCTTCCGACACCTTAAAACCATGCTTTTCTGTAGGTCCCAATAGATTTTGATAGTAAGTTGTTATATGTTTAACTCTTAATCTCCTATTTCATTTTTGTAAAAAAAAACTCCTATTCTTCTCTTAAAACTCTTATCATTATCTTCCAGCTGGAAAAATAGAGTTTTGCAATGCTTGCCATTTGCAATAGGTTGGAAGTACTTTGTATTGTTGTTACATCTAGATTCGGAGCGTTGAAACAATGTAATCTCTTCTTTCCTCAACATATGTAGATCCTGTCTTGGCAAAAGAAAGGAAAATTCTGCTTTCTTATCTAAAGCACCATCCAAATTTGTAATAACCTCTTTCTCTCATCCAATTAATTTTGCCCTTTCATTTCTTGCCCAACCTCTCAAGTACTAACGCAAACACTGTATTTTGCATTGACGTCTTTGCACCAAACATGACACTTTTTCATACAACCCTTCCTAACCAACAGAATTCAAATGTAAAAAAACAACTATCGGTTTTACCATGATGAGCAGCAGTTCCAGAATCTAGAAGAAGAGGAGTATGGTCTAAAATATACTAAAGCTTGCACCCATTGCTAATGGGAATGTTTACTCCCAATATATACTCTCTTTTTTTTTTTGCGACTACTCCCAATATATACTTACTAATACTCTATCCAACATTTCAATGTTGGTATTTAGAAGTTCTTGTGGGTATATTTGCTAAGTAATACAAATAGCGGATTCTGATTTCATCATTACACACAAGCAGCCAGCAGCTACTACAGTTCTATTGCCATCAGATATACAGTCGTCAAGCTGGGCTGCATCCTGAACGCTGCCATGCTTGGATCCCATCAATCTACTTACACCCAGTCACCGATCTTTTAAAATCATCCAATCTCTATACGATGTTCTGGCAAGATGCAAACCTAGGCAACTCTACACAAGCTCTGGAGGATGGCTAAAGCCGACTCTTGTGGCCGGCTTCACTCCATTTGGTTCTCTACTAACATAATCTACATGTTAGTTTTCGATTCCACCACTATGGTACATAAGTGGCAAAAGGGAGCTAACAGTACAATCATTCCGACTATGTTCATCGCTAGTCTATAGGAGAGAAATTATGTACGAATCCCAAGTACCACTGCAGGTATGTAGCAAGTGAAAGCCATCTGTTGTTCCAGACAATCATCACCAAGGGCCAGTCAATGTTCTTCGCAAGCACAGGCGTTTCTTCCGTCCAAATGGATCCTTAAACAATTCTGGTGCCTGTCAGGCAAAATTAGCAATCACCATCACCAAATGCAAAAACAGGTGGGTCATTATGAAAAATTAGATTTATAAGTGCTGGTAGCAATGTTGTATATTTGTAAACTGCTCCAAATATCTGACTAAAATATTTTAGGAGGAGGTAAAAGGAAAACCCCCAAAACCAAACAGTCCAGTTAATTGGTCCGTTAGTCGAGCTAGCCAATCATCCTCCCATCTCATGGAGCCCTCATAATATTGAGATAACACACATATATCAAAGCCAGCTGTCTTAAAAGCCTAATTTGTTTTTTTTCGGATAAGGAAAATTATAATTTGTTGAGTACCAGACAATCACAATCGATATGAACTCAGGTTGAGTAGGGTACAAGGGTAACATAGTATAATTGAAGTTAAGTTGAACTAAATGTGCGGAACAGAAGAAACTCTGAAGTCTGAGTCCCTAACTGAATCCTACAACCCTAGCAATTCACAACGCAAGACTAATGGAGTAGGGCCCAATGGAGTATATTTGAATAATATGGATTTTTCTTCATGCCATTGTTCTTTTGTTATTGGCAAAGTAATAGAAGAAGTATGTTACAAACTGAATATTTCTCTGTCAAAGCTTTAGCAAACCAGAAAGAGCATCAATATAATATACAGGGATCAAACATAGGAAGTTCGGAATTAACAGTTACCTCGTTCTTCTGCATTTCCATAATCTCTGCCTGCATTATAAAGAAATGAATGATCAGTACTATGAGGACATCCAAAGAACAGAATCCACGATGCAAAATTGTGTGCCTAACTCCTATTCTTAAAAGTGTTCAGCATAACCTGAATGCAGTATCATTACACCTACACGAAATGTGGTTCAGATGTCAAGCCTATTTAAATGCTGAAAAACTGTTCCCGTGTTCCTTCTTTGGTAATGTTCACTTCAAAACATGGTCCATAATGTACTGAAATATGCTCATATTATTGATAACCAGAAATATACAGGGTCTTTTTTATTTTTGGAAATGCAGAGTTTCAGTGCGCCACAACACTGTACTATAGCTGTAACGCTGAATAATTCAGGAGTAGAATAGATAGTGAATGATTCACGGGAACTATAATGATGCCAGCAACATAGGGCATGCTGAAACCACCCATTTCAGAATGAGTAAAAAATAAATGCATCTAGAGAGGCCATGCAAAAGTACTGCCTCCATTCCAAATTACAAGACGTTTTGGCTGTTCTAAATACATTATTTTTACTATACATATAGGAATGATGTATATCTAAGTGTATAGTAAAAGTTACGTATCTAGAAAAAATCAAAAGATCTTATAATTCAGAATGGAGTAGCAAATCTAGCACCTGCAACTGTAGGGTGTGCAGAGAAAATTAGAAAAGACACCTGTTTCCTCTCCAGTTCCTGATTCAGCTCCTTGAGTTTCTGAACTTCAGCTTCTAACTCCATTGTATAAGCCTATGCAGTAAAATAAGAAATTGTTACCGAAACAGGAAAGTCGAAAAATTGTCGGCTTTACAGAAACACACAGAAAGTAGGAAGCTCAGGTTGCCTGTACACAATGACTCTGATTACAACCACGATTGCTATAGTTCACCACGTCATGAGTCAAGAAGCACACCAAGTTAATTTGGATAAAATTTTCGTAACAACTTATTCTCGGCTCAACAAAATTGAAGTCTTCCAATAACAAATGGCTTGATTCAGTACAAAAGGTTAAGACCTGTTTGCGCGCTCGGGACCTCGCGGCGGACTCCCTGTTCTTGATCATCCTCCTCTGCCGCCTCTCCACCACTTTCTCCACTCCGCTTCCATGCCTTCTCCCCCGAATCATCCCTTCAAACGAAAAAGGCAGCGGCTCCGTGGGCGACGACAGGTCGCTGTACCCCTTCCCGCCAGAATCAAGCTGGCTCACCGGCACCGCTGTTTGCACAGCCATGGCGCTGCCTCCCATGCCAGCCGCCCTGGGCGGCATCAGGGCTAGATCCCCCATGCCGACCGGCGCAAACCCCAGAGCTGATGCAGCTGCGGCGTCGTCGGCACACGGTAAATTCCCGAAAAAGGCGGAGCTTTTAGGGGCAACAGGTACCGGCCGCGGCGGCATCATGGGTGGTGGCGGCGCTGGAGGAGCCGGAGCGGGGTTCTCCCTGACCACGCCAGCTCTGACCAAGAACTCCTCCAGAGTCATCTCCCCGAGCGTCGACTGGCGGTGCTGCTGCTGCTGGTGTCCGCCGCCGTCCGCCCCCTGCGCCTGCTGCGGCGGCTCGTCGCGCACGAGATTGCGCCACACCTCGTCGACCGTCTTGGCGCTGAGCGTGCGGGGCAGTGTGAACGACGACCCCTGCCGCTGCAGCGGCGTGGGCGGCATCCCCGCGCCCGCTCCCGCTCCCGCGCCAGAGGCTCCGGAGGCCATGGCCTGGGTCTCCTCCGCGGTCCAGATGCTCCGGAGCAGCTCGTCCATATTCATGGAGCCGAAATCCTTGGGGACGCCGCCGCTACCGCCACCGCCGGCGGCGGCGGCCCCGCCGAGCGCGCTCTGGAATTCGTCGAACGTCAACGAGTAGACAGACCCTTGTCTCGCCAACGGCGCCCCCTCGTCCACCACCACCACCGGCCGGCGATGCGACGACGACCCGCCGTTCTTGAACTCCATCCCCTCCCTCCCTCCCTCCTCCTTACCTGTCTGCTGTCTCTGAGTCTGAGCTCAGCACCAAAAAGACATGGACGCCAGGTGAGGAGAGCTCAAAGCCTCAAGACTGCTACCGAGTCACATGCGCCTCTCGTCGGAAAGGCACCAGGAGGACTAGCTAGCGAGCTGGGGCTGACGAGTGGGTAGTGTTCTGTGACCTGAGATTGCGAATGATGCAGCAGAGGAAGGCGGTGCAGGGGATCCAGGACATTGTGGGGCGCAGTGGAGCGGGGAGTGACTCCGTCGGGTGGTTAGGACGTGGCGCGCTCGCAGGTCCTGGTCTTCCCGCACGCGACCAGGCAGCCAACCATATCTCACCACGTGGTGGCCTTGCCTCCGTCAGTTGTTGCCTTATTGGGATGGTGGCATACTACGGACAAAAATATCCTCGACCCCGGGAGCAGAAGGTGAAGGGTTGCTGCCATGTAGGGCCCCCCTGCCGGCTTATCTGTTGGTGGGACCCGGTGTCAGTTCCCCTGGTGCCTTGATGGGAACAGGGTGTTAGGTTTCCCTTCGAGTATGACAGGTACATTTTTGTGATAAAAATTCAGGGCTTAATCAGCATATAATTTTGAAGAAGGTTACGAAAATCAACTGCGGACCACGTGGAAGAGGAAAGAAAACCAATTCCTCAACTGCGGAACACAGAGGAAAGAAAATCAATTCCAGAGGCCGAGGATCAGTCAGGCTAGGATGAGTGCTCCTGATTCATCTGGAACCATGCAACGTGGCGGATACCACTCACAAAGAGGAATCCTCAAGCTCTAATCGCATTCACAGGTGTGCCATTGTGCGCTTTGATGCTCACTGCCTAGTTTGTCACTCAAGCAAGTCAAATGGATAAACGCGTATTCAGAAAAAAAAAAGATAAACGCGAATGGTTCGTGGTCCAATGAAGGGACCGTGACACTGTCACAGAGGTTCATACTCTGGTGTGGTGTTCACACTCTTTTCTGCATCTTTGGTGACTTTGTAAACTTTAAGATCTGTTGGTTCAATCATTCTTAGATATTCATAGGGACAGAATTTACGTACGCGTATTCATAGAGTGATGACTGTACGTACGTGTGTGTCTAAGTTGTACCGTACATCCTAAAAATAAGTCAAATGAATAAACATAGGCATAGCCAATGAACAGGGATTAGGCCTTGACCCATACTAATAGGTGATTGATGTTGACAATCGATCTTCCAAATATGCACTTCATAATATTCATTAGACTTACTATAAGAAACAACTTGTGTAATTTTCATTTATTTTTTAACATGTATCATAACTTAACGTGTGTGCACCACTAGAGAACCCTAAACTCACTCTATCTCTAGTCAATGGGCAATGATCATATTTTGCTCCAGGAATGTTCTAGCACACAACAAAATTATCAAGAATATAAATGCAAGAAGTAAGAGGGCAATAGAAAATTATAAGAACAAGGTTAAGCTTCCTTTAGTCACCAAGGCCCAAGATATGCAAGGAATACCGATTTTCTACTCCGATAACCGGTCTCAAACCAAGCATAAATCAACTTGGATAACTCTAACATCGCAATATCACCAAGACTACCATCAAGTTGTTTAGGTATGGACTAAGACAGTAAGACTCAACCTTCACTTGAACTAATCCCAAGCCAAGAGCCAAAGAGATGCACATAAGATCAACATCCCAACTATGCATGGGTCCCAAATAGACGACATAAGTATTAAAATTAATCGATAAATGTGGGACACATAATATTAACCATAAATGATGTTAAGTTTGTAGCCCACGTAAGAGCACATAGATTAAGATTTTTAACGGGCTAGTTTTTCTAAACCGTGTTTGAAAGCTGAAACTTCACATCGAAAAGGCACCGTAAGTTTGTATCCAAACTCCAAAGTCGGTCCAATTTAGATAGAGATATCAGATAGCACGGAGTTTCAAAAGAATAAAACAGATCAATGTATAAACACATCGAATGCGGAAACGCTGGCATGTACGTACCGCAAGCGCGCCCGGGGGGGGAGATTGCATAACAAGTGCACAACAAACTGGCGTAGTGACTCAAAAGTGTCTTATCCTATCCGACCAAATGGTCCACTCGAAGATAATGTAAAATACGCAAGCCAAGCAAGTGACGAATATATCAAAGTTAAAGGCCGCTAACATTCCAGATGAATAACTGCCGTAAAATGACACCCACAACAGATCATTTTTTTTTAGAAAAAGGATGCAATGCCTGGCATAGTGATGATCATATTTTCATCCCCATATGGCCATATGTACATATATTAGTATGTGAAGATATTCCGAAGTTTCCAGGCCAAACCAGCATCTCAGATTCCTAAAAGAGGCACACACCGACGCTGCTGAAAAGCAAACGCAAGTAGTCACCACCATGGCATGTTCGTAAAGCACTGTGTATACCAAACAAAAGAAACAAAGGGGCGTGGTTCCTTTCCAGTACCCAGCATGGTACTCACATAGTCACACGCACAAGAAGTCCATTCTTTCTCTTCGTACCTGAAGATTTTGCTGTCTCTTGGAATGGAATTGCACATAGTATGATCGATACAGCTTTGGCAACAAGATCGCCATCAGCCTCACACGCGCACAGTGCCTAGCTACAAGGCAGACTAGGTAATGGCACAATGATAAAGGAGGCATCAACCGGGCACATGGGGTGTAGGCAGCACCGTTCCTCCTTTCCTTCGTGCTCCATTTTCTCTGTCCCCTTGGCAGGATCGAAACCAACACAGAGCAGCACTGTAGATATTGCATCGTTCCTATCATAGCTGCTGAGGCCTGAATCTGTGATTTCCAGCTGCAGTGTGTACTGACATGTGCTTGATCTCTGAACTTCATTCAGATTTTGATGTGGAGAACATGAAGGTGATGTAGGGAACATGAAGGAATTTCTAAGATCCTGATTCCTGCACATAAAATGTCTTGATGTTAAAAAGCATAAACAGGTTGGCAGTTGTAGGAAAAAGAAATTAGTGCTGAAATACCCAGTCATTTATTTGGTCACAAGTAACACTAACAGGCTTTAAATCTGTTTTTATATTTACGGAGAAGTCATTGACAGATGAAAGTATATTATTGAAAGCATTTTATAACCTCAAGACCTGCAATGCAACTATAACAAACAGTGTATATCCATATATAAATCTGAAGGAGCTCATTAATGTAATCACATATGTGAAGAATTGGTTAGTTTATGTGGGATTTATTATTAAATTATGTATACATCAATAGAGCACTTTTAGCACAATCTGCAAGAGTGAAAATAACAATGATGTGTTCACATCAGCTACAACAATTCTGAACACTATGCAAATATTGTTTGAACGTAAACCACTATGCAAATATGAGTCTACTAAAGTGGTCATCATCTCATAGGCAAAAGGTTGGTTCGCAATTTTGTTGTTGTCAACATGCCGTTATATTGCCTTATGTAATAGAAAGAGTGTGGTCTAGTCGTATAGATGCTGCTTCAAGGAACAGAACATCAAATTACTAGAAAATTCAATACAAAAAATACATTCAATGCAACAGTCTGATTGCAACTTACTCAATTTTGGAGTTACATGTATCAGAAAGCATGGCAAGTGAAGCAGCCACTCAGCGAACTGATTTGGCCATTCTTGCTAAGCTGTGTTCTCTTTTTTGCCTTCCTAGAGCCTTTTCCATCTTGGTTTGCTGTTACAGCATCACGCTCACGCTCACGCATCACCTGGGCTTTTCTTTGAGCAGATTTGAGGGTGTTCAAAATCTTATCCAGAGAAGATGATCTTTTCTTCTCAAGCTTGATCTGATATCATAGAAACGTGGGAACAATTCAGGGTCAACTAGATACATTAGATATAAACAAAATGACCTGCAAACAATCCTGGCATCCAGCTAAAAATAGTGCAAAACAGTTGGAAATAGAGCAAAGAATATACCACCAACTTCTGAATTGCTGCCTCAGCTTTTGCTTTTTGAATATTCTCCCATGCAGTAATTTTTGTGTCTTCTCTATCAATCCTTATAACATTGTAGAGACTTGTCAGCTTCCACAATTTGTTGGTGGAAATATATATTGATTTTTTTAAAAAAATCTTGAGAAATGGTTAAGGATTTTTTTTTTCTTTGACAACGGAAATGGTCAAGGCTTTGACACATTGAGAACAGATAAGCATGACAGGAAATTTCATGACACACAAGATAATAAATATTAGAAAATTAGGCTTCACAACAAAATAATTGAATAAGTGTGATCTGTGTTCTCTTACTTAGATATGCACTTCGCTTCAGCAAAGCCCCGGGATGAAGAATTTGACTCCACTGTCTTTTCCTTCCATTCTATTATGTTTGTTGAATTCTTGTTAGATGACCGTGTTACATTTTTCTTTGACCACCTAGTCAAAGTCACTCGGTCATCCATCTGAACATCCCTGATATCAAGATCTGAGAAACAGCTCCCACTCTCTTTCACTTGTTCTGTCGACAGGGAATGATTAAATGTTGGTCCAGTGTTGGGCGAAGAGGACCTACTTAGCTCTGGGCTGGTCTGTGTTGCAGCATCTTTCCTAGCAATTATAGTAGTAATAGTAGAAGCTGAATCTTCTGTGATTTCAACCTGTTCATCTGAACCAGACAACAACAAAGAAGCAGCGGATCAAGATTTACTGACTTTTCAGTCTACAATATGATAACTTTCTATGATGATCTACTGCATAACTTAAGATAAATAACATTTAACTTATTACTGCACAAAAAAAAGGTTTTATAATGCAATTCATGCAGGATTTCACAATGCCTTCAATGCTTCAACAAAAATAGATGACAACTAAAACAAAGCGTTTTGTGCTTTATTAATTAATACTAAACCAAATTTCAACACTAACAATGGGCAAAAACTAAAAATAATGATGGATATGTACTCTGCACAGGAAACAATTTCTAAATACCTTGGATAGATTCTTGTGTGCTAGGCAATGAAGCGGATGATTCAACTGCATAATCTAATCGTTGGCGAACTCTGGAAGTTCGAATAGGATGAGACCCATTATTCAGTGGACAAATCTTGACTCCTCTTCCAATGCTGATTTCGTCACCAATTGATCTACCTAAACAGGTTCCATTTGCATTTTTTCCTCCACAAACATGTTCCGGCATTATTGCTCCAGCCACGAAAGGAGAATTTGCTGTAATAGGTCCAGCTCCCCCACTATCAAGCAATGACACCGAAGAAACAGATGAATACTGTCCACCGAGTCTTCCGGGAGGCCCCAGGGGGCCACTTTTAGACTTTGGTCGCCGAGCATGAGCAACCGTAGTTCTTCCAGGTGCGTCACTGGAATTGGGACTGAAGATCCACCTCTCTGCATCCTCCCATTTCGAGGGCAATGTCCTCCCATTGCTGTAAGGAAATGCCATGCTGCTTCCTGGGTGTCTCCTACTTCCTTTAGAAGGATGCGGAACTCTCTCAGAGCTCCACCCTTTCTGGCACCCCAACACCAATGCACGGTGACGCGGATACTTTGGCGTCCCAGGACTATGAAACACGTCTGACCTGATGAGTGATGCACCAAGTCCTTTGTTCATCAACCCCACACCACCAATCACGAAACTTGGAGAAAACGTAGCTCCATGGAACCCAGGGCTACCGAGGTCAAGTGAGGCCGGCCGCTGCTTCGACCCCTTCCTACCATGAAAAAGAACAGCAGCCTCCCTCCGGTACTGCTGGTTGGGGCATTCTGTCGAACAACATACAAGCATACAAAATTGGCATCCCCGCACAACTCAATCGATTGTAAAGACTCGAAATTAACACAGTACCTGGGGTGGCACTACCTGCTGGATTCTTGGCCGGTTCTTGAACCTGAGCCCACTCCTTTTCCTTCACCCCGCACAGCTCCTCCTCCGCTTCGTCGTCCTGCAGCTCGGTAAAGGCTGCAGAAGCTTAACAGCACAAGCTCGTTTTAAAGGGAGGTCAGGTTGCTCTCAGACCGATCGAGACACTAGTAAGAATCCAAACTGTGAGCTGGTCACAGCGTTGCGCTTACCACTGGAGGAGGAAGTGGCCAACTCATCTGTCTCCAGATCTGTTTCTGGGTCACCATCTGGGCGCACGAACCCGGCCAAAGGCTGCAGGCAACCATCATCATAGCCTTGATCAGTGATTAAAAGTAGATCTCAGGAAAAGGGAAACAAAAGGTGAAGAGAATCCAATGGCGCCCATTTTTTCTTGTCATCAAGAGAGAAAAAAAACACTCTCCTTTTTGTTGCTATAAGGATCTAAGATGGTGATGATTATGCCTATAGCTCAAGTCAAAAATTTTCCGGGCCCTCCTACTTTGTCTACTTCGCTGATAACAAATTCGTCCTGTACCATTCGTTCTCTGTGAAAGGGTTGCGGTCACCTGAGAGGCTGATGAGATAGGCTATAGGAAACCTAGATCGGCATGGCGCCATGAATATTCAATCTTCTCACCCCAAAAGGTGAATGCCAGCTCAAAAATGTTTCCATTATTCCCCATGGCGCTCAATGCATGACGCATCATTCTGATATGCCAAGCAAAAAGCAGATTCGTGCATGGGCCATCAGATTGAAGGCATCAGAAAGAAAGGGCAAGAAGCTTAGCAAAGAAGGACCATGAGTCCAGGACCAACCGAGTCGCAGCCGAAGGAATCGCAGCAGCTGCTCCCGCCGCCGCCCGTGGAGGTCGGCGAGTAGCCGTGGTCCACCTCCGCTGCCCAACTCCGCCGCCGCCGCATTGGCCTCTCCGGCGCCGAAACCACAGCCTCCTCTTCTTCCTCCTCCACCACACCGCCCCGAAACGCACCGCCGCCACCCCGCATTACTCTCCAGTTGAAATCTGTTAGCCGCTGAACTCGCTCAATCGCCTTCGTCGCCAGCGCATGATAAGCAGCGGGGGCAGCATGATGAGGTGATGCCGTTTAATAGAGGTCGCTGGGGCGGACTGCGACGTGGAGGCAGGCAGGAACGGCATCTCGAGGAGGGAGACTGACACGGGGTGCGGTGAGCCGGGCGAGGTGAGGTGAACTGAGCTTCAAGAATGTCGCGTGACGACGATGCGGTCGACTGACAGCTTCAGGATTAATTTTTGTGGCCTGGACGTGGAGCGGCGCCCACGTCCGTGCCGGTGCTGCTGCTGGTACTGTGCAGTGGCCCAGTGGCCATGGTGATGGACCTGTTTCGTTGCCTAGGACTAGTTTTCAAATTTTTTTTGTCCCCCGTGAACCGGCTATTGTGTTGTTCCGTTACAAAAATGAATTGCGCCTTAAATGTACCCATAAATCATTCTAAGTTTGATAATCGTAACGAGCATCATTAGATAAATCATAAATATATTTTTGTGTAAATCTATTTAAAAATCTAGTTAAATTTGATAACATTTGACACCTCAAAGTGCGAGAATGTTTAACTAGATTTTCTAAAGGTCTAGTTGAACTTTAACCAAGTTTGTAGTGACATTTATGTTTCCAACTAGGCTTACTATAAAATATATTCTACAATTAATTAATTTAATTCTACTTATCTTGTGTTATTGTAAATGTTGTACTTTTCTATGTAACTTTGATCAAATTTTGTATCATTTAACTCTTTACAAAGTGAGAATGCATTTGCGAAGGGAGGGAGTAGTTAACGTGAAAATTTGTGTCAAAGACAGCAGTGTAGCAGGTTTGGTAAAACAAAGTTTGATGCGTCAGAAACGCTAAGCAAAGGGAAACCATCGGTGTGCACCACGATCAAGCGGTTATCTCAAACAGGTAATTGCCACCCTGCAGCTGCATCGACAAGCACCGGTCATATTCAGATGATGACAACGCCGCAAGACGACGACGGCCGAGCGGTGGAGTCATTGGCAGGCAGAGGCCGAAGCGCGCGGTCCCCCTGCTCGGTTGCCCCTGGCATGGCCCCGCGCCTGCGCCACCGTGCCGGGCGTCGGCTGTTGAGCGTTAGGCGATTCCGAACAGATGGCGTCCTGTGTTTCTGGAGTGGACACGAAGAGCATCCCATTCCCACAGTCATGTTCACTGACCATGGTGGTTGAAAAATGCCGTTTCTTTTTTTATCATCGTGGGCAACCTGCCGACAGATGCCGTATGTTTTGAACTGGTACGGTTCATCGAACATGTCATGGAACTCGGTATATCGTTGCCGTCGGTTGCGCGCACAAGACACACGAAGGTTCCTAAGATTTTTTTTTATATAGTATATAAAGCCTCTCTTGGTTACATGATTGCTTCCTGCCTTCCTCCGCACAAATGTACTCTTACAAACTAGAAAAAAAATGTGCACACAATGTTCTTTTAGATGCTTTAAGAAATTTATAATTTATCCTTAATCAAAATTTGAACAACCAGTTAATAAATGTAATAAAAAAGACAAATCAAGAGAAGACGAAAAAAAATTACATGCTGCGGTGTCGCCTGTGTTGTGGCAGTGAGATTAGCCCTTGGGCCATGGCATGGTTGCTGGCTACTGCCGAGCTGGTATGGCCGTGGCGAGCGTGCCGCGGCTTGCTGCTGGGCCGGTACTAGAGCCCTTCGTCGGCTACCTGGCTACCGCTTACACCCGTCCTCCTGCGTGTGTCCGGTCGTGTCTCGCTTTCACGGCTCCATCCACTAACCCGTGCTGCCACAGGTCCACAGCCCGGAACTGCCACCCCCATAGCCCTAGCTGCTAGTACCCACCTCCCTAAAGGCTGAAGCTCATAGGAGACGAGCTTTTTTTTTTTTTTTTGGCTAATGTGCTGTCGGGTTTCTCCATTTCAGGTAAAACACACCAGCTAGCCTAAGAATGAATAATTTTCCTTCTTCCATACCTCCAATGAAAAAATTTTATGGAGCCTAAGGGGGCTTGAAAATCCTAATTTGAATTTAGTAATTGAGCAATCATTAGGTGGACTAATATGTGTTATGTCAAGATCAACATATACTTTATCCACACAACACTAAGAAGAGCAAACATTGAAAGCTATGGTGGAGAGATGATTGTGCATGTGATGCTAGCGCTCAAACTAGTGAAGATGAAGAAGCTTATTGAATATGAGACATACAGTCTCGTATGGCTAGGTGGAGAAGATTAAGGCAAGTCTTGGCTTACGAAGGAATAATTGCAAAGAGTAAAGGGCAGAGACTCGGGTAAAATGGACCATCAAGGTGGTGAAGTGTGAATAGAGGGCTTGGCGCCGATGGACCGAGAGAAGGATGAAGAGCAAAAAAGGCGACGATAGGAATGAACCAGATAAGTGGGTTCCCATGTGGGGAAGCAAGTACTGGCAAAGAAGTATTACAGGAATGTGTCTAGAGGAATTGAAGCTCACCCAATATTCAAAATTATCTAGAAATCGAGATGCACACCAAGGATAAAATTCTCTGTATGGCTAATTCTTGTGGACTGTTTGAACACCAAAGATAGGCTGCAGAGAAGACATTTGAATGTGCAAGGTACTCAGGTTTTTGTCATGTGCAACCTGGGAGAGCTAGAAACTATCCAACACCTATTCTTTAACTATCCATTTGCTCAAGACCGTTGGCAACACATTGGCATCAGTTGGGACCCCAACCTAGAAATCATGGACAGGATCAGACACGCTATGTCGATTAACAACATTCCTTGTTTTGTGGAGGTGGCCATGATAGTAACATGGGAGCTACGGAAGCTTCGCAACGAGGTGTTCCATAGACGTGATCCATCCCTAAGCATCGTTATCTAAATTTAAATTCCAATGTAACCTTCAGTCGGTTAGATTTGGGGATGACTTGCGGTCATTCTTCTACGTTTGGTTTGATTCATTCAGTTAAAGCTCTATATGTATAAATCATTTTCCTTTTAATTAATGAAAAAACGATCATGCACTGTGGGGACCTCCCCTACAGTCTTTTTTGGTAAAAAAAAAGGACGACCGATGATTTTTTTTCAAATGTACCTAGCTCGTTGCTTGCGTTAGAGTCAAGCTCTCTTGTCTTCTTTTTTCTCTCTTCTACATCAGTTAATACAGTAATTAGCTTGACACTATAAATCAATTATTATTGTATTATAAATCAATTCTTACTGTACTTGCTTAGATATGATCTAATAAATTGGTTTGTCGTCACAAAATGCTTTCAGTTATCAGCTAGAGGAACACAAGGTTGTACGGGCTCATCATCTACTCCACACTAACGTTGAACAGATCTCTAGTGATTTATTTTTCTCTCGTCTTCTCCGCTTTTCACATTTGTCTGAACCTACTCCTAAGCCTAATTAACCAGTGACATTGATGCCCGTTTTGTAGTTGCAGAGGAGAGGATAAGTTATTAAGGTTGAACCCAACGTGACACAGTGGCCAGCAGGTCCTCTACCTTTGTGTTTGTATAGATCATCCGTGTCATGCTAGATGGTTTTTCATGGCTTGTTAGGAAAGACCTCAGAGTAGACAAATGCTTGTGTGACAAAAAAATGCACCCTGCATTCAGATACGCATTTGGGGATGGGGATTTGGGGGTAGGAAGTGAGAAAAAAAATCCAGTGAAGATGGTCCCTATGGAGCAATGGTGGACACTTATCATCGATTCAGAACAAGTGTTTGCATTCAATTTAATATAACATTTCTATTTAATGTAACGTGACATGCGAATATATAAAAAAATGTCTAGAGATGTAAAAAAAATGTAGAGATGTAGCATTTTCATGACGACAGAACGTAATGCGCAACATTTTGAAACGATGACCTATACGTGAAAGAAAGACTTCCATCAGGGTGTGACAACTTTGGAGGAAAAATGTATTAATTAGCTGCTCTATCATGCATGAAAGTTGTTTAGATGTAATCATGTAACGAAAGGATGGAAGTGGTGCAGTTCTTGTTGATCGCACATTCAGCGTTAGGAATGAAATTGACTTTGTAGTTTTATTATGCTCTTCGCTCTTGCTTTACTGCTGCTCAAACTTACTCATGAAGATTGAAATTAAACAAAAAAGACAATCCGTGTGCATTCCTCATGCCGGTGCAAACCAGGAAGGTGTGGACAAAAAATATTTATTGCGTCAGTGATGCTGAGATTCCGGGATTTTTATTTAGATTATTTCATGTTGTCTAGAAAAGTCAAAGGCTCGTAGAAGGTAGTGGACAGCAAAGGCCCATATCTGCGTGGCCCTGGTTATTCTGGTCCGCCGCCGCGCAGGTTGCTACGTCGACTGAGTAACTTGCTGGCTGCTGCTGGACACTTGGCAATGGATTCCGGTGGCGCGGAGGTGATCGAGGACCCTTTCTTCCGATTATTCAGTGACGGCCATGTCGAGTGAACCGGCGGCAGGGGCACCGCGCCCGCCGGCTTCGACGCCGACACCGGAGTCACCTCCAAAGATGTCGTCATCGACGCCGCCACTGGCGTCGCCGCGAGGCTGTACCTTCCACCCATCCCATCTGGGTCCGAGTCCGACAACGGCGGCACGACGAAGCTTCCCATCCTCGTCTTCTTCCACGGCGGCTTCTTCATCGTCGGCTCATCCCGCGACCCCAACTTCCACCGCTACGTGACCCTGTTCTAAATAGCGCGCTATAGCGGACGACGCTATAGCGCTATATAGCGTATCAGCAAGGGCACCGCTAAGCTATTAAAATTTTAACGCTAAACAATTTTTCGCGCTATTTGCGCTAATTCATAGTCATTTCGCGCCGCTATTTGTAGTGGGCTCATTTCTGTAGGCCCAATTGAATGGCAGGCCCAAATCGTTGGGCTACCTCTAACCGATGGGAAGCTATCCCAGCCAACCCTAGCCATTCCACACATTTCCTCCCCCGTGCTCGAGTGAGTGTTGGCGGCGGCGGCGGCGCCGCCGGATGTTGCTGCTGCTGTGACCGGTGCGGGTGCAAGCTGCAAGACCAACGAGCAAGCTGTGATAGAGCTGCCTGTGCAAGAGACCGATGCGGGTGCAAGCAAGCTCCAAGCAAACTCGGAAGTCGGCGGCGGCAAGCGACGAGCACACATTGCAAGCGATGGTGCCTGCTACTATTCTACGACGACCATGTCCCAGTCCCAGCCAGAAGGCAAGATTCTTCAAATCTTCTCATTTTCCCTCTATTCTGTAAATCTGTAGTGACTAGTTAGTAGTGAGTAGTGAGCATCTCTTTCCCATGAAGAAAGTAGAGTTTTAGATCTATTCTAGGTTGGTGCAGTAAGCCTGACATTTTTGTATCTCATATTAATTTAGTTGGTTAGGTGCCCTATCAGTAGAACAATCAGTTACCACCAAAGTTGCTATCAACTCAGATGACCCTGCATGGAGTCATTGTTATTGCCCAGACCCAAAGAAAAAGTATTCACTCGTGTGCAACTACTGTGAGAAGACGATGAAAGCAGGAATTACAAGAGTGAAGTACCATCTTGCTCGTATTGGTGGCTTCGGTGTCTCTAAGTGTGACAAGGTTTCGACTGATGTGAAGGAAGAGATGCTAGCTTTGATTAACAAGAAAACTTGTGTAAAGGAACAAAAGCAAAAGGAAAAGAAAAGGGCCAGAGAGGTAATTGATCTCGATCACTCAAAAGGTGAAATGTGCAGTGAAGACTCTGACCATGGGAATGAGGTTACTGTGCTAAAGTCATCAAAAGGACCTAGTCATAGTGTTGTTTCTTCATCTGGTAGTGGATCTATCAAGATGTTCTACAAGCCGGCTTCCATAGAAGAGGCTGTTCAGAAGAACCAGTAAGGAGCTTATGTTAGTGAAAAGGTTCAATCAAAGTTAACAACTCAGAAAAGAGAAGAGCAGAGGGATAGAGCTTGTGAGTATATATGTCAGTTTTTTTTATGAAGCTAGCATTGCACACAATACAATACTTCTTCCTAGCTTTGCCAATATGGTTGAGGCCATTGGAGCCTTTGGTAGAGGTTTAAGAGGGCCTTTTCCCTATGAGATGAGTGGACCATTTTTGCACAAAAGGAAACGGAAGGTGTTAGATGGATTCAAGGTCCATGAGGAAGCATGGAAAACCTCAGGTTGCGCACTTATGACAGATGCATGGACAGATAAGAAGGGCAGGGGAATAATGAATTTGGTCGTGCATAGTGCTCAAGGGGTCCTTTTTTTGGATTCTGTGGACTGCTCTGCTGTCAAGAAAAATGGTAAATACATCTTTGACCTTGTGGATAAATGCATTGAAGACATAGGTGAGGAAAACGTTATCCAAGTGGTCACTGACAATGCTAGTGTTAATGTAGCAGCAGCAAGTCTTCTAGCAGCAAAGAGACCCAAAATATTTTGGAATGGATGTGCAGCTCACTGTCTAGATCTCATGTTGGAGGACATTGGGAAGCTTGAACCAGTATAGGAAACAATTGTAAATGCAAGACATGTGACTTCATTTCTCTATGCTCATACAAGGTTGCTGGATTTGATGAGAAAATATCTTGGTAAGGACTTGGTTCGCTCTGGAGTTACTCGATTTGCCATTGCTTATTTGAATTTGAAGAGTTTGCAAGACAACAAGAAGGAGCTCAGAAGGCTCTTTAGAGATAATGATCTCAATGAGATGGGTTACTTGAAGAGTGCTAAGGGGAAGAAGGCAGAAAAAGTGGTGAACTCTGAAGGTTTTGGAAAAATGTTGATATTGCTGTTAGTTGTTTTGAGCCATTGGCTATTGTGCTGAGAAGAATGGACAGTGATGCTCCTGCAATGGGATTTTTGCATGGATATATGCTTGAGGCAAAGAGAGAAATTGATGTGAGGTTTGACAATGATGAGGAAAAATACAAACCTATTTGGAAAATAATTGACAAAAGGTGGGACAGCAAGTTGAAGAGTCCATTACACTTGGCTGGGTACTATTTGAACCCTTATTATTATTACCCAAACAGGGCAAATATTGAGAAAGATGGATCATTTAGAGCAGCTGCAATTGAATATGTTACGAGGCTGATTGATGAAGAAGAAATTCAAGATAATATCATTGAAGACCTCACCAAATACCAGAAACATCAAGGGTCATTTGGACATGACATTGCCACAAGGCGGCGGAGAAATAAGGACTTTAACCTAGGTGAAAAATGTGAAACTAATGTGATCGATAAATTATCCAATATAATTGTTTTTGCTATCACAGGAATTAAACTCTTTGCTTATTAATGCAGCAACATGGTGGCTGAATCATGGCACAACTACACCTAATTTGAGGCTATTGGCAATAAAAATTCTAAGTTTGACATGTAGCTCCTCTGCCTGTGAAAGGAATTGGTCATCATTTGAATCGGTATTAAAAATAATTCTACTTTCACAACTCACCTACATGAATTTATTTTGCATTGCTGCTCATTCCTTGAATTTTTTTCACCTAAACATAACTAGGTACACACAAAGAAGTGCAACAAATTACTTCATGAAAGGCTGAGAGACCTTGTATTTGTCAAATTTAACTCTATACTAAGGCAAAAGAAAGAGAACAAGAGTAGAGATCCCTTAGAGAAGGAAATTAATGATATGCTGGAGGATGACAACAATGAGTTCATTACTGGAGTAGAACCAAATGCAAGTCCAGAAGATCAGGAATGTACAGAACCATCAGCAAAAGAACAAGATGCATCAACATCTCGAGCAAAAGCCAAAAGAATGAGAGCTCCGCGCCCAAGGAAGAAATTCAGGACCCTGTCATCTCTGATGATGCCTCAGTCTGCATCCTCAGCTTCTGAATCAGAGGAAAATCAAGATGCTATGGTATCTACTGATTCTAAAGATGATTTGGTGAGTACACCAAACTATTCAGATGTTGAAATGCATGTGTGATGTACTAATATGTGCGAGACTATGACCTATTGCTCCAAGCCTTTTGTTTGTTTGTCTAGCTGTCTGTGAACTTTGAAATTTGAACTCATGTATGTCCCTATGTGATGTATGATGTTATCGATGTATCATGTATGAACTATGAACTTTGATGTAATGTGTTAGTAAGACTTTGAACTATCTATCCCTATTGGTATTCATAATTTTTTCATCTTATTATGTGTAAAATTACATTATGTTTGAAATATGTTTTGCTCGGCCGCTAAATGGCTTAGCCCACTATTAGCGCGCTATAGCTTTTCTTAGCCTTTTGGAGAGGCTGTCGCTAAGAGGCTTAGCCCGCTATTTAAAACAGGGCTACGTGACCTCGCTCGTCGCGAACGCCCGCGTCATCACTGTCTCCGTCGACTACCGCCTGGCGCCCGAGCACCCGCTCCCTGCCGCCTACGACGACTCCTGGGCCGGGCTCAATTGGGCGGTGTCCGGTGCAGCGGATCCTTGGCTATCCGACCACGGCGACCTCAGCTGGGTATTCGTGGGCGGTGCCAGCGCCGGCGTGAACATCGCCCACAACATGGCCGTCGCCGCGGGCATGAACGGCTTTGGCTTGGAACAAGCTGCACTGCCTGCTCCGGCGCACATAGAAGGCGTGATCCTGCTCGACCCTTCATTTTTCGGCGAACAGAGGTTGGAAGATGAAGCAAAAGAGTTCTAGGAAGCTAACAAGAAGAGGTGGGCGGCCATCTTCCCCGGCGCGAGCAATGGATCGGACGACCCCAGGATTAATCCCATGGCTGCCACCGGTACTGGTGCGCCGTCGGGCCTGGAGAAATTAGCCGGCAAGAAGCTGTTTATCTCCATAGCATCAGAGGATCCCAGGGCGCCAAGGGGCCTAGCGTACTGCGACGCCGTGAGGACCGGCGGCCGGACCGGAAAGGTGGAGTGGTTCAAGTCGAAAGGTAAGGGACACTGCTTCTTCGTCTCCGATCACGGCGGCCACGAGGCGGTGGCGCTGATGGATCGAGTGGTGGCTTTCATTGCTGGCTAGTGGTCATCATCAGTTGATAACTAGGTGATTTGATCATACAAATGCAAATAAAACAAATCGAGAAAGATGTTTTTCTGGTTTATGTTCTGGAAAAGTCTCATTGACTTATGGTATTGCGGTTCCGGTTGCTATATATCCCAACTAGTTAGGTGTGAGGTACTCCGTATGTGCGATGCATCCAATCCAACCATCAGGTGCCTATTTTCCTCCTTGCTATTATTAAAAAACTTGTACTAGATTGGTCTCAACTTTCATATGATTCTGCTTATTCATGTATTCACTTTCTCACATGATAAAAGTATATACATGGTGACATAGAAAGTGGATCACTTGAATCACTTGATTAAATAGCTTTTGATTCCAATTTCAAATGTTTGAAGATAGAATCCCTAGTAAGATGGAGCTCCGGACCAAAGCCCAGCTCGATGCGGTCGGGCGGATGACGGTGCCGCCTTTTGGCGCCGCTCCCTTCTTCAAGGCGTCGTCTTCGAGTTCATGCTCCTGTCGTCGCCGCTGGATTCTGGGCGAAAGCCCCGCCTTAGCTCTCTGAGGCCAGCGACGATGGCGTCCTCGGCGTCACCCCCTTCATGAAGGCGTTGCTGAAGAATCTCCACGGCCTGCCGCTCCTTCACCATGGTCACTATTGTTGTCTTGCTGCACCTAATTGTGCTTAAGGTTTTCTCCTCTCCTAGGCTTATCTAGCTAGTGGTTGTTGTAGCCGTAGTCGTGATTGATTCCAGTGGAGGCTTTGCCACCGAGGTGTTTCTGGCGGATGCTTTGCCGCCTGTATGCCTTCAGGTAAGCCCTCCTCGCCCGTGGTCCTGAGGTCTGTGGCCTTAGTGACTCGGAGGAGCAATCGGATTTGGGTCGCGTTTTCGGCTGGTGCGTTGCCACTGAGGTCGTGGTCGTTTTCGGCGGATGCTTCTGGCAGATACTTTGTTGCCGAGGTTGGTTTCGAGTTTCCGACGGATGCTTTGTCGTCGTGAGATCTAGCGGATGCTTCGCCGTTGTTATCGTCTATGGCTCCGATCACTGCTGAGCACCTAGGTGTTGAGATATATGTTATTAGGTTCAGCTCATGGGGTTATTAGGTGGAGGGTCCTCCACTCTTCATGTTTCTTGCTTTTCATTTCTGTTGAGAATGTCATTGGTAATTCATAGATTACCTACGAATCCTCTTGTATGTGCTATGTGACTTTCTGATCTTCTGCTTAATAAAATACGCGCCAGTGCGTGATCGAAAAAGAATCCCCAGTAAGACACTTGACTTACAAAAATATGAAGTCTATCTAGTACCCAAAATCTGAAGCCTAGTGTAATTTACCTATTGGACCGAGCCACCCCACTTCTGTGTCGAGCGCTGTGGGTTATTGGGTAACCCAATTGCTCCCCAAATATCCATGCAAGACGCATTGCTTCACATCTTTTTTGTTCTCCCTGCTCGTTTTGTTTTTTTTAACGATTTTTCTCTCCCTGCTCTGGTCTGAAATATCCAGTACCGTGTTGTTTAGCACCTCCGCATAGGATGCAGCGTCAACGCGTACAGTTGTGCCAATCCAAAATATTTGTTTTATGCATCGTTGAGCAACCGAATGACGGAGCACTGAACATGACTGGTTATGCGTCATAGTACAGTTTTAGACAGCGGCTCCTGTACCCCCTTCCTGCAGGAGGCCATACAGGAACAAATCGCCGCACCGGAGTCCTCGATCCGGTCCTGGGAAGCCCAGGACGGCCTCCGGTCCTGGGTCTGCCCAGGATATACGGCGCCTCCTGGGAGAGCACGCGGGGCCCACACGGAGAAGGGAGAGAGGGAGGGTGCAGAGGGAGGTGGAGGGCCATGGGAGCTCGGTCCGCCGCGCCATAGGGGAGCTCCTCCGGTCCGGCGTTGGAGGCGGCCGGCGCCCGTGTGGCCTTGCCGGCGGCGGAGGCCCCCGCGCCCGCCTCCTCCCCTTCCCGCAGCTCCCTCCCGCAACCGCGTGCGCGGCGCGGGGGTCGGCGGAGGGCTCCCGGCGCCGGCCGAGCTCCTTCGCGCCGCCCGAGCTCCTCCGGTCGATGAGGAGGGCGGACGCCGCTCGACCAGCCGCGCCTGGAGGCCTCCGCACGGCGCGCGCCCTAATGCCGCCAGCGCTTTGCGCCTCCATCTTCCACTCCCTCTGGCCGGCGCCCTCTCTCCTCTATCTTCTCCGGCTGCGGGCTTGGCGGCGTCGGCGGAGGCCATGGGCAGGAACGACTTGGAGGAGAGGACCCCCCCGCCGCGGCCGCCGGTGGAGGGCGCGGGGAGGGGGTGCCGTGGCTGCCGGTAGAGGTAGGGGGCCGTGCCCGCCGTGGCTGTTGGTGGAGCTGCGCACTTCCATCTCCAGATACGCCGCGGCGCAGGGCCATGGCCGAGCTGCGAAGGATGTCGGAGATGCCGCCGAGCTGCGGAGGATGCCGCGGTGGGGCGGGGCGGGGAGATGCTGTCGCACTTGGGCGGAGGATGCGAGGCCGTGGTGGCGTGGCCGAATGGATAAGGAGGAGGGGGAAAATAAAAAAAGAAAAAAGAAAAAGAAAAAAGAAAAAAATCTTGATACATGGGCCCACAATGGATAGAGGAATGATATAAAGGATAGATAGGTGCGGAAGAAATTGGTATAGACGAGAGGATATCGATGATCAGAACGAAATATTCTTTTTAAAGAATGAATTTAGAGAAATATGGTCGTGGATAGTCTTGGTAACAGCGGCCACCAATTTGTCGGAGCCTACTAGCCGTGACGTGACAATTGATTCCAACGACAAATCAAGGCACATCACGGGAATGACATTGATCTGAGAGCGGACAGGGTCCTGACAAAATATTCTACCGCCGCAGCAGATCAAAAGGACAGCCTTCTTCCGGTGCAGCCACTCCAGTGCACGCCGCCGCGCAGTTTGCCATAGGTGCCGGTGCAATGGATTCCAGCAACAGAGTGATCGCCTTCGACTGCAGCTCCTTCCGACTATACATGGACGGCCAAGTCGAGCGTGCCGCCCACCGCATGGAAACCGTGCCGGCGGGCTTGGACGCGGACACTGGCGTGTCCTCCAAATACGTCGTCATCGACGCCGCCACCGGCGTCACCGTGCGGCTCTACCTACCACCACCTGTCCAGCAGGAGGCCACAGCCGCGACGACGAAGCTCCCGATCGTCGTCTTCTTCCACGGGGGCTACTTCATCGTCGGCGCAGCCAGCGAACCTATGTACCACCGCTACGTCAACACGCTGGTCGCCAGAGCACGCGTCGTCGTCGTCTCCGTCGACTACCGCCTCGCACCGGAGCACCTGCTCCCGGCGGCCTACGACGACTCCTGGGCCGCGCTCAAGTGGGCGGTCTCCCCCGGCGCGGACCCGTGGCTGTCCGACCACGGCGACCTCGGCCATGTCTTCCTGGTCGGCATCAGCGCCGGCGGTAACATCGTCCACAACATGGCCGTATCCGTGGGCGTGAGCGGCTTGCCGGCCGCCGAACCGCCGCGCATAGAAGGCGTCGCCCTGCTCCACCCTTCGTTTTCCGGCGAGCAGAAGATGGAGGCGGAAGATGGGGAGTTCTGGCGAGCTAACAATAACAGGTGGCGGGTCATCTTCCCGGGCGCGACGGGCGGGGCCGACGATCCGAGGATTAACCCGATGGCGGCCGGCGCGCCGAGCCTGGCGAAGCTGGTGGGCGAGAGGCTGCTCGTCGTCACGGCGTCTTTGGACCCGAGGGCGCAGAGGGGGCCGGCGTACTGCGACGCCGTGCGGGCCAGCGGGTGGCGCGGCAAGGTGGAGTGGTTCGAGACAGAAGGTGAGGGCCACGGTTTCTTCGTCCTCAACCCCGGCAGCCACAAGGCGGCTGAGGTTATGGATCGAGTGGTATCTTTCCTTGCGGACCAGTGACACCAACATCCCACAGCAAGATTGCAGCCTATTATTTTGTACTGCAAGTGTGACCTCAAGTGATTGTTACTGTCTGTACTCCCAAGAGCTTCAAGTGATTGTTAGTGTCTGCACTCCCAAAAGCTTCCCAAATTAGTTCTCGGAATAAACACTGCCGTCATTCCACACCATTCAAAGGTGTGGGATTTGGACATTTGTGTAATTCTTAAAAAAAAAGGAGTCCAAATCCCATTGTTATTCGTGGTGCAATTACATACATCAAGTCATCAATTGTGTTTATGCCAATGACAAGTATTGAACTGCTTATAAAATCTGTTAATTGAGCACCGAGTTTAGCTGCCAAACTTTGACAATAAACATGGTATTATGGACATGAATATACAGACAGTAGCAGAGAGCAAACGGCTGGACAAGAATCCAGGAAGCAAACTTCTTGTTAGTATATCAGGTTGAAAAGACATGAAATTAGCAGGGAATACAATCAATTGTTGGTTCTCAAGCACAAGTTTGAGTCACCTTGCCCATAATTGTTTGGAAGGGCCAATCAAGATGTATGTCAAAACAAACTTATCAAATGATAACAATAGCAACTCACTAAAATAAGCACAAGAAATGTCTGCTTATGAAGTTTCTTCACAAGTTTCATAACCATCAGCAGCGTAGAAAAGAGTTTGAAACCCCACCTTGCATATGTGAAATTAAAATAAAAAACTTAAGCTAACCGAATATCAGAATGTCTAGGACCTTTTTAGATCACCAAGGATTAGTTGTTAGTTCAAATGAAAAATTAGTCACCTAAAGTTTAAACAACTAAAGTTTAGTTGGGTGGTGTTTGGATCACCCAACTGAAACTTTATGGACACCTATTAGTCCCATTAAGTGGATTGCACAACTAATGTATATTAGTCCCATTAAGTGGATTGCACAACTAATGGACATTAGTCTATATGTTTGGATGAACTAGGACTATTTTCTAGCTACTAGTTGTTAGTCCAAGCGATCCAAACAGGCCCGGTTGAAGCAGACATGTAGTATAAAATAGAGCCATGCAGCTATCAGATCATATACACGACCACTTTTCATCTATTTGATTGACAGCAAAACAGATCATGGGAATGCATTTCCAACATTCTGAACCGATTCCATACTGAAATTGA
>CM041630.1:45891644-45945150 GCA_023333625.1 Bothriochloa decipiens | reverse complement strand
TGGGAATGCATTTCCAACATTCTGAACCGATTCCATACTGAAATTGAATTAAGGTGAAGAATGGTATTATTTGTTTCTAAATAAGTTACTAAAATCCATCACTGCATGTTCACATATTGCCAAAAAGGGATACAAGGTAGCTAAGTTCATTATGCCTTTTTTAAGGCACGGCTGCTGCAGCTGTTGCTGTAAACTTGTATACAACAAACTAACAAAAGGTGATGCACACGAATAGCTGCAGCCGCAGCCGCAGCCATAGCAAAAATTGCATATGGCAGAAACAGAATACGAGGTAATAACTCCACCCCTTCACCCCAGAAGCAGAAAGGACAAATCCTAAATTTCAATAGTAAAACCAAGCAGCTTGGAACCATAGCAGCAAATGTTAGCACGTTGAACCATCATAACAAAAATATTGCCCATATAAGATACAAGCTAACAATATGCTCTTTTTACTATGGTTCTCATGCAATATCTCATAAGAAATTTGCAGCATAACTAGGCAAGTTCAATATCACTAATTACAACAGAGGGAAGGAAACACAAACAGGTAAATCACACATGATATAGGTAATTAGTTGATCCAGAAACCATTACTCAACCATCCGTAGTAGCAAATGGATCATGTGAAGGTCCCACATCGTGACCAATGGTTCTCTGCACCAAGCGCTGCAAGTCAGCCATAACCTTGTGCTCCCGCTTCGACTTCTCCTCGTAGTTAAACATGGCCAACGCCCTCTTATCCTCAGCACTGTAAACCTGGTTTTCCTTCCTGATACGAATAGCATTCATCCTTTGGTGCCTACTGCCACTCATCACATACCCCAAATCCTCAAACTTCTGAATCTCTTCTGCAGACAGACCAACTTCACCACGTCGTGGGATACGCTTCCCTTGCTGAACGTACTGTGCAATAGCATCACCTTCTCCAGGCCTCAATGCACCACCATAACTAATATGCCCTTCCGCACGTGGAAGCGGCATTGGACCAACAGGCATATCATTCTCCAAGGCAGCCTTCTTCTGGGCTTCAAGCATTTCCTTGAACTTGATTGCTTCTGGATCAATTTCTGGAACTGTTGTTTCTTCAACTTCTTTTACATCATCATCATCAGGGGTGGCATCAGAAGGGACTGATTCTTCGGAATCAGATTGCTTGCTCCGCTTCCTCTTCGAGCTCTTACTCTTTTTCTTACTATCCTCCTCCACTTCCTTCTCAGAGCTTTGCTCAGAGGCTGTATCCTCGCTCCTCTTCTTCTTCCTCCTGGAGCTCCTGCCCCTCTTCTTAGATCTATTATGCCTACGTGACTTCTTTTTGCTCCTATCCCTGGAATCCTCTGAATCATAAGAGCCCACAGAATCATCATCGCTCTCGCTTTCATCCTCAGTCTCAGAATCATATGAGCGGCGGCGGTGGCGCCGGCGGCTGCGCTTGCTACTACGGCGACTGCTCTTCCTCCCTTTCTTCTTCCTCTTAGAACCTTCGGACTCGCTGGACTCGGACAGGCTATCAGACTCACCGGATTCGGACTCCGACACGTCCTTGCTCTCCTCCTCGCTAGCCTCCGGCGAGCCCTTCGGAGACACCTTCTCCTCTTCCACGTCGCTGTAGCCGTAGTTCTCCTCGTCGCCCTCAAAGCGGGGCGGGCTGGGCGTGATGTTCCAGATGCACAGCTTCTTCCTCTTGCGGAGCTTCTGCCGCTTCAGGCGGCGGTACTCGAAGTAGCTGAGGCCCTGGAGTTCCGGGTCGTCGTCGTCGTCGTCGGACCAGGCGCCCCCGCCCCCGCCGCCACGGACGGGCAGGACCCGGTCACGGTCCCGGCCGCGGTCGTTGTGGTAGGGCGACCACTGGCGGCGGCGGTCGCGGTAAGGGCTCGGGGAGCGTCCCCGGAGGTCATGGTAAGGGCTCCGCGAGCGGTCGCGGCAGCGGTCGCGGTAAGGGCTGGGGGAGCGGTCGCGGCGGCGGTTTCGGTAAGGGCTTGGGGAGCGGTCGCGGTAAGGGATCGGGGAGCGGTCGCGGCGGCGGCGGTCACGGCGCGGGGATGGGAACCGGGAGCGCCGGCGCGGGGATGGCGAGGCGGAGACCCTGGAGCGGCCGGGGAGGCGCACCACGGCGGAGGAGAGGCGGCGCTCCGAGCGGTGGGACATGGCGGCGGCGGATCGGCGGATCGGGGTGGGGGATTTGGGTAAGGTGGTGACGCGACGACGCAAGGGTTGCGTCGGGGATTCGGACTGGAGGGGAAGGGGCGAGGTTTTCTCGGAGGACAGGATGAGTCGGTTCGAAATGGTAGTTATTATTGGGCTTTATGGGCCTAATGAAGGCTATTGAGGTGGGCTCTGTTTTTTCTGCTTTCCCAGGGGTGGGCTTCTTTTACAAGATAAGAGTTTTGCTCCGATTTTTTTTTTGAGGGGCCGACTTTTTCCCTCTGAATATTCGAGCTTACAACTTCCAAGCGCAGGAAAGGAAACGGTTGTCCATGGGCTTTTGCGAGAGGGCGGATGCGTCACCGTTCCTTGAATGTATAGCCCATGAGCCCATTTACACCCAAGTTTTATTTCATCAGAGTTACTGTGAAGTCTCTCCTGTGGTCTTTTTATTTTCTTCATTCCTACAAAGGCAAGTTAATCAGATGATAAGTAGACAAAATTGGAGGGAATCAAAACTAGTGGCGTTGGGGAGTGGGAGGAACAACTATGAAGAGGAGCTAGGTGAAAAGCCTGCTGGCTACTTGAAGACTCCCTCTCTTGAGAAAAAATGCGGAGTTCCACAAAATCCGTCTTTTGAACAGGAGGGTAAACCCATTAGAAGATAATACAAATATGGAGTTAGTGAAGGTAGGGGGTTTTGGGAAGGAATCTGAGGAGGATGGAAAGACCAACAATTTTCTGGAAAAAAGGTACGATGAGGATCTGCAGTTAAAGGAGGTAGGAAAGGAAGGGAAGGTGGCAGCGCAGACTGTAGATGATCAGGAGGAAAATTTACCTATGAATGTTGATTTAGAGGGAAAGGAGAAGACAGAGGTAGCAGGTGTGGAAACTTATGAAACGGGAGCTAAAATACCAACTAAAAGGCACCAATTTGGAAATATTAAGATGAGAGACACTATTAGGAGGATCTCTCCCTCGTCAAGGGAGGCTGGAGTTCAGGTGTATATGCATCAACAAAAGAAAAGGGGTTTTGAGGAGGAGGTTTTGGAGTTACAGGAGGAACAAAAGAGAATGAAAATAGATCTGTCAGGAGTTGATGTTGATGAAGCTAAAAACAATTTCACAAAGGCGGGGCTGCTTGAGCAGTCCTGCCAGGAAAAATGAGGCTGATTGCTTGGAACTGCCAGGGATTGGGAAATGCCTCGACAGTTCGTGGTCTTCTGGATGTCCAGAAGACGGAGGCCCCAGACGTTCTATTCTTAAGTGGATGGAGTGGTGGAGGTGGAGGCTACAAATGACAAATATGATCGTGAAGGATAGTACGGGGACAAGCGCTGGTCTGGCTTTGTTTTGGAAGAAAGATGTTAATTTATCTGTGAAGAGCATGTTAAAATACCATATTGATGCTATAATACATGAAGAAGATGGTTTCAAATGGCGTTTTACTGGGATTTATAGTGAATCTAGAAGTGAAGAAAAGGGTAACACTTGGGAGTTGTTACGCGAGCTAAAGACAAAATTTAATATGCCGTGGTTGTGCCGTGGAGATTTTCATGAAATCCTTTTCAGCTACAAGAAGGAGGGAGGAGCTCCAAGGGCGGAGAGGTGTATGAAGAAATTCCGTCAAGCTTTGGAAGATTGTAAACTACACGATCTCGGTTTTGTGGGGGATGCTTTCACTTGGAGGAACCATCATCATTTAGCCACTAGTTATACAAAAGAAAGGCTTGATAGAGCGGTGGCTAATACAGCATGGAGAGCGCATTTCCCGCTGGTGAGAGTTGTGAATGGGGACCCAAGACATTCAGATCACCGACTAATTATTGTTAGTGTGGGAGAAAGACGATTTAGAAATCATGGCCATGTTGGAATTGATCTCCCACCGATTAGGCCCAACGGCTTAATTGGTTATTGACTCGCGTCCTGATCGGGGACGCCCAGCCCAGTGACATGGCTAGTGGGTCCCCGTCGCACAGCACTATAAATAGGAGGTGGGGGCCAGGGCACCGAAGGTGTGGTTCACCAGACAGCCGCCACCCCCACTGTCCAAACCCTAGTCCGATCGAGAGGGGTGCTGCCAGCGACGAGAAGCTCCACCGGCGTCGCCACTGCTCCACCTCTTCACCGCCCGTCGCTGCCAGTGTGCAGAATGTCATCGACGACCAGCAAGGTCTAACTCCAATGACGGTACCAGTCTCTACTTCTCTCTATTTCACCTTCCTCTCCCTCTGTTAGGTGCACCGTAATGGTGCACCACGACAATCTACTTGTTTATCCTAAATCCATGAAGAATACCACTGATCTACACCCAGTGTGATCCTAAGAAGTTACAACAGGCCGGACTATGGATATTTTACACAAATTTGAGGCTCCTTGGCTTGAAGAAGATGAATGCAGCAAGCGAGTGGAGGAAGCATGGCTGGGTGCATTACAAGAAGGAAATGTGGCCATGATAGACATTCAAAGGAAAATGCTCAGTGAGTTGTGGACATGGGACAGGGAGGTTTTAGGAGAATTGGAAAGAAGAATTAAAAATGTAAGACGTGATTTGAAAAGATGTAGAAGGAGGTGCATCCGCCAAGAAAATGTGAATCGGGAACATATTATGCGGTACAAGCTTGAGCGTCTCTAGGATCAACTTCATGTTTACTGGAAGCAACGAGCCCATACTGCTTGGTTGACAAAGGGTGACCGGAACACAAAATTTTTTCATGCTTTTACATGTGAGAGGAGAAGAAGGAACTTTATCAATAAATTAAAGGATGATAGGGGTGGGGTGGTAGAAGGAAATCATCTCAAGCAGTTTATTGCTAATCAATACCAACAACTTTTCTTATCCCAAGCGAGTAATCATGAGAATGCAATTCTGGAGCACATGCACAGACGGGTTACCCAAGAGATTAATGAGGATTTGCTTGCTCCTTTTACTGGTGCGGAAGCGTGGTCTGGTTTGGAAGCTATTGGGGACCTAAAAGCTCCGGGTGTTGATGGGATGCCAGCTATATTTTACAAACAATTTTGGCAGCTTGTGGGTAAAAAGGTAAAAGAAGGAGGTTCTTGATGTGTTGAATGGTGGAGATACGCCGCAGGGTTGGAACGACACTGTGATTGTGCTTATTCCCAAGACAAAGCAGCCAGAAAAGTTGAAAGACATAAGGCCGATCGGTTTATGTAATGTGCTGTATAAACTCATTTTCAAAGTGCTCCCTAATAGATTAAAAGATTCTACCAGAGATTATTCTCCCTCTCAAAGTGCTTTCGTGTCGGGTCGCATGATTACTGATAATGTGCTCCTAGCCTATGAACTTACGCATCACTTAAAGAATAAAAGGAAAGGAGCTGAAGGCCTTGTTGCTATCAAGCTTGACATGAGCAAGGCATACGATAGAGTTGAATGGCCATTCTTAATGAAAATCATGCAAAGATTGGGATTTCATGAACGATGGATCAATTTGATTACGAAATGTGTTACAACGGTTTCTTACCGAATAAAGGTGAATGGCGAGTACACTGGCTGTTTTTTCCCCAACGGGTTTTGCGTCAGGGCGATCCATTGTCACCTTACCTATCTATCTTGTGTGCAGAAGGACTATCAGCTTTACTACAAAATGCAGAATCTGGAGGAAAGATTGAGGGCATTAGGGTATGCAGAGGGGCTCTAAGGGTAAATCATTTATTTTTTGCGGATGACTCCTTGATTCTAACGTGTGCCAGATGTGCAGATGCCCAAGTTCTCAAGCATATTTTAAACATATATGAGCAGGCCTCGGGTCAAGTAATAAACAAAGAGAAATCCTCTATTCTTTTCAGTCCGAACACCAGAGATCATATTCGACAACAAATAAGTTCAATCTTATCAATCAGCCAAGAAGCAAGAAATGAGAAATATTTGGGTTTGCCTATTTCAGTGGGAAAATCAAGAAAGAGGGCCTTCAAATATATTAAACAGAAGATATGGGATCGCATTCAAGGCTGGCAGGAGAAGCTATTGTCTAAGGCGGGCAAAGAGATCATGGTGAAAGCTGTAGCGCAGGCAATACCAACCTATGCAATGTCATGCTTTGATTTAACAAAAGGTTTTTGCGATAATTTTGAGTTCTATAATTGGCCGGTATTGGTGGAGCCAGCAAGATAAAGTGAATAAAATTCACTGGCTAAGTTGGGAAAAGTTAACAAGATCCAAGAAGCAAGGTGGTCTGGGCTTTCGTGATCTCCATCTTTTCAATATGGCGATGCTCGCTCGTCAGGCGTGGCGACTCCTTTACTTGTCCGAGCACACTGTGCAGTCAGGTTCTCAAAGCAAAGTATTTTCCAAATTCAAATATTTTGCAATGCACAGCTAGAGGACAAATATCATATTCCTGGCGTAGCATCTTGCATGGAGTTGAACTCCTTAAACAAGGCGTGATTTGGAGGATTGGGAATGGTGCAAATGTTAATATTTAGTCTGACACATGGTTGCCTCGAGGTTGCACAAGAAGACCCATCACACCACGGAGATCATCACTGCTAACAAGAGTCTTAGACTTAATTGATCCAGTTACAGAGACATGGGATGAGCAAATGGTTATGGATACCTTTTGCCCAGAAGATGCTAATGTCATTCTTAACATTCCATAGATGCTGATATGTCTGATTGGCCAGCCTGGCATTTTGACTCAAAGGGAAATTTTTCTGTAAAATCTGCGTACAAATTAGTTGTGAACATTCGAGATCACCAATTAGGAAGAGATGCCTCATCCTCAGGGTCCACAATAAATGGAGAAGAAGAATTTAAATGGGAGAAGATTTGGCAATTGAAGTTTCCAAATAAAGTTAAAATGTTCATTTGGCGCCTGACCCATAATTCTCTACCTGTAAGACAAAATGTAATGAGGAGAGGGGTAAAAACTGACACTGTGTGCCCTATCTGCAGCCGATTGGATGAAGATTGTGGACATGTTTTCTTTAAATATAAGAGAGCTAAGGAATGTCGGCGTGCCTTAAATCTAGATCATATAAGAGCAGAGCTGGAGCACGGTACATCTGGACAGGAAACTATAATGAGGATTTTGAAGCTTGAAAGGCAACAACAACAAACAAAGGTATTTATATGGCTTTGGCAATGGTGGTATGTTCGCAACAAGGCTATTACAGGAGGAAGAGTAGCTACTACTGATGAGATATGTTCTTCTGTGTCTTATTTCCTCATGGAGTTTGAGAAGTTGGATATTCAATGCAAAACTAATGCACAGGTTTCAACTCCTAGATGGAAACCCGACCGGTAGATTATTATAAGATCAATGTGGATGCTTCCTTTCATGTTTCTACAAATCAAGGAGGTTGAGGTTTTGTGGCTCGTGATTGGGAGGGTAATTTTCTTGAAGGAGGGGCAGGGAACATCCCTAGAGCGGCTAGCGCCTTGCATGCTGAATCTTTGGGAATTATGAAGAGCCTGGAGCGTGCTGCTGAGTTGGGAATGACTAGAGTTATTCTAGAAACAGATGCTGCACTTGTGGCCAAGGCAATCACGTCTACAGAATTAGATAGAAGTGCTTTTGGCTGTTTATTTAGGCAGATTCGTAACCTCATGGCGTCTTATTTTGTACATTGTTCTGTAGTTGTATGCCCAAGAGCTTGTAACTGTGTTGCTGATTGTCTAGCGGGCTATGGATGTACTTTGGAACATGGCTCTTACATATATATGAACCATGCTCCAGACTTTGTATTATCGATGGTTTCTGGCGATCGGCCTGGAACCAGTAATTAACGGAAGGTTCCCTTTCCTTCTCAAAAAAAAAAAAGTTAATCAGATGATGCCATGGGTTTCTTCTACTTGTCATCCTTTTTGGATAATAATGGAATAATTATCATAGCCTGTGTTTGCTCCCTCTGCTCTTCAAACAGTACGATGTTTTTGAAGGAGTACGAACAAAAATGTAGATACTCCCTCAGTCTAAAAGGAGCTTGTCATTCTAAAATTTCAAACAAATTAGTATTAAAATCAAATGACCATGATACCCTTATTTAGTAGACATCTCTCATAAAAAGATGGTTGTTGCATGAGCAGTTAGCTGATACATGCAGCTACAATTAAGGACTCTGCATGAATGGGGACTAAGCTAATAGGAAAAAAAAAAAGGGTGCTATCCAAGGTCTACAACAAGAAGTCTTGTGCTGTCCAAAGTAATTGTTATCGATCATGCTCTCGTTGCATGATTGTGCAATTTCAGCTCTGACCTTGAATCAGAGAATTCATCAGAAAGCTTGAAACTAAAACCCACGGACGAATTTCGGTGCTTTCATTGCAATCCGTAATCCGTGCAAGAACCTGACTACTTGAGCAGTGCAAGTCTGCACGATCTGTTGGCCTAGCTAGCTTCCCGTGGGATCTACCAGGCCAGGAATGCAGGACTAGACCAACCCGCCGCCCAGTGACCGGACCACCCTCGATCGCCGCCGCGCTTTCAACTGTTCAAGTACCGTCCCAACCGTCTGTCTGTACGTCCGTCGTCCCTCCGTCAGGCGACCCAGTCAGTAGCAGCCCTCGCCGCTCATCGGCGGGCGGCGGCACCACCACCGCCACCGCCACCACGCCTCAGTAGACGCATGCAAGCAAGCGTCGCCATTCAATGCGGCTCACCTACAATTTCCAACGACCGGCCGGGCACGCGATTCCGCGTGCTGCCGGACCTGCCGCTCTGCAGCCCTCGTTGGCTGTCTGCCGGCCGCCGTCGTCGCGAGCGCTTGGCATGGGGTGCCAATGCAACCGGCCGGCGGAGTAGCCGCCCAGGCTAGCTAGGTCGACCAGAGCCGGCCCATGTGGCCCTTCGCTTGGCTTGGTCGGGCAGCAACTAGTGCTGTCCTTGGAGCAGCAGAGACGGGAAAGCTGACACGGAACAATCGGCCGGACACAAAACACATATCGCGAATTAAAACTTGCAAATTGCATCATCAGGACAGGTCAGGCACCGGGTTGGGCACGCACGTGAACACAACGCACGGTTCGACTGGGTGCTCATGGCGATCACGTGACGACTGGGAAGAAATGGCTGCTGACCTGCTGTGTGTTGTGTCCGGATTCCAACTCGATTTGAAACTGATGTGAATGATTGCGCTAACTGTAACCCGTATTTAACTTGCAGGTAGAGCTCGCGGGAATGATGGGCTACTGTACAGGTGTTGGGCCGAAATCGTATGGCCCGTCGCTGGTGAAACAGGGACTGGCGGACTGCTCACTGACTTCACGGAGCGGACAGAGAGAATGTTTGGTGTGATCCTGAAGGTTGCAAATATCCAAGAGTGTATTGAATTTAGGTCAAATCAACGTTCTTCTTAAGGAACAGGTGCGATCATGGCGAAAGAAAACATTGGTGCAAATATCCAAAGAGTGTAATGAATTTAGGTCAAATCAACGATTGTGTTCTTAAGAAACATGTGTATCATGGCGAAAGGAAAATAATTCACTGCCTTACATGTGAAGACTCTGCAACTTCGTTGGCTCGTTGCTTCTCCCCAATAATGAATGGATCGGATATTCAGACAGTTGAACACTTTGTAACTATTATTCCTCTAAATAGTTGTAGAGCTATATACGTATAATCTGCAAAGTCATATCTTGTTGTGGCCTACATTGTGTCAATATCTCTATCTACTTTGGTCTTCCATCAAGTATTATCCAATGAGACATACACTGATATACCTATCAGGCTGGTCCATTGATCTCCATTGGTGGTTCAGGTACATGCATCCTGCCCAAGCACGCGCCTTTGGCTCGGGCAGCAGCATCCACCAGCCTTCGCCGCAAGCAATTCCAACCGAGGGTTGGTGCCCGGACCCAAATCAAAACCGGCCCCTACACGACGATCTTGATAGATAGGGGGACTCAAAGCGAGGATTATTTGGATGATGAGAAAGCTACAGGTGCTTAGGCCTGCCTGCCTGCAAACGCCCCCCACATGCGTGTCATCCCTCTCAATATCCAAACTAAATGTTCCAAAATCAGGCATCCATCGCAAAGCGTCAGTAGCGCACGATGTGACATGTCTGTTCCTCCTCATCCATTTTTTTTTTTTTGTATCTGGAACGCTCTGATCAGCTACAATAATTGTATATCGTGTAATTGCAGTAGCCGATTGCATCAGCTATGGATCACCGCCGGATTATCTATCATAGATGAATCATATTGTATTGGTGTCTCTGATAATCAAGGCATAAATAAACTTCTTTTGCCATCCGTCTCAAAGACAAACTCAATGTGAATGAGACCGATATCATTATATATATTATATTATACTACCTCATAATGAAGTACTTTACACACGACGCAGCCTCATTGGCTCGGCAAGAAAAAGGCGTGTTCAGGTTCAACAAAACCTAAAACAAAACAAAAGGAATCCTCGAGCACCAACTGAAGAAGATCGGAGCGACCAAAGGGGACCGAGATCAGGTTGGTCGCGGGGAGATACGGCGCCGTCCGCCGGCCGGCCGTCCTGGCGTCCTAGTGGTGGTGCGCTGCTCTGATGGTGCGATTCCTAGTCCGTGTTCCAACACTGCCTCCTGCCCGGTCTCACTCGCGATCGCAAGCCTGCCTCGGCGAGGAGGGATGCACCTGCGCTAATGCAAGATCTCACGCGGATCCTGTTCCGAGCGACCGAGCCTGACCTCGCCGCGCGCGGGGCCGCGGCCACTACCCGCCTGACGCGTGTCCCGCGGCGACCGCGACCGAGCGCCAAAGCCGACCGGCCGCCCTCGCGGCGACCTCTACGTGCCGCGCATCCAGCGGTGGCTTCGGCCAGGTGGCAGCGATCGGGCAGTCGCAGTGTTGACTTGGGGAGCTCGCGCCGGTCGTCGTCTCTGTTCCTCTCCATCACCTCAGACCGTGAGCTGTTACTGCTGATCCGCTGATTCGCCGTTCTAGCTTGTTGCTGACCGGCTATGGATGTTCTGATGACAAGCTGCTAGTGTACTGTACGTACTACTCTATTTACAGCCGAGCTTGAAAATATTCCTGCTGCCTGTACATATTTACAGGTTTGATGAATATAGGGTTATAGCAAGTATATTACAATATAGCTGGCATGTTGACTATAAGGTTTATTGTAGCCTTCTCTTAGCTCACCTCTACAGTGGTTAAGCTCTTACCATTAATACAGAGTTCACTTATTTTTCTCATAACGTTTCTTGATTTCATTAATACAAAGTCCATTTGTTTTTTTCATAGAGTTTCTTAATTCTTGTGCCTAAGTCGACTGTAAACTTATAGCCCACATTTTCTCTCTCCTGCCTTCTCTTCTCCACGTGATCATTTAGCTGACTTTCAGCCTGCTATAATACTTGCTCTTAACTACTCTGACTTGTCTAGGAATACTAAATGTTTAAGCCAAGTCTTTAACTAATCGTTATTAGCCAACTAACTAGTTAATGTTAGCTAACTTGAATTAACTTTTATCTCAATTAATAACTATTCCTATCTGATCTAAATAAGCCCCTACAATGGGTCGGAAAGGACCAAACTAGTTTTGAGAGGTCGGTCCTAGACTTGCATAGAAATTTGTTGGAGTTCTCTAGGCTGCGGATTAGGTCAGTGGTGGTGAAGGTAGGAGGAGGGGTCTATCAAAAAGCTTTGATATATATGATCTGAGCCTAGCACATCTAATTAGATTTTTCCAGGTGCATTCGGTGCCCTAAAACCTTGATTGTCATTATTAGTCAAGTGTGTGTCAAGTAAAATGTAAAATATGATGAAATGTAAGCAGACATGTAGTAAAACCTAGAATTTCATTAAATGTGTCCTAATATGGTAGCGCAAAAAGGCTCTACTAATTTAAAATATTTTGTTCTAATTTAATTTTGTGTGATCTTGTTGTCCAAAAGACATAAGAAAAAACTTAAGTACATCACAAAAAGTTTAACTATATTTTTATAATATACACCCTCCTTCCATAAGTCTCTATTGTTTTAGCCTCCAGAACCGTGACTAAAGAAAGGTTTACGTGCAGATTTTCACTTTTTCAGTTAATCATAGTTCTCCCTTTAATATCTGACATATTTTAGTTTTTTTGAGTACTACACAACAAAAACACCGTTATCCACATGCCACATGCGGAGGCTCGTTGGATGAAAAGCTAACCTAATAGGACTCCGCGCGAATGCAACTTAACAAAATTACGAAAGGAAAACTTAGATGACATTTTTTTTTGCTTAAACGATGACGACTAATGGACACAAGGAGTGAATACAAATCATTAAATGTACTAAGTAAAATAAAGTTATTGTGATGTTAAGGGGGGCACATGGGCCCCTGCTAGCCCTTGGCTCTCGACCCTGTGTGAGGGGCTAGTCCAGTCTATATAATTAAGCATTATTAGCCACTCATAAACAGTACCAAAAACATCATTTAGAGGGTGGCGAACATAAAATACGGAAGGGTTCATAGGCCGCAGTTGTCTCGAAACTCTCTACATCGCTTCTAAAAGAACTCGAGGTGCCTACATTTGCGCCTCCTTTAGGAGCTAGATGTCTAGAACTAAAACTTTTAGTTTCAGTCGTTTCTTCTTGAAAATATTTGCCAAATGCTTTATTTAGCTTTGCTAGAGAAACTATTTCAACAAAAAATCTAGAACAGAGCTTTTTCAATTAAAAAATGATCAGAGCAATTTTGAGAGGAGCTAGAGCCTGCTAAACATGATTTCTTTTTTTTTTCTCGATCACTGTGTCCGAGAGTTAAATAAGTTGTACATGAATGCTCGGATCCTCCGTAAAATGATTTCAATTGACACGCGTGATGATCAATCAAAATGTGAAAAGATATGTTGTAGTAGATTTGTAGCATCTTTGACATGTCGATCGATAAGTCTTCAGTGATCGAAATGTGAAATGCCCCGTGGCTCCTGCCCTTGTACGAGGGGCCAGTCTATATAATTAAGCATTATTAGCCACTTATAAGCATTACCAAAATCATAAGAAAAAGGGCAAGGTGGGATGAGATACCAAGGACAATATGGAGTCTCGATAAGTCCCCCAACAAGCACGGTCACAGTGAAATCCCACCGCGGAAGGACAGGGAGCGGCGAGGATCGGAGTAGCTGCAGCCGAGCTGGCCTGCGGGACAGAGGAACCTCGCCTGCGAATGCCCGAGGAACAAGAGTGTGGGAGTGTGGGGGAGAGGATTGAGGTACAGCGGTCCGGCGCTTGCGATGGTATTCCGCGGTGAAGTAATTATGCTATATAGACGGTGTTCTGTATTTACCAAGAATAAAGAGCGAGAGAAGTCTATGATGGAGAGCAAAAATAGAGAAGAGAAACTTAGACGACAGAGTCTATCAAAATTACTATTATTTTACTTAAACGATGAAGACTAATGGACGCAGGGAGTATAAACCATTAAATAATACACTAAGTAAAAATTTTCTAATTATAGGGTGGGGGCACATGGCCCCTGCTAGCCCCGTGGCTCCTGCCCTTGTACGAGGGGCTAGTCTTTATGATTAAGTATTATTAGCCACTTATAATCATTACCGAAATCACCATTTAGACGGTAGAGAGAACATAATATACAAAATATTTTACAGCCCACGATTCCTTGTGTCGTTCTACATCGGTGCTTTGTGGCTTCTAAAAGAAGCTCGAGGTGCCTACATTTGCGCCTCTTTTTAAAGAACTACGCTTCTTTTTCAAAATATACCATTAGTCACTTTACCAAATGCTTTGTTTAGCTTTACTAAAGAAATCGTTTCAAAAAAAATATTAGAACAAAGCCTTTTTTTGTTTGGAAAAATGATCAGACGAAGGCGCCTTTGTTTTCCCTGGTGCACGTGCACCACGTTAAAACCAAAAAAATATTAATAGCTATCTCAAATTTTCCATGTATTTCCTTTATAATTGTATATATTCCTCGATAATTGATAGAGAGTGCACCCGGGTTAGTTTTGAGACGGTTTCGCCACTAAGAGCGATTCTGGGATGAGCCAGAGCCCGCTAAACATGATTTTTTTCTCGATCACACAAAAGGTTTGCGCGTGTTTGTATTAATATAAAAAAATATTAAATACAACACTCCTTAACGGTGCCTAGTGGTCAATAAGGTGTACATGAATGCTCGAGCCTTCCCTAAACATGATTTCAATTGACATGTGTGACGATCAATCGAAATGTGAAAAGACAAGGATATGTTATAGTAGATTTATAGCATCTTTGAGATGCCGATCGACGAGTATATTTCAGTGATCGAGCCCGTAGTGCTTCGTTCATGGTACGTGGAATCCGCTTTCTTCTTTTCCACCTGGGAATAATCAGCAGTGTCCCCTACTCTACAATGACATGGGCTGTGTGTAATTTATCATCTATTCATCTGCACTAGTGCTAGCGTACAGTAGTACCTTCTTTTGTTTCACCGTCACCCTTATCTGGCCATTAATAAACCACAGTGGTCTCTCGGGTTTGCTTTCGTGTCAGTCATATGATCCTAACGAAGCACTGCAAATTTCAGCATCACACAGTCGGTTAGTCTCTCCAGTCTCCACTCCGTTTTGCACGCCCATACGTCGATCATAACTCGTAACTAGATCGATGCGCACGGTCCACAGTGCCATGCCGCCAACCGTCCACCTCATTTCTCAAGTGGATGAAAAGATGAAGAAACTACTACAGTATGCATGTGTCGTGAAAAAGATACATAGTACCATGGAACGGCAACCAGCGTGCCTTGCTGTTTGTTGACCTAATGGTAGACGGTCACCGAAGCTAATTTTTGGTTTTATGTGTGTTTGAACCATACGTGTGGCTATCTGATGGCGAAGTTCATCTTCGATTCAATGCATACAGCAGTAACAGAGTGTAACCTTTCAGATAGCAGCAAACCTGCTCTGTTTCGTGCTGCAGTAGAGAGATTAAATGCTTCTGATGAAGGTCCTAAATTATTTCGTTAATCAGAGCCCGTGCTAGTACAGATAAAGATGAACAATGATTGAGCAGCATCATGAACACCCCACTGTAGCTGCAAGATCAGCGGCAGATCTCTAGAACGGGTTTTTATATTCCGTGCTGCAACCATGTGACTGATGCTTAAATTTTTTTGCGATTCCGGCCGGCCGGTCCATCCATGGTCGATCGATGATGAACAACTGACGATACGCACACATGCCTACCGAACACTTTCCACGGTGGGGCCCTGCCTAGGGAGAAGCTCATAATTCCGCAACGGTTTCGAAACAACGGCAACAACCTCCTCTCGGTCTCAGGCACCAACCTGTTGGCCAAGCGTATTCATGGCCGGGCGGCCGGCCGGCGGACACCGCCACATGCGCCGACGAAGCTAGCTGCGCCCGACAGAAACGGTTGAGCACCTGCATCTACTACTGCTACGACTACAACTCTACAAGCATGCCTGCCAGGGCAGGGCAGGACGGCCGGCTGGTTTACCGTTGCGTGTTGCGGCTCCATCGATTCGCGTGATGTAACAGCACATGAGGATCGCTTCATCCCTGCCTGTGGTGCCTGCGTGTAGGCGATGGCATAGTGGGGCAATTGGGCAAAGTATAGACGACATGCACGGATCGACGTGACGCGAGATAAGCCGGAATTGGCCGGCAGCGGAGACGACACGGCCGCGAGATCTCCATTGATGGACGGTCAACTTAGCTTTGTCTTGTCGGCCGGGCCGATTTGCCAGTCGCTTGCACCAGAGAAAGGACATGTTTGAGGGCGCATGCGAACGAAATTTAAGGATCACACATCACACACACGTAGCACTTCTTGTGCGAAGAGACGAACCACTCCATGGATACAAGAGAACAAAGGGGTACAATGTAAATGTACAGCCTACGTAGGGTAGACTAGCACGTACACGTACTCACTACGCGCATGCACGGGCTGCGACTCCAACAAAATAAAATTGGAGCAGCCACGTCGTATGCCGTATGCGGCTACAGGCTACAGCAATAAATGTATCAAGGCTCCTACGTCTTTACACAGGCATGTGATGTGATCATCATGCGCTAGCTACCTGACGATGCACTCAACACGCTACAGAGCGGCAGCACAGGCCGTCGTGTCGTCGTCGTCCCGTCGAAGACGCCTTCGATAGCAACGATCGATCGAGGCCGACCCATATGTGCGTTCGTTCTCGTTCGTCAGATGTCGCCGTGGGGCAGCGCATACTGCCACGGCGCGTGGAAGGCCGGGTAGGCGGCGGAGCGGTGGGTGGCCGCGGCGGCGGCGCGCTCCAGGGACTGCACCTGGGACTTGAGGAACTCGACGTAGTGGATGGCCTCGTCCAGCATGGACGCCGTGTCCATCTTGGTGCCGCCCGGCACGAGGCGCTGCAGGGTGCGGATGCGCTCGCTGATGCGCTCCCGCCGCAGCCGCGCCGCCACGCTCTGCGGGTCCTTGGAGATGCGCACGTTGCGCCGCTTCGGGGGCCGCACCGGCTCCGGGTCGATCTCCACCGGCTGCAGCGCCGCGATGTGGAAGATGGCCTTGCGCATCGCGTCCGCCGACGACGCCGACCCGGTCATGGCCTGCTGCAGCGCGGCAGCCGCGGCGCCGCCGTTGCCGTTGCCGTCGGCGCCCGGGGACGGCGACAGCACGTAGCAGTCCTGGAGGTGATCCAGGCCGCCGGTCGTAGCGGCGGCGTACACGGCGGCCGCCGCCGGCGGTGTGTACTCTGCTGGGTACACGGTGGTGTTCCACATGTGTGGCGGAGGCGAGAAGCTGTGACTACCTGCATGGGTTTGCATCGGGGATATCGGCGGCGAGACAGTTCCCATCGTCGGCGACTGATGGCCGTCCAGCGCAGTGAGCTGCTCCAGCTGGAGCATCGTGTTCATCAGCTCAAGCTGCGCTTCCGGGCTGTAATTCAGCAGGTCAAACTCCATCACAGTAGCTACGGTGATCGATCGCTGGTAGCTAGCTACAAATCCTATATATCCGTGTGGAAGCAAGGCTGATATGATAGAACTGGTGAGAGTGGATATATGATCAGGAAGCAAATAAGGATCTCGATCGATCGGTCAAGGGGAGCAGCTCAAGCTAGTGGCTACTATTTCAGGAAAGGTGTGGAGGTTTTGCGAGCGCTCCGATGCTGTCTGTCGATGGAACGCTGCAAGTGAAGATGCCTATTTATAGACCGCCACGGGTTCTGGGGTCGTTGCGTTCGTTCTTGGCAGTGGACGACTGGGTGACGAACTGAACCGGTGTTTCCTCTCAGCATCAGTGGGCACTGACAATTTATTAATTTGTCTCCTTTTTAACTAATTTAAAAAAACTCCCCTATAATGTTCTTTTGCCCTTTCTGCTCCTTCCTGGAATTACACCACGCTGAAGACATCCAGGAAAACTTTCTCTTTCTTTATTTACATCTTGAAAGATGCTTCTGAAGGAACACTGACCAGCCGATCTTGCAGCATATATCTCAATATATCTGAAGCTGAAAGCATGCCGACTACACTGGACATATCAGGCTCCTACCCTTTGATGAGCCCCCGAAAAAAACGTCCTAAACAGCCCGGTTTTTTTTGTATCGATAGGCATTTGTTGAGGCGTCACAGTCAGCCTGATACTCAGGACCTCTGTATCCTCCCCCTTTCTGCAGAGCGTCTGGCTCTTCGCAGCAGCGGCGACCGGCGAAAGTTCGCCGGAGCAGGAAGGGTTGACACGTGGAAGCGTTTTGGCAATCGCTTTTCACACGTGGAAGCGTCGGAAAGGAGAGTAGGTGGGGCAGAGGCTTCTCGTCCGAGTCGGACTGATGGGGCTCTGGTTACGCTGTATGCACTGAATCCTCTGTGTTTTCGTTCCCTGTATATATACTGCCAACACGCGTGTAGCTACATCGCTGTGTGGATAGGTTTACTGGTACTTTTTTTTTTTTTGACAACTTACTGGTACTGGTTGAAACTTGAAAGGAATCATTACATTTACTTGTTATTTTACAGTTACTTGTTGTTTTACTTCAAAAGTAAGATATAATGCTCTGAGCCTCTGAGTTCGCTTCCTCTATCGAACTCTTCAGGTGCACTAAAAATAAATAAACAATAGAAATAATCATCAAACGACTCTATATTCAGTACTTATTCATTCTAAATTGTAAATTGTTCAGGCTTCTATAGATACATAACAAAAGTTACCCATTTCGAGATAGTGTATATATAACTAAATAAGACAAATAGTTTAGAACGATGCCAGTAGATTGTAGTCGTCACTGAAAATAACATCTACCAAATCTGTTTCATTTTTTTTAAAAAAAAATCCACATTTGTCTTGTTAGAAAATATTCTAAAGTAACCCTTATATCTATATCTTAACTACAACTACCCACCTTTGTATTATGAAAATAAAAATAATCTATAAAGTATCCACTTAAATCCGCATTTAAATTTTGCCTACTTATGGTATTATGAAAAGTATTTGAAACCTTCGAGACCTTGTATTTCAAGGTGGAGGAAGTCTGAAAAATAGGATTTGTCTACCATATACCTAGGTGCGAATCTTCTTCCGAGCACTTGAAACTTTTTCTTTCCCTTTTCTTTTACCAAATAGCATGCACAGAAGGAATAAACTAATATCTAATTTACAATCAAACTCGTAGTAGCGTTACAATGACTATTTTGTATAATTTATAGTAGAATTGTTGTAACTTAAATTCAGGTGTAACGAAGTAAATTTAACCCCCCCCCCCCCCTCTCCCTATACACACATTCTTATAACACCTTTGATCTAGTTCTGGAGCTCCTCAAAAACACCTAAATCTTTTTATTATAACGTGCTCACAAATTTCGAGCATGATATAGCAAAATTGAAAAAATAACCATAAGTTCATCCCTAAAATCGTATCTAAACTACCTACCTCTACCATTAATAGCATGGTGGCAAATAGTATTTTTGTACACAAGGTGGCAAATAGTATTTATGTTTGCTTTTAATTTAATTGTGGTAGAAATAGGCCCTTAAAACATATATAGTGTACTTCGTGGGTATTTAATTATTTTTGTAGTAGCTTATATATTGTTTATCCTGCTAGTTTCATCGCTCTTGTGCTACGTTGATCGGTTCCATGATTCAGTTTGGCTCTAGATAAAAACTTGTCACTGAGCCGATCATTGAATTTCCATGATATGTAAACCGAAGGTGAATTCAAAAGGCCGACATCTCGGTTTTGTTCGGTGATCTGTGTTTTGGTCAAAATCTGTCCACCCCAATAAAGCCTGTGATAGAAGAGCTCGGAACCTTGCGTCCTTGCTATGGAAATCTTGTCTGTGAGTAACACGTACATTCACATTTATTGATATGACATGTTCCATGTCTAGCCACATTAGATCTAGAACTAGGAAGCATGTACTCCTCCATTTTAAAACGAGTAGAATTTTAGATTTAAATCAAGTGAAATTTTTAGATCAAGTTTAAGAAAATAGTATCGAAATAGTCATATACTCTCTAAGATTTTTTTTTTGAAAAAATACAATTCTTGCGTTAGATTAGTAAAAAAACAGTTTTTAGTGTGATCAAACCTATAAAAATACAGGTATTTATGAGATCAAATAGGAATTTTCCTTGAATTAAGAGATACATTTTTATGGTAAACTTAAGATATATAGGAGATAAAAAAGAAGAATCCAAATTTGCATTATCGCTTTTGATCTCTTGGAGACAAAAAGTAAGCCAGCAGTAGCATTCAGCTCCAGACACGGTCAACGCCCAAAAGGTACGGTGGTCAGGGTGGTCGGTTCGCGTTCGGTACCTGCATAAATGGCCCGGACCCCGCCTTTGCATGTTGCATCTTGGGTGTATATATGCGCAAGATCCGACCGCGCTCAGCAGCCCACGGGGCGACGAGTACAGACACGGTCCGTTCGCTTGCCGTGTTGCCTTTGCAAGTTGAAGCCCCTACACCTACCACGTCGTTCGTGTCGACGAATGCCTGCACAAACCAGAATTACCAACCTGTGCTAACTACAGTCTACAGAGCTGGTACATGCTGTTGAGGTACCGCCGTACCGTACGATGAGCGTACTAGTGGTCGGTGGTACCCTACCATAATATAGCAGAAGATTTTGTGTGCTAGTACTGCTGTCTACACACTACACACTCTCCGGTAGGGGCGGATCTACAGCAGTAGCATGGGGGTACAGCTGTCCCCTTAAAATTTTAGAAAAACACCAAATATATACCTTTTAATACCTTGTATATGTATAATATATTTGTAAAATATAATTGCTAGTGCTGCTCAGTCATAAAACAGCCTAAACACACTACATTCGTTGCTTTTTAGGTTCCATCTATATATAATCGCAACTATTTTATTAACTATTTTATCGTTGTTTAGTGAACTAATTATGTTATAATCATATTGATGAACTGTATCGTTTCTATTTGTACCCCCATGATTAAAATCCTAGATCCGCCACTGCTCTACAGCCTACACTAGTGTTAGCTTAGCTCCATTTATATTTATATCTGAAGAATTACAGCATCGTTGCCGTAGTTGCCGCTAGTTTCTACAAATTCGATCTGTGCTAAGTTTCCTAATGCAGTAGCTAGGGTGCATGTTCTATTATGGGAGGCATCATGAACATGATGTGTTAACCGACCAGAACGACGACCCCGTCAAAGAAAGTCTAATCCTGCAGCGTCACTACCCTTCAGCACACGATTTTATATTTCCCTAGCTAGCTTTTGTTGTTGCATGCATTGCACTCATCCTGTCTCTGTCAAAAATGCTAGCTGTGCATGACCGGTTCCGCACTTACTTTTCACCGAGTACTGTACTTGGGAACAAGTGAAAACAGTCTAGGTGCATTAGCGCGTAATGCTATAAAAGATGATTTGGAAATGTGTGGCATATGCAGATCGATCGATCAGCTTGCTTTTCATTCTTCTACCACACCTTTGCAACGCTCAGTCAAACCCAAGGCTAGCTGTTTGTAACCTTGCATCAGCTTCTAGCTCAAGGATAATCTCATCTCTTGTCAGAGCCACAGCCACGGCGACCCATCTCTTCCTTCTGTTCTTCTGTAGTGAAAGACCATTGACATTAACGATGAAGCTGACCTCCATCCTAGGTGGCCTAGGAATCGCTAGGCCCAGTCGTCAAAGATGATCCCGGATATGATGATGCATCAACTGGGATTAGGAGCCTGCTATGGTGGGCTAGTCCTCTAAACATTCAGCCCAGTGGGCTTTCTCCTAAAGAAATGTTATCTACAAGAACCCCCGTTTCTTTATATTTGACATTTTTAATAACAACATTAGTGTTAATAATTAGCCTTAATCACTGGAGTCAAACATGGGAAAACGGAGATAGTAAGAAGTAATACTAGCCTCTTCAATTCTTAATTTCTTATCCAGTGCGATCTTGCTTTGTGAACTACATATAGGTGTGTTAGTGTGTGGCTTAGCCACCTAGTGCTACCCTTATTGTTATACACGGGCAAGAGAATTTTAGCATGCATCTTGGCTGCGTATGTAGTGAGGTTTTGATCTGCAGGCTAGGTAGTGTGACTAGTATTGGGGCAACATTGAGTCAGGAAGGTGTGATCTAAGTGCCTTCTGAGCTACTGGGTACCTGGTGTGGGTACGATGGTTCAAGGAGTCCACGCATGCAAATATGAAACTTTGTGTAGGGCAAGTTGTTGGGAAGGATGTGTATTTGATGGGCACGGGAAGTGGAGCTTTCCTTGGAGGAGATGTCTTGCATTGTGTGGTCCTTTAAGGACTTGATAACCGGTTTCACAGGACATGCATGTACACACCAACTTTATGAGAGGGGTCGGTGTGACCTAGTTGAGGCAATTTCATTCTGCATAGCATGGAGGAGATAGTGTGTAGGAGGACAGAGCAAAGACTCTGCTGCTCATAAGGCGCATAGTGATTTGTTGTGGCCAAACATAACATTTTATAGCATCAACGTTAGTACCCAACGTCAACCTAGCTCGAGTGTCGCTAATGATAGAGATCTTGTGGGTATAGGCGTACATGCCCGACAGAGTTTATTTATACATGTACTCCCTTTGTCCTACTATTCTTAACGTTTTGGTAGTTCATTTAGTTGACCATATTCACTGCATGTCTCATGTATCCAAACACAGCTGATGTCCATGTTTAGTGAATCTTCATTGTATCTAGTTGACAGCTATAACGTTCCTTATAACGAGACAGAGGGAGTAGTAGTGTAGCCGGTTATAGACACACGCACGTGCTTCTACTTACTTCAACTAGTGAGCGTTGTGTACCTTTCTCCCCTGGATGGTTAAGGTCCAGAGGCCACTGAAGCGGGATTGACGAAAGATGTACTCAGTAGGATAAGTGGGTACGTGATCATTAAGGAGAAATTGGTGGCATATCGTTTTGTTTGTGTGTCTTTTCGGTTCCATGTGGAGGCATGCATGTTAAGGTAATAGCTATATTTTCTAGGACTATCACAGTTCGTGTTTGTTTACAATGGCTACCTAAACCAAAATCAATTTGTTGGCCCATATTATCTAATAATAGATATACCAAAAAAAAATGGGATATTCGACGACAATTACAGACGTATAGTAAAATCATGAAAACCATATATGAAACAAAATCAAATTATACCCACGGGACAGATCACAAAAACTCAATAACTCAAGTAAAGTCCATGCTCCTACTAGGAACACTTATTGTACAAACTCACTGAAAAGTGTTTGTACAGCTGGTTGTTAGAGCTGGTTTTGGAAAAGTGCTCTAATTATTGTACTAAAGCATACTATATTATACTAAGGCATACTAAAGTTTTTTAACCATAATATAGTATGCTTTAATATAAAGTTTTGTCTATAAAGATTTTGTCTTTAGTATAAAGTTTTTGTTATAAAGTATGCTTTATACTAAAGCATACCATATTATATATTCACTGTGTAGATCTATTCATGTGGAGTCCAACAAAATTAGATTTTTTATTTTATGATTTTTCGGTGATTTACTATGATTTTTTAAAGATTCAACCGAAATAAATATAAAAAAGAAAAAACAAAACCACTGTAGTAAAACTGCCATCTAAAATCACCGAGGGACGTAATTTATACTGTTTCAAAAGTTGAGGGACTTGTTTTATCCGATTTTAAAGTTGAGGCACCAAAAACGAATTTTCTCTCAACGAACCAAAGGCCGAAAGCGGGCTGCAAGAACCAACATGGTTTTCGGCCTTTTTGCTGACTTGCCGAGGCAGGCCCATCCGCCCATCAGCTATCCCTTGTCCCTAAATGAATAACAAGAGCTCTGCTAAAAAAATGAATAATAAGAGCAGGTACAATTATGTTTTTTTTTTGCCTCGCATGTTATAACTTCTCTGAGATCTAGCTATTGTACTACGGAACCGGAACGACAAACATTGTTGCAATATAATTTTGGCACTAGTGAATTCCATTCAAATTCCTCAAAGAGCATCATTTCCAATAGCTCCAAAAGAAACATTTGGTAACTACTAACAAATATGCCCGTGCGGGAGAAAAACTACTAATATTCATATAAAATAATAACATGAATGGTACATATCTACTTATATTTTATGCTTTGATGATAATCACATCTATAATATAATTTTATGCTCACAATAAATAACAATGTCTTATTAAACCTGTATCGAATTAAAAAACACTTTGTATATTCTTCGTTCTGGTACGAAGCGCTTAATTATATAAATACATATATTATAACTTTGTAACTTTTTCATACATGTGTTTCTATGACTCAGTATCGACTTATATACCTTTTTTGACGCATCACATTAACTTCATTAACTTTTTTTTGTTGATGCAATAGGATTGGTGTGTCCGCCACTGATTATAGCAGGAGATCTGAACGCAACGGAGGGGGTGACTTTTAGTAGGCAATCTGCTTGGATCTAGTCTATATTTACTAATTTTCAATTGCTAACTTTTAGAAATATGAATCCAGCCTAGACAGGGAGCCCAACTCTAGTGTGATGAGATGATTGATGACTGTAGTCTTTACGCTGGTTACAATGCCACGGTTAACATTTTTTGTTTGCATAGATACAACGGCTTGACGCTGACAAACTGCATTGACAAATGATAACAACTAAACCACAGTGCCTTTCATCCCTGCATTTCTTTCTACCTGCTGTCATCCTCAAAATCGCATGGCGTTTTTGCCTTTTTCCTCATCCAGTCATCCCCCGTTCCAAATTACCGGCAGCAAGAACTGTTTGGCGTGGGAGTTACAGGCAGCACGGGCGCCGCCCCCTCACGTGCGAGTAACCCCGCACTATCATGGTAGGGATGATGAGCAGCATGCTCTCGGCAGGGCGGGCGCAGCTGCAGCTCCTGCCCCAGAGAGATCTCGTCTCATCTCATTGCCCCGACCCCTGGCGTGAATGAACCATTAAAATCTCCCGCGTTGCACTTGCAGCAGGCTTTAGGCCGGGGGTGCGTGGGGGCAGGCAAAGGCCCGGCGCAAAAGAGGGCTTCTTTTGATGGAGCAGAATGAAAAGAAGAGAAGCGAACAAAAGGAAGCCCTGCGCTGCTGGCATCCCGTCTCCGGCCTCCGGCCTCCCATGCATGTGTGCGCGCAGGCAGACGGGTGGACGGACGCGGTGCGGTGGTGGTGAGTGGCATGTGATGGGCGACAGCTTTTGCGCGGCCGCGCCCCCACGGGTCACCTGACCCTGGCGTGCGTTCAAGATGTCTGCTGAAACTGAAAAAAGACCATGCATGACATGGGGGGGATTCCGGGTTAGTTCAAAGCTGCAGACGTCCTCGTCCTCCTCGTCGCCGTCGGTTCTCCTCCTCTGCCCGCTTCGTTCCGTTCGTCCGTCTAGCTTTTTCTCTGATGACGAATATGCCACCGGCCACCGCTGACCGTCAAGCCAAAGCAAGCAGCCCCCGGCGATGCAGCATTGCAGCAGAGATGGAGGAAAAGCTAGCTCTCTGATGCAGTCAAGACACAGGACGACTGGCAGAACAATCGTGGATGAATCTTGATGGCATGGCAAGGACATACAGATGCTTTCTTGAGGAAATGGGACGAGGGGCCGTCTTTCAAGAATCGTGGATGATCGGATCCCTCTGTATTCGTCGAGACACGGGCATTAGTGAGAGATGACAAAGACTGAAGAATACGATACGCGGCGGGACGCAACAGAGTCAGTGTCCTTCGTAGTACCCGTGCTGTAGCTCCACTGTTCAGCACCAATACCCTGCCTGCCTGATCACTTGTTCAGCTCCGCCCTCATCAACAGTGGAGTAATAAGAGCTTGCTTAGCTTCATCCATTCGTGCTCATCAACAGTGAGTGAGCTCAAGATCTGAAAGTACATGAAACCATTTTTCAACTTTGAATGATCGAAAATGCGCAGCTAGACTAGCTAGAACTAGATGTGCACTTTCACTTTCCCCCCTTGCGAATAGACGGTGCGCTTTCTACCTAAAATGAACCAAGAAGAGCCGATTGAACAGACGGTGCGCCAGTCCTGTTCTCGGATATTGCTTCTAGCGATCTAGTAGTAGGATCGTCCCTGATTTGGTGGTGTTCTTCTTCCGTGACAACGAATCTTTGGACTAGTGCCGTCACCAGTTTTGCTCTGACAGAATAAGCGTCCCTGTCTAGTAGTAGGTTTGCTTTGGTTTGGTTGCAGGGATAGTAGTATTATAATACTTCTAGTAAAACCATCACGCACCAGCGATTGTTGTGACAGCTACCGTTAAGCCTCGGTACTACTGCTCAACAGCAGCTGGAGCCGGTAATTTTATGCGAAGTTTACTCTGACTTTTGTACTATGTACTGTATGATGTACTACCACTAGCAGTAACAAACGGGACAGGGAAAAGGACATCGCAGATAAAACTTCACTTTATTGCCCAATAAAAGTTTACTTATGCCAAACCAGAGAGAGAGAAAAAGGAGGGAAGTTTCTGTATACTCGAGGAGGGCCGGGCCTAATGTAAGATCTCAACTCTCAAGCACCTTTGAGAATTGAGATACGTTATCTTTTCGCTTTCGCCAAGACCGAAGCAATGATACCACACGGTAGAAAGAAAAGAAAAGGAAAGAAAGAAAGCCGTCGTCGCTTTTCAAGAACAAACGCACAAGAGCAAGTCAATTCTCCTATCATTTTCCACATTTGTTTTTCCAGCAAAGAGCACTACTACTACTACACTGGCAGGCAGGGTCTGCTGGGGTCCGGGACAGATTAGAAGCAAGACTCTCCCGTCCGTCTCCTCCTTTTCATGTGCGGTGCGGGTAGGGCTAAGCTACACTAACGCTAGCGGTACGCTTCAGAGCATCTTCAACAGTTTTGCATATTGGTTTATCATTCTTGCTTTTTGCCAAAATTTATGAAATCATCTCTCCAACAGTTTGACAATTAGGCTTAACATTTTTATCAAGTTGGCAAATGCTCCTACTGGCTTAGCATATATGCCAAACAAATATCGGGTTAGCATCCTTCCCCGTGATACTTTCACGACGCCTTCTCCGCCTCCGCGCTGCCCCGACACTCCCGCCTTGGTCGTGCCGCTGTTCTTCATACCTCTGCGACGCGAAGCCAGGCCGCCGCCACCGTTCTTTGAATCCCTTCGATAATCATTGTAGGAGGAGCTAGGAGGAGGAAAAGCCAGACCGATGGTAGTAAAAGTCTGGGCAATGAACGAATCCAATTTTTAGATGAATTAAAGATGGGTGTGTGGCTGCTCTGCAAGATGTGCAACGCACATGGGTCCTGACTGGCGATCAGGCAACGACAGCGAGAGGCCGTGCTGTGACCGAACGTGGAAATTTCGACGACCTAGCGACGGCGTGCGAGGAATAGCGCGTGACCGGCCTGGATGCGGCGTGCAGATGAAAAGGCCCGCCAAAAAAATCATGTGAGACCACAATTTTGGATTTGGAGAGTTAAATTTGCTAAACTCTTGGAGAGGGGTTGTTTTTTGACTTGACATTTTCTTTTAGAAGTTGGCAAATCATAAAATTTTTCAAGTAATATTTGTTAAATTCTTGGAGATGCTCTTATATCTTGCTCACTTCTAATTGAGCAAAAAAGTAGAGCCCTGCCCAGGCTTTTCCCTGCTCATACATGCATTATTCCAGCCAGCCATTTACCCTTGGTTGTAGTACCGTCGTCTCTGTCTCCGTCTCCTCGAGATCTGCGCTGAGCTAAACAAGCAGCGGCTGCAGCATGCTTCCTTCCTTTACAGTAATGTCAATGGCAAGTACCCCAGCTTCGGCTGGTCATTAGCAGAGAACCCGTGCTAAGACTATCTGCATTTATAAAACTCTATATTTACACTCTATCTATCATGCAGCGTACTCTATTCTAATTTTTCTATACTCATTCATTTTTATAGCGTACTCTATCTATTATGGGGTCCACTTATCACTTTATCTATATATATCGATGCGTGATATTGTTTTGAAGGATTTATTGAGAAGAGTTCAACGGTGTAATCGGAATTTAATTTGGTTTTTTGATTTATGAGTTATAATATTTTAATTGTATAAATAGTGGGGTTCACTTATTAGATTCTTTTTCTCTCCCTCTCTCTCCTTCTCTTTCTTTCTCTCTGTCTCCGCGCCTCTTGCTCTCTGTCCGGTGTACGTTGCCTCCGTATCACTCTTGATTTACAGCAGCCGGGGCCGCAGTACACAATTTACAGCACCCCGGTGCAGCCGATTCTTGCTGTATATCTTTTGCTGTATATCTTTTTAGCGCATCCGTTTCCGGTCACCGGTGCAGATGGTCTAAACACTTGCCCTTGCGATGCCACAGGAATCTTTCTGTCAGGCTCTGTTTCAGAGTGAGTGAGTGAGTGAGTGAGTGAATGAGCCTGCTGCCGCAGTGGAAGTCTAGGACTGTTCTCCTCTCTGTGCTGATTGGTCCTGCAGATTTTCTTGATGGCTCGCTGCTGCCTCGCTCGCTCCCGGACCAGCTCTGAGAAGAAATGATTCACAGGTTCGGGTAGATTTGTTCCCCCATGCAGCGGTTGGGTCTCATTGATTTGTTCATTCAATGTGCTCGTATGTGATGTCTGAGGACTGAGGCAGGAGGAGGGGGTAAACTTGGTAAAACGAAAAGGAGCGGGCGGGGTAATAATCTGAGTGCTTTGGAGTATCGATAGTACTGCTAACACGGGTGAGTTCTGGCTCCTGAAGGGAAGACAGGCTGTAGACTGTAGTAGTGTTTGAATCGTGAAATGAGATGAGATCCGTATCAGTACGAATGCAGAGAGATAAAACGACACTGTTTCTGCATGTGACTGCTCCCTCTGTTTCAAAATTTGTATCGCTTATGTTTTTCGAGAAAAAACTGTCAGCAATTATATATTAAAAAATATTAATATTTATAATACATAAGTAGCATCATTAGAAAGATCTTTGAATCTAGTTTTTAATAAATTTATTTGGAGATATAAATGTTACACGTATTTCTCAAAAAATAAGTCAAACTTGTAGCACGTACACTAACGACGACAGTCAATTTAGAACGGAGGGGTAGGAGGAGAGAGTGGACGTGAATAGACCGGTACACGTACTCCTCTGAACTGAAATCCTAGGTTAAGTCCTTACCAAGTTAGCTGTAAACGAACAGAGTCAAGCATGTACTAGTATACTACTTACTAGTACTAGTAGTACTGATGTCGCCCGATGAACGGCAGCATTATTGGTACTCCAATGTTCGTTACACAGCACACCACTACCAGTAGTAGATAGTACTGTACTCCTAATAAATATATACATGGTCGATCGAGGTCGCTCTCAGGCGATTCCTGCTGGTAGCAAACTACGAGTAGTCAAGTATTCAGTGTGTAGTGCGGTGTGTTTGGTTGTACTTGTCCACGCCGTACTAGCTAGCTAGCTTGCCCGAACTGATGACCAGGCATTCATCTATAAACATGCAACACGTACTACTACGACTAGCCAGTCCTACAACATCGTAGACGAACCCATCGTACGTTTAACCGCGATAAAAAAAAAAAAAAACCCCTCAATATAATGCATGCAAGCGGGCGTCCTGAGTCCTGACAGATCAAAGCTCTCGTAGTACGTATCGTAGCGAAGCGACATCACGGTGACTGCGTGCCGCGGTGCCGAGCTACGGACCGGACACCGGCCGGAGCGTGCCAGCAGGTACAGCGGAAGCGCCGGGTGCGTGTGGTCCATGCGCGCCGTGATTCCGCGCGGCCGGGACGGGATCGATCGAGTCGAGGATGGGGTTGAGACATGCAGCAATGCATGGCCGTGGACACCGGTGGCGACCACCAGTCCACCAGATGACACGTCTATCAATCCCCCCGTCCGAACGAACCGGTGCCCCGGACGGAACAGGCCAGATCCGACCAGACCCCGGTCCACGGCGCACAGAGACGGGATGTATCGGCGCAGGAGGCAGGCAAGCGCATGCCGGGCGCTCGCTGGACCACGCCGTCAGGGGCCCTCCCGTCGTCCCCGGCCGGCTCCCGGGTCCCGGAACATGCGGACTGGCCCTGGCTCCGTGGGGAGTATACTGTATACTCGTACGCCTCCTGCATGCAGACACGTCCGTACAGCCCATACGGATCCACTGGCTGTATATAATACTCCCACGTACTCGTGCTCGTGGTGGTGCTTTTGTAGCTACTGCTACTACGTGCCGTGCTTGCTTTTCCTTCCGGATCCATTCTTGGGAATTGTGAGCAGGGGTGGGGGCTGCACAGGAAGTGGACAACGAAAGGAACTTTTTCAAGAATCGGCATGCACCCAGCCACCCCTGGCACGCACCCGTGCATGTAGCACTGGCCGGCCGTGACCGTGCCCCGCTCGCCGAGATGCGTCCGCCGGTGCGCCGACGACGGAGAGGGAGCGGTAGCGGAACGCGACGCCTTTTGGGGGCGATCGATTCCGCCCGGCCCGGCCCCCGTCGTTTTCCCGGCCGATCCGCACCGCCGCAGCGCGGGCACAGTATAGCCTTCGCCCGCTGCATGCACGGACACACGGCCAGGCCTCCAGCCCCTCACCACGTTGTCGCTGGATCTTACTAGCACTAGCTGCTTTTCTCTACGCTTTTCGTCGTCGTGGTCGTCGCGTCGTCTTCGCGCTCTGCACTCACACAGTCACGCACACTGCATGCCATGCCATCTCGGCATCTCCGTCGGCCGGGCATAGAAAACCCGGCGCTTTGCAGAAGTTTCTTGCATTCTTTTTTGTTTCGTCTCGGTCCCTGCGAAGCTTTCCATGCAATTTTTAAAACCCCCCATGCCTTGTCGACGCCGGCCTACAGCCAAAGATTCGTTTCCGTGGCACGTTTACCGTCGCTTTTTGGACCTTTGTTGTCTACTAGCTGCAACTTTCCCCATGTGCGATCTACTGCAGATGCTTCTTCGGGTTCGGGGCGCTACTGGTACGTGCCCGCAGGAAAATCATTACAAAATTCGTACCGCTAGTACTGTACGTGTTTCGTCATTACCCGATCTTATTGCACCAAAAGTACACTTAGAGGAAACTGATGATTCCACCACCTCTCCACCTATCCGCTGTTCTTGTCAAGAATATCGTGCAACTGCCTATCTAAACATCCAACTCGATGTTCTGCTTCCATGTTGTTTTGTTTTATCAAGCTTGATGAGTTGGTGTAATTGGCGTGGATTTTTGTCTTTCTCCGTTCGCGTGCATTTTTCATTACTGCCTATGGATTCCGATTTAGTCATTGTCCAGAGCTTATGTGGACTTGTACTGGTGGTGCTAGATTGGACCTCGAATTATCTTCGACGACGAGGTTAATAGTGCTCTTTCAATGTATTACATGCGTCCCCACAAATGCTCAAAAAAAAAAAAAGCATCCCAAGAAGTTTCAAGGGTGTTGTGTTATGCAACATTTCCAAAATGTGTGGCATGTTGTTATGAATGATCAGAAGGTGATGCTCCAACAGTAGCCATTGGCCTCACTAATTTTTGACATATTGAAACTGACAATCATGGGGCTCTTTCTTACTACTGTATATAGAAAAGAATTCGTTCCTCTTTAGAAAAGAATAGCATGTGCCATATCCTAACCAGGGGTCAGTGGTTACGCACTTCATTGTATTTTTATATAACAAGAACGATATTTGGTATGTGTTGTGGCAAAAATTATGGATGGTTTGGAGTGAAATTACTTAAATACATTATGGTGAATGACGTGGATAGCTTGAACGAAGAGACAGGCAAGAATTATGGATGGTTTGGAGTGAAATTACTTAAATACATTAGTTGGTCGTTCATATAAATAATATGCATGCAAAGATATACATGCTAGTGAGGTTTTGTAAAACTTGATTGGTCCTTGAATAAATCAATTGCTAGAGTTATTTTAATTCAAAATTTTTAAATTTTGATCAAATTTGTAGAGAAAAGCCAAGATAGTATCATTTGATACACTATATAGCTACGTTTTTCATAATACGTTTATTTGATGTCACAAATATTTATGTATTTTTCATACACTTGATAAGCTAGGAACTAGAGTCGGGTTTCTTTTTTTTTATTTGAAAAAAAAACAACGCTGCTATTGCACTGCAATGCTGCAATCAAATACTTAGAACTGTTGGCCATTAACATGTTTCCAGGACATCGACGGAGCACAGCGATTTGCAGGGGAGCGGCAGGTGAACGCGAAACTCTAGATGTCGCGATGCTTATAAAACCGTCTCAGGCGTTACTAACGTGGAGCGTGTCAGTCTCCTCAGCGCGCGCTGCGGCAACGCATGCTTTGGTCCAGTCGGGCCCCGTCCTTTCTCCGTTACGGCGAAATGCGGGAAGAGACGACCGAGCCGAGTTGGACGAGCATCCATCATTCATCCTCACACACAGTGGAGCTGATCGATGATAAATGCCCCGTCGGCCGGGACGTGCCATTCAAATGATGCGAGCAATGCCACGCACGCCAGCCGCGGCCGGCCACAGCGCGATCCGTTTCGAAACCCAGCGCTGCTGCGGCGGAAAAGGACATCCGCTGCGGCGACGCTCCTGAATGCTGAATCCCACGCACAGAGGACCGCGCGCGAGCGGCAGTCACAGTCGCCGCACAGGGCCGCTGGCTGCAGGCAGGCATGCCGCGTGCGCAGGCCATAAACGCCGCGCCCAGCCCCAGCGGCTGGCGCGCCAGCTGCCTGCCTGCCACCCTGGCCGCTGCCCCGGTGACCATCCATCCGCGCATAAGATCGCGTCGCGTGATCGCGTCCGGCGCGGTGGAGGCGCATGCGCCATGCCGAGCGCTGCGGCGAGAGGGTGGCTGCGAGGGCAGGCCGCTGCATGTTGAGCCTGAAAGCGCCGTGGCCAGGAGCCCCCGAATGGCAATGGCAAACCCCTCTATTGATGATCCCGCCGGCTGCTGCGGCGCCTGCGTGCCACGCCTGTACGCGGTCCAGGCATGCCATGGCCACGCGCAAGGTTGGGACGGCAGCCGTTTCAGCTTCAAAGTTCAAACACGGTAGCTCGAGGCATGGCTGCTTGCCGTTCCGATCGCTGCCGACCGCGCTGTCCTGTGACGATCGACAGGCGCTCGACCAATTGTTATTTGGTGGGACAACAACGGAGACGATTCTGGATCCACCAGTGTGACCATAAGACAGTTTCTAGGTACCTCCACATGATTCGATCAAATCCATAAGTTGGACACCTTTGTTCCATTCTTTTATTTGAGCGTGCAATAATCTTACCTACTTTATATTAGTGCCCTTAATTTAATTTCTCTCAATTGGAAACTCCTTTATAGGCACCACTATAATTTCGAGACATCAAAATCAATTGTTCATACTAAACAAATTTTACTTCAATTAATTAAGTCTCTATTTAACACTTGGAACATTGACATTTGGTCTTTTCCAGGATCTAAGGATCTTGACTTTTTCATTCTTAATTATAACTTTGAAATTTGGTTTTTTCGGATCACTACTACACAAATCTTTTCCGTGGCGGGCGAAAACCATTTTTCGCAGCGGGCAATGGCGTCCGCCACGGATGGAAGGTTACGGTTAATCGTGACCTCACCGTGGCGGGCGCCTGTGCCCGCTGCGGAAGATCGATTTACCGCAGCGGGTGACATAAGCCGCCCGCTGCGGTAAATGAGTATTAACCGCAGCGGGCGACTTATGTCGCCCGCTGTGGTAAAGAATTTCTGAAAAACAAACAAAAAATAAATCCTAGATAGGCCCACCGAGCCCATCCAGGCTGCCGCCGCCGGGAGCTCCACCACGCCGCCAAATCCAGCTGCCAGGAGAGCAAGGGCAGCCAGATCCAGCCGAGCCGCTGCTCCTTACGCCGCACGTGGCCCTTGCTCGCCGTAGCTCGTCGCGCCACCGCTGCCGCACGCCTCATACCCACCGCTGGAACTCCACCGCCGCAGATCTGAGAGGGCGGTAGGGTTAGGGATGGATCCATGGAGATTAGAGAGGATGAGAGAGGGAGACGAGAGAGGAAGGGCATACCTGCGCCGTCGTCGTCGAAGTTGGAGGGATCCGCCCGATCCGCCCTCGATCGGCGCTGTTGCGGTGGAGGACCTCCGGATCCGGTCTTCCATGTGCCGCTCACCGAATCTGCAAGGGGGAGAGGGCGTGAGGGATGGATCTACACTGGATCTGAGAGATGAGAGAGAGGACGGCGGGTCATACCTCCTCCTTGACGGATTGAGCTCCTCCCCGTCGCTGGATCGACCTCCTCCGCACACCTCCGTTGCGGATTGTTGCGCGGCTCCGTTCTCCTTCACCGCGCTCACCGCCAGCCAGGAGGGGAGGGGAGGTTCGCGGCCCCTTTCACCGCGCTCGCCACGGGCCAGGGGGAGGGTCACGGCCCCCTTCACCGCGCTCGCCGCCGGCCAGCAGGGAAGGGGAGGGTCGCGGACCCCTTCCCGCGCTCGCCGTCGTGGCCCTTCCTTGCGCCACCGCGCGTCGCAAGGAGGAAGGTTCCGGCGCCGCGCGCAGGGAGGACAAGGAGGCGGCCGCCGTCCGCGCCGGGGAAAGGAGATGCGGAGGGAGAGAGGGTTGCCATGGGAGAGGGAGAGAGAAGTGAGCGGAGGGAGGAGATGTTGAGCGGCCAGAGAGAGAGGCAGTGGAGACGCAGGCGTCGAACTAGGTGAGAGAATGGGATGGACTGGTGAAACCCTAAACATTCGTTTATATACTGCAACTAGTTATCGGGCTTCCTTTTGGGCTATTGGGCCTCGCACTCTATTGTAGCGGGCTTCATAATCCGCTCGTTGTGGTAAATCCTTTTACCGCAGCGGATATCTTCAGGTGTCCGCCACAGAAAATGGGGTATTTTTCGTGACGGACACCTAAAGCTGTCTGCTGTGGTAAATCCATTTACCGTAGCGGGCATTTTTGGCCATCACGGTAAATAAAAATCGTCCGCCACGGTAAATCGTGGCATTTACCGTGACGGGCAAACATTGTGTCCGCCACAGAGGGCCAAGACCCAAAGCTGCGGAAGTTCATTTATGTAGTAGTGGATGTTCCTATTGTCTTGACATAAAGAAAGGAAACCTTCGATACTTGGTCTTCTCGGTTCGGATCTTATCCCACTTTCCATGAGGAATGGAATTTAAATTCAACTCGATGGATTAATACGAGGTTAACTTGTGGTTACTATATGCAAGGGTAAAGGTGCTTATAGGCACTCCTTGTGGGCCATGGCGATATGGATATTAATAATTCCGAATCATCGACCTCATTGTCCATGTCCATGGAGAACAAATCAGGTGTCCAACTTGGTAGATCCAGGGTTGGAGGTGTTGAATCTATAGACTATGAATGTGTCTCGATGATTTAACTTCGGATATATTCTTTCATTGATGTAATGCTTTAGAGTTCAAACGACTCAGAATCACATTGTGAGCTACACATATCGTTGACCCACTCTCGTTTTTGTCCTCACTTTATGTAGAAGCATTAACGTGGTATGGACTTTGAAAGTTTTATATTGTTAATCTAAATCTGCACTCAACGATCATGGCGAGACCAAACCCTCACAATCTCACAACAACTTACACATGTCCACTATAGGCTGAATCCAAATTTCATTGGATGTCACGATCGATTTAGATATATTTTGGCCTGATTCTTTTTTTTTCTCAATCACATAAAAGATTTGCTTCATTAAGGAGAATAGCTTTAGTACAATTAGGGCGCTTTTACATGCCCAAGCTTTTGAGTAGCTTTAGTACTCGTTTGAGCTCTACTCATCAGGAGTGTCCACTGCATCGGCCAAGGTCACTAGAAAAGAGGATAACGAAAGCAAGTTAATTCTAATATGTAATTTTGATGCCCTTATACCAAGTTTGAATATAATCCTTCCCCGCACACACAAAAAAAAAAATCAAAACACAGGCTGTTGTGCAGGGACAATTGTTTGGGCTTGCATTCCATCGACAGCACAGCACGTGATCTGCACTGGGCACCGCTCGGGCCACATGGACCGGTGCACTGATCCAAGAAGGACACTGCTGCGTTCCGATCGCAAAACCGTCTTCTCATATCCCTGCAGCAACTTGACGCCACGTACGACAAGGCATAACGCAAAATTTTAAAATGTCCGAGCAGGACGTCAGGGTACCATTGACCGGCCAATAGGAATGGCTCGCGGCATGGCATGGCATCCCTCCCCTATCTCTTTTTCCTGCCTCCGAAAAAGAAATCAGGTTTTGGAGATGCTTCCAAAACTGCAGCAGGGGTTGTCCGCCGTGGGGACCTTTCCAGATATGCACGAGGAGGGAGGAGACGGAAAGAAAAAATGAATGAAAACATCGATGCCGCTCCCGTCCGTGTGCTACTACTCCGAGGGAAAGAGAAGAAAAGCTCGCTTTGAAGGGGTGAAAGAAATGGCGGACGGGTTAAAAAGGGGGCGCAAAAGATCCTGAAGAAACCGAGAAAACGAACGGGTGGATGGCTCGACGACGGAGCGGACGCTGGCGGAAGTGTCACGGGTGGTGCCTTGAAAGCTGCATCTCCAAACTTCCAATCCCTCTCTCCAAAACACCCAGACAGACAGAGCGACACATATTCCCTCCCACCACCCCCACCGCCCACACGCTTCCCGAGGCAGGAGCACACCACGCACACACACACTTGCCATCTTCACTCGTCCTCCGCATTCACCACCGGCACCACCTCCAGTTAAAATAGCCGGTCGGTCACCCGCTCCGCTCGCCTCGTATCGTCCACCTCACCTCAGGCTCAGAGGGAAGAAAGAAGTTAAAACCCCAAGAAACCTTCGTCGACACTTCGACTCCTGTAGGAGTAGGAAGGAGGGAGAGAGATGGAGAGGTGCGGGAGCTGGGACTGCGACGCGGCGGCGGCGCAGGCGGCAGCGCAGAAGGCGGTGCCGGCGCCGTTCCTGACCAAGACGTACCAGCTGGTGGACGACCCGGCCACGGACCACATCGTCTCCTGGGGCGACGACCGCGTCTCCACCTTCGTCGTCTGGCGCCCGCCGGAGTTCGCGCGCGACATCCTCCCCAACTACTTCAAGCACAACAACTTCTCCTCCTTCGTCCGGCAGCTCAACACCTACGTGAGTTCTCGCACTTGGCTTTGCATTGGTTGATGGTTCTTGCGTGGAAGGACGGATGGTGATGTCGCAATGCGCAATGCAGGGCTTTCGGAAGGTGGTTCCGGAGCGGTGGGAGTTCGCCAACGAGTTCTTCCGCAAGGGGGAGAAGCAGCTGCTCTGCGAGATCCACCGGCGCAAGACGGCGACGTCCACGGCGTCGCCGTCGCCGCCGCCCTTCTTCGCGCCGCCTCATCACTTCCCGCTCTTCCACCCGGGCGCTCCGCACCACCACCACCACCAGCCGTTCGACGACGGGGTCGTCGCGAACGCAGGCGTTGGCCTCGCGTTCCCGCCGCACCCGCATTGGAGGGAGCCGCCGCACGCCGCCGCGCCGGTGGCCACGCGGCTCCTAGCCCTGGGCGCTCCTCCGTCTCCGGCGCCGTCGCCGCTGCCCACCGCCGCCGATGCCGGTGGCGGCGGCGGCAACGCGGGGCGCGCGGCCACCGCGGCCGTGCTGATGGAGGAGAACGAGAGGCTGCGGCGCAGCAACACGGCGCTGCTGCAGGAGCTGGCGCACATGCGCAAGCTCTACAACGACATCATCTACTTCGTGCAGAACCACGTGCGCCCCGTGGCGCCCAGCCCGGCCGCGGCCGCGTTCCTGCAGGGGCTCGGCCTGCAGGCGCAGGCGAGCAAGAAGCAGCCCGCCGCCGCGCCCGTGTCGGCCGCGGCGCTCAACCACTCCGGCGGGAGCACCACGTCCAGCAGCTCGCTCACCATCGCGGAGGAGCCGTCGCCGCCCCCTGCGGACAAGAGCGGCGTCGGCGGGGAGGCCGGCAGCAGCGGCACCGCGCGGTCTGCCGCCGCGCCTACCATGCTCTTCGGTGTGCGCCTCAGCGCGGCCCCGACCGGCGCGGGCGGCACCAAGAGGCCGGCTTCCCCGGAGGAAGCCGCAGACCAGCCGCCCACGTCGCCGCCTGCTGCCAGGAAGCCACGGCTGCAGGCGCTGGAGGCGGGCGCCGACCTAAGCCTGACCGTCGCGGTTGCCTCCGTCGCCTCGTCCCCAGCTACCACTAGCTAGTCAGCTCTCAGCTGATGGATGCGTTTGCATGCTGGTGCATGCAACGGCGGGGGCGCCCGTTTTGTTGTTCTAGCTTCTAGTTCGATCGACGTGTTCCGTTTCAACTGGTAGATGAGATGATGTGTCTAGTGTCTTTCGGTTGTTAGGGTTACTTGCTGCTAGACTCCCTCCCACTAATTGCACTGCTGTGCCAAGCACTCGCGACTGGTGCCATTGATCGAGATCCTCCATCCCGGCGAACTAATCCATTCATGCAAGTTTTTTGTACAGTAGTCGTAGCCAATTAATTCGAGCGTGAAGTACTCGCAGTAGGTCCTAGCAGCATAGCAGCAGGTCAGGTAGCGCTACTCTGAATTACTGATGTTCCCAGCACCCTGAGGCGAGCAAGCAATCTTTTGGGCGACGAGTCCGGAAGGAAAGAAAGAGTTCTCTCTTTCATTTAAACCGCTTTACAGCCGTTTCCTCCTTCGGTTTTACCTTTTGCGTGAGCTCATGCGAGTCAAAGATGTGAAAGGCAGTTATAGCGGCGCCTGCGACAATGCTCGTCGCAGTCTCCGCTCACATGTCACAAAGTGACGGGTCGATCGGACTGCCGCGGGTCTTGTTTCCGGGCTTGCCGCGGCCACAGCACAGTACGCAGTCATCAGCTAGTACTGGTAGCCCTAGCTAGCTAGAGCTACCAGTGGCCTTGGCTAGCTGCAGCAGACTAGACTGTCCGTGCGGGAGAACCGAGAGAGGGAGGGGCAGCGCGTCATGATTAGTGACTGGCGCCAGATCTTCACACAGCGAGGGTCTAATCCGGAGCCGGAAGCGTAAAGACCGGGCATGAGATCTCGGCTGGCTGGCTTCGGCATCGGCATTTCCTCGCCTTCGGCCTTCGCTTGGCTTCTCTCCGGGTAGGGTGGGTGGTGCCGGCGAACGAGTAGCCGAGTAGGGATGGGAGGCTTGAATGCAGCTGCTGCGTCATGTGGTGTGTGGGTGGGGTGGGCTCGCTGGCATTGGGCTCTGTTTCTTCTACTGGCTTCTGCCGCGGCGACTGCTGCCCGTGCATGGCTGCAGCTTAGCACGAGCAGGCAGCCCCAGCCCCCGCGGGGTTCCCACTATTCCGAAAATCCAAAAGGGTTCTGACCACCTTCCGTTCACTCGGAACGTGATAGTTCTGCCAGATTCCCCCGGTCCGCAGCATGCGGCCGAGGACCCACATGTCTGACCTACACCCCCCTTCTCTCGCTGTCGCACCAACTTCCTCGTTTCAATTTGAATTTAAAACAATACTGATTGCTAAAAACAAATTTGAAATATAAGTCTTTGTTAACCATTTGTTTGGGAATGAAGTATGAAGTTGTAGTTTTTAACGTAACAGAAAAGAATTAAAAAGTTGTTATATGGTCAATGCTGGTGAGTCTTTATACTAGCCTAGCATTTGTTTTTATACTTGAGTAACACATTTTCTATGATCACATTTGTATTACAATCACATGGTAACCACATTTAACTTTGAATATTAGAGAAAAAGAGCACAACTCAATACTTCTGTAAGGAACTAATGTTGGTGCAAAGCAAAGTTTCATTCGATGTGGGAACATGAGGCTAAGGAATAAACGAAGTTGGGCTTTGAGGTACTAAGCACAGATGAACGACGAATGACAACTTGGTGTTGAGGTATCAAGGCTTACGTGAAGAAGCACTTGGAAATTCCACAATAGTAATCAGGCCACGAGAAGTCTTTTCTTGGCGAGGCATATTATCATTGCTGCATCAAAGTGGGAAGTGACTTGGAGCCAGGACATGAACTCATATATGTTGAAATGGTTGAATTCACATGCTCAAGGATTGAGGAAAAGTTAGTTGCAAGCCTTGTGAAGGCTACAGAAAGAAAAAAAAATTCATTCTTTAGAATTAGGTATTGAATAATACTTCGTGACAACAAATTTTGACCGTAAGATTGTCACATCAATATTTTTTCTGTATATGTTTTATAAAACAATATTGCTATGCATACGATTCTTCGATATAACAGTTTGATTGACATATGATTCGTCGATGTAACAGTTTGAGTGACACTGGTGCTATGGTAGTAATAAAAAATGTGACCAACGACCTAAAATCCTTTTTAACAAAAAAAGGAGAAAATTAAAAAAAACATACAATAAGTACCAGAGTATCCATTTAGCATACAAATAAAAAAAAACAGCAACCAAGATTATCAAATGTTGAAATGTGGTATGTTGGTTCATGATGTCGCAGAAAAAAAGCAAAATAAGTGCTTCACAATTAGGTTTCTAACTTCATGTGTTAGAAAAAAGAAACGTAACTCTTAGAAATTGTCTTTAAAAACTAGAAACATACATGGCAATTTATGTTGCCGTGGTGCTTATAAAGTGCGGTATAGAGCCAAACATATTTGTCTGTTAAAGTAAGAAGACCCTAACGTCACCCGCGTCTTTTTTCGTTTCGATCTCTACAGTACACATAAAAGGACTGTAACAATGCTTAGGCTATGCTTCTCAGTTTTCTTCCAAGATTTCGGTTAAAATGCCAGCAGACACCTTGTGCACAGGTCCGCTCGAATTGGTTGGTTAGTTAACATGACTTGGTTTCGGAGTTCTATCCGTGTTCGCTGTACTGTACACTTTGATGCAGCGCACGCTCCAGTTTCCGGTTCCATCCAACAAAGGTCCCTGGGGGGGGACAGCAGTCGAAGACAAAGATTATTTAATGCGTAAACAAATCTAGGTCACCCCGATTTGACCCCACCAGTCAGCCTGCCTGGCTCAGAGAAGATACTCTGGCACACGGAGTGAGCTGGGTGGGTGGCGGGTCCTCCGGAGGCAGTTCTCAGAGACCAGAAGCTGAACAGGACGGAACAATCAACGGCTGCGATTCCAAGGCCGTTGCCGAGACCTGCCATGAGACAATCCACGAGCAATCCACGAGAGGAGAGACGGGCTCTCTGTTTACCACTGACTGGCCCAGTGGCCAATAATAAAGGCATGACAGCACGGCTACCGAGACAGTTCGGACCATCGTCATTTTTACCCTTTGTGATGAATTTTGAATTCTTAAAAACCGGTGTGGTGTTTAGATCCTCGACTTTTTAAGAACCTAACTTCTTTTATTGCTATTTGGGTCCTAAGAAACTGATAAAAACTGATTGTGAACATCTTCTTACATACTTTTTAAGAATCTAGCAAGAATTGGCAAAAGAAACTAGAAAAACTTGGCTTGTTTGGATTCTACATAGTGCTAGGACTCGGCTTGTGTGAAGGTATCCAAACATGCCTCTACTGTGGCGCAGTTCAGCTGGTCCTAGACTGGGCTAATGGGATTTTAGGTCAGCCATTTGGCTGGCATATTCGTCAGCATCTAGCGCTCCTCTTCCCTCTCTCATTCTCATGCGTTTTGTTAATGATTTATTATACGGGCATACTTGTGTGAGCATCTGTTGATTTGGCACCAGTTTTTAAATTGTGAATGGCCAGTTGGCGCCATGGTATGTGCGGTGGCCTGCGCATTCAAACTTGTATGTGGTTGAATCGGAGCTGGTTGACCACTCGACCAGCGGACCGGCCGATATCAGCCTAACCCTAGACCAGCCGTATAAAACCTATATAGAAGTTAATTTTCAATAATTTGTAATAAATAAATACTCCCTTATCAACAAAGAAAGGAGAGAGTTTTTATCTAGTTAGTGGGTTCACATTTGAGTGCTAACATAACAATTTTAGGTTAGAGTAAATTTCACTTAGCCAAACTTGATAACATTGACATATCCTAGCAATTTGTTAGTGTGCTAAACAAGGTTGCCCTGCCCTTAACAACTAATCCCATCTGTCAGCTTCTCCTGAACTTATCAGCTAGTACGGCGAAAGCTCTCCCCCACGTAGCCGGCCTGCTGGTTTGAGCACGCAGGTAGGCCAGGCATGGCAGGGTCAGCGATCTTTGACCAGCCAGGCTCACCGGAAGCTGGAGCGGGCTACAGTACTTGACTGCCGCTGAGTGCATAGTAGACAGGCGCAGCGGCAGGTACTGTAGCATCCATGCGCTGCGCAGCCCAAAAGATGGATGGATCCGATCAGGATCTCTGAACAAGTGCCCAAAAGCTGCTGCCGTTTGCTAAGGCCAGCCAGCCGTGTAGCTCAGTTCTTGGTAGTAGCCGGGGTGGGCGGCGGGCGCAGCCGCGCAGGCTCTCGATCGCAGACCTGCATCCCTGTGCGTCTCCTGATCGATTATAGCGGAGGAGGCCAGGCAGGCCTATCCGAGAGGACCAAGACCGAGAGGTTGGCGGCCGGCGCACTGGTGCATTGCAGCCGTGCTGGGGCGGGGCACATCACGGCTTTTGCTGCTGTTAGTACGAGTAAAGTACTAGTACAATGGTTCTATCTACTGCTATTTAAGTGGTCCGCCGAGATGCCGATTTGATCATTCGCTCGTACCGAGTAGATCCTCCGTTCACAAATAAAAGAACGGTATTGACTTTAATGATTCTTATTTAACTATTCATCTTATTTAAAAATTTTTAAAATATATTATTTATTTTATTATAACTTATTTTATGATTATACGTATTTTTATAATAAATTATGTATTTTATTATTTATATAAAAAATTTAAATAAAACGAATGCTTAAACATCAACGGAGGATGTACTCTACGTGCAAGGGGCTTCTGCGGCGGCGACCAATGCTTCGGTCGTGGCGCGCGGAGCTACTGCTACCCCGATCAGATGATGGCCACGAGCCCACGATCGATCGCCGGTTTTTTTTTTCTTCTCACAACTCAGCGGGTCCGGGTCTGTGCTGTAGTCTACTCGTCTGCAACTCTGCAAGTGCAAAGCAAATCCCTTCACAGCGCCAGCCGCCACGTTGATGAGAAACGGAGCCGACACCCTCCAATGCAGATAGACTAGTTTAATGCATTACAGTACTTACTGCTGGGCCATCAGTCGCTTGCATTACAGTACTACAGTAGACTAGAGGAAACAAAAACAAATCCGTTTAAAAATACCATTCAGTTCGATAAGCATGCTGCATGATATGCAATGGATGGAGCCATGGCCCATGGACCCACCCAGCCGACTCCTCTCCTGCAAAGTGCAATTACCTCCAACGCTGTGCTACCGCTGTTCTGCAGCATCTCCCATACAGATCCACAGGTCTCTCTCCCTTCCTCTGTCTCTTAAGACTGTTCAGCCAATCTCTAAACAGAGGACATGCCCTAACGCGGCAGCCCAGTGATTGCAATATTACCGTGGTCTTGTTTAGATGGCTAGAAACTTGTATTCGAACTTCTGTAGTATTTTCGTCTGTATTTGATAATTATTGTTTAATTATGGATTAGCTAGGCTCAAAAGATTCGTCTCATAATTTATAATCAAACTATGTAATTAGTTATTTTTTATCCATATTTAATACTCCATACAAACGGCTAAAAATTAATATGATAGAGAGAGAATAAAAAAACTTATAACTATGCAAGCAACTAAACAAGGCCCACGAGCATTTGCGTTTGCCATGAAAAGAAGGGCTCTCTCTCCCCTCCCCACATGCTTTGACATGTGAGGGTCTCTGCTATTAGCACTAGACTATCTTTCGGCGATTCCCGTCCGCAGTTGACAGTCTAAAAACCGCTTTGCATGGCCTCACCGCGCACGGTGTCTCTCAAAAGCGCGGGCCGCCGATTCATTAGGCTTTGACCGCGAATCGACCGTGTCTGTGAGAGACGGAGTGGTGGGCGTGTCAGTCCTTCCCTCGTGCATTGCTGCCCGGCTTTCCTACACTTGGTTGGCAATGGCAATGGCAATGGCCTTTCGAGTCTTTTTGAGCAATCTTTCTTTCTTTGTTTCTTTCTCCTTGCCGCCTTTTTTTCCTTGTGTCTGCGGGTGAGAGGTGAGGAGGCCGTGAGGGAGCGAGAAAGGGCCTAGGGGACCGGCGCTCCTTCGTCGTTCAAAGCCGAAAGCTACTCCTCCAGAACCAGAAGGTTGCTATAAAAATGAAAAGTCAATCACAGGGCAGGGAACAAGCAAGGCGCCTCCGTGATCCGTCCATCTGCTGGATGGCGTCGGATATTCGGATGCAACTTCTCTGCATCATGCAATAGCAGTGGATGAGGCAGTATGTATCAGTATGACTGCTTTTCCTTGTAAAGCAAAGGGCCAACCGCAAGCGTCCACGGCCTTCACTCGTCACATATGAGGACAACAATTTTGGTTCAAAAAACATTACTCTGGTAATACTATACTGTTCCCTCCGTAAAAAAGCAAACAAAATTATACTCAAATTCAACTAAATAGATAATGCTGATATCATTATTTATGATGATAACAGATAGCTATAACTAGAGCTATCATAAAGTGTATGTCTTGACAATGTTTTGTATAAAGTTAGTGAAACTTAAGTCAATTCGATTCAATTTGAGTATAGTGTGTTTTTTGAATGGAGGGACCAGTGGGTCGGAAGATGGATTTGAATCTCATCACCGAGTACAGACAACAACCAGCGTGCTCGGTCGCAGTTACTACTACAATCGCAGCCTGCCTGGCCTGGCTGCCTCGACAAGAGATTGATTCCAGGCCTGGCAGCCCGGGCCAGCCCCAGCGGCGTCCGTCACTGTGGCAAAGCATCACTGGAGTATAGCAGCCAGGCAGGGAATAGTAGGCGCACCATCACGTAGCAGTGGCCTGCCCAAGATGAAGATGCTGCCATTGCTGCGCTGCCCCTGGCAACCTGCAAGCTGCAACAACTAGGCGGAGCCGGTGATGATGAGATATGATAAGACGCGGCTGGCGGCGCCCGTAGATGCGGATGCGTAACGCCAGCCGGGCCAGGGGGGCGCCGGATGCCGCCTGTGCGTTTGTGCCATCGTCGTCCGTGACTAGGTTCTGCAAGCGGCCCATAAACCTGCCATGAGCGGGCCAATACAAAGTACTTCTAGCGGCCCACTATCCTGCCCTGGCCCAACTCTCCGAACCGGAACTGTTCGAATCCCAACGGACATTTCTCAAAAAAAAAAAAAAAACAAAAGAATCCCAACGGACCCCGTCTCCGAATCCGAAACGAATTCGTCTTCCCGAGCCGGCCCACTATAAATGTGTGAGGCGTCGGCGTGTCCAACACGAAACGGAGGCATCGCCTGTTTCTTCTGCTGTAGACATCCGACAAAACGGAGCCTTGTATCGTGTCGTCAGCGCCGTAATCGAGTTCGTCGGCCGTAGGGATGGCTGGTGACGAGCACGAGCTAGAGGACGAGTACCCGATCGGGTTTCGGTTCAAGCCCAACGACGAGGAACTCGTCGAGTACTATCTCGTCCCAAGCCCAACGACAAGGAAGACGCGTGCACCCCCACGCAGCACGGCCAAGGCACGGCGGGCTCCATGTTCCCTGAGAAACAAGCCGGCAAGCGCCCCATGCTCGAGAAGGGCCGTCCAGGGAGCCAAGGCATTGCATCCACACAACAACCGAGCTGCTTCACTACCAATGCCCCCTGGACGCAAGTACCCTCCGGTGCACCAGCTGGTCAGCCAACGGGTGCGCACAGTAGTAGCCAGGCGCCACAGATGCCGCAGCGGCCACTGGAGGTCACCACCCCTTTGGCCCGACGACGACGACGCGGCCTCCAGCCCTGGCGAACCTTGGCTACCCGGGGAACCCACCGCGGAAACAACTAGGGTGGGCCTATTACCCACCGCAACGAGACCCAGGGACGACGGCCTTCAGGCCGCAGGTGTCCCTGCAGTGCCACTACGACCGGAACTACCGGGGCGTGAAACCGCCGGCGGCCAACGCGTCCTCGTCGCAGCCGCGGATGCTGGCGTCGTCGTCGTCGTTCCTGCCGCCGCAACAGACGTTCGTCAATGGCGACGCCAACCGTCGCGGGGCAGCGGCCGCCGCTGGGGGCACGCCTTACGGCAGTTACGAGCCTTACCAGAGCAGCTCGTTGACCTTGGAGGCGGCTGGTCACGATGGAGCAGCAAACGGGAGGAATGGCGCGCCTCAAGTCAACGCAAATATAAATGACGAGCGGTTTTTTGTGGATTTGGCCATGACCACGAGTAACCCGTCCCTCGCTGGAACGCCTATGCAGACGGCACCGACCAGACTGGTGGAATCACAAGCGCCGGTGGCGGCCGTTGTTGTGAAAGTTGAAACCGAGACGTGAGAAACGTCTGGTTTGAACAAGAAAGATGCTGTGTAGTTCTGCATTATTTTTGTAATTTTTCTGAAATCTGTAACGACTAGTACTAGCTTATTCAGATTGCAAAACGCACGTCTGCTACTCAGCACATTTCACTGGTTTCATAAAAAAAATTTCTAATGCGTTTTTGTGGTCGAGTCAAACATGGTGCTGAACTTTAGGCCCGAGCACACCCCGTGGCCACTGGACGCGTCAAGTCAGATTTTGGGTCATATAAAATATTGAAATGGACATGCGTGCGCTGGCACAGAAAACTCGGCCTGCTCGCCTCATTCTGCCCGAACGCATCCTTACTGGTGCGTGCCTTCTCTTCTTCCACCTGCTCTCCCTGCCGCCTCCTCACCTGATATCTATTTTTTTCTCAATACACAAAAAGTTTTTTGCGCATCTTTCTATTTTTTTAAAAAAACATTTACATAGCGCAGTTGGGAGGTTAAGATATACATTAAACGCGCCTTCCCTATTCGAAATGCTCTAAGCGGCTCTAGACAACTTGACTTGCAAGCCTAAACTAACCTTCTCCTCTAGATCCAACGCGAGTGTCTCCGCACTAATCGCAACATTCTTCGCAACATTCTTCTCTAGATCCGGCACAACCGCCCCCCCACCTCCAGCATCTCCTAGGCTTTGGCCGCGCGCCTCTGCCTCCGCCATGCCACTGAAGCTTTTCTCCTTCTTCTCCGATGGACATCCCCACCACCGACACCGACCAACCATCCTCTACCACCGCTGAGTGAGCGACATCTTTGTCATCTCGACCACCACCGCCGCCGGTCTAGCATCCTTCCTAGAAACTTTCTCTTAAACCCGCAGAACATGGATGTCCTCCAAATCTCAAACCTTAATGTCACCGTCTTCTTTTCACCTCCGGCGGCAGCCACGTCACCTTGGGTATTAAAAAATACGAACTTGGTCCAATGGTTGCAATGGACTGGATATTGAACTTTAGACGTGTGCATAAGCTGGCTGTAAAATTTAGTGCTTCCACCTCTGCTTTCTGTTTCACCTCAACACAAATGTCATGTGACATCCTCTTCAACATGCTTAAATCATCTTATTATTATACTTCGTTGATCTAAACTTTGGACCCCTTACCTTACCCTGAATTCTGAACAGGTCCAGCATGGTCTCTCTCTGCGTATTAATTCTGCTGAGCTAGACATTAGCAAGGCCGTTGACTTCCGGCGCGCTGACGATCGAACCAGCTTTGATAATGGTCAGAAGTCAATGCACAACAGTAGCGAGTTGGGGCACATCAGTACAGCCACACAGCCAACTCTGTTTGACAAATTCTAGTCAGGTCGCACCTATGCTCCAACAAAATCCCTTTCAGCTGGTCGCCATGGCCAAGCTGCTCGACCCTCCATTTGTTTAATCGATCCATCTCAATCGAGACAATGGAGATGAGGCCAACGCCAAAATCCAACTAGTGCCGCGCCGCTAGATTCCAAACCGAGCAGTCTGAAGCCAACGGCTCGTCGGCCGCTGAACCAGATGCCGGTTTTGTTCGCGCCAACCGCCAACCAGAGCTCGCGCAGCACATAACACAGAGCTGAGGTAAACGTTCCTCAATCGCCTACGCCACACGCCGTGCCGTGCACTCCTACGCTTCATGGGCGCAGCCGCGCGTGCCCCGCGCCGTCGCCACACAAATGTCTCCGCTCCCGCCGGCTCTGCTGCGCTCGCTCGCGTTCCTGGGCTTGGCTCTGATCCTCTTGCGCGCCCGCGCCGCGGACGCCGGGCCACTGGCGACGGAGCTCCTGCGACCTCCCTTCACCGCCTCCAACATCCTGTACGTCGACACCGGCGGTGCGTTCCTAGAGTCCAGGAACGGCGCGTTCCGGGCCGCCGTGTTCAACCCCGGGGAGGGGCAGCAGCAGGGCCGGTTCTACCTCGTCGTGCTGCACGCCCCGTCCGCCACGCTGGTCTGGTCGGGCAACCGCGACGCGCCGACGACGTCGTCGGGACCGGTGAACCTCACTTCGCAGGGGATCACGGTGTCGAACCCCGATGGAACAGTGCTGTGGTCGACGCCGTCGCAGCTGCGCTCGCCCGTCGCGGCGCTGCGGCTGCAGGACAGCGGGAACCTGCAGCTGCTGGACGATGGGAATGAGACGCTGTGGCAGTCGTTCGATAACGCCACCGACACGCTGCTCCCGGGCCAGCCGCTGCGCGCCGGCGCGTACCTGACGGTGGCGAGGACCGCCACCGACCTCGCGGTGGGGGACTACCGGCTCGGCGTGACGACCGCGGATTTGGTGCTGACGTGGCAGTCGGCCACGTACTGGCGGCTGTCGAACGACGTTCGCTCCTACAAGGACCGCAACGCCGCGGTGGCGTCCGTGTCGGTGAACGCGTCGGGGTTGTCCGCCGTGGCTGCCGACGGCAGCCTCGTGTTCCGCGTGGGCCTCGGGGACGCGGCGGCGTTCCCCGTGCTGAAGCTGGGATACGACGGCCGGCTGCGCATCACGAGCTATCCGCTGGTGAACTCCTCGGTGTCACTTGGAAGCGACTTCGTGGCGCCGGCCAACGACTGCGATCTCCCGCTTCAGTGCCCGCCCCTCGGGCTCTGCTCCCCGGCGGGCAACAGCTCGACCTGCACCTGCCCGCCGCTCTTCGCCGCCTCGGCGACGACCCCCGGCGCGTGCACACCAGGGGACGGCTCGGCGCTCGCGTCGCCGGCCTCGTGCCAGAGCAGCAACAGCACCGTGTCCCCGTCTTACCTCGCCCTCAAGTCGCAGGCGGCCTACTTCGCCACCAAGTTTGATCCGCCGATCAAGACCGGCGTCGAGCACAACGCGTGCCGCGGCCTCTGCTCCACGAGCTGCGGCTGCCTCGCCTACTTCTACGACAATTCCTCCCTAAGCTGCTACCTGATTCAAGAACAGCAGCTCGGCTCGCTGTATTTTAGTTCCTCTGCTTCAGCTATGGGATACATCAAGACGATCCCTTCGCCGAGCAATGCTACAAGAACCAACTCAAGCTCGTCCTCTGGGAACCGTCTCGTCCCAATCGTCCTGCCATCCATCGCAGCGTTCCTACTGCTTGCCGTGATCACATGTTACGCGTTCTGGAGGAGAATGAGGAAGAGAGGCAAGAAAATGAAGGGCAAGAGCACCGGCGGCGTCAAGCAGGTGTACATGGGTCGTCAAAAGGACACCGGTAATGCGGACGACGACGAGGAAGATGATGACAACGTCCGCGTACCGGGCATGCCGACACGGTTTAGCTACATGGAGATTGAGGCGATGACCGCCAACTTCGGGACGAAAATCGGCTCCGGCGGGTTCGGTTCTGTGTACAAAGGGGAACTCCCGGGCGCCGAGGGGCTCGTCGCGGTGAAGAAGCTGGAGGCCGTCGGCGTGCAGGCCAAGCGGGAGTTCGGCACTGAGATCACCGTCATCGGCAGCATCCGCCACGTCAACCTCGTGCGCCTCCGTGGCTTCTGCGCGGAGGGCTCGCGCCGGCTGCTCGTCTACGAGTACATGAACCGCGGCTCGCTCGACCGGTCGCTCTTCGGGCGCACGGGGCCGGTTCTGGAATGGGGGGAGCGCATGGAGGTGGCCCTCGGCGCGGCACGCGGCCTCGCGTACCTGCACACCGGGTGCGACCAGAAGATCGTGCACTGCGACGTGAAGCCGGAGAACATCCTGCTGGCCGACGGTGGGCAGGTTAAGATCTCTGATTTCGGCCTCTCCAAGCTGATGTCGCCGGAGCAATCGGCGATGTTCACCACCATGCGCGGCACCCGCGGGTACCTGGCGCCGGAGTGGCTCAGCAACGCCGCCATCTCGGACCGCGCTGACGTGTACAGTTTCGGTATGGTGCTGCTGGAGCTGATCCACGGGAGGAAGAACAGGGGTGAGCAGACCAACGACAGCGTCCCCGTCCCCGTCGCCGTCGCCGGCAGCAGCGTGCAGTCGGACTGGCCGTCCGGGTGGAGCAGCGCGACGGCGGTGTCTTCGCCGAGCGGCGCAAGCGGCAGTGGCGATGAGTACTTCCCGATGGTGGCCATGGAGCTCCACGAGCAGGGAAGGCACCTGGACCTGGTGGACCCGAGGCTGGAGGGTCGTGTGGACGGGGCCGAGGCGGCGCGCGCCGTGCGCATCGCCCTGTGCTGCCTGCACGAGGACCCCGCCCAGCGGCCGAGCATGGCTGCCGTGGTGCGGATGCTGGAAGGCACCGTGGCGCCTCCGGAGCCGCGCGTGGAGGCGCTCGGGTTCCTCCGCCTGTATGGGAGGGGCCACGCCATGCCGAACACCTCCCTGATCGCCATGGCTGGCACGTCGGGCTCGGCGTCGGCGGGCACGCCATCATCAACGGCCGGCGTCTCGCAGTTGACCGACGATACGTTGAAGAGCGTGTCAACGCCAAGATAGCACCAAGATTCAGCTCCTGCGACGTGGCAACTGGTACGCTGTCACGGCGCCTACGTGGCTTTGGCGTAGCAGTGCTTGGTCAAGGAGATGACATGTATAGCAGCTGATTTTTTTGGGAGGGAGAGCACGACAGCCGACAGGTACAACAGCAGAGAGGAATGGTTGTAAACAACATTAAACTAATTGCAGTGGATTTAAACTAAGATTAGGTATGCTCTTGGTGGCTTGCTGTGCCCATTTCTGATTATTATATTTGTACGGCCTGCATATGATGCATTTGCTTAGTAGTATACTCTTGTTATTTGGCGGGACAAAGATGTTCGGTTGATGTAGTGATATACTAACTAACAAGTGGAACGCGTCGATACTGTGGTTAGCTAATAGTTTTTCTTTTATTTTGATATGATGTTCAGATTTTTCTAACTTGAAACCAAATAATTTGTCTCTTTGTTTGATTATATGGATGATTCTTTCTAGTCGGCCCAGTCCATACGCGGCGATGTTTTCGGTGAATCGATCCTTCCACTAAAACAAACAAATTCATCATGAGAAAAGAAATATAACAAGATAATGACGCTCTTGCAATAGCAAGCTGAATGAAAGAAACAAACTGAATGATGGCATGTCTCGAATGCAAGAAATACCTACAATAGCAAGCTCTTGCTCTAACTGAACCGTGCAGACTTCAGAATCTACTGATTATATGGACATAAAGATAATCAACTCAAACTAGATAATGACGCTCTACGTTGTGCTTCCAATACAAAGGTAGCCCGCATGTTAGCAAAGGGTAGCAGCTGTGATGGCTTCAAAAGTTAGGAGAGCACCTCCATCATCAGAAACAGTAGCACTATGCAGCTAATCCGCAGCTGCAGATTCAGATATGGATAGAGAGATTGAACCAGCAATGAAAGAAACAAACTAGTAGCCTGAGAATTACATGGGAATAGCTGGCAAATAGTTTACCTTGTCATTAGGAAGAAGTTGGGCTCCTTTACGATCAGAGTGGGAGCATCAAAATACACAAAAATTGAGCATCGTGTATCGAGTCGGGCAACCCATTGATCCTGGCCTGAACTTGACATAAAAATTGAGCATCGCGTATCGAGTCGGGCAACCCATTGATCCTGGCCTTGAACTTGACATACTCCCTCTTCACCCTCCTCCTGTTCTTGACAAATGAAGTTCTATGATGTAAAGATGCACAAGTTGAGAAAGCATACTGAAAATTTAACAACCTGATTTCAATCGGGTTTTCCGCCGATTGATTGACATAAAAGTGCAGTAGCATGTAATCAACACTTATGCAAGATTAGTCAATCTTTACAGGGTTCATTAACATGTGTAATTAACAGGGTTCATTAACAGTTCCAAAAAAAAACTAAAATTCACAAACATGGCTACTCAATTTTTAACACACAGACAGCTCACCCACATACAGACAAACAGAAACAGAGAAACAGAGGGACAACTACAAACCCAGCCACCCACACACAGACACACTCACACACACACAGATACGGCTCACAGCCGCAACCACAGCTTAGATTTGGTTCTTTTGGAGCAACAACACAGACAAACAGAAATAACACACACACAGACATAGATACGGCCACAACCACAGCTTAGATTTGGTTCTTTCGGAGCAACAACACAGCTTTTCCTTATTTAGTACTTGTTTACAGACAAACAGAAATAACACACACACACGCAGAGAGAGAGAGAGAGAGAGAGAGAGATACGGCTCACAGCCACAACCACAGCTTATATTTGGTTCTTTCGGAGCAACAACATAGACAAACAGAAATAACATAGTGTGTCCTTACCTCTGTTAGTCATTAAAGTGTAAGATTCTTATAAGCAGGGAAGAACTTCAGTAATGTCTCTAGCTAAATAAAAAATAAGAAAACAAGTAAGCTCCAACGTTTCTGATGGCACTGCTCACAATCAGTCACACAAAGTTCAGCTATCATCAACATACCATAAGGGGTTGTGGAACCTACATACAGCATAAGTGCTCTAGGCTCTTGATTCAGTTCTTCCACCCCTACAGAATTTCAACCACACTGTGACAATGCGCTACACTATATACAAGCAACCTATCAGATAATAAACAGAGGGAAAAAGAAGCCAACAGGAGCAGATGCAAATCAGTAAAAATCAAACCAAAATCAGGCCTACGGAAATGGGATCTACAACATCTGATAAAAACCATAAGGATAACTCACCGACGATGGGCAAATTGACAACGGAGAGCCCTTTGCCTCCTCCTCACTCTGTTCGACCGTCCATCGATAGTGCCAAGGCGGAACCTTAGCAGCCGGTCGCCGACCACACCCACCAGCGCACGCGCAAATCCACAAGGGCCAATGTCTACTGTTCAAACTTACAACGAACACAATGTTGTTCAGGTTCAAAATCACATATAAGAATTCACTTGACACTTGATCAAAGCTTAGCAGGATAAATTTTGACAAACCTTCAATCGCAAATTTGCTTATCAAAAAGAGAACATTGGTGCATCAAAATTGAAATGCCATGAATGCTCAGCCTCAGCATATCAGTCAAGCTAAACAAGGGCATCAGCTTGCACAATCTTCCAAATGAGGATAGATAGAGGCATTCCACAAAACAGAATGAAAAAATAGCTCCATTTCAAATAATACAATAGCTTATAAGATCAGGTTTAGACAAACAGTAACCAAAATGACTCCAACTCGACCTATACCTGAATATTCAAAAACTAGAGCCTATGTTGGAATAATCGATGTAAAGCTACTACAATGATAGCTCCTAATGAAAATTTATTTCTTTAGAAATCATGTACCAGCTGCTCAGCAGGCCAGACTCAAAAATTGTACAATTCTTCTGCAAATCTAAGTGGAAACGATCCAACAAATTGGCAAAACATACCACCTGGAGCCAAAAAAACAATCAGGATGTACAATAGAACTACTACTACTTTAGGAAAATTAGCAAACCTATAATTAGGATTCTCAACAACTCGCTTATAAACACTCATACACGCTCGATGCCACCTGCTGCATGAAATTCCAGGTACCGTGCACATCAATTCAGTGGTGGATGCAGGATGGGAACAAAGGAGGGGCTGAACAATGGAGGTTTAGTACTAGAATTAGATATTACAATAGTAATTTTAATCAAGCAATCAGGCTCGGGGGGGGGGGGGGGGGGGGGGACCACCAGGGGGGGGGTTTTTTTTTTTTTTTTTTTTTTTTTTTTTTTTTTTTTT
>CM041630.1:45834667-45871644 GCA_023333625.1 Bothriochloa decipiens | reverse complement strand
TCATCCCTTGAATAAGGTAACAATCAAGAATAAGTATCCTCTACCCCACATTGATCTGCTTTTTGATCAATTGGCAGAGGCAAAGGTGTTTTCTAAGATTGATCTTCGATCCAGGTATCATCAAATTAAGATTCACCCGGAAGACATTCCAAAGACTGCCTTTACTACTCGATATGGTCTGTATGAGTATTTGGTTATGTCTTTTGGACTTACCAATGCACTAGCTTATTTCATGTATTTGATGAACTCAGTGTTCATGCCAGAACTTGATAAGTTCGTGGTAGTCTTCATTGATGATATTTTAATATATTCCAAGAGTGAAGAAGAACATGCTGAACACCTCAGAATTGTTCTGCAGCATCTGAGAGAACATCAATTATATGCTAAATTTAGTAAGTGCGAATTTTGGTTGAAGGAAGTGAAATTTTTTGGACATGTTTTATCAGACAAAGGTGTTTCTGTTGACCCTAGCAAGGTACAAGATATACTTGATTGGGAAACACCAAAGACTGTGCATCAAGTTTGAAGTTTTCTGGGAATGGCGGGTTATTACCGTCGTTTCATACCGGATTTCTCAAAGATATCCAAGCCCATAACTGAGTTGTTAAAGAATGATGTCAAGTTTGTTTGGTCACTTGAATGTGAAGAGGCATTTCAGACATTAAAAAAGTTAATGACCACTGCTCCAGTCTTAGCACAGCCGAATATTGAGAAACCTTTTGATGTTTATTGTGATGCTTCTGGCATTGGTATTGAGTTTGTGTTGATGCAAGAAGGGAGAGTTGTTGCTTATGCTTCTCGACAGTTGAAGAAACATGAGGAACATTATCCAACACATGATTTAGAATTAGTAGCTGTTTTCCATGCATTGAAGATATGGCGACATTATCTGTGGGGTAATAAATATAATATCTACAGTGATCACTAGAGTTTGAAATATATTTTTACTCAAGATGAGTTGAATATGCAACAGAGAAGGTGGTTAGAACTAATCAATGATTATGATTTGGAAATATATTACCATCCTGGTAAAGCAAATGTAGTTGCTGATGCTCTTAGTCGAAAGAGTCATTGCCATTGCTTGACAGTAAAACCTCTAGACATTTCTCTATATCATGAAATGAAAAAGTTGGGTATAGTAATGGTGCAACATAGTAGTTTATCCAACATTACGGTTGAATCAACACTCAAAGATCAAATTATTGCTGCTCAGAGAAGTAATAAGGGAATTAAGCATATCAAAAAGAAAGTAAGAAAGGAAAAGGTTTCTTGTTTCACAATTGATGAAGCAGATGTCTTATGATATAAGGATCGGTTGTTCGTACCAAAGGTTCCTGAGTTACGCCAAAAGATTCTTCATGAAGCACACCTCTCAAAATTTTCTATTCATCCAGGAAGTAATAAGATGTATCATGATTTGAAACAAAATTTTTGGTGGACTAAGATGAAGATAGAAATTACTAAGTATGTGGCTCAATGTGATACCTATCAAAAAGTTAAAGCTGTACATTTGAAGACAACAGGAGAACTTCAGCCATTTCCTATTCCAGCTTGGAAGTCAGAAGATATCAGTATGGACTTTAAAGTGGGTCTACCCAGGACCGCAAGAGGTTTTGATTCCATTTGGGTCATAGTAGATCGACTCACATAGTCCGCACATTTCCTTTCAGTTCGAAGTACAAATTCAGCCTCGTAATATGCCAAATTATATTTTGAGCGTATCATTAATCTTCATGGTGTACCGAAGACTATTGTGTCGGACCTAGGCACGCAGTTCATCAACAAATTCTGAAAACGAATGCATAATTCATTAGGTACTAATCTTCTGCACAGTACAGCTTACCATCCACAAATAGGAGGTCAGACCGAAAGAGTGAACCAAATACTTGAAGATATGTTGAGAGCATGTGTTCTTAATTTTCTAGAAAAATGAGATGAGTGTTTGCCTTTAGCAGAGTTTTCTTATAACAATAGTTATCAAGAAAGTATCAAAATGGCACCATTTGAAGCGCTATATGGTCGCAGATGTAGAACTCTGTTAAGTTGGTCTGAACCTGGAGAAAGAAGATTCTTCGGGGTTGATCTAGTGAAAGAAATGAAAGAAAGGGTTAAATAGATACAATAAAACTTAAAAGTGGCACAGTCTCATCAAAAGTGTTATGCAGACAAAAGGCGTCGACCATTGTGATTCAATAAGGGAGATTATGTGTATCTAAAGGTGTCACCCATGAAGGGAGTTACTTGATTCGGAGTTAAAGGTAAGTTAGCACCTCGTTACATTGGACCATTTCAGATCTTGGCACAAATTGGAAAGGTATCATATCGTCTGCAACTGCCTGAACAATTGTCGGCTGTACACAATGTGTTCCATGTGTCCCAACTTAAGAGTGTCTTCGAGTGCCGGATAAGGTTGTTGATGTGGAAGGAATTGAACTTGAGCCTGATTTGACTTACTTTGAGTATCCAATTCGAGTATTGGATCAGAAAGACCGTGTCACAAGAAGCAGAACCATTAAGTGGTACAAGATACAATGGGATCAACATTCAGAAGAAGAAGCTACGTGGGAATCGGAAGATTACCTGTTGGAGAATTTCCCAGAGTTCTATGCTTCTATCTAAGTCACAATGTGAGATGTAAAACCCCTTTTTCTTATGTATTAAGTTAAAGTGTGTTTTCTTGACACATTTTCTTTTCCATTACTTTACCTACATCTTTAAATCTCGGGACGAGATTTCTTTAAGGGGGAAAGGCTGTAACACCTCTGGTGTTATATTAACTAAAACCTACCATATCATCATATGCACTACAAAGCATTCATGATTAGGTCAACCTTGATGTGCATTAACTAAAACAAGTTTATATTTCATAGGTTGATTGAAACGACCTTGATTTCCGCGAAGGGAAATCCACAGTGTCGGAGTGTAATATGACCATTTAAATCACATTACCCGATAACAGTTGAATCCATAATCCATACATCGAACAAAAGAGTGCAAATAGAGGGAGTTACAATAACTTATTACATCGCCACAGGGCGGAATCAGAGTTCATGCAGCATTACAACAAAAGCTTGAGGTGCAGAAGCTATCTTCTTCTCTCCAACTTGAGCGTAGGCACGAAACCCTCAATCGCTGTACTCCCCAGATGAGTACTCACTCCTTGAACCTGAAACCAAATTTTCAGTACGATTTGTACTGGCCACACTCCCACCCTATGCATTGCTTTGTGGAAGTGGGTGCAAAATAAGGGTATCTCAAAAGGAACCTATAAAGGCTGGGTTTTCCTATGCAAAGTTCAAGTATATAAAACAAAAGTATAATAAACAAGTTTTAAACACAAACCCATTCCCTTCATCTATATCCATCCATATCTGTAGCATCATCTCATCTCATCCCCAACACCCTCTCAGACTCTGGTCGACAAGCCAACTCCCTCTTGGCTTGCCTCAGCGGCCCGCAGCCCTCAAACTGGCTCGCGGCCGGAAAACACGCTCAGAGGAAGGTAGAACACTCCACTCACTAGTCCGGTGCATGCGAAACATAGGAAAGGTCCATAGCCGAAGATTCGGCATATGTATCGATCGATCAACCATACACTCTGCAGAGGTTTCACTAATCCACCAGATAACCATCATCGATGCACGCGCGCACCTAGGCAGATTCCAGGCGCCTACTGCCATAGGCGATGCCACTCTACCATCCAGCACTGGATCACTGGAACTGTGAAGAGAGCATGTATCCGCTCCCGAAGAGGATGCCATGCCATGTACCCACTCCCGAAGGGGGTGCCATGATCGTCTCGGTAGGGTGTTAGCTCCATCCCATGCATATACCTTCCTATCACTTCTCGCCTAGCAATAGTGGCATCGACCTATCCAGCGGTTCGGCCGTCTCCCCCCCATGGAGAGCGAGTGGAAAGCAAGAGATTCCTAGGTCCGGATACCAGCGCAACAGTTCCTAGATTTGACCAAACCGGGATATCTTCATCAGGGTTTATCTTTAACGTGCTACCACGGCACCTTCATCCCGGGCTCCACCTTTCCGAGGATCACACCCAAGGACCACCATCACATCTCAGTTAGCCCGCCACAGGCTCCTCACATGGGAATATCCAGAACCATTCCCTGGCAAGACTTGCTCCAAAAGCTCGTCGTAGATCCCGGCTCGATCGACTCAACCCTCACCCTACTCCCTGCCGTAAGTTCCACCCCAAACCCGGATACAACATCATCAGCTCACATGCTCATCTAAAGCATCAACTCACACATCCAGCCTGGCACCCTCCAGGCCTTCCCCGGGTTCATCACGTCGCATCAAAATGTAAGCGAGTGAAGTATAGAAATTATAAGTAAAGCAGATAAGCAGGTGGCTATCATAACAGCGGGTAAGCAGGCGATAGTTTACAACAAGGTAGGGCTCATCAAATAAATACTCTATCATGCAGTCCTAGCACAGGCATAGCATTATAGCAACATGAATTTAAAGCACTAGCCATACTATAATTGCCATGCGTAATGGGATCTACGATGTTGGGTGGTGTGTGGCACCTTCACTGACGTAGCTGTCGGACTTCTCCTGGTAGTCACTGTCGTTAGACTTGTCCTCGCTCGAGCCTGTAACGAGATTTAACGGTCGCGGAAGCGACCCCTATAGATTAGCACAAAGAACGAATGCAAAATAGAAGATCCAAATACACTCAAACATAGCCTAGATAGATAGGGCTCGATTTATAGAAAATTTGGATATGTGGATCATAATTTTCTGAGCTCGTATGAATTAGATATGAATTTTCAAAGATTTAACCATTTTCTGAAAAGAGAAAGGGGCTCGAGGGGTTACGGTCTCAAGGTTACGATCTCGAGGGGTATGCTGTCGAGGGGGGTATGCTCTCGAGGTGTCTGTCTCGAGGGTTGGAACTCGAGGACACGGTCTCGGGGGCTACGGTCTCGAGGGGTATGCTCTCGAGGGGTATGGTCTCGAGGGGTATGGTCTCGAGGGCACGGTCTCAGGTTACGGTCTCGAGGGGTATGCTCTCGAGGAGTATGGTCTCGAGGGGTATGGTCTCGAGGGCACGGTCTCAGGTTACGGTCTCGAGGGGTATGCTCTCGAGGAGTATGGTCTCGAGGGGTATGGTCTCGAGGGCACGGTCTCAGGTTACGGTCTCGAGGGGTACTGTCTCGAGGACACTGTCTCGAGGATACTGTCTCAAGGGGTACTGTCTCGAGGGGTACTATCTCGAGGGGGTATGCTTTCGAGGGCATGCTCGAAGACGGAGAAACTGCTCTGCTCCCACAACGGTGCTCGCTCTCGAGGGTACTGTCTCGAGGGTTATGCGCTCGAGGGGTACGCTCGAAGGCGGAGAGACTGCTCTTCTCCCACAGCGGAGCTCGGGCGGTGATGGCGAGGTTAAACATCCGGCGAGGGGCTGCTCCAGGACTTCGCTAACTCGTGCATCGTCCTCGGGTCATCAAGGCGAACACGAAGGTGGTCATCAAGTCAGGAGCTCGGTTCCGGTGACGTGCTTTATGGCGGACAGCGGCTCGAGGGTGACGGTGCTCGAGGTGTAGAACTCGAGGGTCGGTTGTCGAAGGGTCGGTGCTCGAGGTGTCAAACTCGAGGGTCGGTTTGTCGAAGCGTCGAACTCGAGGGTTGGTTTGTCGAAGGGTCAAACTCGAGGGTCGGTTGTCGAAGGGTCAAACTCGAGGGTCGGTTGTCGAAGGGTCGAACTCGAGGGTCGGTTGTCGAAGGGTCGAACTCGAGGGTCGGTTGTCGAAGGGTCGAACTCGAGGTCGGTTGTCGAAGGGTCGAACTCGAGGGCGTGATCTGTCTCGGACGAGATCGGCTCGAATGCGGAGTTCCTCCTCGGCGATCGACGGCGGAAGAACCCTCGATTCCTGGTGCCACAAAGGATCTCCGGTGCCATTAACCCGCCCATCGGTTTCGGGACTTCACGACAGTCACGTCGATGGGCTTCAGGGCGACAGCTTCACTTCCGTGTCGAGCTCGACGGCAGACGGTGGCTCGATGGCGCCGGTGCTCGATGTACACTTCACACCGAGTCACTACAGCTCCAATTGGTGGCGTCGACGGACGGTTGGAGTCACGCAACGCCTGCTCGAGGTGTCGGCGGTGACCAAAACACACGGCGGAGTCCGCGCGGGCAGCAACTCCCACGGCGGAGCTTCGACAGGTCCTCGGTGCACGGCAACGGCACTCCGAGAGGGTCCACGGTCTCCATCTTGCCCACTCGATGCAGCTCGTCACGGTGGAGCTTCCCGGCTTCTTCCTGCTCCTCGAGGGTGGTCGATGGTGGCAGGAACGACGGCGTTCTGGAGCGGCAACGTACTGACACGTCGACGACAAGGTGGTTCGGGTCGATGCTCTGGTGAGGCAAACGCAGAGCTAGGGTGTGCACGGGGTCCGTCTCATCAAGGTGAGTGCGTTTTCGGAAACGACGGAGGTCGAGGCTCATCGGAAAAGCGACTGGGTGATCTTGCCACGGCGGAGCTTGGCGCGCGGCGATGAACTGGGCGGCTTCCATTCCGGCATCCTCCCGATGCCGTGGTCCGAGGGGCTCGGCTAGTCTCGTGTGTGTGTGCGGGTGTGTCCAGTGAGGTCGGTAGTGACCGGGGCCTACGCGCTCACGGCGGAGCGCCATGGCCAACAGCACGGTGGAGGGTTCGAGAGGGCGGCGATGGCGGTGCTCACCGACGGTCGAAGAGGATGGAGGTGCGGTACAAGTCCAAGCGGCTTCGGCTCACGGTACTGCTCCTCCTTCCTGCCCTCGACGCAGTAGCAGCGGCTCCGAGTCGACGGTCTCCCTCCTCAGCTCCGGCGGCGGCGTCTTCTTCTTCCCCGACTCCTTCCTTCCCCTTCAGCTCTTCTCCAAACGAGGCTGGTAAGGTGGAATGGGGTTTCACCAGAGCGGTGGCGGCGATCTGGGAACCCTAGGATGCCGGGGTGCTTGCTTTATAGGGCGGACGTGGTGGTAGGTAGCAGACGGACGAACGATCACAGCTTTGCTTGATCGAGCGGTCAAGGGATGTCCAAGTCAGCAGCTGGGGTTCGAATTGGGTCCAGAGAACAGCGAGAGGGGGCTAGGTAACGCTGGGTGTCGAAGTTCTTTATGGCGGTAGCGCTCCACTGCGGCGACAGCGCAGGTGCGCGCGCGCGCAGAGAATATTGCCTGCGGCCGTGGGAACTTTACGCGGGCTGGTCGGTCCAGGTGGCTTGCGGGCGCGCGTCGATGCGGGGCGACACTGGATCGAGCGGTCGAGGGAGGTTGCTTAGGAGCGACGCCGGGGAACAGTGCTGACGCGAGCACGCACGGCCGGTCGGGTGACCTCAGCGGGCGCGATGACACGTGGGTCCTACTGCGGGGCCCCATCGTCAGCGACTCCTTGGCAACGGAGGCTCGGTGCGGCGTGCGGACGCGCGCGGCTCTTGCTGGGCCGTCGGCCTGGTTGGGCCGCGCAGCGCGGGGTCGAGCGGCGAGCAGGGGGGTCGAGCGGCGAGCGCGGGGTCGAGCGGCGAGCAGGGGGTCGAGCGGCGAGTGCCGGCGAACGCGCGCAGGCCGGGTCGACGGGGTTGCTCGGGCCTGACTCCTCCTTTTCTTTTTCCTTTTCTTTTCCTTTTTCATTTTCAAATATATTTATATATATACTTATATATATATGCAGTGTGCTTATTTTGTGCTACAGAATAGTGAGCATACATGGCCCAAATACTTCTAGGGTATTATTCCCTTAATATTTATTTGTCAAAATAAATATTATGTTGTCATTTTTAATAATCAACACATAAACCAAATAAAAATCCAACTCACTCTTTTAATGCATCATGATGATTAAACAAATGAAACATTAAAATGTAACAAGCGAACATAGAGCATTGTTATGAGATATTAATTAATTTGCAACATGTGAATGCCATGCATGACATGCTAGGGTTGATGCATATGTAAGGGGTAGATGATGACATGTCGCACCACATCACTCGAGGTTTTGTCGAAAAATTTTGTAGTTCGAATTTTTGGGTTGTTACATTGATTGTGTTTCTGGAATGTGTTGTCATATGAAATAATAAAACCCTACTTTCGAATGTCATCTCAAATGCTTGATTTATATTCTATGTACTTGAGGTGTAAATCGTGTTTACACTAGTGTCAAGCATAGTGTATAAATCTAAGTCCAACCCTAAAAATGATTTCCATATTTGAAGTTGAATTTGGATTTCAAAGCTTATTCCCAATCTTGCAATTCAAATTTAAATTCAAATTGGAAAGCTATAAAATGTTTTTCAAAAGCCAACTTGGTCAACCAAGGGTACTATTAGGTCATTGACCTAAAAATATCCTTGGATGATGTATGTGATCACTAATAACCTACCAATTAAATTAGAAACCAAATCGAGTTTGAATTCGGTTTTAAAAACCCTTTATTTCAAAACCTAGTTTTATCCCCTTTTTTATAATTTAGAATCTATAAGGAATTTAGGGATACTCTAAACATATAGTTTGTAGATCTTGACAAGAGCTACAAAGTTGGTTTATAAAGTTTTTCATGTTTCCACAAAGAATTTCAAATAGATTTGAAATTATAGTTTTCTAGCATTTGACCCCTTTTGATTTTAAAACCATAATTCAAAAATTATGCATAATTTGGGAAAACTTTGTATATGAAAAAGGTTTGGTTTGAAAATTTAAACATTTCATAGTTTTGAATATTTTCAAATTCTATTGAAAAATCAAAAGTAATTTCAAATGTTTGTTTCTTGGGTTTTATTCCCCTTTTGAATTTAAATTCATATTTCAAAATCCAAAAAGAATTTGAGGATGATAGTTAAACAAAAAGTGTAGCTTTTAAAAAGTTATGCAAATTTTATTTTTGGAGATTTTTAAGTTCTTATATAAAATTTGGAGTAATTTGTAATTTCAAACAAGTGGCATTTCTATAATTTGCTTGAACAACACCGAGACCTATCGTCGCCGCCATCGCCGGCTTCTGAAGCCGCGCCGCCGTCCACCTCCGCACATGCCACGGCCGCCAGCGTGCTCCTGGACACGTGAAGCTTCATCGTCATCGTGTCGCCCGTCCATACCTCGCCCCTGCCCTATAAATAGGTCAGCCGTCGCCTCTCTTCTTCTTCTTTCTCCCTGCCGCCGTCGCCGACGACCTCGCTCCGTCGCTTTAATTCACCTCCGTCGCTCCACTGTTGCTCAATTGCTCTTGCTATAAGCTCCGCCTTTACCTTGCGCTTCCTCTAAGCCAGTTCGTGCCCGCTCTCGCCGTTTGAGTTACCCGCACGACGTCGTCTTTCTCACGACCGGTCGCCGAGCCGCCGCGAGCTTCCTCGTCGTCCACCGCCGCCAATGTGGAAAACATATTTCCTTTAACCTCTCATCATGCTCTCCGTGCTATCCTGCTCCTCATGCGCACCGTGGTTCGCTCTCTGGCACACAGGACACACTGTGACGCCGTCCTTGCCACCGGAGCGCCGCCGCCGCCATCAGCGCCGCCGTCCACAGCTCGACTCAGCCACTCCGAGCCTTCATCAACGTGCGCACCGTGCCCGTGGTGAGCTCCTGCATCTGTTGGTGCCCTCAATTTCTTGTATTCCACGCCATAATCGCCAGTCACCGTGCGTCGCCGTCGGCGCGACCTTGCCAGCGCCGCCGCGCGCGTAGCCGTCTAAGTTAGAAGGTAGGGATAGCTTCATTTTCTGTCCCAGCGTGTTCACGTTGATGTCTTGCACATTCCCGTGCGCTCGCTGTTGCCGAAAATCGCTCCGGTGAGCTTTGCCGCCGCGCCCGAGCTCCGCAGTGCCACCATGGCCGCCGGCGAGCCTGCTGCCACTGCTCCATCACTTCATTAACTAGATAATCATGTTCACCGAGTCAAGTTGAGCACGTAGGACCAAACCTCGTCGCCGGAGACCTCGCCGTCAGTGAGCAATCGCCGGTCAAAATTCGGCCGCCGCCGGTCAACGTCGGGAGGAATTTCCTTTTTCCTTTTTCTTTTTCTAGAAAATGTTTTAAATGCTATTTTTTTAGAAATTCATAATAATTCATGTATAGCTCCAAAAATTCTAAAAAATTTTGTGTATGCTCTTTATGATATCATCTACCTAGGAAAAATATGAAATGTCAAATTTGAGTAATTTTTGAATAAGTTAAAATTAGCTCTTTTAATTAAAAAATAGACTTTCAATGATTTTTAATAAATAAAATAATTAGCTTTTAATTCTGAAATTTGTTTTTCCATCTAATTAGACCAAGAGCTTTTCAAAATAAAATTTTGAGCTTAATTAGACAACTTTAATTTTTATGTCTTTATTTTATGATTTTAAATAATTAATTAATCCCGTTTAATTAAGTTAATCATTATAGGAATTGTTTGACTTTGGGATTGATTGATGACCTTGGGTCATTAACCCTAATGAACTTTGGCACTTTAATTAATTATTTGCGCTTACCTGGATCCTGTCATTAGGGCTTAATTAACGTTATTTCATGTGTTTAATAACTTTCTTAAATAATATAGTTAACCCTAATGAACTTAGTAAGTATGTTTTGGGTGGCTTGCAACTTTACCGTGAAGGAAAGTTGTACTTAAGCCTTTAATCTGGTTGTGCATCCATCGAGCATCATGTTTACCATTCAATCATGTTGAAGCATATCATTGTATCGTATAGTTTCCGATAACAGAGAGTTTAATGTTGTCGCCCCAGATCCGAAGGAAGAGCAGACTCAGGAGATTGGAATTGATCCAGAGACCGAGACCATCTACCCCGAATACCAAGGCAAGCCCCGGATGCATTCAAACCATATTCTATTTTATAAAAGTTTTATCGCTTTAGTTATGATATGTTGCATTAAGTAATAGGAGTTGAGTGAAAACCCACCAACTGTATTACCTGTCTTACTTCCATAATTCCTTGTTACCTGTTCTAAAAGATGCGTAGTAATGCTTAGCCCTGTTTAATTAATTTCGTGTTCAGAGGTAAAAGAATGAAAAAGATGAGATTGGTTTTATCTGTTGGAATCATGCTTTTAGTTAATAAATCGAGTCCGGACGGCTAACTTGTATTGGAAAAGGAGTCCCTCTGTAGTGTTTTCGTCTGTTGATGCCCTAGGTCCCGTGTTGATGGTGAACTGGTGATATCGAGAAACTAGAAATCCACATGCATGAAGTGTCATGCAGTGGGCCAGAGTTCCCACGTATGTCATGGAGTGACTTATAGTGGGCCAGAGTCCCCACATATGTCATAGTGTGTTATACTGTGGGTTTAGGTTCCCATGTATATCGGTACACTGGGTCGAAGTGCTCACTTGTATCATGTGGTGATATATGGCTGCGGTTGTTATCCCGGTATATCGGTTCATCTGATATGCTTAGGAGTTAGAGTCTCCTGTATATCAGTGACCTAGGTCCCAGCTGGGTATATGAAAATGGATTCGAATCGCCGTTGCTTCTCGGAGAAGAAGAATCGATTGGTGTTCATCATCGTAGTAACAACTTGAATAATAAGTAAAGTTTAAGAAGAAAGTTGGTTGGTAATTTTGATCTTGAGCAAGACCGCTTTTCTTTCTTTCAAGCTTTTCTGTAAAATTTCTTATCTCCTGCAAGCCTTACCTTGTCCCTCTAGCCTGCATTTCCTGAGTCTTCACCCTTCTTTTTCGTCGGGTCAGTCTTGTTGAGTACTTTTGTACTCAGGGTTTGTTGAACCCTTATTGCAGGTGAGCCTCATGGGCAGGAATGCTTCGCATCCTGCTGCATGACAGTCGTCGAGGAAAGTGACGACGAATAGGATATATCGCTCTTGGGTAGAGCATATAATCAAGGTTGATGTAATAAGTTATATTGTTATGCCACTGCTACTATGGTTTGTAATAATTCAACTTATAATCTGTAAGTTGAAACTAAACGGTTTGTAAATTTATGTTATTGTAATTCTTTCGCTCTTTTACTCTGATGTATATAATTTGTATAAAACTGTTGTAATACTGCAATGTCTCTTTGTAATGATTGATCCTGCTCGAAGAATTGTGGATGATTCAGGATTTATCCGACAGACCTTTTAAGTTTAATGGAACACATTCATAGTTATTTAGAGTCTGTTTAGACAATAATCATACGTGTGGGCTATATGCTTTAGAAGGTTCTGCCACACAAAAACACCTAAGAACGATGAGCGGCGAACTTTGAGAACCATCACCAATCCAACCCAGATAGAGGGCAAAAACAAGATGCACAGAACAAGGACAGCGAGATCAACAAAAACGCCGGAGAAAATGGAGAAAAAAACTCACCGCCGGCAGCGAATCTACATCGAAAAACGACCTCCGCCGCGCGGTTGCCTCTAGCTTCGGCTGCGGATGGAGGAAGAAGAAAACTGGACAGGAATGAACGGTTCAAAACAGACAAAAAAGCGCCCAACCCAAAAAAACCCGGACAGGTGGGGCCCGACATCCAGAGACTAGAACGGTGGACAACGCAGATTGCTCAAAGAGCCAGAGTGGACGACCAGAAATTCGCGTGAGAGAAGCCAATAAATTGCGCATGTAATCTATAGCTTTTCTCTAAAACTTTTGTGTTTGTCTCTTCTTTCTCCGCTCCTAATTGGCGAGGCTATGTAATTTCGGTTGACATCATTACGAAGTAGCTCTTTATTTTCGTTTGGCGAGCTTTATTCCTCATATATAATCACAACCTAAGGCCTTCGATCTTGACTTGACTGGGTTGTCCAGCAACGAGGCGTAAGCTCCAGTGCTCTAGTTTCTTTATGTCACAAATTGTTCGATGTAATCACAATCTCGTATTCTTAGTGTGTTAAAACACTTTTCTGCTTAATGCATTACTCGCCATCGGCGTGTTCAAGAAAAAAAATAAGGTCATGTTTGGCACAACTCTGCTTCATTAGAGCAATTTTGTCACGGAAGCAAAACTGTTTTGAAAATTATTTGGCAAAACAATTTACCGATAGTTTCATGCATGGCTTATAGAGGCGAATAAGGGAGAGAATTGTGAAAAGCTACTTTTTCCAGCTTAACTCTTTCCATTTCTCTGTGAGCCCCATGATCTAAAAGCATGCATATGTCATGTTTGGACTTTGGATCATGCTTAACTGGACCCTTGTGATGTGTTTGGATCATGGGCCGTAACTGTACCCCCCATTGGGCTAGCACATCTGTTTCTTTTTGGAAAAAGTCTACTTTGCCTCCCCAACTATCACCAAGTCCCTCGAGGCATACCTCATGGCCTCCTGCGGCCTCTCCCCAGCCCAGGCCAGGAGCGCATCCAAAAAGGTATACCTCGAAGTTGTCCGAGAGGGCATTCAACGATCTCTCCTCCAACCGCCTCCACCCCAGCTTCGACCCCGACGCCGTCCTCGCCCTGCTCTCCAGCATCTGCCTCTCCCGCGCCGACATCGCCAACATCGTCGCCGTCGACCCGCTGCTCCTCTGGTCCCGGGTGGACAGACTCGAGCCGCGCATCCTCGCCCTCCGTGACCGTGTCGGCTTGTCCGTTCCCCAGATCGCCCGGTTCCTCGTGGTCGCCTCCTGGGAGCTCTGCAATTGCGGCGACGTCGCGCCCAAGATCCAGTTCTTCGTCTCCTTCTACGGCTCGTTCGATCAGTTCCTAGTGGTCATCAAGAGGAACCAAACACTTCTTTCCATGAACGTTGATAGGGTGATCAAGCCGAACATCACCCTGCTTCTCCAGTGTGGCCTAAGTGTTCGAGATATTGACCAGCTATCTTCGAGGATCACCTGGCTGCTTACGTTCAGCCCGGAGTATGTCAAAGAGCTCGCGCTGCATGCGGAAGAGCTTGGGGTGACCCGCAGCTCGGGAACAGGAATGTTCAAGGAAGCGTTTGCTGTTGTACCCTGTACAACCAAAGAGAACTGTGCTGCCAGGCTTGACTTGTTGAAGACTACTCTTGGCTGCTCCAAGAGTGAAGTTGACACTGTTGTGTCCAAGAACCCAAAGATTATAGCAATATCTGACGAAAGTCTTCGCCGCAAGATCAATGAGGTTGGACTGGATCCACAGTACATTTTGCAAAGGCCTGTCCTCTTCTCGTACAGCCTAGAGAAGCGACTAGTGCCCCGGCATTGTGTCATGAAGGCACTGCTGGCAAAGGGATTGCTCAATAGAAATGTGAGCTTTTACACATTGGCTAGAACTGGAGAGGATACTTTCAGATTGAAGTTTGTCAACCCTCACAAGGACTCTGTTACTGGGCTCGCAGATGCTTATGCCACTGCACATGGTGGCAGTGAGCCCCATAGTTCAGCTATATCTTAAAAAGGGTTTTAATATTCTCAATGTTATTCAGGCAGATGGTAGAATTTCTACTCATGCAACTGTCCATGCTACAAACTCTGTCTGGTTTCTGTAATAGAACTACTGATCTTTAACTGCTCATAGTCCAAGTTCAGGATTTAGTCATCTCTGAGGAGCTGGTTTGAGCTATTTCTGGGTCCTTAAGATTTGAGTGTAGTAGACTAGTAGTCACTTTTTTTTGTCTAGCACATGGCTGAAGCTTATTCTCAAGTTAGTTATTCTTCTCTGCAGATAGGTCTTTATTGTACCAGAAACATGTTATGAGGAAGCTTATCTTGATCTGGAATTAATTCAAAGTGCCTATTGGAAGTTGTTAGTGTAATATTCTTTAGCACCCACTGTTGTGCTCAGTAACTCTGTTGCTCCTGCATTACACAGAAGCATAAAATCTCTACCTAATAATAAATCACACAAATTCCGTGCATCTTTTTTTGTTCACCTCCTTTTCTGTCCGCCCCTCCGTCCGCCCAAAATTCCAACACTGATTTATTTCTGCCACGTTTTTTTTCACACACGTCGATGTCCGATTAGCATTGGTTATCTGGCCGGAAAAAAGGCATATATAAAAAAGAAACCATGGCGTCACGGGCATTGCAAATCCAACTCCAATACAAATTCAGACTCCAAAGCCAAGACATGCAGCATGGAAAGAAAGAGAGAAACTTATCTACCCTAATATATAATTGTGAAAATTTCAGTTCACCTCCTCCTATAATAAAATTTTCTGTCCGCCGGTACCTTTCGTGGCCGTAATAAAGTATTTTGTCCAGTCCGTAAAGGACTTCAAACTTCTAACCCAATTCAAAATGTATTCTGTCAGCCAATCATAGTCCGTAAAGGACTTCAAATATCCAACCTACGTAAAGGAAACTGCAATCCTCTGTCCACCCTCTGTTATATGAATACCTCAAGGAAACCGCAATCCGTATAGGACTGTTTGATTTAGCCCGGAAACTGCCCCAAAAGGTAAAATCTATATATTTATATCTATGTCTATATATATACCTCTACTATCTTCCTCCTAATAATACTAAAAAGGTAAAGTTTCTGGTAACTTTTTGGCCATCTATTTTATCCCATCTCCCTCTAACTATTAGACAATAAATAATCTTCCATCCGAACCTATATATAACACGTGTTCATGAGAGTTAGAACAACAACCGTCTAAATTAATTAAAAACTATTAATTTAAGATCACAGAGATGCCCATATTTATACACATTGTTTTTTGTTATAAAATATTTTCTGGCTCCTTGTGCCGTGTTTGTGTCATGTTCTGTTTTATTTTCTGGTTAATTGTCGTCAGCTTCGTATCTATGATCAAGAGGTGCACGACGTTGGGGAAGTTTTTAGTTAGTACTAGGCCGGTTAGGTGCCTTGCCGCTCGGTGTTGTGACCTGTGGCTCGCCTGGCTCGAGACGAAACGAGTTGTAATCTGCTAGATGTACCCATGAGGTGATCTAGATCGACGTTAGATGACCGCGATATCGTAGAAAAAAAGCAACGCCATCATGTTGACGTGGAGAGTCAACGCATCGGTCATAGTTGAAGCAACTAGCTCGTTGATCAGTTTTAATGTGGTTTACACACATCCTGCATACACTTGTCAATGCTATAATATTATCTATGCAAATAATGATCTCATGGTTATCCAAAAATGTATTATATCTTGAAAATTTTATATAGAAAAGATAAACATAAATAAATAACTAGAATTTTTGTCATGGTGCTTCCATAAATATTTGATGGATTTTCTGGTGCAACGTACGGGCATATTTGCTAGTATTAATAAAGCAAGCAACAATTCGTCAAATAATTAGCATGGATTTCCTGCATTACACTTATACACTGACATTGCATTTCTAGGAGCAGTGCTTCAAACCTTCATGGAACACATAAAATACCAAGCTTGTCCCAAACACGATATATTTGAAAATGGGAGGAATTTGTAATCACATGTTTTTTTGGGTAAGTTTGTAATCACATTTTGCATATTACTTTAGTTCCTGAAGAAGATACTTGAGGCTACAGGTGGGGATCCTCTATCTTTTCTTCATCCAGGGTTTATAGAGAACTTGTGGTACATATTGAAATTGACCCTGCTTTCATTTGGCTTTGGAAAAGTTACTGCCAACCGAAGCGCAAAGTCCTCTTTGGGCTTTTGATCAAGGGCAGGTTAAGTATTGAGAAGGAGAAACATACAGTTGGGTTCTTTCAACTATGAACTCTGTAGTCTGTCAGTAGAGGAAAGTGTGGAGCATTTGTTTTTAACTTGCCCTTTTGCTCGACAGTGTTGGGGAATCATTGAACTGGACTTTCCTCATAATGCAAGTTTTCCTGCAGTTTTCAATATTTTCAAATATCAATTAAACTCAGAGGTCTTCATGGTGGCTGTTAATCGCCTCAGTTGGACGATTTGGTCAGCAAGAACTAAACTCATTTTTGAAGGATCACAATGGAGCATTCAGGATTGCAGAGCGTTTTTTCACAAGGAGATCTTACTGATCAGTCACAGAGTCAAAGCAAGCCTTAATCTTCAGTTTGATCAACGGATCACATCTATTTTCTAGTGACTGGTTTTCTTTCCTTTTTTATTTTTTTATCTTTTTTTGTTTTTCCTGAGCTTTTAGGAAGCTCACTCTCGTCCCTTTTTATTTGTCTTGGCTTAAGCCCTCTGTTTCTTTTACCTGTTTTACTTATTCTAACTAAAATCTTGGAGCTTAGGCCCCTCCAGTTTTCTCAAAAAAAAACTTGAGTGATCAAAACTGAACAAAGGAAAAACATTATCATCTGAATCCGAAGAAGAGCAGCCTGATGAACAGTGGCAGAGGACCCGGTAGGGCAAGGTAGGGCGCTCGCCCTACCTTGGCTCCGGTGTGGATACCCACCCCAAGTTGATCCGACCGCCATGGATTCATGTTTGAAGGTCCCGCCGGCTACCGGCTGCAGCTATCGAACGCACGGCCAAGGAAGTAGATGATTGAACTGTTCATTAGTTGGCCTTTGCCCTTTGGGCCTTGATGTTTGCCTTGTGGAGTTGTGGGCTTTTGCTTGTGGGCTGCCCAAGCACATTAGCTAGCACGTTCAATTCTAGCACAAGGACAGGACGACTCTTTGCCTTCCGCCGCCGGCCGCTCCAAATTCCTATCGCGGCTTTCCAGTTCGTGGTAGTTCGTAACTTCGCTTCTTCATCTCGGACAAGGTGCGCCGGCGTCCGCCGTCCGGCGATCACCCACCGCCGTTGAGATGAAACCTTCGGCAGTCTGACACTCTGATGGTTCACAAGGCAGGACGCATACGCAGTAAGTCGTCCAACTCTCTGGTACTTTTTTTTTTTGGTCACAAGATTCAGGCGATCAATCTTTTGGTTTTCAAAATTATTTGTTTCGAATGATTTTGAAACACGGGCAGGGAATTATAACATGTCTAGTGAACCATTTTGGAAGATACTATATTACTTCACTATATATGTTATCGAAAACTTCGTCCTACCTTAGATTTTTTTCGTCCTCCGCCACTGCTGATGAACACCAAGAGAAGGCATCCTGTGCACCTAGAAGTATTCACTTTGAGTAAGTGGACATGGATTTTGAACTAAGATTACTTGATTCACATTACAATTAATTTAAAGTATCATAATGTATCTTGGGTCTACTACATAACTTGATCAAAATAAATGTGAATGGATTTCGCAAAAAGAAAATGTGAACCCAACTTTTTATAATAAGCTGCTGGCATGCATGTCTGTTTGGTTTGTTACTTTGTTTAATCAGCAGATCATTCCACAGAGAAACCATTGAGTACATGGTGTGTATGCAATATGAACACATTTACAACAGAGCACAAAATTTAGTGGGATCAAATGAATGTATAGGAGAGCCAATTCAGTACAAATCAAATAAATTGCATCCAACTATATCTCTAGTAATAACTACTTTTTTTTTTTCGAGACCGCGACTTCACGCGTATTTCACTCTAGTAATAACTCCTAGTGTACCTGTCGTATTCTGTACTCATAACATACAGTAATAACTTGTTTTATTAAAAAATTCACCAGCTTGAGACAATCCTTTGTGGTGGGGGTGAGGACTGTTATACAGTCACCAATATACTCCCTGCCAAACTCTAGAACTTCAGGCAGAGGCTTTTAGCTCCCCCAGTCCTCCCACCGGGACAGTAGTAGGAGCAGGCGCTCCACCGGTCGTTGGCCTGCAAAAATCACCAGTTGTTTTAGCCCGCTTAACAAAACAGGTTAGCCTATAATCACCGTCAAACACAGGATCTCATGTGTACTTACAGTCCAATCATAACTTTGAAGGAATCATAGATCACCCACTGAGCGCCAGTCAGGGTACCGACCATCAGAATGCGAAGAGGAAGGCCACGGGTGAAAAGGCCCAGCAAGCCAAGGTTCTTGACAGCCTGATTCGTATAAATAAATAAAAAACGTAAGTACAATGATGATTATTGATTTACATACATATAAAGAAAAAAGAGCAGTGTCTGCAATGATGTGGACTTACATCTCCAACGGTGGCTCCCTTGGAGTTGTTGAGGAACGAAACCAAGTTTTCTGCAGGGTGCGAGACGGCGGCGCAGAAGACTCCGGCGACGTAGCCGCTCCCGAAGCTTACTCCTAGCTGGAGAGGTTTGCCACACTCATCCTTTGGAGTAGGGATGAGGTGCTTGTAGGTCATCTCCACGATGTTCTCGTATGTCGCGAACTTCATCATAGTGTCTGCACAGCAGAGACAGAGGTCGGGGAAGTTCAGCTTGGAAACAAAGCTCATGTGCAAAATACAGTATGTATGAATGGCATCTGAAGAAAACAAGAAGAAAGGCATGCTTACAAGGAATCTGTCGCCCCCCAAAGTGGAACCAGTCCTCTGAATAGCCCTGCGTAGCCCTCGGCCCTGACGATCTTGGGGAATCCATCGCTGAGCCCCCTGGCGAACGCGGGCTGCGTCTGCACCCTGACCTTGACGGCCTCCATGGGGCAGAGCGCGACGTCGGCGAAGACCTCGGCGGTGGCCGAGCCCGCCAGGTAGATGAGGGTCTTGTACTTGGCAGCGTACTCGGGGCCGGCCATGTCGGCGTACTGCTTCTTGAAGTACTCGTAGAGGCCGTACTTGAACGCGCCCTGCGCGCTGTAGCCCACGAACGTCGGCGCCCATCCCCTGTAGAAGCCCCGCAGGCCCTGCTCCCTCATCACCACGCCGAACGCCGACGAGGTGCTCTTGTACTTGGCAGGGTCGATCTGCGAGCGATGCCATGTCGCATTTGTTCATCACGTCAGAGATCAGAATTACACGGTTTTGTTAGAACACTACGGATGATCGATCCCTGTCGAGGGAACTAAGATTAGAACACTGAATGTTTGGCGTGTTGAAGCCATGTGCCCGCAGCTGGGCTTGGAAGCTGAGCTGACCATGCCAAGTTTTAACTAGCATGTACGTACGTATTCGCGTCATTGACGACGTCGGAGCCCAACGACAAGTCTCACGGCGGTGATTTTGATCTAAAGGAAACACAATTTCTGGACGTCTGCTTGTGGTCTTCGAAACACAATTTTGGCTGATACTTTTCCACTTTTCGTTGCAAAATAAGATAGAAATATATTCGTGGCGAAACCCCGGCACGGAATTTGGGTAGCCGGAGGGTCAAAGAAAGCGATATGTAGAGTTTCCTGTGGACAAACTCAATGCAAGCGCACGCACGCAGTTACGCACCTGGATGTTGCACTTGATGACGTCGAGCGGCGTGACGGCGGCGTGCGTGAAGCCGCAGGCCGCGGCCCCGCCGATGGCGCCCGCCGCGTAGTAGGCGGGCGAGAACATCTCGATCTTGCCGAACGGCTCGCTGGGCGCCGCCGCCACCACCGGAGGAGGCGCCTCCCTGACGCCGTTCGCGCCGGTGCCGGGCGACGCCGCGTAGAGGAAGTTCGGGAGCAGCGACTGGCGCGGCGCCATCGTACGTCCCGGGCGGCACGCCGCTGGCAGTTTCCGGGGATGTCGCGTACGGAGTACAACGCGAGGCGAGGACTCACCGAGGCTGGCAAGGCAGGCGAGGCGTGCGCGCGGGGGGCTGCGGACTGCTGGGCAATTCTCGCTGACCCGAACGCGTGAGACTTCCCCGGTCGGTTGGAGCGGCTGCCGCCTGCGCGCGGGTGCCGTTTTATATGAGCAGGCTAGCGCGCTCGCGCGGGTGCGTCTTTGGGGTTTGAGTTTGACCCGCACGACGACGGCTTGGAAAGCAAGGCGGCCATCGGAGAACGATGCGTGTGGTCTGTGGAGTTGATGCGGCATCGGCTATTTCCTGGAACGGGTCAGGTGGCCACTGTCACATTTTCAATTTGTATGCTCTCTAGATCTTCCTGTCTTCGATTGACACGGGTCGGAATAGACGCTCTAGAATCTCGGGAAGCATAAAGCCGCCATGTTTGATACATTGCTTGTGTCTGTGACTAATTACTACGAACGAAACTGCACACGTCTGAATCTCTGGAGTTTGTTCCTTCCATCACGTAAAGCTGAGTTTGTTGTCAACTAACCCAAGGATTCTTTTTGCATTGTTGCATAAACAAAGGCCCAAGCTCTCTTGGAATCCGTTCGTTCACGTGTCATATCATGGCATAGTAACGAAGATAGTATAGTAGCCCAAAATGCTCCATTGGCGATGTGAGGCCGAGGCCATCATCCCTCTCCTATTTTGAAGGCAGCCCTCCCGTAAGGCCCCAAGTGCACACAGCCTATGGCTTTGTAGGTTGCACGTCTGCTGGATCTCTGGATTCCGGCGAGCCGTCGCTCTCGCTCACATAACGCCATAACACTTTTGGAATTCGTTCGTTCACGTGCCATGTGCTCATGACACAGTAACGAAGATAGCGTATAGTAGCCCGGGCGATGTGAGGCCATCACCCCTCTCCTACTTTGAAGGCGGCCCTCCCGTAATTGCACAGCTAGCCTATGGCTATGGCTTTGCACCGATGGCCGCTATTTGTGTCCACGACGCCGCAGGCTACAATCTGCAGCAGCAGCGATGGCGCGGCGAAGGAACAAGGTCGCGTTGCTAGCCATCTTTGTTGTGATCTCTGCGTTCTGCGCGCGATATGCATCGGCTGTGGGCAGTAAGTCCTGGAACACCCGTTGTTTCTTGTGCGGGGGCCGGAGATATTCGTCGCTGATGGGACTGGATTAGTTCTCCATCCAAAGTTGTTAAAATTCTTCAAGGATTGACGATGCGCTCGATCTCTTTTGGATGTGCAGGCACGCCTCATTCAACCTTCAGCTATAAGAAGGGCGACCCCGATGGGCCTGACAAATGGGCCACAATGCAGAAGGACTGGGCTATCTGTGACAGTGGCAAGGAGCAGTCCCCGATCGACGTCGCCAAGGTGGAGGTCTCCAAGGATTTAGGCCCACTGGAGCCGAACTACAAGGCTGTCGCCGCCGTCATGTACAACCGAGGCCACGATTTCATGGTCAGTCAAATAAGCCCACCCCATGATTTTAACGCGTACTAATTAGTCCTGCCTGCCTGTTGTGTAAACAAATTTGCCCAACCAATTCTTGCTTTGGTCTCTAGCTCAACTGGACAGGAGGGAACGGCGACCTGACGATCCAAGGGAAGAAGTACACGCTCCTGCAGGTGCACTGGCATGCTCCCTCCGAGCACACTGTCAACGGCACCCGGTGAGCATCAAGGTTACATTCAGAGTAACACACATTCGATTCAGTCTTTCTTACCTGCGCTGTTGCTGCTTGTTGGGTGATGAAGCTTTGACGCAGAGATGCACATGGTGCACCAGGACTCCACCAAGACGAAAGCCGTCGTCGCGATGCTCTTCAGCACCAAAGCAGGCAAGCAAAGCAAGCTGCTCGGTGATGTACGTACGTACGTGCCTCATATACTCTATCTCCACGTCATACAGTATTTTATCAAATCATGTATCTCATCACGCAAAGACGATAGTGAGGCACCAAAAAAAAAAAGGCACTGTGGATAGAAAATTAGGCCCTAGTTTATGACGATTTCGCTGCTACTAATACGCAGTTTAAGCCGTACTTCGAGAAGCTTGCTGGTAAGCAGAACGCCGCAGAGGAAGTGAAGGGCACCGTTGATCCGTCAGCTTGGATAGACGAAGACTCTGGCTACTACAGATACGAGGGCTCGCTTACAACGCCACCTTGCACCGAAGGAGTGATTTGGACTATCCTGAGCAAGGTACATATATATATATATATATGCACACAACTCTCTCTCTCTTTCTTGCTAAATGTAAAATGAATTAGCTTGGTAACCAGCCCAGCTAGCTTGTATCAAGAATCTAAATGTTACTATATTTTTAGATAATGGAAGTAAGCTCTGATTTTATTGAAATAGCAAAAAGAAATTCAAAAAAAAAGAAATAGCAAAAAGAACAAAAAAGTGCATGTATATATGTGTATATATAATAAAAAGAACAAGTTAGGGGAAACGTTTAGATTGAGATGTCACGTTCCACAACTACTGAATGATTGTGCCTTTCACTTTCCCCTGTCGTGAGCTACATATGCATATCAAGCTATGTGCTTTTGACTCTGTGTGCGTGTATTCCACCTAGCTATACATGTTACTTATTGAATACGAAAATTCTTTTGCCTAAATGTGTACCAGGTAGCAGATGCATCGAACGAGGAGATCGATTCGATTGAGTCAGTGGAGAAGGTACGTAAGTTACCAAGAGAACACTGAACAGAACCATGTTCCTCTAAATTGTGAATTTTATCTTCACACCGAACCAGAGTGATACTAGCTAAACCCTTGTCATTTCTCATTGTTTACTTCTCATTTAGCCATTGGTGGAAAATTCACGGCCGACTCAGAAAATCAACAGTCGTGTTATTCGCTATTACAAAGCAGGAGCCACTGAAGCACCATCGGAAGCACCATCGGAAGCACCAGCACCAGCACCAACCTAAGGAGACCATGAGCCTTGGAGACAAAACATGAAGCTATAAAAATTTGGCTTTCTACTCAAAAGTTCGTGTTGAGTATTGACAATTTCTTTTGTGAAACAGAGGTAGCACATTTGCTCATCTCCTGAGAGATTTTGAAAGATCTTTGACGAACTGAAGTTAATACAGATGTCTCGCAGCCAACGGGCATGTCACTTACCACTTGAAGAATAATCATTGACTAGGATTATACCCATATGCTGCAACGGAAATAAAAAATAACACGGTGATAATTGTAATTTGCACGTGTGTTGAAACATAAATAAAAAAACATTGTTTTGAATGTGATCTTCAACGGTTACATGTCTCCATGAAGCATGAACAATTACCACATAATTAAAGTTTTGATGTGAACCAAAACAACTTAGTTCATATATATATCATAATAATTGTGTTCATTACGACTATATATTTTACCATGTCTTATCCCTGATGTGTTTAAGATAGTCATGTGGAAATGCCATCTGAAGTCAAGATCTGGATCACAAAGTTCCTCTGCAGCCTTTGCCTATCCTGTGCAAAAATATCTCATAAATATTTGTAGAATATGATATTCTGAATTTACCTATGCATCTGTGAGCTCTGAACGAACTCAGCACATGTTCTCTTCAAACTAAGACTCGTTGACTTGTCCTGGATGTGTTCGAAGTATCGTCCTACATAAGCTATTTGTAAATATTTGGCTATATGTCTAGACTCAGTTGCAACATTGTCAGGAGAAGGAAAAGGTGGTGTTAGAGGCATGCTACAAGTTGAAGAATGCGCCTATGCATCTCTGCATCCTTTGGATGACCTTTTATTTTACGAATTGACTTATGAGTCAATTTTCTTTAATAAACTCGTTTGGGTTATTGTCGTGTGGTGTTTGTACTAAAGTGGTCTAGTTCCTTTTTCCAAGAGGACGAGGCCAGATTTTTTTCCATTATCTAAAATAATTTGCAAAAAATACCCTAGAGCAGAGCAGCAGCAAAAGTTATTACAGAACAACTTGGTATGAAGCATGCTTGGAAAGATATCACTTTCAAAAAAGCAACATGTGAAGACGCTGGAAGAACGCGATTGGCTCTTTAGGATGAAGATGCTGAACCTACAAGCAGAAGCTAACGCAATGTTTTGAAACGAAATTTATGTAATAATGGGATATACTACATTGTTTATGGAGTTAGCACCTCTCTTTTGCCGTCGAGATCCATTCTCTTCCCCTTCTTCACATCCTTTTTGACGGCTGACATGGTCAAAATCCTAACGTTTAATCTTGTTTTGATTCTAGATAGTGTTATATACAATTGGTCGTGTGAGAACACTATTTTTGACAAGTACACCATGACGTTAGGATAGTCTGCTCTACCCCTTGTTGACGGTCGTGATGAAGCGAAGCGAAATGGGAGTTATATTCTATTTGGTTTGAAAAAAAAAAAAGGGGCCCCAGGAGAACCATAGCCCTAGGAGGGCCCGAACCTATCGCTAGGACTCCAGGATGAGGGCGACTGCATCAAACCGTACCCTAGAAGGGGGAACTGTTGTGGAGCGAAGATTTGGACTCGATGTTTCTCCAACTAAAGCTAATGCAAGTCTCCCAGAAAAACCTTCATGACCGCAAGAATGGAGGATGCCCCCTCGTGACCTGAAACTCCCGGAGGCCGAGCAGAAGGCCAAATTTTAACCGGCCCTAGCTATTTCTGATAATCACCTTCTGCCCAAGCTCAACACAGTGCTGCTTTTCATCAAAAGGAAAATACAGCTTTCTTAATTCTTAGGGCCGGCTAGGCTGGCTGTTGCGGGCTTTCTTTTCTCCAGTTCCAGTCCTTTGGATTCTAGAGAGAACACGTAAAGCAATTTATTATTTGTTCGACCAATTTGTCTCAACTGAGGCAAGCTTACACCAATCAGCTCACGAACTGAATCAATTGATCAATTCAGTCTCTGGAATCTTCCATTTCTTTTATAAGTTCTATCGCTTTCTTGCTTCTATTGCCTGCAGCTCGTTACAGAAAATACTACTAGCTGGTATCCTAAAGGTCGAAAAAAAAATATGTTTGTGCTGCAACTTGCAATGCAAGAGGCCCCATCAGAGACAAAAAAAAAAACAAGCAATACAATTGAAAACCTATTGCAAGAACAAAAATATTCTGGTGCAGAACCTGCCCCAAGTCACCCCTTATGCTACAAGCTTTCCACAAAATTAGAAATCACGCTGCACTACGGTGACGAAACGTCAGATGGTTCAGCAACGCTCACTATACTCCCATGCTAACTTGCAACAAAAAAGTAGCCCCAAATATGTATATAAATTGCTCATCTTTGTCATTACAAAAAAGTATCTTAAATAGATCCCTCTCCCCACCCCACACCCTCTAGATCTGCATATGAGGCCCTGTTTGGGATAGAAAGTCTGGAACGGAAGTACAAAAAGCATTGGACCATCAACTATACTTGAGAAGGAGAAAGCATTCATTACAAATTCCAGTAGGTAAGATCAAAATTGGTCACGCTAGATGGGGTGCACAAGTGCTAACATAGTTGAAGCTAAGGTATTAACTAAACACATAAATGTGTGATGTAATCATACAAATAAAAAATTTATAAGTGAGGATAGAAACGCATAATGAGTATATTACAAGAGCCTCTACAAATTTTAATTTCTAGTATATCTCTATTTGGAGAGCCATTCAATAAATACTCTCTTTGTAAATCTGTCAGATTTTTGTTCACTATACTCCAACAGCTTATCATAACTTTCCGTGCGAGAAAAAAAATTCATGAGCAAACTATCATATATATTTAGAGACTCATGTAGCCTCTCCATAAGTGGAAAGCGAGAAAGGTGTTTTGGAGAGCTTAAAATGCAGAGTCAACTGGAGCATGTTTTGTGGGGTTTGTTTTTCTAAATTTTATGATCATGTAGAGTGCCTCTTGGAGATTCTCTAATAGGTAACCAAAGTATGTCGCAAACGGATAAAATTTGTAGAGTATCTATATGAGTATTTTGTTAAGAAAAGCATAAATAAGAGAAGGCAAAGATGGGCAATTTTGATTAGATATGGTCTCTAAATCTATTCATGGAGTTATAATGCTTGTCTCTTTCAAAAATGTATATGAGAACCCAATCCACATTGACCGCACAAGCACTCCAAATGCTGTGCAAAATAAACAGCCACAGAATAAAGTGTCTCAGTTGCCAAATGTCTAGATCTAAACAAGTAAATCAATACGCCATAATTCATAATATAAGAAGAAACATCCTTCCAAAAGAAAAAAGATCGTGAACACTGAACAGTAGTAAGCAACATTGATATTCATGGTTGAAATTGTTCATATATCAAATGTTTGCTATGGCAGCAAAAACGGTTACAACAACAATTTGCAGGCACAATCCTCGATGAAATTGTTCGAACAACTCCCTCTAGTACTCAATATATAAAATAGATGATATATAAAAAAACTTAACAAAACACAACAACAATTTGCAGGCACAATCCTCGATGAAATTGTTCGAACAACTCCCTCTAGTACTCAATATATAAAATAGATGATATATAAAAAAACTTAACAAAACACTCAAAAGGTTGAAAATGGACCCTCCATCAATAATGACAGTAAAACTATTCTGGAATGAAACAAAAATTCCAAGTCCTCCATCAAATTAACTTTAAGAATCGAAACAGCACCTCCACTTATTCAATCCGCACTTTCTTGCTGTTCATGTACTTGAACTTGCATATCTCCTCAAAGAACTCATCAGCAGCTTCATGGCAATTCTTCATCTGTGAAATTCTGATGACCATCGTCCGCAGCTTCACACTGTACTTCACAAGCGACTCGAGAGTGTTCAGCTTCTGTTCAGCATTGAGCGGGGAGCGTGCAGTGATCAGAACCTCTTCCAAACAGGGGATGAGGAACCTTGAATTCAACTGTATAAACAATTGAAACGAAATTAGCTATATGGCACATTGATCTGTCTAGCATACCAATCAAATTAGGAACCATATTTCAATGCGGCTATAGGAACGACAGCCCACTCACATTTTTCAGGCTATTTTTCTGGCACAGGGCTGCGAACATGGCACCGTGGATCTCAAATTTGCGGAGCTTGGGATGGCTGTCGAAGAAGTCAACCAAATTGACTTCCGGGAACGGCTGGAGTGCGTCCAAGTCCCCACAGAACTCAATCTTCATCACTAGATGCTTCACCTCCCTAGCGCACTGCAGCACCGAGCACACTGCGGCCCAGTTCCACTGAACACCGCGCATCGAGAGGTGATCCAGATCTGGGAGGTTCCCAGTGTCCACCATGTGAACCCTCCCTGCATCATCCCATCGCATAATTCCTCATCACGTCAAGGCAATGCTAAACTGACTAAAAATTGAGGGAACCGAGACTCGAGATGCGTGTGGCTCACCGGTGCTCTTGGCAATCGAGAGGCGGCGGAGGCTGTGGCCACCACGCAGAGTGATCCAGGTGAAGCCCTGGATCTCGAGCGACTCCAGACGAGGCGCGGTGAGCAAGAGCGAGCAGTTGCCGGCGCCGAGGATGTCGAGCCGGCACCGCTGGAGCAGCTGGAGGTCGATAGCCACCGAGCCGGAGCAGTCGCAGCCCAGCAGGGACAGATCAGTGAGGCTGGGGCACGCGGCGACGGCGTCCCTCACGGCGCTATCCCTTAGCGGCGCGCCGACCACCTCCAGCACGCGGAGCCGCTCCATCCGTCCCCACGCGGGCGCGGCCGTGAGTGACACCCCCCAGAGCCTGAGCTCCTCCAGGCTGGCGGCCAGCAGGCCGATGCAGTCGAGGTGGTGCCCGCCGCCCTCCGCGCCGGCCTTGTCGGCGGCGGCGTCCATCCGTAGCTCGAGCACCCGGAGCGTGGCGCTCCGCGCGGCGAGCCAGGCCGGGAGGCGCGCCATGGAGAAGGGGCAGTAGATGACGAGTTCCCTGAGGCGTGCGACGGAGGCCACCATCCGGCCGATGGCGTCGTCCGCGGCGGCGGCGCCGCCCCTGGCCGCGTCGAAGGCGTTCCGCTGGAAGAAGAGCGCGGGCAGGTAGGGGACGCAGTCGCGCCAGCGGCGGCAGATGCAGGCGCAGGCGGCCACGTCCCGGGCGTTGCTGAGCATCGACAGGATGTGCTGCACGACGCCGTCCGGGACGGAGTTCATGCCGACCTCCCATTCCATCCGCGGCGCTCGACGAGAGGCAGGCAGGTCCAAGCACAGACGGGGATGGGGATGGGATGTTGTGGGCTGTATAGAACTATAGATAGATAGATAGATAGATGGATGGGAGGGGCTCGTGAGGAGTGGGAGTGGGTGGGTTTGAAATTTGAAACGGGGGAGGATCCCGCTCATCGGGAGGTGGGATTTTGATATTTCAGAGACCGTTCGCAGGGATTCGGCGAATTTGAAACGGGGAGGCAGAGGCGACCAGCACCAGCTCTGAGGGTTTCCTTTCCGCGTCGTTGGCGGCGGCGCTGCAGCAATGATGCGGGGGTCAAGCAGAGAATCATGGGTCTGGGCCGTGGCCCTGGACTGGTTGTCGCTTGTCAGAATTCGTTGGTCTGGACTCTGGACTCATGGGTGTCCGCGTTGATTTGATTTGGTGTCGGTTTGTGTAGCCCTTGCGTCAGGGCGTGTGGTAGCTAGCGCCAACCCGCCGTTAAAGGCACCAGCAAACAATGTGCGTTATAGCTTTCTTTCAATGTCTACAAAATTAATTCTTACAAGAGATTTCTAAAGCAGTTGTTAATAGCGTGCTATCAATGCCTAAAAATTTGATTTTTACACAAAAGATGTCTAAAGATACTAATAACATTGTGGGCAGGTCATAATAAGCAATATATAAGAACAAGTTGGCGTCACGGTAGGAAATTATTTGGTTGAGTACTAGAGTTAGGCTTGCCACAATCGAGAAAAGCACTCGCCACACCTTCACCTCCTAGTCCATGGCGTGCTCGGGCCTAGGACACAAGACACGAAGCCCATCGCAAGGTCACCCTTGGGCGTGCGGACGTAGAGGAGTAGCAGGTGGTGGAAGCATGAGCGGCAATTGGGAGGGTGCCGGCAGGAGAGCGAGTGCGCGAGAGGGAAGATGAGCATGGATCTAGAATTATGAAGGTAGAGGGAGCTATGACGAGAGTAATAGCTACCATTTGCTTAGTCTAGCCTTCTACGAAAGCTACGGTAGCTAGACTTATCCATACCGTGATTCAAGGATAAGCATTTGTTTGAATATTCTTTTTAAAAATTGTCAATGCAATTTAAATTTAAGCTATTATTTCTTACATTATACTAGTTTAATCTGATTTAGCATAGTATGATTTAAACCATATATGGCAATATTGTAGTTTTTTATTAAATATGTGGCCATTGAAACAATAACCACATAAATTTTTGCTTCACCTTAGTGATGAACGAACGATCTAATTTTACCTCAGAACGTGGCAAGCCACAAGTTTGACAAACCCTTAACCTTAGGTGTGGCAAACTATGGCCGGCAACCAAACATATTCTAAATATTTTCTCCCTCTTCGGACTATGGGTAAACACGTGAGATATTTTCTCCCTCTTCGGACTATGGGGCAACCAAACAGCTGGTTCAGTCCGATTTATGTGCCAATAAAGTGCTTACTCAAATAGAACCCCTATTGGTAATATCCGCCATAAGGCCTAGGTCCCTCCACCCTAAACTCTAAGTTCTAAACGCTAAACCCAAATCTCATAGGCACTCAAATCAAAATTCTATCCATCAAACCGACCTTCTTTACGTTGAATTGCCCATACAAAATAAAACACCCCACCAAAAGCAGGGGAAATATCTAGTGCAACCACAAAGTAGGTGAAAACATATAAACCAATTCAAAAACACCTATTTTGGTTGTTTTAAAAAACGTGCTTACAACTATGTCCTCACATGCAAAAGTTGGGATGCAAACTTGCTTTTGAATAGTTCATACGAAAATGACAAATTTCATATGCATGTGCACTAAAAGACAAATTTTGTCCAATAGTGCACATGCATATGAAATTTGTCACTTTCATATGAATTTGTCTAATTTGAGTTTGCGTCCCAAATTTTGCATGTAAGTACATATTTGTATATAGTATGAATGTGCCAAATTTCATATTTTTTTGAACGACCAAAATATATATTTTTGAATTGATTTACATGTTTGCACCTAATTTGTGGTTTGCACCTGATATTTTCTCACAAAAAACAAGCACCTAATAGCTTGCATTGTTGTTTCTTATGCCTTATCCAACTAATTGACCAAAACTATGGGAATATTAGTCGACCTAACCAAGATGACAAATAGTATATAAATCCACCATTTAGCAGCCACAACTAGAAAAAACCAATTCAAAAGGCCAAAATAAAGGCCGGTCTCAACCGAGTTTTACGAGAGTTTTATAAATATTAAATAAGCTTTTTAACAAAAAAAAGATATGGTAAAAATTTTATGTGACGAAATGAGCTTTATGAAAATAAATTTGTCTAACACATAGGATGAAACGGACTATGAACCTAATCATCTCATGCTCAGTCCCGACTGAAAAAATCCAGGTTCAACTCAAAGCTAGGTGTACCAACCGGCGTTGTGCACCGGTGCACCTTCCGAGTCACAGTTGACAAGTGCCTAATTTTTTTAATTTTAATGGAAACGGAAAGAAAAATATTGGCAGGCGCCCAGGCGAGCCACCTGTCCGCACATGCGCGGCGCGTTGGCGAGGAGAGCGGTGGGATTTTCCCTCGTGGCAACTTGGAACTGGCGATTTTGGATGGAAAGAAGAAAAGGCTTCCCGAGCACGACGCCTGAACGAGACGAGCACGAATATATTTTTTTTTTATCTCAGACGAAATGCCGCCTGAATTACGCACCAAGCAAGCGAAAAGACGCCAAGTGGGGAAATGCGAAATTCCCCCGCATATTTGGCCGAGACTGACAGCGAGAGCCCACGTTGTCGGTCGAGTAGCGTCGCAGGAGGAAAAAAAAAAAGTTGGTAAACCAAAAGGCAAAACGCAAGGAGCGTCCGTCTCCGACCCAACCGACAGTTGTTGGCCAGTCGCACCGGCCGGAAGCGGAAGCTGAAGCTGAAGCGAGGGACCCGGGCACGGTCGGCGCCGGCGCAGCTCGCTAGATCGTAGGCGCAGGCGCGGTCCGTGACGGGCACGGCGGCGGCGGTGGTGAGGAGGAGGAGGAGGAGGACTTGGGGAGCGTTTGGGTGAGCGGGCAAATCAGATGCGCTCGGAATGGGGAAGCCCGTCGATGTGGAGCTCGGCGGCAGCGCGGGAGGCCTCGAGATCGCCGGCGGCGGAGGCGGAGGCGGAGGGCCATGGGGAGGGCGATTCCTCGGCGCGATCGGGCGGGCGGTTCCGTGGCGGTGCGTCCTCGTGCTCCTGCTCTCGGCGGCGGTACTCGTCCCGGCACTGTTCCTGCTCGTGCCCTCGCGCCACGAGGCGGGGTACCTCTCGGACGATCACGACGCGCTCGCTGGTAAGTTCTCGGACTCTTGCGGCGACTTGTGTTGTGATAGCCGTTGGTGCTGCGAGGGTTTGGGGATTCGTGGGTTTAGTTTGGGGGCAGCTCGGAAGTTGTGATTGATTTCGGTTTTAGATGCAGTGGGGAGGCGGATCGGTAGGGTTGGTTGGCAAATTACCGCTTCGAGGTCGCTGCGTGGGTGCTGGATTCTTCGATTCCACCTCCGTTGAGCTAGGATTCGCATGATTTCATAGTCAATTTCGTCGTTTCATGCTCCGGGTGCTGATGTCAAAGAGTGTGTCTGGTTACTTCTGTGCTCTCATCCATACTGTAGTTTTAAAGTTCTGAATTATGCTGAGGCATGCTCACCACTCGCAAGTTTTGATTCAAAATTGATGTGGGGACCCTGAAATGGCATCAAACTACCTTTTTGGGTAGAAGTTGGCTTTAAGAATCCGTATAATTTTGAACTAGTTCCCAATATTCGAGAAATCCTCTCTCACCAAATGTCTCTGAAGATGTTAGACCTGGATGGCTGGATCAACTTGGTATATATGATTATATGAAGACCTTCTTCTTGTCTATGTATGTAGCATGTAACATATGTTTTTTCATCAGTTTTCTAGTGTTGCAGTGTATAGATTTTCAGGGTATTGTTTGTCCTCTTAGATGTGTGTATTTTTTTGTACTCCCTCCAGCCATGAAAACATATCATTTAGGACAATTGGTCAACCTAAACCACAAACATCAATAACTATCACTTATTTAGTTTGGAACATCTTAGTTATATGTGTAGATTTGTATACAAATACTTGCAAATCCTCTTAAATTTTAAGGATTTTAAGAATATATTCTAAAAGAAATTTGTGATCAAAGATGCACATCATAGGCCATGCAAAGTCAAATGTGACAGTATTTTGTACTGGAGGGAGTATAACAGGACTCTCAGATTGTATTGGTACTTTGTAAGATCCAGATTTTAATTTACTTTATTCAAAGCTAGATCCGAAATGCTGTGATGTGAATGTCAATGCTTCAGCTCAACATTGTGATCAAATACATTGTTAGGAGAGAGGGACGCTTACGACCTCAGTCTCAATTTTCAAACCTATTAAATTTGCAGCTCCTATTCTAGAGATTTTAGATCTTAGGATAAAAGGATTCCAAATATTTCCAGCCAAATCTATTATTAGAATCCCTGTTTCAAAGGCGTCGCCTAGGCATCCAGGTGTACCCAGCTTGCCTTGGGGAACGTGGCCGCCTTGGCAGATAAGCACTCGCCTGGACCACACCTTTGTCGCCTTTGAAACCATGATTAGAATGTATTTTAAGGTTCTTTGTTGAATTATTGATAGATAGTTTCTTTAATATATGTTTAAAATTTTGTGACACTGGACCCCGACAATACCTTGTTCACTGTTTACATTTTTCTATTCCTGCTGGGTTCTTAGGCCTGAGGCAATTATTCCCTCCTTCAATCTCGAATAAAAGGGCTGCTTTTGTTTTAAACCTTTGCATCTTACATTCTTACTATTGGTAATTGTTTGAACTACTGACCAGTCTTTTCTGTTTGCTGGCACTGTTACTATAGCCAAGTCAAATGTCTTTATATCCTGTTTATGTTCCCATCAGCAGAAATCCACAGTTAATTTTCATAGGAATCTCATTATTTTATTTATGGAGTATTCATCTTGTTTGTTGCTGAGATGTTTATCTATCTCCTACTTCACTGTATCAGTATAGATAATGTAATCAAACATTTCGTTTATCTTTTCTGACTTTGCATTAGAACTTGTGTGTACTCTTATTTTTTTTTTAAAAATGCTATTATATGTTTTTGTACTTTTAGGGAATTGCCGTTTTTCACACTTACAGTCACACGTTGATGAAGCATCGTGATGTCTTTGTTGATAAAGATCATCTCCTCTGTTTCAGCTGAAATCAAAGTTGGTTTCACTTTGGAAAAGCCAGTGTCATTCCTTATTTCTCACATAGACAAACTAGGGAATGACATATTTGAAGAGATTGGTGTACCTAATAGCCAGGTGTCTGATTCCTGTTCTCTCTCTCTCTCTCTCTCTCTCTCTCTCTGTTCTCAAATTTGTTCTGCCTGCAGTGTTTGCTGATTAGAATATTTTTTTTTGCAGGTTTCCATTATTTCAATGCAACCCTTAACTTCTAAAAACTCCACACATGTTGTTTTTGGTGTTCTTCCTTATCCAAAAGATGCTTCAATAAGTTTGCCGGCTCTAAGTGTGTTGAGATCATCCTTAGTAGAGATGATGCTCCAGCAGGTGAACCTGTCCTTGACACCATCACCTTTTGGGCATCCATCTTCTTTGGAGCTGTTGAGTTTTCCTGGAGGAATTACAGTCATTCCTGCACAGTCTGGTTTTGCATGGGCAAACACAGACCCACTATTCAACTTTGTGTTGAACAACTCCATTTATCAGATTTTGGGTAATCTTACAGAGCTCAGGGATCAGTTGAAACTTGGATTGAACTTAAGGTCATATGAGGTATTAATGGTTTTGTTTCTTCTACTGAGGTCGTAGTAGCAAATTTAAAGGGCTCCGTTGCTTCAATTCGATTCTCACTGATTGTTGTATTTTGCAGAAAATATATTTGCAGTTCAGGAATGAGATTGGTTCTTCAGTTGACGCTCCAGCAACTATTGTGGCATCGGTATTAGATGGAAGCAGTAATCTTTTACCAGATAGGTTGAGACAACTAGCTCAGTTAATCAGAGAACCTGATGCGAGGAATCTTGGGCTTAATCACTCTGTATTTGGTAAAGTAAAGGGTGTTCAGCTGTCATCGTACCTACAACACAGAATCTCTGATTTATCTCCTAGCCCATCTCCGGCTCCGGCTTTGGCTCCATCGCCGTCACAATTACTTTCTCCAAGCATGCCACCATCGTTGCCACCATTTGGGAGCATCCCTTACCCTGCACCGAGTCTACCTCGTCCAGCTTTAGCCCCTTCATGGAGCAGACACCCTTGCTTTCCATGTTCTAGGTGTAATCCCTCTCCTGCTGGTAGTTCAATGCTAAAACCTCCTTGCATTGTTATGCATTCACCGAAGACACGCATCATGCCTTCCCCGCCAAAATACCTTCCTCCAGTAGATCCACCGCCTGCTCACATAGATCCTCCTCGTCCCTTACCTAATTCCAACCATTTTCCAAAAGCCGCCTCTGGACCCACTTCTCAAATGATGCCAAAACCTTCACCCCCACGACCAGTGTCTCAACATTCGATGTCCCCAAGGAAAAAACGGAATAGCAGAACATCGAAATCCTCTTCAATTGCGCCATCGCCATATGGTAAGTTTTCTTGATACTTTAGCATTTTGCTGTTTTCTTAATGTTAGAACTCTTTTTTTTTGAGGGGGAATCAAATTCCATTACTCAGACAGCGCTGAATCTTCAACAATTACAGACTGAATATGTGCCGGTATGTGAACTAACAACAGTTCATCATCCGGAGCACAAAGACTACCTAGATTAGCCAGTTCATGAGCTACTCTATTGCATAAACGCGAACGCTGTCGGATACTCCACGATGTGAAGTTCCACGCTAGTAAGCTACGCAGCTCCTCAACAAGATTGGACACATAGCTTAGGGCATATTCCTCTGAGTAGACGGCTTGTACCACCTCCGTTGCATCAGCTTCCAGGACAACGTGGCCTATGCCGGCGGATATGGCCTCCTGCGCCCCATGGATGCACGCGATAAGCTCGCCTTGCAAGACATGCATCAGCACTCCAGCACTCCCTCGGTGCGCACTCACCACATCGCCAGCCGAGTCTCTTAGGATACAACCCCAGCCTCCGTTACCGGTCCTTGGATCATACGCCGCATCACAATTGACTTTAACAAGGTCACCCTGTGGCCTCTCCCATCTTGGTATGTGCTTTGGTTGAGCTTCAGCGTGCCGGGGTTCGTGTCCTTGCCATTCCGTAGCCATCGCCTGAATTCTGTGTGCCAAGCCGGCCGGAGCACACTCCTGCTCACCCTCCCGTCTCCTGTTCCTTTCAGACCAGCACAGCCAAAGTGCTATGCAGCACAATGTCTTCTCATTATCTTTCAGACTCATAATATATTCTGTCACCCCATGCGCCGATCGCTTACCAATCATTATGTCTCTTTCCCTGCTCATAGCAGGAAGAGATGGGCACCATCCTCATCGAGTCTGCCGCACAAAACACACCGTGTGTCCAAGTCCATTCCCTTCCTTTTCAAGTTTGTCCGAAATGGATGGCTATTATGGCAGAAACGCCACATGAAATGCTTCACCTTGTTTGCACACTTCGTCTTCCATATTTTGCTCCAAACTGAGGCGAGGCCCGAGTCTGGATTAGATGATGATGCCCCTCCAGATCAGCTGTTGTTTGATTGATCACTAATGTTAGAACTCTTATTTGGTGGTGAAGGCGGATAAGTTGGTTTAGAATACTAATGGTCACAACAATTATTTAGCATCAATATTATTTTTCTTGTATTTATTGCGTGCTGCATTCTTTGTTACTATGTATGCTGCTGTCACTACTGACATGTGGATCGATCTGCAACCATAGTTTGACATTTAGTTTCTCTTAATCCACTTGCCTTTGTCAGTGTGACCTTATAACTCAATGTTTCAAAACATACCTTAGTGTTAGTTAGATTCACATTTCTTTTTCTCGTGTATATATGAATCTTCAGCTTGCTTTGAGTCCACAATCCTTATGTGGTTTCTTGAGAAGTTTATTGTATTTATTTCCCAATACGCAGCTCTCCTTCACACTTGAAGTTATGCTTGATTGGATACCTGGGTTCCTTCGACTGTTGGTCATGCGTCATCAGGAAAATCTAGCCAGAAGACAAGGTCATAGTTTTGCGTCAAGCATAACCATGGATCGCAATGATGGGCTATGATGCAAACATCAGGCTTTGTTTATTGGCTACTGTAACTATATGATGAATTCTAAAGCTTTTGAGGTCAGGTTAACTGTAGATATAGGTCTATATCATGCTAATTAACCAGGGTATTATGGCCACGAAGGTGGCTACCCTACGCCCTATGCCTCTATCAAATTTTAAGCTCTCACCGAAGGGTTGGAAGCTTATATAGAGGAGAATGTAAGGACTCTGTTACTCAGGTCCACGTTCTGCAATATTACT
>CM041630.1:45816449-45834657 GCA_023333625.1 Bothriochloa decipiens | reverse complement strand
ATATTACTTTCTTGTAACGTATTGACCACAAATCCATAATATAACATACTACTTCTCTGCAAGGCGTCGTTTGTTCTATTGTGCGTCGAGTGTTTAATCAATGCTGGTTTAGTCTGTTTGTTGTCTAGACATAAAGCTCTTAGAGAAGATGGGAAGTGTAAGTTTATCCCTGGCGTTGATTCAATGATTTTTACAATGACACATTACCTTGTGTTTTCTTTTTTTTTTTTTTGATTTCATTACCTTGTGCTTTGTGAATTGACTGGCGTACATTCTGATCTGTGAATTCTTCCAAGCTGAGTATTTAGCACGGATACTAAAATTTCGCTAGGGGCACTGATCCTAAAATTCTTCAACAAATATCTCAATCACTTAATAGATCGCTGTTCGCTGAGAACCGTCTTTACACATTTTTATCATCTCGTGCAACACAGGACCAGAAGAAACCTGGTAACAGTCAATGTCCGAGGTCAGAACTTGACAGTTGATCCTATGGTTAGTATAGAATGTGTGTTAAGGGCTGGTAACACCTGAAAAAATACAATTGTCAGGCCTCAACCCGTGTCAGCTTTGAAGGTTTAACAAATGCCACGATCCGAACAAAGCAATAAGCTCTTCGTGTGTGTTTCCTCAGCGATTAGCTCTGCAGACTGCAGTGAAATGTTTCGACACCCACACTAGTTAAAAATGATTTCTGCCACTCCCTTGCTCGGCGTATGCCTGAATCTTCACCATTCACCCTTTTGCTTCCCTTCCACACTATTTTCACGAATACCCTCGTAAGTACATACAAAACAAAACAACACGAGTCTAGCCCTTTATTAGTCGGAGGACTGGAGCCCTGTCTTTGAAAACCGCTCTACCATCCTTTGCCACATACTGATATTGCCATGCCGGACCTAGGAACCATGCCATGGCAACTCCGCCAAGCAAGCCTCCCAGCTGTCAGTATTCAAGTGAACTAATGAGCTAAATCATTCATATTGTAAAATGAACTGCACAGAAAATCAAGAGACTTACATGGCCCCAGTTATCGATTCCCCTTGAGAGGAGGCCCATACCCTATGAAGAATAAAACGTTGCAGATGGAACAAAGAAAGTTTTTGAAACAAAGGCGAAATGAAATAAGCAGGAAAAAAGTGGAGCAATACCATATTCAGGACAACCACACGCCCAAAAAGTTGATGTAAACACTTCCATAATCAGTTGTATCATGGAGTTCACATTTCAATAGGACAAGACCAAGACTTTGTTCACAAAATATGGATGTGGTAAACATAAGAAAGGAAACTTTGAAATACAGAAACAGAAACTACGAAATCAATCATGTTTCAGGCTTGTTCAGCCAAGATGCGCAATCTTGAGGAGTTACAAAGAAATATCATACCAGCCATTTAGAAGTTATGGATTATACCCTCCGTTCCAAGTTATAGTTCACTTAAGCTTTTTCCTAACTCCTATGTCAAACTTAGCTAACTTTCACCAGTTTTTCAGAAAAATATGTTATTAACGCCTATAAGTTCAAATAAGTGCACTATGAAGACATGTTTCATGGAGAAATTAATGAAACTAATTTGATGTTCTAGTTTTTGATGTATTTTTCTATAAACTTGGTCAAAGTTATGTACGTTTGACTTATGATGACAAACCTAAAGTGAACTATAGTTTGGAACGGATGAAGTAGTTTGTAGCTTCACGTTGTTAGTGAATTATACCAAACTATAGGGGTAACATGATTCTGGCACTGGGTAACGAGCACAAGTGCAAAGAGAAGTAGACATACCAATCCAAAAATGGCACCTGACGCACCAACAGCAGGTGATGGACTACAGCAATAGCTCATCAGTGAACCTATGAAAGTTCCAAGAATTGATTAAGAACATGATAACTTAAGATCAGGGCACTACCATCGAATCCAAAAGAGATTAAGAACAAACACCTGCCATCGCCGAACTGAAATAAACAGCTAGAAATCTTCTTGGACCAGTTAACATTTCAACCATGGGCCCAATAGAGTTCAAAGAGAAACAATTGAACTGCATCATTACGGCAACATCCAACAGGTAGAAGTTAGCTACTGTTTTTTCTATGAAATATAAAACTGAATTCAAACATAAAAACATACTGCAAGGTGGGTGAGATCTGCATGAAGTAGAGATGATGTTGCCAAACGCCAAAATTGCCCTCTATCAATCAGACTGTTGATCTTTCATCACAGATGATGGTCATAACTATATTAGGTTAACCAAATTGACAGCACATAACTGAACAAGAAATTCCAACCAAGACACTAACCTTGGCTCCCCACAAAAGAAGCTTTCCTTGCCATGCTACCTGAGCGACATAAGCCCTTTGTTGAGAGCAAAATGGTGTTAAACAACAAATGTACCAAAAGGATCGGAGCTACTATCAATGAAACTTAAACTGACCACTGACTTACAGGACATTAAGAGCAAGGAGGACATTAGTCCAGAGCCTCTTCTTCGAATCGATTCCACGAGGCGGTCTGGACAACAACTTTCCGTTACTGATGTATCTACCCCCTGACCCGTTCCCACCGAACAGAGCAGAGCTGCAAACAAAATGTGCAGAGAGCACATTCCCTAACGCGCCGAGAATTGGGAATGTTAAACGGTTCTTATCCTTCGAGCCAGAAGTCACCCATTTTTGGCAAGGCATCGAGATGTCGCACCTCCTACAGTTGCAAGGTTCACTTGACATTAACTATTTGATCGAGGTCGAGCACAAACAAAAAATTTCCATCGGATCGACAAGGAGCGAGAGAGCTCAGTCAACAATCAACAACAGACTTGGCCTGTTTGGTTGGGAACAGACTAAGTAAACGCTATCATGGTCTGCATCGCAAGTGAGAACGAAATGGAAGGCGAGGAGAGGCGAGGCACAGTACCGGCGAGCGGAGGAGGCCGGCGAAGCGGCGGCGGAGGGAGCGGCCGAGTTGCGCGCCTGCGAAGGCTGCGACGACGTTGGGCCTCCAATCGCCGCCGTCTCCGCCGCCACCGCCGCGGCCGGAGGAGGAGCCGGGCGGGGGCGGGGGAGGCCACGGGAAGGAGGGAAGGCGGAGCAACAGCCACGAAGCCATGGGCACCACCGCCTGTGTCTGTGTGTGGACCCCGGCGAGCCGCGACGCCTTTTGAGCTTCCGTCTCCCTGGCTTTGCTTGGGGAGGCGGCATAGGAAGGAAGGAGGGCCGCACGTGGGGCTGTCAACCTGGGCCCACTGTGGGGATGCTTTGGATTTGGCTAGTCTGAGTTTATGGGGCCTTGGAACGATCAGTAATGTGGGCCAAATTTAGGCCCATATATAACATTAAATGGTACGACTCGTTCGTAGAAAACACAAATCCGAGTTCGGTCAGACAGTTACACTGAGTTGATGTGAAATGTCCGTTAAATTCCTATGGTTACTAGCATTTGCTTGCTGGGTAATTTTGTAAATAAGTATCGTTAGTTTTTTTGGATCGGTAATGAGTGTAGTCCTATAAAACGACCAAATGGTCCATTGGAACACATCGATCCGTCTAGCATGAAGGCTGAAGCACAACAGTAACATTTATATTTTACTACCGAGTTACAAGAGACAAGCTTGCCTATATGCACAACAGTCAGAATTTGTACGCAAAAGGCCAAGTGTAAAAACTCGCAAAAAAAAAAAAAAGGCCAAGTGTAAAAGAGATCCAGAAACACAACCGAAACGAAACGCGAAACCGGACGAATGGAAGCCGGCAGCTGGATCCAGCGCCAGGCGTAAGCGATTCCATCCTCCTCCCTTCCCTATAGGACAAGCAAAATGTGCCAATGTACATTGTAGGCCCGTAGTGCTAGCAGCCGCCTTTCCCTTTTTGCTGCGCCATCGTTCGGTTCTAGTGCGATCGGGTGTGCGTACTGTGCAGTCGAAAAGCGTACTAGTACGTACTGGTAGTGGATCCCCGATCGTGCCCAACAGTGATGCTGTCGCGTGTGTGTCCTGGCGACTGGCCGGCCTAGAGATATTGGATCGTGGATCGATCGTGGACCGGCGAGCGCATGTGATGTGAAGCCGAGGGAATCGCACGGGCAAGCTCGTCCCGTCTCGTCTCGTTTCGTGCCGTGGTGTCTCGTCAGTTCAGCAGGAACAGTCGACGGTAAAAGCGTTTCGACGGCTTAACGACTTTGCTGAAAGTTGATCTTGGTTCTTGCGACTGATGAGGCGTTGCATTGGAGTAGGGTGATAGACATTGGATCGTTCTACGAACAGATCAGTAGGGTTTTTTCACTTGCATATGGGATAAACGAGTAGTATTTTGTGGTGTATCTTTATGGTGTACAAAACAGAGAGAGAAGATGGGTGAGAGAGGGAGACATACTATCGGGATCTGGAGGCCGTCATCACGTTCGTTGATGGAGGCAGCGCACGGACATCGACGGTTTGAGAAAGAGCCGGAGGAGTCGCAACGCCGGTGGTATTTCCTATCGCTTGCAGTGCCACCCTCGAGATCGGATTAGGGTAGGGAGTGGGGTGGCGGCTGTGAACCTCGTACAGTGAGCCAGTGGCCCCGACCTCCTCTTTATAGGCACTGCGCGACGGGGCCTCACCAGCCGTCCTATGGGATGGACGACCCCGATCAGGACGTGAGGTCAAGGCCCAAGTGACCGTTGGGCCATCCTGGTGGGAGATCAACCTAATATTCTTACCCTTGATCTCTCATCATTCTTTAACTTCTTCTCATGATTCTTCAATTCTTACTTCATTCTTCAATTCCAATCTTTCTTACTTCTATCTCATTCCATTACAGATTAGTATATTGAGCGTGTCTCATCATCACAGCAATTAGTGTCATTAGACTAACAGCCACAACACACGTCTCTGTTTTGGAACAAAAATTCTCTTCTGGGCCCTTTATTGTCCGAAAATCATAGGCTATACCATAAACCCATGTCGACTGTGTGTCCTCTGAACACACTGGGCGGTAAGCCTTTTGCAAGCGGATCCGCAAGTTCTTTCTTATTACTTATATGTTCAATATCTTTAAAATAATTTCGGACTTTCTCCTTTACAACGAATACATTCATGTCAATGTGTTTGACAGCACACTTGACCCGTTGTCATAGGAGTAAGATACTTATTTAAATGGTTATTGCTGTTGTCAACCATTATCTATTCCGGGTATAGGTTCTCTTAACCATTTCGCCTGTCCTCTAAGCCTCACAATATTCCATTGTATAACTTTGCATCATTCATGATTTCACAATTGTTTCTTTGGAGCCTTTCCACAATAAAGCTCCGACAACGAGTGTTAGTGATTGTGGATTTCACTACACATCTCGCTGTACTTTCATTCTTTGTATCCATAACTATTTGAGAGTACTTGATATTCATTATTCAACATGAGGCTATAAAACTTTTCAATACATTCTTTATTCCATTCCAGTAATCTATACCTGGATTGTACTTCTGCCAAAATATCCCAGATATATCAACTATGTCAGGGTAAGTTCTTACTTATAATCATTCATTAAGCTTCCAACAGCTGAAGCATATAGGACGTCCATTTAATCAATCTCATATCGGTTCTTCAAAACATTTCAAGTTCTAAATCCATTACCCTTGACTATAAAAACAGGCATAGGTTTTTCTTGTATGCATACTTTATTTCTTCAAAATATTTTCTAAGTATGCCTTTATGATTGTTCTAATACCTCTCTTCTTCTCTTTCAATAAGTTTCAACTCAAATGATTCTTAACTGAGATTCTTCTTACTCAAACTTGAGGACAAAACTTCTTTTCTCTCTAATAGTAGATTGATATCACTACTAGCAAGTAAGATGTCATCCACATATAGGATTAGAAAGTAAATTTTCCAATCATTTACATAAATGCAATTGTCCTCTACATTCTCTTCAAAACCTAAACTTTCTTTTGATTCATCAATTTTAAATTCTATTTTCTAGAGACTTATGCTAATCCTCATAATTTCTTTAGGCATCATCCCTTATGTTCTTTTCTTCCATGACAAAACCTTTAGGTTATGCCATATAAACTATTCATATAAATTCCCATTAAGAAATGCCATCTTCACTTTCATCTGATGTAAGTCTAAATCGTAATGTGCCACTAACATTCATTGTAATCTATTCATTCTCTTTGTGCGAATTCTTCCATCACAAGTTGCACTATATATCTTTCATCTTTCCCTCCAGAGTCACGTTACGTCTTGTAGACCTATTACAGCCTACTGTTTTGGCTCCATTAGGAATTTCTTCTAAATCCCAAACATCATTGGTATTTATCGATTTCATTTCATCTACCTTTGTTTCTTGCCATTTGGACAAGTGAACGTCTCTCTTGGCTTCTACAAAAAAAAATGATGAGACCACCTTCCATTTGAATTTCTTTATCATCATTGACTTCACAGTCACCAAAATAATTATTTTTCTCATTCTTTAGACCTATTAGGGCCTCGTGGCACTTCTTTTATATGGGGCTGTTGTTGCTCTTGCCAAGAGACAATTATTCTATAGGTTTCTATATCACATGATCTTTATTTACTTATTCATCTTCATAAAGAGCAAACAACAGGTGTTGTATATGTCATACAACATCAACAGGTAAGTGGGCATTCATCCCTGTTTCTATTCAATTCTTTAGGTATTTACATACCGTGCTCCCCCAGATTACTCCATCCTTTGTAAGAATGGTGTATCTTCAAATTTCTTATTTGGGTTTAATCTGTCATAACTTCTTACGACGCTTTGAGCATCGTTTTAGTATCTTTCACTGTGCTATCTTCCTATTGGAACCATAAAAAGTTTAGAAATCTAGCTATTTCTTTACTTAGGGGTATTATTATTGTGACTGTTGTACTCCCTCAACGATCACATTCATCTTTTATAGATCACTATTCTTCATATCATATTCATCTCTTGTTCATAATGTACATCATGCATCACATTGTCAAAAAAAATATAGGGGAGTATCTTTCTTGATCTTTTGTTTCTTAATTGATCTCACAAATCTCCCCCTCGAAATGTGGCAAGAACTTTTCTGCCATAATTTTAAAACTATTTAAAATTCTTATAAATGAGAAAACTTTTATTACTTCATCCACATGACTACGTCATGCAAATAAAGTTACTTCATAAATCTTTTGGGAGTACACTTTTCTCATCCCACTTCAGAGTCATTCAGTACTTTTGCAAGTCACACTTGCATGTTATTCTTGTCATTTGGGTCATATGCAACTTTCTTCTCCCGCATGCAGGATAAGTTCTATTGATAAGTTCTGTCAAAATCTCCCCCACCATGCGGGAGAATCCCCATAAAAGGGATATCAAGCCAGAATTGGCTCTCAGGGCATATTCAATTATTAAATTCAAATACTCTTTAACCATGCTTAATTCGACGTTGGTCAAATTAAACGTGTGTATAACTCATTACATTTCATATCATGACGATTAAAATTAAAAGTTACATGACATATTATATCTCTTATCATGGTTCATAGAAGGAGTACATAAAATACATTTGCTAAACTATAGTCTTATTGTTCATAAAAGTCATTTCTTAAATTAAACTCTCATTTGTTCTATCTTTTTTCTTAGATCAACACACCTGAATCATCCTTTTCTTTCAATCCATCCTTTAAAGAGAACACCACCCCTTATATGATGGTTTTCTTTAATACAAAATAGAACTTTTCATCTTCTAAGTCATAAGTACCTAGCTCATTCTCTTTTCTGTCTTTCAAAGTAGAAGTTATTTATCTGAAAGCATTCAACAATAATCATCAATAATGCCCATTAAACTTTAGAATCTTTATGTTCTATTCTATAACACCGTTGGGTAGAAATAGAATAAAACAACATTCTTCTATATTAATTCTACATCACTGTTGGGCAGAAATGGAATCAACATATGAAATTCAATTATCTTTGTAAAATATATTTCCTCAAAATTAAATTCTTCAGTTAGTTCAAATTTAATTAGAGGATAATCATCATTGTTGCAGCAGAAACACAAAAATATATTCTTTTTATTTCATGAGTATTTATTTATCTTTAAATTCATTGTGATGCAAAATTTATCAGAGATTCAAACTTCAAGTTCAAACTTATAATATTCTCTCTTCATATTCTAAATCACCGTTGGGCAGAAATAGAATAAAAATATCTTTCTTCTACATCAATTCTAAATCACCGTTGGACAGAAATAGAATCAATGCATATAAATCATAAATCATATCATGATATTGCTATTAAACAACTTTGGTCAAAAATAACAATATAATATCCACTGAATTCTATTAACTTTTCTTTAAAATAAATTCTCTCATTGGTTCGAATTCAGTTAGAAGAATCATCATCATTGTCATTTCTTTGAGGTTCTTCGAAGATCTGAACTTTAAAATTTAAAACTCATGAATGAACTTACAATATTGTTATCATCAACGTTGTTCAGAAAATAAAAATATCATAATCTTAGCAAAATTATCAGAAATTCATAATTCACCTCAAATTAAATTATCCCGTTGGTTCAAATTCAACAATGAGGGAATAATTCTTTTAATATTCGCAGCGGAAACATGTAGTGAAAATTCAATAATTCAATTTTCAGAAATATCTATTCAATAGTGCTCTCTGAACAAAATTATTGTTGGATAAAATTTGCACAGAAAAATTTGCATCAAAATTTGATTCAAATTCATTGAGAATTCATAATAAATAAATTTCTAGAAAAATGAATAAGATTCACTATTCATTTCAGGCTCAAAACTAACTTGCCGGCCTATTGGCCAAAGAGGCCCAACGACCCATGCAGACGTGCGCGTGGCGCAGCCCAAGATGGCGGCCCACGACGTCGGCCCAAGTAAGCCCCCTTTTTTTTTAATGGATTCCGAAAAATTCGAAATAAAATTCGAAAAAGATATTGTTCATGCCAGGCCGAGGCGGACCATTCGACCCAGCCTGCAATGCGGCCCGTGGCCCGCTTTAGCAGCCGCGCGCGCCGCGCGCCCGGCCATTCGGCCCACAGAGGCCCAGCAGCCGCGGCCCGAACGCTGCCAACCGTCCATTTGCATCGGACGGCTGCGCGCGTGGAGCGGGGGGTCAAAACCCTAGGACGCGGCCGCTCCCTGTAACCCTAGCTTTATTTCTTTCCCCTTATCTTCTGTTGCCCAACGGCAACGGCCGCCATGGTGGCCGACGGCGCCGATGAGGAAAGGCCGCCGCCGGAGCAAGTCCGGCAACTCCCCTCCCTCTTTCTCTTCTGCTTGTTTTTTAGTGCCGGCGGCGTCGCAAATTCTTTCTCACGAGAAGCAGCCGCCGCGGTGGCTATCGCCAGCGACCACGCGGGCATGCCTGCGCTACCCGAGACCCCCTCGCCGGCGTGTGCTTCCGCTCTTCGGCAGGGAGCGCCGTCGTCGAGTGGATCTGCGGTGGGGCCTTGGAGGCCGGGGCCAGTGGTGATCGACGACGGCCAATGAGCCTGAGGCGTCCAAGGTGAGTCCTTTCTTCTTTAGAGTTATGGTTCATTTCTTCTTCGATCCATTCTTCTCTGAGTTCCAGCCGACCTAGGGTTAGGGTCTGGTGGGTTCGGGTTCATCGGAGGGGAAGATTAGGGTTAGGGTTTCGTTCTGCTTCATCATCGATCCGTTGGGATCGATCTGGTCTTTCGGTTTCCCTATTCCCGATCCTTGTGGATCGGCCACCTTCCCCCTTCTCCCCCCCGATCCACACTGGATCGGGTTTCTTACCCCGAAACGAGGACCGTACCTAGCCTGGCTCAAAATTGTTTTATTTTCTTCTGATTTCTTTCTACCCCAATCTCGATCTACACTCTAGATAGGTAAAAACTGGCTCAGATACCATTGATAGACATTGGATCGTTCTAGGTGCAGATCAGTGGGGTTCTTTCACTTGCATATGGGATAGACGAGTAGTATTTCGTGGTGCACCTTCATGGTGCACAAAACAGAGAGAGAGAAGATGGGTGAGAGAGGGAGACATACCATCGGGATCCGGAGGCCGCCATCACGTTCGTTGATGGAGGCAGCGCACGGACAGCGACGGTTTAGGGAAGAGCCGGAGGAGTGGCAACGCCGGTGGTACTTCCTGTCGCTTGCAGTGCCACCCTCGAGATCGGATTAGGGTAGGGAGTGGGGTGGCGGCCGTGAACCTCATACAGTGAGCCAGTGGCCCCTACCTCCTCTTTATAGGCACTGTGCGACGGGGGCTCACCAGCCGTCCTATGGGTTGGACGTCCCCGATCAGGGCGTGAGGTCAAGGCTCAAGTGGTCGTTGGGCCATCCTGGTGAGAGATCAACCTAACATAGGGTACTTAGGTGTACAGATGGAGTAGGTACCTCATCTACAATTGTATATGTAATTTTCGTCCGATTTTCACTTAAAAACAGGACAAGGCACTTGTCTTTCTTTTTTTATTTATTTATCTAATAGAAATCACGGTAAGACTTTTGCCGTCCTTTAAAAAAAATAAGGCGTTGCATTCGTTCGAATTCGAATCTGAATCAAACACGCGCCGAGGAAAACCGCCTCCTAACCAACGACTGGCCCGTGTGAGTGACCTTTTCCTGGCGAGTGGCGACGCGAGGTGACAACTGCTCGCATTGCATTACATCAGCGCCGACGATGCCCGGCGCATCGCAGACGGAGGCAATTTGTAAAGGCCGCCGCTCTGTGAAAGGCCGTGCAGCTGCCGGCGTCGGCGTGCCTTTTCCCGGGAGCTTCCCGGCTCCGGTGCCTCACTGGTCACTGCCTCGCCCGCTCTCGGAGTAGTCAATCCCACCTCCGGTGCTGTCCTTCCTGCCCTTTTGAGGACGGAGGCGAAGATTCGATCAGGGCTCATCATTCTGCCCAGGAAACGAGGCGATTTTCCCCACCAACAACTGCCAATAATTCATCGCGTATTCCCCGGAATCACTGCCACTGCCACCCAGCCGATGAGTCAGTCAGTCTGCCAGGCTGCCAGATTGGGTGTATTTCGTTTCGCCCACACAGGCCACCGGCTTGACTTGTGCACACGCACCGCTGATATTTTCTCCTGCATTTTTCCCCTCGTCTGTTCGTTCTTGTTGGAGTGGCAACTGCCAAGGAACTTCAGGGTGAAGGAGGCTATTGCCAGCTGTTCTTCGACGGCCTCGCGAAACAAAGAAAAATTAAGATCGGTAGAGTTATTTTTTCCTTTTAAAGAACCTTCCAATGCTAACATTGTCAGTTTCTAGATTCGTGCAGGTGTTGACATCAAAACTCTGTTGCACTTGTCAACGAATAGACCAATTTGGCACGCTCGCGATATTATCACGTGGTTTTCCGAGTTGAGAAAATATTAGAGCCCCCTCTGGGACAAAAAAAAACATTGAAGAATTGTTGCGGATTTAAAATTAAAAAAAATCGTAGCCTCCATCCAGCACAACAATTTACATTAAAGAATGGGATAGACACAAAGGAAATCTTCTTGTTATGAGGTCCAACCTCATGTTACATTTTCTAACATGAGCACTATAATTTGTCTATAACTCGATTTTTTTTCCTATTCATTCATGTGCGCTGAAGATCCTGGTGTTCTAATTTTTTTTTTCATGCAGCCAGGCACACCAGTAAGGAGATTATCAAGAGGCCAGCTTTCGAGACTTCGATGGCGATCCCGGGTGAAATTTTTGCATTTTGGTCTTTTTTAAAATATTTTTTATAAATAGATCCCTGTCGAAACATTTTCCAAGAATGAACCGTTTTTCGGCGTATTAGGACACGACGCCGAGGTATGAGGCTCGGCACTGTGTCAGACGACGCCGAACTTTTGTCACGTCAGTGCGGACTCTGGTCGCAGTTGCCACGAAGGCGTTAGGCCTCGCGTACCTCGGCGCTGTGTTACTCAACGCCAAGCCACGGACCTCAGCGTGGCACAACTCGACGCCGAGGTCTCGGCACTCAACGCCCACAGCAGTACAACAGCAGCAGTCTCAGATGTGCAGCAGCAGTACAGCAACACATCTAGCAGTATGCATCGTACGAGTAGTACAGCAGCACAGCGCGGACGCACAGCAGTACCCACTGCGTGCGGGTGCACCTCCTCGCTCTTTCACACACCATTCGCAGTTAAAGTGAGTCCTTCGCCCCTCTATCCTAAAGATAATATGCACTCACTTGTGCACACACCATTATCTTTGTCCACCAGCCTGCTGTTGAGTCCTTCGCCGATCTTTTTATTGAGTATTTTTTTATACTCCTTTTTCCACTTTCTTCGTCCTTTTTTACTAATATTTGTTTATTTACATTTCTCATCGATGATTAAGTAAGTATATCATTATTTTTTATATTTATTTCACCCATTATAAATTTTTCGTAATTATTGTTTCCAACTACCTAAAACACCTTTTATTGTACCCATTTCTTGATTTTATTTCCTTTAACTTTTTTTGTCTTTGTCCACCAATGCTATTGTTGTGTTCTTTCTTTCCTAGTATTGCACCCATTGTTTTTTTAATTAATTATTTTTTATTTACTACTTGTACCTATTTTTGGACAAAACCAAAATTTATTTAATTTTCCACTTCATCCTACTACTTGAAAACAATTTAATGTTCATTGAAACAAAAAAAACACTTTACTGTTTTTAATACCCTACTTTATTTTTTGTTTATTATTATTGTTTTTTCTTATCTCTACCCTTACATATTTTCTTGTTTTCATTTGAACACGTACCGTACCTCACTTATGCGCTCGCGCCCCTCTATCCTAAAGATAATGTGTCACTTTTCAATATAGTCAAAAGATTTCTACTTTCCCTAAATATCTACTATGTTACAATTCTTTCGTACTTTCTTCTCTTTACCACGCAATAGGTCAGCGAAGCGTGACCATCTTTTTTTTCTTTTTGCTTCATATACTAAAAAATAATTCGAAAAGAGAAAATTTTCGTCATGTCACGAAAAATTCTATCTCTGATTCTATTTTTCTATTCGAGTCTTTTTTTCCTATTCTTTTGTATATAGTTCTTGACACAATTCCAATTAAGATTCCCCGCATCTAACATGCTCCCAATCTATGATACTAAATAAGTATTAAAAATTTTAATATTTTTAACTTCGTTAGCAAAAGGAAATAAATAAAAAGGATAAAGAGTGTTGCTTAGAAAAACATTTGAAAGATGTATTTGCATAATTACTTAAGAAAATAAATAAATAAATAAAAGTAGGGTAGAATTACGTGAGTGGAGTAGCCTTCCGCAGTGTGCTCCTGGTCCTGGTGTGGTGCTAACTTTCTCTCTTTTCACTTGAAGCACTACTGCATACTACACTGTCACAGCCTGTGCCAAGGTGCATACTACACTGTGAGCCGGTGCCAAGAGTGATCCGTGAAACGAAAGATTCCGGAGCGGTGCATCAAGAGGCATCACTTCCTATTCAATAAAAAAACATTTTTTGGCTCTTTGCTCGGGCAAAGAGAGAAGGAAGTAGCTATCCTCGGAAGTATTTTATTTCGAGTAGGTCCACTATGTACGGGTAGCTGTGGTGCTAAAAATTCGTTTGCTGCAGCCTACATGGTCGATGCTTATTTCCTGCTGATGGGGCCTATTTTTTTTTCCTGGTCCTAACTACGCTTGCACACTGGGTCAGAGGAGCGAGGAGAGGCCGGAGGCATTACCTGGGTGGGCCCGCACATAGTGGGTGTTGTTGTACTTCTGCAGTTCTGCTGCGCGTCTGCACTGGTCACTGGGACTGCTGCACGTAGTGTTGTACTGCTGTAGGCGTCGAGTGCCGAGACCTCGGCGTCCAATTGTGCCAGGCTGAGGTCTACGGTTGAGTAACACAGTACCGAGGTACGCGGACCCAACGTCTTTATGGCAACTGTGACCGGAGTGTGTGCTGACGTGGCAAAAGTTTGACGTTGTCTGACGTAACGTCAAGCCTCATACTTCGGCGTCATATCCTAATACGTCGAAAAACGGTTCATTATTAAAAAAATATTTCAACAGAGAACTATTTATAAAAATATTTTAAAAAAGACCAAGATGTGAAAGTTTCACCGATCCCGGCCGGTGCAAATTGGGCGTGCAGCGACTGCATGGTCCATGCATTGCTCCGTGTCGGACGCCAGATTTTTTTTCTTAAATATATATAAACTGGACAGCAAGCGTCAACGTGACTGGAAAAGCCAGAGAAATAATGTAAAAGTAGCTGCTGGAAAAGCCAGAGAAATAATGTAAAAGTAGCTGTTACCGTACGACAACAAAGAGGTTGCATCCTGACCAGACTGAAAGGCTGCTTTTTGCAGCTTCGTGGTAGAACGAATAAAGAACTAAGCAGTACTGTTCGTCGGTGAGTGACGAGTGCGGGTTGAAATCCGCGTTTGTTTTTGCTGAAATCAGTATCGATGCTTTGCTTCGTTCCCGTCGTTTCCCTGCTAGGATTATTCTCCTCCATAGAATCGATGCCGCGTTGCAGCTTTGGATCATCCGTTGCAACATATGCCGCCATGCCGGTTGTTGTTTCCATGCTGTGATTTCTTCCGATCTTTCTATGTTTGCGCTTGAGATGTTGGTAGCTCTTTTCAGTCTTTCTTTCAAACAAAAGCATGGGTAGATCTGCCGCAATTTTCTGCCTCTCCTTTTTGCAAAAGCAAGTGCGGTTCCTCGCTCGATCTGGGCACGGCCCATACTGTAGCTTCTACTGCTTTGTGTGAGACAACACCGCAACCTTCTACCGGGTTCGGCGGTTTGCTACTTACTGTCTCACGACCTGTTTTACACGCTCCAGTACGTCGAGGAAGGGCCGTCGTCGCTAGCGGCCGAGTGCTGAGCAGTCTGGGAAGATTAAAAGTATGCCGCAAATGACCAATGCACAGGATGTATTCGTAGTAATTTTTTATGAAATTCCAGAACGAGGTTCAGTATTAACTGAGATATTTTTGGTTTGTCACACAAGGCACAGGAGTACGTGGTTTGTCAGAGCATGTGCAGTACGTATGGGCCACTACAGTAATACTGAATGGAGTAAGAAAGAGAGAAGCCAAAAAAGAAGGGGTGCAAAAAGGCTATCTGATCACTGATCACCGATCTCGCGCAAGGACGCGGAAAGATAGCTCTCGCCGGCCACAGCGGCGCCGCCTCTTTGGTGGGCGAGATGAGTGGGTGGAGACATGGGGGATGGAGTGGAGCCGTGGAGCACTGGATTGGATTGGAGGCCGGAAATACTCAGGTATATGCTGTGGACCAGCATCGGTGGTCCGTGATGGGTGATGCCCACGGTCATTCAGTCCACTCCATGGGGTTTCTTTCTCCCGTGGTGGCCATGATGCATTGCGTGCAAGGACCGTTCATTCCTTCATGGTATGATAGATAGATGTGGTATCCTATCGAAGCACGCCCAGCATTCATCTGGAGTGTACCTGTTTGTTGGAAGTTTTGGAAGGGATTCGCCAAGGAGATGATCCTTGCGGTGTGACTTGAGTGGAGCTGAAAATCAAATCCATAGAGACGCAATTTTCCACCTGGTACCGAAGCGATGATGTCACGACGAGTGCGAGAGGATAGGCTTTGCGTTCGCGGTAAAAAAAAATCGCACGCCATGACGGCATGATTGACTCCCCAAAAAGTCCAAACCATTTTGTACCGCTACCGCCCATGCCGCCGTTCTAGAATTAGAGGACCGGAACAAGGCTCGACGTGCCGTCGTCCCCGTCCACGCCTAGAGACTCCCCCCAAAGTCCAAACCCTACCGCACGCTGCAAGATACCGGGCCTATACAGTGTCCCTACGTCCTACACGCAGCCACGCACGCGGCACGCCCGCCCCGAGTCGCCCTCGCCCATGGATTCGCCCGCGGCAGGCCGCCTGCCTGTGCCGGCTATGCCTGCGGTTCGCCCGCGCGCCGCGCCCTGCACCAACCTAGGCGCGCCGTGCCCGTGTGCTCCGCATCCGGATCCGCAGGATTCCTCGAGCGAACCAGGGAACGCCGGTTTAGAACAGGAACCTGGCCGAGCCGAGCGAGAGCGACTGTGTCCTGTTCCCGGAGGCGGCAACGGATTGGCCGGCCAACCCGACCCCGCGGTATAGCTTGGGCGGCGGCTTGTGTCATGGGACGTGAGACCTGACGAATCAGGCGACGCACGCCGTGGCCGGACGTGGCCGGTCGGCCAGGTCGTTGGCCGTTCGGCACCAACAAAATTTACTCCGCATCAATGCGAGCGCAGGCTGCCGGCAGGCAACGTCCATGACACCGAGGTTGTCAACGATGGATTCACGTACGCTAGCGCAGGCCGGCGACCGTTGCAGATAATTGAACAACGCTCCTCGAATCAGGGTCACGGATTTGACATGGACGAAGTCTCCGCTCTCCAATGAAATAAGCGGGAGTTTGACCCGCTAACTCGTGTGTGTGTGAAGCCTATATAAATACAAATATTGGCAATTTGGCATCATGAAACACTAAAGACCACCGGTTGAACGTGTCTTTTCCGTCATATTCATATGCCATTTGTAAGGCGGCATAGCCTGACACCTGTTTTCACATATGACAACGTCGTCGTCCAAGCAACGAAGTTTAAAGACCACAACACAATTCACTCTAAAATGGAAATGTCAAATTCAAAGGTTAAGTTGAAAATTTGCCCAAATTGCAATATATATTCAACTACCATAATAATAGTTCAAAATACATTCATAAAATAAACAAAGACAGGTACGATACAGTGTACAAACTATTGTGGAGAATACCGACACATGGAAGAAAAAACTACTAACGGTGATCTCACATGCGTTTAAACAAACAATTAAAGAAAAAAAATACTAACTGTGATATGTGGTTTCTAGACGGCCTAGGCAATCCTTAGTGCTAATTTGTGTAGCCTAGATCACATGAGGCATGAGGATTGCATGCACATTAGGAAATTAGATATGATTTTAAGGATGAGAGATAACAGACGAGAAGGATAGTAGAGGGAGAAAACAGAATTGATAGTATGCTATGGATACATCTAGCTGTGAGGAGGGAGGGTTCCTGCAGAGGACTGACACATAGTGCTTCAGGTAGTACTGGAAAAGCAGCGATACGAGATGGGCCTAACGTCTATGTGATGAGCTTAGGGCGGAAGAAGCGGCGTCGCCATCGCCGGACCTTATGCTGGCCGCTGGCGACGGAGGTTCAACGCCAATGGATTAGGAGAAGGAAGTAGAGGTGGTAGGGGGCACAAGCCCCTTATCGTGCGTTGATCCCATGGAGCCCATAAGAGCCTCTGTAAGCAGTGGTGGACCGTAAAACAAACCAAAGGGGGGCTGCTACGTGGGCTAGGTCAGAAGCCAATGCCGAATCATCGAGACATTTAATGGTAGAGTTGTTTAAGTTGTAGTGAAAACTCATTGGTCCTAGGTCCGCCCTTGCCTCCTGGAATTTTTTTTATGGCTGCTATGTGAAGAGAATAGGTTGGTGTTTGAAGATGACCCGTCCGTGAGATATCAAATCGATCTGGGACGCAAAATGCCGAACGATATGGTCAATTGATGCGCGGACTACCGAATGAGATGTTGGGACAACACATTATGCCTTAGGTGCGAACTCACAGACGATGGACAACGAGATCGCGAATAGGATTGAAGTATTGGTGCAGGCGTGCAACGGCCCTTGGAGAATTCCTTTTGATGGGCAGTATGATTGAAAAGTCAAAAATCGCCTATGCAATTAACTGTTAATGCGCAACTACGTGAAACAAGCCAATGACACATGTAGTGTATAATATACACTCGGTTGATCCAGGGTATGCCGGTGCATACCCAGCATACTCTATAGATCTACTTCTTCTGTTGGAAAAACACCGGTATAGGCAAGTTAGAGAGGAGTGACGCGGTACTAGACAATGGAGACGACCCTGGTAGAGGAAGAAGATAAAAATGTTAAAAATGATTTACTCTTAAGATGGTTCTTGCGTGATAGTGGATAATGGATCTGCTATCGTATTTGTCACTGTCTCTATATTCTTTTTTTTTTAAAAAAAACCATTTTTTCTAGCAAACAGAGAACAAAATCATCCTATCTCTGAAATAAACAATATACAATACGGAATTTTGGCTTGCCCTAAGCGGAAGCAGGGGAGAGACCCAAACCAGTTGGCCTGAAGTCCCTCTCGCCGTGGGTCTCGCCTCTCTCCCACCGGCGCGACGCCGCGCGCAGCGTCTTCCGGCGTCCGGCCGTCCGCCCATCC
>CM041630.1:45654518-45717632 GCA_023333625.1 Bothriochloa decipiens | reverse complement strand
AATGAAACATAAAAGATCTCCAAAATCCGTGGGGCCTCCATTCCTCCACGTTCTTTCTCAGAAAAGTCGTCCACGCGTCTATAAAGCACACCCATCGCTTCGCCCTCCGCTTCTTCTCCCCCAATTCTCCCGCACCTCGCCGCTTCCTCCATTGACCGCCACCGTTGACGTCCTCTTCCGGCGAGGTAGCTCGCCGGAAGACCTCACCTCGACTTCCCCAACTCCACACCCCCACTCTGTAACCCTCCTGAATGGCCGCCTGCCTCTAACTCTCCCGCGCCCGAATCTCTGGTTGCTTCCTCGACAGCCCAATCCGCCTCTTCTCGCTCTCGCTACGGCTCCTCTGCCTGTTCGCCATGGCGATCCGAATCACCGTCTCCTACTCCGGTTACGTGGCGCAGAACCTCGCCGCGTTGCTCGGCCACCGCTTCTCCTCCGCGTCCGCCTCCGCCTCGGGCAGCCGCCTCCTCCATGACGGCGCATGGCGCCCCTTCTGCATCTTCACCTCCACCCGCCAGCCCGAGCAGCAGCACCGCAACAGCAGCGACCGCCATGACGGAGGCGACCACAACCACCCGAAGCCGCAGGCCATCGCCGCCGGGGCTCACTCGTTGCTGCTCACGCGCGCGTGCCTATCGTCCAAGTCGCCGCCGCCGTCTCTCGCCGTGGGGCTGCTCTCGGTGCTCGCGCAGAGGACGGGACCGACGCCTGGGACCACCGGATCGGCGGCTTCTCTTTCGGGCTCGTCACCGATTTCGCTCGGCTTCAACCCGACGTCCTTCCTCCCGTTCTTGCAGACGGCCAAGTGGCTCCCGTGCAGCGACCTTGCCACCTCGTCGTCTTCGGCGCCCTCTTCCCCTCCCCGCTCGCTGCCGCCTTCGGCTCCCCCCAGGAAGGTGTTGATTGGTGGTGCTAGTGGTGCTGTTACTGCTGGCGCGTCTGGTTCTGCCGGAATTGCGACGAGCAGTGGTGCTGGTGCAGCGATGAGCAGGAGCAACTGGCTGTCGAGGTGGGTGAGCTCCTGCTCCGATGACGCAAAGACGGCGTTTGCAGCTGTGACCGTGCCACTTCTCTACAGCTCGTCCCTCGCCGAGCCCAAGTCCATCCCGTCCAAGTCCATGTACCCGACCTTCGATATCGGTGATCGGATTCTTGCCGAGAAGGTAGAGCTTTCTCTGACGAACATTTTGGGTTTTAGACATGTACCATGCCGTTTTCATGTTTGTTAATGAATGATTTGGTGGTGTTGTGATCTGCAGGTCTCATACATATTCCGGGATCCGGAAATTTCGGACATTGTGATCTTCCGGGCTCCCCCAGGACTTCAGGTGCTATTTCCTGCCTCCCTGGATTGTTTTTGCACATGATGTCTGAACTGGACGTTTTTCGTTGCAGGCTTATGGCTACAGCTCAGATGATGTGTTCATCAAGAGAGTTGTGGCCAAGGGAGGAGACTATGTCGAAGTAAGCTTTTATTCCAATGGTAGTGCAACCTTGCTTTTGTTTGGTGCCATCATGCTGCGAACAGCTCGATTCTTTTCACTTGAGTTGTAACTCTGATAATCTTGGCTCTTTAACAGGTGCGTGATGGCAAGCTGTTTGTTAATGGAGTAGTTCAGGATGAGGATTATGTGCTGGAGCCACACAACTACGAGCTGGAACCAGTGGTATGATATATGCTCTGTACCACAAGGAACTGTGTATTTTGTAGTGCGATTCTGCTTTCATAATGTTACACATTTTCGTTGAAATGCTTGCTTTTGCTGGCCTAAACTCAATTTCTCTAGATTGTGCGATAAAGAAATATCAGCTGTTGCATTTCCACTATTTGACTGATAGTCGAATTGTCGAATGCTTGATAGCCACATAGAATCTCATGGAGTTCCTATTCCCTTAGCGTTCTTGTATTTCTGGAAGCTGATGGTTCATTGTGTGGTACTTGGGTGGCTGGGTCCTAACACATTTCATATTTGTTGATTGTTGCTGCAGCTTGTACCGGAAGGTTTTGTGTTTGTGTTGGGAGACAACCGCAACAACAGCTTTGATTCCCATATCTGGTACGTTGCAAACTATGATAATTTGATCTGTTACACTAGAATTGCGCTTGATACAGATATGCCTGAATTGAATCGAATGTCTTTCCATTTCAGGGGCCCACTTCCAGTGAGGAATATTATCGGGAGATCTATTCTTCGATATTGGCCGCCATCGAAGATCGGTGATACAATTTATGAGCCTGATGCAACCTGCCTTGCGGTGCCATCCTGATAGTAGTCGTTCCAGTGATGCTGGGTAGCAAGTGTGTACAATAACCTTATATTTCGTGGTGCCTCATTTATGAGCTGAGCTCCAGTTTCAATTCTCTCGGAATATTTGTTTCCTGAGTGTTGCCTGTAAAAGTGTAAATTCCTTTTGACTGACCGATTTGTTTTCTCTGCCGGTTGGCAGATGCTTGTTCAAAGCACGGAATAGTGCAATGCCTTGCATTTTGCAAGCTAATTAAACCGGTTCCCTCTGTAAAGTCTATAACTCTGTATAGAGCAGTTGCTGGATGAGCATTCGAATTCAGCGATCTTGCACTGCAGAGCTTGATATCGTTGTGGGCTTCTGTCTCCCGATGCTGTAAGAGCCCCCGTTTAACATGTAAACAAGAGTCTGTGAGGTTTAGCTCGTTACCGAACGCGGACTGCGCACCTGTGAACTGTCTGTGCTCAGTTGATCACTCGGCGCCCCCCATCCGACTTGCATCGCTAGTGCACTTCAAGTAATTTTCTATGCCTCCGATGGACAGTGTTGGCTGGTGCTAAATAGGCGATCTTTTTTTTTTTTGAAAACCATAGGCGATCTTCAATAGTGCACCAAGCTTCTGCCTCTGGAAAAAAATGGCTTTGTAACCTGGCTTCTGAACTTGGAGGGATCAGATTTCAGTGAATGGATTTTAGCAGTGATTTTCTTCCAAAAAGCTCTTTTTAGTTCTGTAAGGAAACAAAAAAGCTCTATAAGATTCTACCTAAAGGAGTTAGCTGTGATTTTATTCCTTCCTCTTTCCTCAAAAGCTACAGATCAGTTAGAATCTTTGCACTCACTTCTCCAAGATTTAAATTGGGATATAAACATTGAAGATCAATGGATATATAGCTGGGAATCAACAACTTTTAGACCTTCAAAAGCCTACAAATTGCTTATTGGACAACAACATATCTCACCTTTATTCAAGTGGATGTGGACTTCTGTGGCAATTTGGGAAAACATGGCTTCTTTTAATGGATCCTCTGCAACACAAATTCGGAATAGACTTGTTTTCATCTGTTCGTCTCCTGCCCCTTCAGTATTGTCTACTGGAACTTTTTTTCCGAAAGGTGGCAAAAAAAGCTTTTGCCGGACATGATTGTAGGGTTTCAGCCTTGAACCCCTAGACATGATCTGTCAAGGTAGAAACACATTTGGAGGTGAAGTGTTCAGAGAGTTGGTTATCAGTGCTTGCTGGATTCCATGGACTACAAGAAATGGAATGATTTTTAATGGAAAATCCCATAGTATCAATCGATGGAAACATGCCTTCGAGTAAGAACTTGGCCTGGTTTGCATCAAGTCCAAGAAAAAAGTTGGTGTGAGATTTTCCCTTAATGTACTTGTGTTTCTTCCTTTGGACCTAGCTTCACTTGTAACAATGTACATTTTGTATTCTTTCACATATATGTAAAATACCAAAAATAAAGGTAGGGGCTTCCACTGTTGACCTTTTTTTAAAAAAAAGCTTCTGTTAATAGCTTCAACTCTTAACTGTTGGAGCAATATTGAATATTTGTTTTTTTTGGGGGGGGGGGGGTGTTGTGTTGCTGCGAAGCAGGTGGGCATTCTTGGTACAACCGACCCTGCATATGTTGAGGACAAGTACTATTTATTTCAGAGCATGGAGATCGTGTTTCCGTTTTTTTGTTTGAATCTATCCAAGGTGAAGCTATATGTCTGTATGGGTTTATCATGCTGTATTTGGCATTGCTAATTTTATTTTGTATTAAATTAGGGACCCATTTGCTTCTTCTCAGTTCTCAAAGGTGAAGCTGGGGTGTGTCCATACGTGTTTATCATGTTGTATTTGGCATTGCTAATGTTATCTTTAAAATTAGGGACCCATTTGCGATTGGTTAGTTGTGTTGCATTGCCAGCATAGAAGATACATGGAGCAAGATCATGCTTGCATTTATTTCATCAAATTTTCTCCTTTGTTAATTTCAGTATATGTTCTTTTCAAAAGTAAGTATGCCTTTATTGTTTACTTTGTATGTTGGGAAGATCAAACTGATGATGCAGAACTATGATGTTTTTTTGCACCCACACAGCTCATATTGTGTTTTACATCTGAGATTGAGAGGCTACATCTAGATTCTGTGTTTAAGAATGAATAAAGAGTGTAATGGTGGAACCTTTCGTACACATGTGATCAAGTGTCATGGTTAAAATTGTTGCTGGAACATTGGGATTGGGTTGTTATACATACATATTGATCTTTTGCAATCTTATTTGCAATGTAGATGGACAATGTATCATGTACAAGCAGGTGGGGAAGGGAATATGTAGTGCAAACCATGAGAACTCGTAAAAACCTATAAGATGCATCGATACCCCAAAGGTGTCTTTTGTTTCAATAGTTGGGATTCCCTCAAAAAAATGAGAATAATAAATTAAGTGTTATTTTCATTTTGCACTAATTTTTATGAAATATGATTGAATGCTAACTCTTGCAAAACAAAATTGCATTTATGTTTTTAAAAGGTACGCCACTTTAATTTTTTTGAGATTTTATTTTTTTTGGAGCCATAGAAATATATTTTGATTAATTAAATGAAGTACTTTAAATTTGATAGAATTAACTTTTGATTTAATATAGCCCGTAGTTTTAGCACATACAAATATAAGAGTGGGAAAATAGAAAACAGAGGGTCAGAGTGGGGACATGGTTAAGTTCCTTTTGGACGGGATGATTCTTGCGCACCTCTTGTCTTATAGATGACTGATTCTGATTCGCGAGCTCCCGTGAGGTCATTCACTGTTGTCTCTTCGATCGACGGCAGCCATAAGCCCGCGACAAACCAAAAAGGTTATCTTCTATTATTACCCTTTCCATATTGATTCTTTCTCTTTGCTACAGAATGGCTTAATTTCTATTGTTAATTTTGGTGTTTCTCCCCTCTGATTATTTGCTAGCGACGCAAAACGTTATGCTTACTAGTGTAAATAATCTACAAGTGGCTTGATGTCTTTCAGACGTGAACATAACGAAACCCTTCTTAACCTAGTCCCACCCCTCTCAAAAAATATCTTTGATACTCCACAACATTTCAAATGTGAATAGAAAGATATTGATGCAGCAAGTGTTTGCTTTGTTTGGGGAGGGTGGCTTTCACCCGTGGATGATAGGTAACACGTGTGCAAGCAGGATATTTTTCAAATATTTAGTGTTACACAATCATTGGATCACTAACAAGTGCGAATTATCCAAACATCATACAAAATATCCTAACAATAGAATATTCTAAGCTTCATTATAATTCATGTTGAGCTCAATATCTATTTTCTATAAATTTCATGAGTCTACCGGTTCTTGGTTTCATGGTCACATTTGGCTTTCCAAGTGAAAATAATTATTGCCATAGGCGAAGATAGTAGCCTTAGTTTTTCTCTCATTTCTTTATATATTAGGAAAATTAGGGATGAGTGTTAGAAGATTATCATATCTGTTCTTTTTTGCACTATGCGGACAGTAGTCACAATAGCTTGGTCAAGCTTAAGCATGTTGTTTGTAGGCTTTGTTAATAAGAAACATGTCGTGAGTTACATTTTAAAACATCCAATCATCTACCGTGTCTATATGGATTCATGGTTGTGTCAATACTCTTGTTCGTGTCTACGTGGATTCATGGTTAGCACTCTTGCTCATCTGTACACATGTGTAGTCTTCACATTTTTATGTAGGCTTGAAATTTAAATACTCTAGCAAATAATTTTCTCAAGTACTTGTTGTGCATTGTGCACCGTACAATAGAGGCTGAAATTGTAGCACGTGATTCCCAGAATAGCCTAATGCTCCCCAATGCCCATAAAAATAGGGCAAAAAATAAGATAGCACAAACATCCTTCTCTCTGTCTAATCCGTCTCGCTGCCTATATATGATAAGGAAAGAAATAGGTAAAACACATATAAAGACAACCAACAACACTGTGCAAGCTATGCCATAAGCATGAGATGGAGCAAAATCTAATGCCTAAACCAAGAAACACAAACCACCACTGCCACCGGACAACTAGTAACACGAGCCGATTTTCAACTAAGAAGGAAAGCAATTAAGCACAAGAGAGAACTAAGAAACTAGAGAGATTAGGCGTGTCAAATACCTTAGCACCCATCTCGAAATCGGGGATGTCTGGGGCACCATCGTGCTGAACATGCTGGCCACCAAGAGGCATTTGGTGGACGCCAGGCGGGCCTCGCATTGCCGCCACGCTCGGCGCCATGTGCTAGCCGCCGAGGGCGACGTGGCTGTCGCGTGCCACCTCCTCACCTTTACCCCATCAACGAATCTCTCCAGCCACGCCATATTCAACGTAATGGAGCCGCCTCCGCCCATGTACACGTTATTGTGTCCATGGACAGCGTGCCCCCGGCAGCTACGCCGTTGCCATGAACTACCAGACCATCGAGAGTGTCCTCATCGCCATAGACGGGATGGGCGCCACAACCTCACACAGGCCGCCACATAGAGCCTCCTCGCCACCAGCGTGGACGAGCTGGTCGCCGCCGGACTGCCTAACAATCGGCCCGATATCAATGGCTGCTCTCCTTGTGACAATGATGTTGCTATCGCTGGCAACGCCACCGAAGCCGGTGGTGTGGTCGCCTCTCCTCTCGACGACGGAGTGGTTTAAGAACGTGTGCACATCTTTAACTTATAGGATATGCAACTCACTGAGCTGAGCAATTGAGCAAGACAGATGCTATGGCTAACAGAAGCAAATGTGCAAAGGCGCTCCATTGTGACTTTGTAATAAATCTAAAGTTTCATATGAAACGATCTATCTTCGCTATGTTTTGTGTTTGTGCAAAATAGCTCCGTTGTAACTTTGTGACGAAGCCAAATATTCATATGAAAACAATCCATCTTTACTACGTTTTGTGCTTTCATTTTTTTATTTGCATTGACTGATGGTTCTTAAATTGTGGAATTGATTTTAGTTTCTGATGATGATATTTGCCTTGTTGGGCCTGATCTATGTAAACCTGTTTGTTGAGAGGGTGTGAGCATTGAGACGGTCTAGTGGGACGCTACGCACCAGGGTTTAAATCCTAGTGCTCGCACTTTTTTTGAGATTTTTTCGAGGATTTTTCGATGTTATGCGTTAAGTAGTAAGCGTCGTTCCCGTCGACAACGAGGCACCAGTGATGACTTCGAGAATCTTCAGATCTGTCAGGTGCTCAGTCCTTCAGATGTGCTCATAGGAGTAGGGGTAAGATTTACGTCCGTGTGTTTATACGAGTGAGCGTGCGTGCGTGCGTGTTACGAGGCCTGTGTTGTACTGTATAATTTTAAAAAAAAATTCCTCGGCTGGAGGGCGAATGCGGCTCGTGCACTGTTTGTGGTTCACTGATTCCTCAGACCTCAGCCGGCATCCCCCACCCGGCTGCATCGTTCGTCCCGTGCACCTTTTCCACGCGCCGGCCTGTGCCTGTGCACTTGGGTCGCGCAGCAGCCAGCCAGCCAGCCATGAAGCAGTCATCAATCAATCCATCATCACTAGTCACGAGTCACGCCATCACACGCACCAGCGGCCAGCAGTCACCAGCCACTGGCAGAATCAGCACGCCCTGCACACCGGAAACATGCATGCATGCACGGAATGCCCCACCCCGCCGAAGCATTTGCGTTTGGAGACCACACACCTATGCGTGCTGCGTAGGAGGGAGAAACCGTTGTGGATGGGGCAGGCGCACAAGCAAGCATAAGCATCCATGCCGTCCGCACGTTCCCAGCTGCACCGTGCTTCATTACCAACGAAAAGTACTCAACACAGACAAAATCCACCAACGCGCGCGCACACACTAGTCAAGAATTGAAAAGGCTCGGCGTTCGACGGGGAGGATTGGAGGAAAGGCCACCGAGTTCTCGGTTCACAGCGAAAGGGCACAACGCCTGGCCAGCGACGGAACGGAAGGCAACAAAGGGAGCCGCCGACCAGGCAGAGAGGCGGAGGCGGACTTGACTCGGCCAAGTATTTATACGGCCGCGCGTTCTGGACTGGCCAGGGCCAGTCTAAACGAGAGTTCTCTACATCGGACACTTCATTCAGAAGGCGGCGACCATGGCCTCTGCGTGGTCCGAGGAGGCGTGCAGGGAGATCCGGGGCGCGTGCGGCACGCCGCGGCGCCTGGGCCTCCTCCTGGCTCCGCGGAGCCCCGCCGAGAGGCAGCAGATCAGGGCGGCGTACCGTGCCACCTTCGGCGAGGACCTCGCCGGGACGCTCGTGGCCATGTCCAACTCCAACCAGGAGGACGAGGTAAAATCATCGCAGATGCGTGCACAGGAGTCTCCGCCGCAGTGACGGCCGGCGACCGATGAGTTCTCACTTCTCAGCTCACCACGTACGAGCGGTTTCCTCCCTGCAGCTCTGCAAGCTGCTCTCTACCTGTGGGCGCTGGAGCCGGCGGAGCGGGACGCGGTCGTGGGGCGGGAGGCGGTGGAGGGCGGCGTCACCGTGGCTGGCTACCGCGCCCTCGTCGAGGTGTTCACGCGCCGGAAGCAGGACCAGGACATGGTCACCGAGCCGTCTCACGCCTACCAGAGGGCACGTCCCCATCGTTCTTCCTTCTCTTCTCTGCAGTCATGGTGGTAAACCACTACCACCAGCTGAACTTACCCTGAGTGACTGACTACCGCCATTGTTGTTTGTTTCAACAGCTGCTGCTGGCTCTCGCGGCCTCCCGCAGGTCGCACCACGAAGACCTCAGCCAGCACGTGGCCAAATGCGACGCGAGGAGGCTGCACGACACGAAGAACAGCGGCGCTGGCTCTGTCGTCGACGAGGCTGTGATCCTTGAGATGTTCAGCAAAAGGAGCATCCCACAGCTCAGGCTGGCCTTCTGCAGCTACAAGCACATATATGGGCATGACTATACCAAGGCAAGTGGACTCATCAGCTGCTTCGTGTCATCCACCTCATGCAGCCCTGCTCAGTGACTCTGTTCTGACTAACTTGCAACAATGTGTATCCATGCAGGCACTCAAGATGAATGGGTCTACTGAATTTGAAGAATCTCTGAGAGTTGTTGTCAAGTGCATCTACAACCCTTCCAAGTATTGCTCCAAGGTAAAAAAATCCCAGAAACCCTCGGATCAGTATAAAACAGCAGACTGTTTTGTACCTGTTCTAATTCATTCTTCTGCTCTTGGTATTTTCAGTTACTGCAGAGAAGTATGCTATCTGCAGCTACTGATAAAAGGATCGTAACAAGAGCTATCTTGGGAAGTGATGATCTCGGTATAGACGAGATCAGATCAGCGTTCAAGAGTAGTTATGGAAGGAACCTTGCAGACTACATCCAAGAAAACTTGCCTGAGAGTGACTACAGAGATTTTCTTGTGGCTGTGGCAAGAGGGTCAGTGGCACCATGAGATTGGATGTTTGTAGTAGAGGTATCCCTGAGCTGTCCATGGTAGAAAAATACTGTGTTGCATGCTGCAAAAGTAAGTTGAACAAGGAAAACAGCAGTCTCATGTCATCTGACTTGGGATTTCAGGTTGTTATACCAGTTTATTTACAATTGCTAGACTAGACGGCGAAACTATCAGATCTCAGTGTGCAAAAACACAAAACATAAAGACAGGCTTATTGCAGAGGACTATATTACTCATCAGTTAGATGAGCTTCTTCTTTCAGAAGTACTGCTGTAGATGCGACAACTGTAAAACAGAGACTGCAATGCAAACACTAAGAGAGAGCATGCTCAACCACGTGACCCTAGAATTCGTTTTTTCACTGACGTCCCTCATGTTAGCTTCTCTGCACCGAGAACAATTTTATTAAATAAATTGTTATTATAGCCTGGGTATCAGCCAGGTACATGAATAACCAAAACATGAAGCTAGGAAAATAAGTGGATGCACAGACTTGGATTTTAGAAGAAGCAGGTTGTCATGGATTGACTGGACAGCAACTTCAAAGCTTGAGTAACTCCAGTTGAACTCCCTGATTATAAAAAACTCCATGTCACATGGAAGGGGAATAAAACAAAAGAACATAACACCTCATTCTCATATGCTTCACCTCGATCTTTTCCTTTTTAGCAATAGACTCCCAGTCTCTAGTAGCTATCCCAATTCTCCAATCAAGATTTAGTTTCACCACTAATCCTCTGTCCTCACCATCAATCGAAAAGCAGGCAAGGTAGTTCCCTGCTTCTGCTGTGGTAAATGCAAATTGCTCCATTGAAACCTTTTCTTTCTTATGAACAACATCTCCAAATGGGGATGTAACCTGAAATAATGATTCCTGAAAGAAATGTAAGGTCAAAGATGTAACAATATTCAATCAGAAAACTCCCAGTCAATGTCCAGTTCCTCTCCCAGCAAAGGTACTACTATGTTTCAATGAAGTGAAAATGACAATAGATTTATCCACTACTACTAGCATGTGTAAATAAGTTAAAAGCTTTTGTGGATAAAACTGTTGCAACTCAAACACCCTATTCTCAAGATGTAATACCGTGAATGCAAATTGCAAACTAAGTTGCAGATAAATATGACAGTATGGAGGTGGATTCCATGTCTCCAGATTCATAATCACAACTCAATCCAACTAAATGTTGCCTATTTGTAGTTCCCTCTAATTGAAGGGTGAATTTATGGCCCATGCAGGATAAGAAAGTTTTTGGACGGCATCTTCCAGTTCCATTATTGAAGAACTAACAATGTAACCATGATCCATTTGATGTATCACAAACAAAGCGTAGAAAAAATGGAGAAGGCCTAGGACAAAAGGAATCAACAACTTGCCTTATGCAGGATCAATTTGACTGAACCTAAGGATAGCGGGGAGCCACAGCAGGAATTGAATCACACAATGATTTTCTTTTTCAAACAATAATGAGAGCTATGTATCTTTTATTATGAAGAAGAAAATTGTTTTTGTTTTTTATCATGCATTTGACAGAAATATTTTCAAATGGTGTTTTTCTGTGTACGTCCACGGACCGTGACCATAACGAAAGGAAACATATATGATGGCTAATCACATGTCGAATGTGCTCAAGCTGACATTGACAAATGCCATCAATTGTTAGGTAACAGTAACTAATACTGCACATTATGCACCACCCTGCCATAATGCACATAATGCCTTCAATTGCCATAAATTGGAGTATATACCATAATAAATAAATCAATAACATCTAAGAAATAACAGCTACTGCACAAAATGCACTTCCCTTCCATAATAACAGGTAATGCACTTCCATTCCATTTCCAGTGCACACAAAAGCATAGAAAATATAGGAGAACCAACCAATCCACAAAATTTACAATGTATATTTTTTTTGTGCCCACCTCGCACGCTGTACTGCTTGGATGAATCCCGATCTGGTGGATCCACAATTGGATACCCAAACACAATAGTGTTTTCTAGCAGTTTCCTCAAAAAACAATGGTGTTTTCTAGGCCGGCTAATTAATTAATTACGGCGTCAACTATTTCAGTTCATTTCTCTCCCTGAACTAATTACTTCGTACGTGGCAATGCCGTTTTAGTCTATTTTAGATTAGATATTACATCTGTAGGTCCAGACGATTGGTTACCTTGACGGAGATGGTAGGGTGGGCGTGGTGGTGATCGTAGAGGACGGAGTAGTCGACGATGACGACAACGTTGGATTGGATCTCCTCCGACACACACTTAGTCCCTGACGGCGCAATCTCCAGCCACACCGCCCCGGCCCGCGCCGCCATCCACCACACCGCCGCCGCGGCGGCCCACGCACCACCACCCCTCGCCATCGTCTCTTCTTGCCGCACCACCACCAAACAGCCCCAGCAGGTTGCAGGCGCCAGCGCCACCCACGTCCATCTCTACGCGATTCGTCAGGCCCATAAACATGCGTGGCGCAATAGGCCCAAAGAAATTCCGAGTTGGGCTTTCTTTATTGGACGGGATTTGTTTGGCCCAGTGTTATCTGGCTCGACCGCTCCAGCTTGGGAGAAAAAAATTCGGCGAAGAAGGGAGAGGGCGGAACGACCGCACCCGACGAGGAGATTGCTTGGTGCGAGGAGTTGGTGAGGAGAGGTCGCGGCCATGGAGAATCTTGCTCTGCTTTGGGGGATCATCGGCCCGGGCGTGTCCGGCGCCATCTTCGGGGCTGGATGGTGGTTCTGGATGGACGCGGTCGTTTGCAGCGCCGTTCAGGTTGATAGATGAGTCTAGGCTTTAATGGTTATTTAGCACCAGTGTGTGAACTAGTATAAACTAGCAGTTTGTATGGCTGCTACATTGGCTTGCTGTATGACAGCAAGATAGCCATTTAGTATTTCAGTAACTTAGTTAGTAAGTTTTAGATGTTGTAACAAAGTTTGCTTAGCATAGCTAGTAGTAAAAGTTAATTTTGTTTTGATTTAGCCAGCCTGTAACAGCAGGCTAGATGTATCCAGTCAGTTCATCCATCCTATGAACTGATCTGCCCTTTGTCTATAAATAGGCCATCATGGCCATATGAATGAATTAAGCTATTCTACTAAAGATCCAGTTCACCAATTGAACTCAGCCTGTGCTTGTTAGTTTTAGTTTAGCTTCCAACACAGTTCTCCTTCCTCCACTACCTTTCAGGTGAGAGCAGGAGCCCTACGATTCGGGGAGTTGCCCCATTTTTTTTTTGTGGTGCAACGTTTGTGGTCCGATTGATCCGTGTGATTTCATTAGGCGTGCGGGTTTTGCAGGGATCTTCGCTTGGTGGCGCTCATGTTCAATTGCGTGAAACAAGGATGAGATCGGATACGACTATTACTCGCCCTACGGGGACGATTCTGAGTGGAGGTGAGGATACTGCTTCTATTTTGTTAAAGGTTGATGGAATTTGTAACAGAACCGACCAATTTATTAGAGCACAAGCACATAATCCGCCATTAATTCAGCAAATCATATGATTGAGACCTAATAAACCCGGTAGTCCGTGAAATCTCGAAGGATTTCAAACTTTTTCGGCACGACCAAGATCGTAATAGTTTAGCGATTCCATTCACAAGTACACAGTTCGCACATAGTTTAAAACATCATCGGAGTACGAATAGAGTTATTACAAACCAAGTTCAAATTCAAATAAAAGCGGAAGCGATTTAAGTTCAAATACCACACACACACATTTGAAATATAGTGCCAGGTCCTTGGTCCACATCCAGCAAAAGCAGCAAGTAGAGAAGAGTGACCATGCCCAAGGTCTAGTCATCGCCCAAGGCGGGATAGAAACAGTTCTGACAATAACCATAAAGCATCTCACCATCTGCAAAAACATGGGAAATAAAACCCTGAGTACGAGGATGTACTCAGCTAGACTTACCCGTCATAAACTAAAATAAAAGACTCCAAGGAGTATGCAAGGCTGTATAAGTAGGATAGCTGACTCATTTAATTGCGAAAAAGCTTGCATTAAGAAACAATTAATAAGAACCTTCTAGCAATGTATTTTAATCTGATTAACCTCATCATGCTACATTAGCACCTGTACTAAACAAGCATGGTAATAATTATTCAACAGCAAGTAACCATTTCCGGTTGAGTATCTTTCAGTCTCAACAGCTCAACCATCTCACCTCTTGTTCAAGTTATTACTACGATGCCGCTGCTCAAGTCAAGTGTTCACTGTCCAGGAACGATGGCGATTATAATCGATTACTAACCAGCTGGCGGGTACTCCTCACACAAACCACACTCACCAGCCACGGTGAGCTACAGGTCACCGACATCCAATTCAGGAAAAACGCGAGATCAACAGGTACCATCACATCCGGGCACCGTCCGGCTGCCAGCAGGGCGCACCATGCTATATTCAGGCCTTACAACCGCGTAACCCGTGGTCCCCCATCTTCACCAATGCGATGCGTACAGCAGGTCGACTCCCGGCCCAAATCAAAATTAGGCTTCGCGGTCGGAACGACTTATCCTTCCAGCTAAATGTGAGGCATAAATTCAATATGACTTGAGGACGTACAACGGACGGGGTCCTAGTTCGACACAGACGGGATAAACCACATTGAACCTCCAGTTCATTCTCAACTCCAATCCCGCCCAGTCTCAATTTATTATCTCCACATGGTTATCCAAGATAACAATGTATTCAACCATCCGAGTTACCACCTATAACTCGCGGATGACAGGAAATCTCCCGACTTCTACCGATCTAGTTAAGCAGGGCTAAGCATATAATCGTACCTGAACCTAACAGGGTTGAAGTATAAACACTGGCAAGGAATATAAGTAATGCAGCAACGGTATAAAACAACGCCTATAACTTAATGCAACAAACAAGTAAAGGACTCAAGTTAGATATTTTGCAAACCATAGGGAGAATGCTCCGGGGCTTGCCTTTCAGAAAAGCACTTGGCTGATGGTCAGGACACTCCGGAAGATCAGCTTCGGGATCCTCTTCGGCTGCTGCTTCCCGAACCAAAGCTTCCTGTTGGCCTTCCTCTCCTGGTGCTCCGGGAACTACCGTCGCGAGCTCTGACGATCCTGTATGATGCATAGTGCGTATGAATACCGTGCATACATATAATACAATGCTGATGGTGATGGTAAATAAATGCTCAACTAAGATGAATGATATGATATATTGAAACATGTATGATAAGCACATGTCATCTGCATTCTCTTCTACCGATAAATCTCCAAATAAGCCTCGCATTAAAACTTTACTCGCACACTATAAAGAATCATAAACAACCATTGTTTTGCACACTACACTCTACTGAACCACAACCAACAGAAGATCATACATCTCATGAATAGCATAAAAAGCATTTTTACACACATGAAATGATAACTCTAAAGCATTATGTATAAACGAAAGAAATCAGGGTATAACTACAACATGACTTTAGACTACTTAGAAAATTCTGTAAAAATTACAGAAGCTTAATCATACCAAATAAAGACTACCATAAAAATATCAAGTCAAAACAGTAAGTACTTTATCCTGCACAAAAATGACAAGGCAGCATAATTCCAGGGGCATAAAATACTTTGTACATAAAAGTATATCAAACAACAGATCTCAGAACATAATTAGCTCTAGATTGACATAAAAACACTCTCCAAAAAGTTTCATGCACAAATTCCTTATACATTATTTATTATGAATTATTTATCCTCACATGAAAATAGGCACCATAACTAGACATAGAAAAATTTACATATGACATAGCCTAATAACATTTTTCACAGATAGAGCATGACATAAGAAAACCAACAAACTTGGTCTCACATTTTTCTGAGCAACAGAGAATTAGTTATGCATTTCCTAAGATAAATACAATTAATAGAGATAAATAAAGCTATACAGAAAAGTTTCACAAATTCCACATTTCATATTTTTCATGCATAGATCATCTCATAAGAAAAATACTGTAAGTTGAACCAACTCATTTGGATGAAAAATGAGCAAGTTATGAATTTTCAAAAATTTAAACTGAAATCTGAAATCTATTCTGAAAAAGAAAAAGAAAAAACCACTTTACACCGGGGACCCTGACATTTCCAGAAACTACCCAAGCCCTAACCGGTAAATTGCTGTGTCTGGCAACTTAGCACAAAGACCCTTAGGGTTTCTTGAATTCTGACCCGACGTCCCTGCACAGTGACGGGAGAGGACGACGGCGTCGGCTCGGGCTCGCCGGCGGCTACCGAGGTTCTCCGGCCACTCCGACCCTAGGGATAGCACGAGGGGGACAGCGCAAGTCGATTGCAGGGAGAATCGAGGCCGGAGCGAAGCCGAGGCCACTCGGGCCACGTGCGCAGGCGGACGGCGACCTTCCGCCGGCGGCGCATCCAAAATTCCGGCGAGGGCCGACCCTAATCGGCTCGGTTAGCTAGGGCTCTAGCGGCTACGGGGCATAGCGCATCCTATTTGCATGAAATGGCAAGAAAATGACGGGCAGAGCGGCGAGTCCACGGCGGAGCCGAGGTGCGGCCATGGCGGCCGGGGAGAAAACTCGCCGATTCGAGTATACCTTGGAGCAACGGGCCGAGGCGAGGGCGGAGGACAGTGTAGCGGGCTCGGGCGCGTCCGATTGTGGGGCTCAGCGGGTCAATGCATGGCCGAAGGCGGCGAATTTTGAACGGCGGCGAGGCGAGCTCGGTGCTGCGCGGCGGCGGCCGAGAGCTTGCAGCGCTGCGGGAAGGAGTAGGGAGGGGAAAATGAAGGAGGGGACCGCGAGAGGGAGAGCGGGCGCCTCGTTTTAACCTGTCCGAATGGCCGCTGCCGCCCCGGATGGCCGGTCGACGCGCGCCACGCGGAGCGCGCGGGCTGGGCGACATGGGCGGTGGCCGAACATTTTCCTGACGGCCAGGGTACAGCCGTCACCAAAAAGCTATTTCCATGAATACAGAACAAACTTTGCTGCTTAATAACTCTTAAACTAAGCCGAATTAGCGAAAACTCAAAATAGATGAAATGTAGCTTTTGAAGATTAGAACATTTCATTTTAAAGAAGTTTTACCTGATTCTGCCTAGATTTTGAAATACAAAAATCCAAAGTAAATACCTTTGAAAAATCCCAAAATAGAAAATCAGCCCCCAATTTTGCCCTTTTTCAACATTTTTGAACACCTTCCAAGCATTTTCATGAAAAGTGGTAAAAACAACTTTTGTTCCTTATAAAATTATCTACAAACTTCATTTAGGGAACACACACATGCAAGCACTCTAGCTACCACTTCCAATTCAGTCAAATAAAACTACTCTCATGGTCCACCTTGGTCAACCATGACAACAAAGCTTAATTACCCAAAACCATGAACATAAACCTAGGTTAATTTGGTGTCCTAAACATGTCTAGGTTACCCTAGAGGTCATCAAACACCAAACACTCATACCACATATGCAATTCATGTGAAAGGCAAGCAAAATTCGAATAAACAAGCATGATACATGAAATGACAATCACTCTTTTCATTAATGCTATGCATAATGATGCTTATGCTTAAGAATGTAAATGATTATGCTTGCTTAACACCAGAGTGTTACAGAATTGGTGGATGAATTTAGGGTTTTGAAACCCAGATGATCCAGTCGAGCCCGAGTTACTTGGTGATGTTATCTGTACGACTGAAAATAATAACAGTTTCAGGAAATCACGTGAATTTGCTTACAATGTAAATAATGTCAGGCTTTCAATTTGGGTCAATTTTCTTCTTCCTAAGAAGGCACTGGACTCTGGACTTAAAATTGTAATTAGAAAACTAAGGGCCTGTTTGGTATAACACTCTTAATTCTTAGCTCTAACTCCCTAATTCTCTATATGATGGAGTGATTCTGAGGTGGAAAGTGATTTTGGAGTGGTTCTTGTGGGGATTGAAGGGGAGCATTGCAGAGCGGGTTATTTCAGCTCCAGCTTGCAGTGTAAATGGAGGGAAGCGATTTTTGTCATCCCACCAAAATCTAGCTGTGTGTTATCGTGTGGCTGTCTATAATAGGAGTGATCTCACAGAATCTAGATCTGGGAGCACTCCCAAATGGCCGCTATGGTAGCATTGTGGTTATGAGCTGAAAACATTTTTGTAAAGTTGAGGCCTTGTAGGGGAGTCCCCTGACTTTATGAGGGGTTGCTTAGTAACTCACATGTTTGAAACAACTGCTATGAGCCATCCCACTCTGCTAACTCTGCTATGGACTTAGCAAGGAGGAGGCTGTTGTATGTGGGATCTAGTTGGATTACCATATGGAAAGACATAAGATTTTTTTCTAGGTGACTTATGGAACTACTTAGACAACTAAGTCAAGTGGTTAGACTTCTATTTTGGTGATCTTACAACTTTATGAATTTTCATATCTTTCAGTAGCGTGGTAGTTTCCACTTTTACAAATTATCCATGACCATGGATCATAATGCTTTTATCCTCCTACTAGGTAAATGTCCGTGCGTTGCAACGGGTAATGAGACTTTCATTAGAAATTAAACTTTTCTAAAATTCTCATATTAAGCCAATAGTTGGATCAAAAAATTATGTCACATCCTTTGGCCATGATGTGCAAAGTCTACCTAGCATCTCATCCCCTCAACAGACTTATGTGGAATCAAAAGCTATAATATATTGCAAGGTTTATTAGTCCACATAAGGAACAAAGGATTCATTGGAACCGTAACATACCCCTCAACAGACTTATGTGGAATCGACACATCCAGACAAACCCTGCTAAACTAAACATATCCACGATCTCGTTCTCTGTAACCTGCAATTCATGTACACACAATTGGCTTACCTGCACTGGAGAAAGAAAAAGGAAATGGAACAGTGACCACTCAACCAAGCACCTTCATCAGGTACCTGGCAATGGCTCTCTTGCAACCAAATGAGCAAAGGATAGTGGTGATTGATTCTACAGCCAAACTTGTATCTCAGGAGTAAAGAAATATTTAAACAAGCTAGTGCATATGGGGAAAGGAATATCAGCAGCACAGAAAATTATTACATTTTTGGTAGGGACAAACGGCTAATTAAAACCTATAAATATTCCAAATACCAATAAATATTCCCTCAGGCACCATAAATTCCTTCATTTTGATAGATCACCAACCAGTTAAACCACGTTTGTCAGTACAATCCTTCAGTCGCTGTATAATTAGTAGGAAGTAAGCTACTATTAGCATTATCTCCTAACTAATTTGCTAACAACTCAGTTAATTACAGGCAGTCAATTGTATGATATAAGCCCACGACACACCACCATTGTTCAGCTTTTAGGATTAGCAGTATTGTCCTTGAACCTTGATTGTATGGTGCATCCACAGATTTGTTCTTTCTATGTCAATGTTAAGTCCACAAATAAATTGTAGAGTCTATGTCATTACTCCATTAGGTAAACTAAACAAAGTGATGCAAGCTTGACGATGTTGGTCCCTGTTGTTTTCCAAACAGAGATCACAACTTTGTACTAGTGAATAACCGGAGATGAACTACATGTTGGTTTTACACCGACAACAACCGAACACCATTATTCAATAATGCCATGACTTAATTATAGCTAGGCGAGGCATTTCATCAAACAGCATGTCCGTGCAGTTTAAGTGGACGAGAAATTGTATTTAACCTCAGAACCGAACCAAAAGGAATCAGTCATAGGCTAGAAAGGTTTCACTAACCGGCCCCGAGCATGAGAGAAGGGAACAGAGGGAGGAGATGTTGGACCTGGATTGGAGCTTGGTGGCCGTGGTGATCTCGGCGATGCTCGATTCAGTTCTCGTCTGCGCTTCGTCTTCCTGATGCGAACCGTCAATTGCGCATAGAGGCCACGGGATGTGGTGCACAACTGTGTCCGACCGTTGCGGTGCCGCACACCGAGGCAAGGCAAGGAGAAGCCGGCGAGGTCGCGTGGCGAGTAGTGAGCTACGGTGGTAGGCACCGTGGGCGAGCTGACCTGCGCGGGTGAGGGCGAGGGCGATGACGACGGCGGTGGTGATACGTCAATCCGAGGCGCTCGCCATGCACCGAGGCAGGGCCAGGATCAGCCGGCGAGGGCGAGAGCGATGGTGACGGGACGCCGATCTGCTTCCATTGCGTCGCCGCGCGCCTAGGCAGCGCGCTGAGCAGCCAGCGAGGGCGCAGGCGACGGTGACGGCCATGGCGACGACGGTTCCTCGAGTGTGGCGAGCTGCAAGGCTAGGTGTCGTGTGCAAGAGGCGGTTTTCTGGAACTTCGGAGGAGGATGGGGAAGGGAAGAGAGGTGGCAGCGGGAACCGAAGTCATGTGCGGGGAGCGGTTGCGGAGAAGAGTCGGGCAGGAAGTTTTTTTTGAGGGAGGGCAGGAAGTTTTTCGGGCGACGGTGTTTAGCGCCGGACGGGCTTGATTAGCGATAAGAAAATGATATCATCCGGGTCTTTTTAGGAGTAAGATATGTTTAGTAAGGTAATGCAATCCAGGTATAACATCGCTACCTGTCTAATATAACTTTTGTATTTAGGTATAACAACTTCGGGTATAACACGGGGACAACTTCGGGTAGGAATGGTGTAGGCATCTTGATCGATAGGAGCCTTAAAGATGGAGTGGTTGATGTGCGGAGAAAAGGCGACTGGATTATCCTAGTCCGGTTGGTAGTTGGAGACTCGATTCTGAATGTGATCAGTGCCTATGCCCCGCAGGTAGGTCTTTGCGAGAGCACCAAGAGGCAGTTTTGGGAAGATCTCGATAGCATGGTTAGTACCGTGCCTATCAGCGAGAAACTCTTCATAGGAGGAGACCTCAACGGCCATGTGGGTGCGACTAATGTAGGTTTTGAGCGGGTGCATGGGGGTTTTGGGTATGGTAGTAGAAATCAAGAGGGGGAGGATGTTTTGAACTTCGCGTTGGCCTACGATTTGTTGATAGCGAACACTGTCTTTAAGAACAGGGAATCTCATCTAGTGACCTTTCGAAGTGGACAACACCTGAGCCAGATCGACTTTATCCTAGGAGGGATAGGCGTGCTTGCTTAGATTGTAAGGTGTTACCTGGGGAGTGTGTTGTCCCTCAACACAAGCTTGTGGTGGCGGATTTTCGCTTTCGGGTACGTGTCCATCGGGACAATCGAGCCAAGATAGCGGGAACAAAATGGTGGAAGCTTAGAGGAGAATCAGCGCAAACATTTAAGGAGAGGGTGCTAGGCGAGGGGCCGTGAGAAGAAGGAGAAGATGCAAATGACATGTGACTAAAGATGGCGACATGTGTTCGGAAGATGGCTTTAGATGTGTTTGGAGTGAGTACAGGAGGCAAACGGGAAGCGAAAGACACGTGGTGGTGGAATGATGAGGTGCAAAGGGCTATTAGGGAGAAGAAGGAGTGGTTCAAGCGCCTCCACCATGACAAGAGTGCGGCCAACAGTGAGGGCTATAAAATAGAGAAGAGGGCTGCAAAACGAGCGGTGAGTGTAGCAAAAGGTCAAGCGTATGATGACCTTTACCAGTGGCTAGGCACAAAGGAAGGGGAGAAGGACATTTGTAGGATGACTAGGATCGGGGAGAGGAAGACGAGGGATATCAACCAAATCAAATGCATCAAGGATAGGACAGATCGACTTTTGGTGAGGGATGAGGAGATCAAGGATAGATGGAGAGAGTACTTTGACAAGTTGTTTAATAGGGAGAATGATGAGGGTCCTACCTTGGAGTTGGATGACTCATATGACGATACCAACAGACGCTTCGTGAGGAGAATTCAGGAGGCAGAGATCGAGGAGGCTTTGAAGAGGATGAAGGAAGGTAAGGCGAAGGGCCCTGATGGTATCCCCATTGAAGTGTGGAGATGCCTAGGTGCCAGAGCGATAGTATGGTTAACTAAGCTTTTTAACCTCATTTTCGGTCAAACAAGATGCCTGAAGAATGGAGAAGTATATTAGTACCGATCTTCAAAAACAAGGGAGATGTTCAAAGTTGTACTAATTACCGTGGGATTAAGTTGATGAGCCATACGATGAAGCTCTGGGAGAGGGTTATTGAGCATCACCTAAGAAGAGTGACAAGTGTGACCCAAAACCAATTTGGGTTTATGCCTGGTAAGTCGACCATGGAGGCGATTTTCTTATTACGATAGTTGATGAAGAGATATAGAGAGCAAAAGAAGGACTTGCACATGGTCTTTATTGACCTTGAGAAGGCATATGACAAAGTACCGAGAAATGTCATGTGGTGGACCTTGGAAAAGCACAAAGTCCCAACTAAGTACATCACCCTCATCAAGGATATGTACAGGGATGTGGTGACGTGTGTCCGAACATGTGATGGCGACACCAGTGAATTTTCAATTAAACTAGGGCTATATCAAGGGTCAGCATTGAGCCCTTATTTATTTGCTTTGGTGATGGATGAGGTCACAAGGGACATATAAGGTGATATCCCTTGGTGTATGCTCTTTGCTGATGATGTAGTGCTAGTTGACGAGACAAGGGCAGGGGTTAATAGAAAGTTAGAACTATGGAGGCACACGTTAGAGTTAAAAGGGTTTAGACTTAGTAGGACAAAGACCAAGTACATGAGGTGCGATTTCAGCACGACTAAGAATGAGGAGCGAGACGTTAGTCTCGATGGGCAAGTGGTGGCCAAGAAAGATACTTTTCAATATTTAGGATCGATGCTACAAAAGTATGGCGACATCGATGAAGATGTTAGGCATAAAATCTCAGCCGGTTGGTTGAAATGGCGTCAAGCTTCAGGCGTCCTCTGTGACAAAAGGGTGCCTTAGAAGTTAAAAGGCAAGTTTTATAGGACAGCGATTCGTCCGGTGATGCTATACGGTGCTGAATGTTAGCCTATAAAAAGACGACATATCCAGCAATTGAGTGTAACAGAGATGCGTATGTTACGATGGTGTTGTGGGCACACAAGGAGGGATAGAGTCCAGAACGACGATATTCGGGATAGAGTTGGGGTGGCATCAATTGAGGAGAAATTGATTCAACACCGGTTGAGATGGTTTGGCCATATCCAACGGAGGCCACCTGAGGCGCCGGTGCGTAGTGGGGTTGTAAAGCGGGTCGATAATGTAAAAAATGGTAGAGTTTTCCTAAACTAACTTAGAACGAGTTAGTTAAGAGAGACCTTAAGAAGTGGAATATCCCTAAGGATTTAGCTATGGATAGGAGCGCTTGGAGACTAGCGATTAACGTGCCTGAACCGTGATCCTTTTTTCTTGTACCTTGTATGTGTCCTTTGTTTCCTGGTCTCTTTTGGGTTTCATCTCTAGCCTACCCCAACTTGTTTGGGACAAAAAGCTATATTGTTGTTGTTGTTGTTGATTTAGGTATAACAATGACTTTAAGTATTACCCCATGTTAGTTGTCCTGCCCAGGACAATGTTTTCATGGTTTCTCACCCCATTTGTTGTGCTGTTGAGTCTGCGCAATGGCCAATGGGGTTGCATACTATTGTTTTTCAAATACTGTCTTGTCATTGATCTTGGTGCTGCAGAACCAATATACAATAGGTTAAATAGACTTTTTTTTTTAACGCAAATAGGTCAAATAGACTTGGTTGACTTTTTCCCCACAGTTGATTCCTTATGGAACTATTTACAGAAGGTCTTTTTTCTTGTTTGAACAACTACAGTGATTGATATCCTGATCAGATAAGTACATGTGCCACCTAGCTGAAGTGTCCTTTGCTAACTCTGTGCTTTCAAATGAAAGAGCCTCAAGTTTCTAGCATTGTGCTGTACGATGCATCACTTTTCATCAGTTTCAGTAAGTCATGGTGTTGTCCTTGTAATCCTTAAGCAAAAGGACATCTTTTACATTCCTAAAAATTCCCTCATTAGTTCTATGTCAAGAGTTTAACAGACCGATTTTAGGGTGCTGGAATGTACTCAAATGGAATTTGAGGTGTAAGAACTTTTTGCCTGTGATGCTTGCATAGAAGTTTTCTAACATTGGTTTTTTTATCTTTGCAGAGTGAAGCTTTGGCTTTTTGTGGCATATGTTGTTTCTTTTGTCTGTCTAGCTGGATCTGTGGGTTTATTGGTGCAAGACGCGCTGACGGACAAGGGCCCTTCTGTCTGGACTGGTGTTGCTGGCGTTCTGCAATGTGTTTTTGTGTTGATTAGGTATGCCTTCAATTTCCTTCTACTATAATATTTCACCCCCTCATACACTTGTCCAGATTGTGTACTGACTTCCCATCACCCTTGCAGCGGACTGGTGTATTGGACATGCCACTCAGAAGATTAAAAGGACGTAATGTCATGTGAAGAAAATTGTTTCGGGCAGCATATGGTTTTGTGTGATGGAAATGGCGTGCGCTGTTCACTCCTAAACGGGATGACTATACGTTTTATCTGTGTATATCTGACTGTTTTGAAAAACGATGCTTCTTAATACCGGTGCACGTTTTTGTCCTCAGCTTCTTGTGAGTTGTGATTCTGTGATGCAGGTCATGATCATGCAAATCTTGTAGTTAAAACTGAAACTGGCAATTGATAGTCACCTGCAGCAACAAGTTAGTACTATTTAGTCACGCCTTCTAGTCAATTCCAGTTGACTTTATTTAAGCTTTGTTTCGATGCACTCATATCCAAATGAATCCGTATTCGTTAGTTTAATTTTCATCTCAATCTACTGAAACATGCATGGATGGATTGGAGTGAATACTAGTTTTATCCATAGTCGGGACACTGTTTCGTCGTTACCGCTGGTGGTTGCTATACAGTCTTGGAAGCATCGAGCACCATTTTTTGCTTCAAGTTGGAGAACGCATACGGTCTTGGAGGCATCGAAGCCAGTGTCCAGCTATCTTTTTTTTCAAAATCACACCTTGGCATGTATTGCTTTAAGGGAAAAAGGAGTTTATTACACGGCTTACCTCGATCAGAGACGAGTTGTCTCTGAAAGGGACAAGCAAACACACTATAAAGATCACCGGCTTTAACGGTGATGCGAAATTCTTATACTAAGGAACAAATTGTGCGACGTGGGAGGGGGGTTCGCTAATCAAGTCCCCATCGCAAACAGGGGGGCCAGCCTGCTAAAGCCCGCCGCGATCCACTCCTCACCCTCCTCCTTGATTTGTGGTAGGATCTGCGTTATATCGACGGCGGTGTTGTCGAAAGTCCTGCGATTGCGGTCCTTCCAGATAATCCAGGAGACCAGCATGACAAGGGAGTCATAGCCGCGACGAAAGACTGGTGGCACCAAAGCGCGTGTCCGAAGCCACCAATCTGCAATGGAGTCGCTTACCTGTGGTGCAAGCTGCTGGGTGCCCACAGAAGCAAGGACTCGATGCCAAACCTCCCTTGTGAAAACACATCCCGCCAAGGTGGTCTTGGGTCTCGTCAGCCTATGCGCAGAGGGCGCGACGCGTCCGGCTGCAACCCGTGCCTCTTATCCTCTCAGCCGTCCAGAGCCTCTCGTGCATGGCAAGCCAGAAGAAAATCGACGCACCTTCGGCGGGGCGCATGCTGTCCAAACCTCCTTTGCGCCTGGCAGGGAAGCTGTACCAATGAAGAAGGCGTGGTACGCAGAGAAAGAAGAGTACTCCCCGCCCACGGTCTACCTCCAAATAAAACAGTCTGGAACATTAGGGAGAATCTATACGTCTAACAACATATCTCAAAGGGCGGCGTACTGAGTGAGGACCGCCGCCGTGCGTGTCCAGCTATCGGAGCATGTATTGAAAAACACCATTTTTGCCTCAAGTTGGAGAATGCCATTTTGTACTGCCGGCATTCCGGTTTGTTCTTTATGTTTTGTTGAAGACGGTGACATGGCGTAGGGCCCCATTGCCGGCTGGCACGATACCCAGAAAAAAAAAAAGAGCCATGCTCCGATTCCCAGTGTTGCTTGGATGGCTGGATCGAGAGCTTCTTAATCATATGTTTCGTTCGATAGCAACGTAGGTTTTTGTTAAAAGACTTGTACAGCCGCCGATACCGTATTTCCGTTCCGTCGAAAGTAACAGCATTCCGTTGGCGTGTGGCGCGTTGTTCGCAGCGCTGATCCAGCTTCGTCGCTGTCCCTGAACCGTGCAGTGTTAGACCGGGGCAACACACGCTTTGGAATTACCAGTCGCATCTGCTAATCTGCGGCCATTTTCTGTAGGGTACTGAAAGAGACGTCGGCTAGCCATGGTCCACGGGTCGATTCAAGTAATCGTGTCGAGGTTACGACTGCAGCCTAGGGATCTCAGACAAATGGTCTAACTGAGTTGTAAGTTTCGACTCGACCACACCAGCTGACACGGTGGTGGGTCATGGTACGTGGAAGAGTGAAACTGCCGTCCTTGGTTGGTCGAGTTGCTTTGGCAGTTCGGTGAACGAATCTACTATCTACCCGTGTCGCGTACGGTGTGAATCATGAGAATGTATGTATTCCAGGAAAACGCTGGTGCACCTTGCCGTCTCCGGCGGCTGCTGGTGCACCTTGCCGTCGCCGGCGGCTGCTGGCGCGGCTCCCTCGATGGTGCGTCCCGTCTGAGAGGGACAAGCAGTGCCGATGCCATGGGCGCCAGGTGGCTGCCGCGCGTGGGTCGCCGCAATTCTCACGTGTGCCGTGCCGCGTCCCTCGCGCTAGCGGACCCGGAAGTGATACGGAACTCGCCGTGCCGGTGCCAACGCGGCAGGCCGGCGCCCAGAAATGATGGCTCTTTTTTAGGTCTCAGTTATTGCAGTTGCGATGCACCATGCACGGGCTTTCTATGGAAACTAGTCTTCTATGTAAATTACAGGAACTCTAATTAAGACTATATAAATATAATCTGATAGTTAAAGGTAGGAGGGTTTAAATACTAAAATAACCCATCTTTAGGATGAAATCAGTGTGAGAGCTTAAGTGCTAAAATAATCTCTTCATCTCTAGCCATAGCATACGTTCCTAATATTATTAACTTGCTTTTTGAGGAAGTTTTTTTTATATAATCTCAATAGAAAAAAGTTGTCGTCAAAATGTTGGTGTTGCCTTCAGAAAAGCTACTCCACAACCGTGCAGCAACTGCCAAAAAAAAAGTGGATATCAAACAGGTCCAATGAAATGATATGGTTTTCTCCCTACAGTTAAAAAACTCCCTCTGTTTAAAAATATGGCGCGTTAGGATTAAAAATAAAACTTAGTATAACTTGACGATAATTAATTGATTGTTCAAATTGTATCAGTACATGTCTTTGCAAACTGAATTTGAAGTAATTGATGATGTATTTAATAAGAGTATTGATGATCAAAATATGCTGGTAAAGAATTTTTCTAAATTCTAATACGTACGCATTATAGAAAGAAACTAAAGGACTATGGATTTTTCATTCTTCATATATTACATGATTACATAAGTTCTACATCTTTTTGTTTTTGTTGTTGCCCAGACCTCTCGTACCCATTCAATAAAAAAATCACAAATCTCTAGCAGTAAATAAATAAACAAACTATAAAAGAGAGAAGAAAATGGAACACCGTAACAGCTTTCCGCTAAACCACAAGGCGGGAATCCCCGTTCCCCACCTCTCTCTCTCATCTGTCTCCGTCTAGAAAAGAAAAACAGCGTTCCCACCCTTTCGCCGTGAACGTAGCATTTGCTCCGAGTCCACCATTAAACTAGTCGTCGTCGTCATCGTCTCCCTCTTGGTGTTTCCCTCCCCTCCTCTGCTTCGGTTACGTCGAACCTGCATAAAGCCGCCCTCCCTCCCCTTGCTCGCCGAATGGTACGGTGTGACTCACGAAACGCGTAGGCATAGCACGAGTCCCCAAGCCGGGACACGACACGACGGCGGAGCAGAGGAGAGAGGCGTTACTATCGGAGATGAAGCCCAAGAACGGCGGCGCCGCCTCGGAAAGGAGGCTGCTCTCACGCCGGATATTGATCCTCTGCTTCCTCAGCTTCTTCCTTGGCATGCTCGTCACGGACCTGTGAGTCAATAGATTGGTTTCTGTTCTTCTTGCTTCTTTGTTGGAGAGCCATGCCCGGGGCTAACGGGGTTCTGCTGCTTTGTGCGGCGGCGATGGTTTCCGTGGCAGGTTTGGATCGGTGCCGAGCCCGGTCGTGGTGCAGAGCCGCCGGTGGCACGAGCATGACAGGGAGCTGCAGAGCCTTTCCGAAGATTTTGTTGCCAAACCGGTAGGCCGCCTAACCCCCCGTGATCCTGAACGTTCTGTTTTCTTTTTTCTTTTTTGTTTATTATCCTTTTTTGATTTGCTCTATAAATCCCTGAACCTAACAAGCTTGCTACTTCAGACATTGTTGAATTCAACATTGTTACAGGCATATTCATGTCTTGTTATGAACTATGGCAGTATTTAACTATTTATCAGTTAGGAAAACTTAGATTAAAGACTATGGCGGTTTAGGGAACACGAGGAAATGAATATGCATCATATATGCACTAATAAAGTACAGTTTTTGGCACCATTTGTTTTTTATAAAAAATTCTCCTGCATTGAACTACACGGTTCGACAAAGCACATAGAATTGTACTATTGTGAAAACGTAAAGCAAGCTTTTCAAGGTCAAGTATGTTCTTTTACATGGATTTCTAAACCGTGTGCCCTCAAATTCTTCGGTAATCCTTCCGAGGAGTGATAGTTCCGTTAACTGATTGTATAACTTTCCTTGGTTTCAGAAACCAGCTGAAGACAGGGATATTATGGGGGAGGTGTCTAAGACTCATGAGGCCATACAGTAAGTCAGCGTCGATCTTGAAAACAGTTTATAGGAACGGTTTGTTGTCTGTCAATGCCTCTCGTACTGTCAATTCAGCACTAATTTGGGTATCATTTTTTGTTTTCAGATCCTTGGAAAAGTCAATTGACACACTACAGATGGAGCTGGCAGCAAAGCGCAGTAGCAATGAGCTTCATGGGGAAATTACAGGCGGCATAAGTAAGCAGAGGAAAACCGCGTTTGTAATAATCGGGATCAACACCGCCTTCAGTAGCAGGAAGCGTCGGGATTCTGTGAGGGAGACCTGGATGCCTCAAGGTTCGCGTTATGCACTGCAACTTGATTTTTTTTTTTCCAACTGATGCTGGTTAGCGATTGTTTATTGTGTTAGGTGTTCCTTGTTCCTAGGCTCTTAGGTAGAGGAAATGATGCAGGATTCTCTCTTGATTTCTTTTTTAAGATCCAATGCCGCAGGAAACCTCCAATTCTCCATTAGGGCTGATTGCTATTTCTAGTTTACTGTGCATGCTGTCTCTTGCATACTGACGTTCTGTTTATTAGGTGAAAAACTCAAGAAACTGGAGGAGAAGGGAATCATCATCAGATTTATGATAGGACATAGGTATGCTTAACTGTATTGTCTTTTAGATTAATGTTTGTGAATACGTTACAAATTCTCATTTAAGAAGCTGTACATATTCAATAGTTTATGCATTTACTGATGTAAAAAAAAACTGTTTTTTTATGTGTTGCAGCGCTACATCAAACAACGTCCTTGATAAAGCTATAGACGCGGAGGATGAAATGCACCACGACTTTCTTAGGCTGGTATGATGATCTTCACTAACTATATAGCTTTAGCATTGTTTTGTCCTTTCCATTGAAGCACAATCATCCAAATCAGTTTTCTGCCGCTGATTGAGGGGCTGTCATCTGTGTTAAACATTGTTCTGATACAACTGTACATGCTTACTTATAGGATCATGTTGAAGGCTACCACAAGCTATCTGCAAAGACCAAGATATTCTTTTCCACTGCTGTGGCCTTATGGGATGCAGATTTCTATGTCAAGGTGGACGACGATGTTCACCTAAACCTAGGTACTACTCTTCAGTATTAGACTATTATTAGTATAATAAACCTCTAACATCACCAACGGCAGTGGAGAGGTCTATTAATTGTTTATTAACTGGCGAAAATGTGCAGGGATGCTCATCGCAACCCTTGGTCGGCATAAATTGAAACCACGGGTGTATATTGGTTGCATGAAGTCGGGACCAGTCCTTTCTGACAAGTAATTCTTCTGGAAACAGCATAGAAAATTGAAGTTCCAATACATTGAATTCTCTAAATACTAACATTCCATTTTACTGATGTTTCTTCACCAGAACTGCAAAATACCATGAACCTGAGTTCTGGAAGTTTGGAGAAGACGGGAACAAGTATTTCCGTCATGCCACAGGGCAGCTCTATGCCATCTCCAAGGATCTTGCCACCTACATCTCGATCAACCAGTAAGACCGGATCTTGTGCTCGCTCAGACAAATTTTCTTTTTTACTTGAGTGGCAGCTGATGCAGCTATGTATGTTCATCGCATCTCCGAGGCCCATATTACATAAATACGCGAATGAAGATGTCTCGCTCGGCGCATGGTTTATTGGCCTAGATGTGGAGCACATCGACGACAGGGACATGTGTTGCGGCACACCACCTGGTCAGTTTCTTCTGTACCCTCTGTATACCACTCACCATTTCCTGAAAATGGAAGTCACTGTGTCACTTCTAAGCTCCGACCAGTCTTTGCTCTCTGAAATTTCCTCTCAGATTGCGAGTGGAAAGCACAAGCAGGGAACGTTTGTGTTGCTTCGTTTGACTGGAAGTGCAGTGGGGTGTGCAATCCGGTTGAGAGGCTAAAATACGTGCACTCGAGATGCAGTGAAGGGGAGGATGCGATTTGGAGTGTCTCGTTCTGACAAGATGATGTTAAGGGTCCGTGTAGGATGAAGAGGGAATGATCACGAGCCTCCATTGTTCGGGGGTATATATAAAGAAAACACACACTTGTGTGCAGGTTCAGAGAAGACTCGCGTTGTATGCACAAAGCAAGTTCAGAGAAGGGAGGCATGCATGTCTGATACAGGAAGAAGCTACTGGAGCACGTCATTTTTTTTTTTTTTTGAGAAATAGGTGCCATACAGGGCTCATGTGGGTGGGTGTTGGTATACATGTTTTTTCAGTCGTCTGTGCAGAAACACGAATATATTCAGTTAGTTCATTCGTCTCCTCCTAGAATATATTCGATTACTTTGATCAGGATCAGAGGAGTTTTCTGCAACATTATCTTTTCGACATCGCTATCAGTCTCAGGGTTTTAGTGGCAACAACACGCATGACATTAATGCCTAACACTAACTCAAAAAAACAGTTGCACAAATCGGGACAAAATAGACATGATCAAAGATCAGCGTGGACAAAACAATGGAGAAACAAAGTTTATGCAATTTAGTACTTGGATACTGTGAAACCAGCTTTATGTGATTCGACGGGAACAGATAGAGACACGCGCAGCTATGGATCTGAGTGCAGCCAATCCTCAAATGAATAATAAGTTGCTAGGAGGCCAAAATAACAGGGCAAAGACATGAACACCATACAGGATCGACCGAGATCTGACGGCGACAGAGCGGGCGCGGCATTGTCAGTTAGACAATCGGTACGTCAGTAAGAACGTGGGCTCGTCCTCTTTCAGCTTGGGCTATGTGGGCCACTTCAGTTTGTGACAATCTCTAGCGCGGTGGCCCAACTTGGCGCAGTTGGCCACACTCAGGTATTCGGGCTTCTGCTAAAAATAACGGTATTCAGGCTCTCAGCCGCCGTCCTCCAACGTTTCAAAGGGACAATTCCACTATACATCCTTAACTTCGTAAAAGTTCATTTTGTTTCCTAAACTTCAAAATTAGGCAAAACATCTCCCACAATTTTTAAAACCGTTCATCTTACATCTTAGGGCGCTGTTATAAGAGATTTTAAAGGTGTTTTTATTTATTTATTTTGGCTAAATCTTTGAAAAATCATTAATAAATTATAGAAAAATAATAACATAAAAAATCCAATTTTATTAGACTCTATATGAATAGTAGAGATACAAAGTGAACATATAATATTATATGATTTAATACAAATTTTTTACTTTAACTTTAGATCTGTGCCTTTTTAATTAAGGGTAAAGTCTAATTTACAGCCTTAAACTCTTATCGAAGTCCGGATTTCAACCTCGAACTCTGAAATGCATCCCAGGTACCCAAACTCTAAATTGACAAGTCCCTCGCTCGCCACCACACCGAAGCCTAATTCCTCACGCACGCTACTTCCCCTCGCTCCGATCCATCTCCCAATGCAGCTTGCAATCGCAACTAGCGACGGTAAGGGCCAAATCGTCCGTTTCCGCCGCTGCCATGGACGACCGGCTGAGCTCTGAGCGCCACCCACGTTCCCGCTGCTGCGAGCCCTCTCAGTGCCTTCCAAGTGCGCCAATGCCTTCCTCTCGGTCGCGCTGCCCCTCCCGTGCATTGTCTCCGGCTCCGACTGCAGCAGCTGCGCCACTGCGGCCCGCGCCGCTGGAGGCCGTCGCCGCTGGTGCCGAAGCGTGACTGCGAGCCCCTGTCCTCGCCTGCCGCCCACCGCCCCTGTCCACGCCGGTCGTCCCGGTGCACGGGCGAGCTCCAGCGATGGCACCGAGCGAACGAGCTGCGGCTCGCCGGGGTGCGAGGCGAGCTCTGGGGGCCGGCCCTGCATCGGCAAGAAAGAGAAGGACTTGGTTGCGTGAAAGAGAGAAGAGAGAAGGTCTTTTTTTGAAAAATTGACCATGACGTGACAGGTTTTGGACTTGTGGTGTGCATCGACAATAGTTCAGGTACCCAGATAGTCGGTTTGATAGTTTGAGTACCTAGATGGGAGGAGACAATAGTTTGGATACCTGGGATGCATCTTACTCATTTTTAAACTTGGGTTGGTTTCTGGGTGGTTTTGATGTATAAACAGTAACTTTTGACATTTTTTCCAAAACGTTTTTAGAAATCTATAACTTAAGAAGCAAGGAAGGGGTACCTAGAGATTTCTTAAAATCTTGATAATTTTGTATGTTTTTTTTATCCTTCCTCAGGCTCTATGGCCCTTGGTTCATTAATTGATGCTCAGCCAAATCGCGAGCACTTAGGTTCATTACAAACCCTGGGAGAGGATCAGTCCAGAAGTGGTACTGACCTGGGTCCCAACTCATACCCAAACTAGCAAGATCGTGAGCAAACGAATTACACATTCTAGGAATTTTACAAATGCTAAAAACATTGAAGTTTTCTTCAGCTAGCTCCTTGATCTCCTTGAACAATCCACGTCCCACCGCAAGATCAAAGGATTCAGAGACAATAGCATCCCTGAGTTCAGCCGAGTCGGTCTCTACCCTCACCGACGATATGCCAAAGTGGATAGCAGTCTCCAGAGCTTGCTTACATGCCATAGTCTGCGAGATCAGTGCATCATGCACCAGCCCCAGGTGTCCAGCGCCTGCAACTACAACTGAGCCTTCATGATCACGTATAGTGAATCCCCATGCCCCCTCCTCCTTTTCAGCTATGAAACTCCCATCAATATTGATCTTGAGAAACCCTTCGGGCGGCGGTGACCAGCTAGGCTTGACCTCCATCGGCCTCACCCTCTGAACCTGGTGGATGATATCTTGTACCATTGACACCACTGCTGTTATCGTGGCATGGCTGGTCGGCATCAGTTCACCCGCATTCACCTTATTTCTTACAGACCACCAATACCATAGCAACACACAGACCATGAGGCATTGGTCATCCCTCAGCTTCATTACTTCAGACACGAAACTCTCAGCAGAGGTGGATAGAAGGTACTGAAGCCTGTAGGACTCCAAACCCAGTTCCCTCCAGCATTTGCGCATCTCCTTGCATTTCAAAAAACAGTGAGCTCCATCTTCATCAAACCTGGAACACGCTGGGCAATGAGTATCTAGATCAACCCTTTTGCTCTTGATGTTCATCTTGAAAGGCAAGCTGTTGTGTGCCACTCTCCAGACAAGCTGGGCAATATGCTATTGTGTTTTATTTTCCAGGAAGCACATTTCTCCGTCAATTCCTTTGCCTTTTTCTTGTAACCAGATCATATTTATTATTCCTCTAAAACGGCATGATCATCATTTCCTCTAAACATTTGTTTGTTTACACGTGCAAAGTGCGACTCGGTAATAAGGTTGACACGCATTTCAAACTCACATGCAAAATCAAGATGTTTTCCCGCCAAAAAAATCTAAAACCCAAGATAAAAGACAGGGGAAGGACCTCTTAGTCCAGGAGGGCGTCCATGTTGGCACGGAGGCAACGAAGAGTGGCAGCCTGGCAGGTCGACGTGGGCCTTTGACCTGGAGCAGTCGACAGAGACGACGACGGCATTTTCATTGCAGAAAGCACATTTCTCCCTCCATTGCCTTTTTCGTGTAACCGGATCATATTTATTTTCCTCTAAAACAACATGATTATTTGTTAATTACAACCCTTGTTTGTTGCCTGCAAAGTGAGACCCGGTGTAGTTCACATGCATTTGCATACAGTGAGCCGACGCCCTTGTACTAGTTGCATTGCGCTCGTGTCAGCATCGTGCCGGAGCGAACGACAATGTCTCTGCCTCCAAATCGTAGAGCACGCGCATGTCCTGCTGCACCAGGTTGCCAATCGTCGAGCCATCATCGCCGGAGTCCGCCAGGAGAAGGCACAGGCGTCCCTTCCTGTGGTCGTCCAGGACGTAGTTTCGCCGCGGGAGGTCGAGGTTGGCGCCCTGGAAGTGGAACACCATCCTCGGGACCGGCACCTGCGACGTCGACGACGAGCGCCGCCAGGCTGCTGGCACCAGGAAGCACACGCCGTCTTCGGGGTTGCCGCCGTTGGCGAACGGCAGCCTCAGCTGCTGGCGGAACGCCCGCACCACCTCCGCGAGCACCGCACCCGGCAGGAGCGTGAGCGCAGTGCCGGAGTCGACGATCACGCCGCCAGAGCCGTCGGGCCGAAGCGCGAACGCCGACTCCGGTAACCGCAGCCTCCTGGCGCCGACGGTCAGGCCCGCGAGGTGGACGTAATAGAAGGTCGGGTTCTGGGGGCTCTGGAGCAGCGGCGTGGTCTGCACGGGGCCCGTGGCGTCGCCGTAGACTCCGCCGGTCAGGGACCCGAACAGGAGCGTGCTCTTCCTGCCGCTGGCGTAGGACGTGAGGCAGTAGGAGAAGCGGCGGATGGAGAGCTGCGACACCAGCGAGAGCGGGTTCCGGCCGAAGCCAACGATGCCGGAGCCGTTGTTGAGGCTGCCGACGTTCATGGAGCCGCACCCGAACCCGAGCGGGACAGTCATGAGCCTGTCGCCGTCTGACGACGTGAAGGTGAAGCGCTCCGTGGCGTACACGCCCATGGTCATGGTGCCGTCGCCGTAGTTGTAGCGGTAGGTGCACGTGTCGGGCCTCTCGCAGCTGTGGTGCAGGATGTCGGAGCAGAGCTGCCCGGCGCACCGCATGGGCTCGTACGACGCCGACTCCGCCGGCACGAACACCGGGTCCGGCTGCGCGAGGCAGCTGGCGCACGGCGCGCACTGCGTCCAGATGAGGTCGCTGCCGGTGTCGAGCAGCGCCGAGACGGGCTGCGGCGGCGTGCCGATGGCGAGGTCCACGACGTACTCGAGGTCCCCCGACGGGCGCACCGGCACGCCGGTTGCCGGCGGCGGCGTTTGCTGGTGCTCGTCGTCGTCCTTCCGAGAGAAGCGGGCGCGGGCGCGGTTCCTCACCACGGAGAGCGCTGCCGCCCTCGCCTTGCTCCGCTGCATGGCGCGCCGGATCAGCTCGGGCCTCGACAGCTGCTTCCCTGCGTCGACATGCTTTAGCGCGACACGGACGACGTCGTGCCCCGCGAACGCTGATGCCGCGGGACAAGCGTACAACGACGCTATCGCAAGCACCAGCACTACCAATTTTTGCTCCATGTTTTTGTTGTGCTCTCTAGATAAGGCCCCTATAGCTTGCCCCTAGCTCGGTGTGACTATATATGCGCGTCCGAGGTGATTATATTCTAAACACGGCTGACACACAATATATATTCTTGCACCGTCTTGATGCAAACGCATCAAGGCAAGCTGGGAAGGAAAGCAACGGGCAGGATTGTCCATGAAACTTCACAAAATTCGTTTGCCGATGGTGGTGGTCTAGGCACCGAATAAGTCGGGGAATGCTCTTGGGGCACCCAGCAGCGAAGATCAAGATCAAGAGCAAAGTTGGCGACCTGTAATTCACCAGCTGCGCAAGGGCACTAGGCAGTAGTAGGGGCTATACCATGGCTACAACTCTTGACGTGACCACCGAATTTTGAGGAGAATGCACGTAGTATGTGGCTGCAGGTGAAAAGAGGGCCGGCCCGAGATGCTGCCGGGCTCCTGTGGGCAGACAAATATTCTAGCCATCGATCTGCTGGGGCTACATTATGTAAGCATGCTTAATTTCATTAACACGGCAAGTAAATAAACTAACCAAAAGAGTATGTAAGCGATCCATTAGAAGATGCATTGGTGTCACTGTCACCTGAGTACCAGACCTGAGAGGCGATTCCGATCCTTGGCGTTGCCGCGGGGTAAATCACGGTCGGATTCGGATGCTAGTTGCCTCCACTTCTTGTGAATTGTGATCATCATCATCCGCTCGAGTAAAATGAGTGGACATGGCATCTTCAGGTTAATTGGGTCTTGATCGAATACATGGCTGTTGCGTCTACTGAACAACAGCACTAACCAAAGTGCATTATTCTGATCTATCATCTATGCCAGCCAGTTTCATCTGCGCCACTAGCTGCGCTTCGGGTTGCCAAAGAATTATGCTCTCCAATACAATGGAATGAAGGTTGTTGATGTGATGGTAACGTGACTGCAAACGTGCCGCGGCACACTTTGTTTGGAGGCGTGTCAACCAGGGGCAGCAGAGCTACGGACCGCCCTGCGCACTTTCGGTCTCAGACCCTTTACAACCCTGCTTTTCTGGCCGATGAGGCGCGAAGTATGTACGCTAGAGTTTTCTTTTAGTCGAGTTGACATAGCACATAGCACTTGTATTCTGGCGGGTCCATAAACGGACCGCTGTTGGCCATCGGCCCGTGTAACATACGCTGTTCGGTTTGCCGCCGAGCAGCACACAGCACTCCAGGGTCCAGGCCTCCAGCAGTGAACACCAGCACTCTTTTTTTATTTAATTTAATCAAAGACTCAATTAAAGATGTTTATTCCACTCATTCCACTCAAAAAAATTAAGAGGTTTATTAGTTAGCAACATTAAGAATGCGCCATCATCCATTGCATTGACCTCAGTTGGTCTTCAACATTTATTTAGTTGAAATCTAAACTTAAGTTTATATGAAAACTCTTGTTGCATCCTTTTTTGTGATACCATGAATATTTATATTTCATTTTTTTTATCTATGTTATTAGTTGTTGTAGTTTTTATAAAAATGTTCAGTTGATCTCTAGTAAATAATATATTCTAATCTAAAACCATATTCTTAGTTACTACTCCCCCTGTTTTAAATTATAGTAAGTTTAACTTTTTTGACCTCAAGTTTGACCACTCGTCTTATAATGATATTTTAAAGAAATTTTTGAATAAGACGAGTGGTCAAACTTAGGATCAAAAAGTCAAATGGAATACAATTTGAGACAGACTAGTACAATGGCATCAAAATCATGTCAAAATGCACCAAGGTATCCAAGACCATATTGTTACTTGTTGCCATGGAGTAGTTAGTAAACTATTAAAACAAATATTTATCAAATGTATGCAATTTTACTGGATTATTTGTATGGTAGAAATTTTAATTTAACCATTAGACGTGTATAACGTAGAAAAAACACAAATAAAAATATATATTACTTTATGATTATTGAATTATTGTCCATATAGCTTTTATTTGTAGTTGAATGTATATTTGAGGGATATGTTAGTTTATTTTTAAAAGCTGTAGAGATGTTACTTAAAAACAAATTACAGGTGTTACTAATATTATCCTTCATAATGACATAAGTGGGTAGCTTAAAAACAAACCTAGGGGTTAATTATTTATATTATCTTTTATAGTAGTGGGTAATTTAGATGCAAATTTAGAGGTTATCTTAAAATATCCTTATTGGCAAAGGTGGGCAATTTACAGGCAACATATTTAGGGGTTGATTTATGTATTTTCAATAATAATAGAAGCTGATATTTTTTTAGAGAATATTAGACCCAATGACTATTGTTGGGGCTGATGATTACATATAGTGTACCAAATTAATGACGAGATGTTTATAATTATCACGACAATAAGGTTTATTATATTTTAATTGATGCATCTTGTGACAATTCATGTGCATGGACACTCCATTGAAGGTCTCTAATTAGTAATATTAAGATTAAGATGACCCCCCGCGTTGTTGTGGGGATTGCAAAGAAATTAGAATGAAATTAAGTAAAATTGATGTAGATAGAATACATTAAGAGATTAAAAGTTAGTGGAATGACATAACTATTAGTGGAAGATAATGCTGATAGCTAGTGGGGATGGTGTGGATTGTTTGCATGTCGCCATATATACTGATATAAACGTATAGTGAGGATTAAGTTTTAGAAACACGCATAGCCTACCACGCCATGAGCCTATGAACACCTGGAGAGACTAGGTGAGCATGTTGCTTCCACCACCACTTAAAAGAAGAAGAATCTGTTGCAAACACTAAGCACACTCTAGTCCGTAGAATCCACCATAACAAGTCTAAGGTCTTGTTTGGTTCTAAAGAGACTAGGGACTAGGGACTAATTTTTAATCCTTTCTAGTCCCTAAATTGTCAAACACAGTGATTAAAAAAGGGACTAATAGTTTCTAGTTCACTAGTCTCTCTTAAGAGGCTAATTTGGACTAGTGGTGTATGACTAGTCCCTAGTCCCTCTAATCAAAAAGACCCTGTAACCAAATAGACCCTAAAAACGCATGATTTTCTTATTAATCTTTTTTTCGATCACGCCGTGGGCGCGTATTTCATTAAGCAGAAGAATAGAGAGTCACAACAAAGTCTAAGGGGCCAGTAACCCAACACCAACAAATTACAGAGTACGAGATTACATGAAACAAAGAAACTACTCGCCGGCGTCCTCGTCGAGCCCAGACAAGTCCAGGTCCATGGCCGACAGATCGAGCTCGCCCCGAAGCAGTATCTGCATGGCATGCTTCTTCTTCTCCCTCAGATTTTCTTATTAATTATCCGATGTGTTGTACATAAACCAAATCTGCTATACTGATAGAGATCACCGACCTATAGTTAAAAGCGCTACCAAGCACCAATTCTAAGAACACGTCTATGCATAAATAGCCACAGGTCGGAAACGAAATAAACGTACATGAAAACTCAGGTACAGCTACATTAGATTGCAGGGTGCTGGGACGAAGGACAGGAGGCTGTTCTCAAGGTCGTAGAGCACGTTGAAGTTCTGGTGCTGGTAGCTGCCGATGATGGAGCCGTCGGAGGACGTCGCCATCGCCAGGCACAACCCCCCTGTGCTGGGATCCACCAGCATGTAGTTCTGCAGAGGGAGCTCCCAGTCCGCCCCGTCGAAGTGGAGCACAAGCTGCGGCAGCGTCACCGACTGGCGCGGCGGCGGCGGCCACTGGAAGCACGTGTCCAGAACTGACGTATCCGTAACATTCAGCCAGGGCAGCTTTATCTGCGACTTGAAGGCCTCGCGGACTTGGTAATACGCTGGCTCCGCGAGGTACGTGATCGTCGTGCCGGAGTCGATGATGGTCCCGCCCGTGCCGTCCGTGTCGTTGATGGCGAACACCGCTGGGTCGATGTCCAGCCGGTAGCCGCCGACGCTGATGCCCGTCATGTTGAGGAAGTACATGGTCGGCAGCGCCGGGTTGACGACGAACGGCGTGGACTGCACCGGCCCACTGGTGCTCGCGTTGGTGCTGTTCAGCGTGGCGTACGCGCCGAAGTAGAGCCGGCTGCGCACCGGAGACAGGAAGGAGGTGAGGCAGTAGGAGAACCTGGGGGAGCCCAGCTGGCTGACCAGCGACAGAGCCCCCCGCCCGAAGCCGACCATGCCGGAGCCGTTGGCGAGCGAGCCGGAGTTCAGGTTCCCGCACCCGAAGGAGATGCTCGGCAAGGTGACCCGGGTCTCGTTGGTGCCGAACGTGAACGTCTCGTTGGCGAGGACGCCGGCGGTGCTGGCGCTGTCGCCGTAGAAGTACTGGTACACGCACACTTTCTGGTAGCAGAGCGGGTAGTAGAGCGCGTTGCACGCCGGGGCCGAGCAGCCGAGCGACCTGTACGTGGACGAATTCGCCGGGTCGAAGTAGGGCGTGGGCTGGTCCACGCACAGCAGGCACGGCGCGCACTGCGTCCAGATGAGGTCGCTGCCGGTGTCGAGGATCGCCGAGTAGTACCGCGCCGGCGTGCCGATCCCCATCTCCATCAGGTACTCGCCGTCGCTGGCGAGCACCAGGATGCGCGCCGCGGTGATCGCGTCCCCCGGCGCTAGCGCCGCGAGCGACTGCAGCGTGGCCACGCGGGCTCTGCTGCGGCGCACCGCGCGGGCCAGCAGCTGCTCCTTCGTGTACCCTGCGTCCGCGTCGACGTGCCTCAGCGTGGCCTTGAAGCCGAGGCCGCTGCCACGGGGAAACTCTGCTGCCTCTGTTGCAGTGGCACCAACCGCGGAAAGCAGCAGCGGGAGCGAGAGGACCATGAACGCCGCAAGTGTCGGCATTTCGGGGTTGAGACGTTGAGTGGTAGCGAGTGCAGTACGCCACTAGCTACCGTGAAAGGTATGCTGTGAGCACGAAGGCTTGTTGGATCCTAACTTGTATAAATACCGTGCCCATGCATGTGTGATGTGTGTGCATCACTCCATATATTACTCGGCACTGATCCTGAGAACATGAGTTCTTTGCTTCTGCTTTGTGGAAGTTGGTTTAGGTACATTTGACCATGGAGAATTGGAGATAGCAATAAGGAATATGGGTATGAAACGAGGTCGCAATGATGCGTTGCTGTAAAATATAGTTACTAGCAGCTCTGCGTTCCTTAACATCAACGCTAGCTACCGTAGGTGGCTTAGAGATCTGCGTTTGTGAGCCCATTTCACCAGTTATTAGAAATTGTGATTTTTGTTTATGTCCAGTAACCCAGGAGTGGGAGTCAGTCATACAACTTTACTACTTGAACTCCGAACCAAATGAAGAACTGCAGATAGCACACAGTAATTCTGCAGAGAAGAAGCTATTAATTCGTTCCTGAAACGAATGAACGAGTGTCTGCAACTGCAATAAGAGTGGCCTGATGTGGTGTATACCAGAAAATTTCGATTCTCTGATCGCATTTCTAGCATGGCATAAATAGACAGGCAGAAATTTTACATGCATGTACTGTAAGTCAATAGCAGGATTAGCAGAGTTGCTGAGATGCTCGAGCTAGAGAGTACTCTACATAGTAGAGTGAAGCGGGCGGCCGGAGGCAGGCCATGAATCTATAAAGCACGAGGCCAATGGCAGCGGCTCGACAAGGTGTCCGCCATGTGCTGATGTGCAGTGGCAAACGAAACGAGGAGCCACCGGGATCGGCTCCGTTGTTCATGGGAGTCAGCAACTCGAGTTTGTCCCCCGATCTCCGCGCAGATTTTGTTTACTCCGCTCGCTCTCGGACGGCGGAGCCCGGGAGTAAAGCGCAAGGCACCTCGCAACTTGATCATCATATGGGTGGACGCCGGACGCCGGACGGCGCTGATACCATGCGTGGGGCACGGAAACATCCGGATGCGTGGGCCGGTTTCAGTGAAACGCAGGCGTGCAGAGCAAGTGACACTGCTCGTGTTCGTATCCGAAATGTGTAGGTGTATTCGTTTGATCGTGTGCTAAACCTTTGTTGGCCCCTGAATTTCGACATGGTATTAGAGCTGCTTCTATTCCAATATTCAACAGATTGCACCCAATCATGGCATCAAGATCTTCCAATTACAATCCTTTGTTCTGCTATTAAATTTTAGAAAAACTGAACAAGAACTATCATATCTTATGGCAATGCAAGCAGCCGCACAAGCGCTCACCTGTACATGGTGCACGTATGGAGGTGTTGACACCTAAAAATGTCCAAGAGAGTATAATAGGCTTTATCATCATGTTTCTGACATCAAGAAGACCAAAGAGCATACTCGGATCAACGCGTTTGACGTTTGGACGAAGAAAAGGGTATTTGGCTGCTGAACTAGCTGGAGTCGGCTAGGCCGACCTTCTAAGTCGGCTAAGCCGACTTGACCAAAGTGATCAAATGCAAAAAAAAAAAGGACTTTACCATTGTGTTCCTCTCGTTGAGCTGATCAAAAAACATATATGGTTTGCCCCGTTTAGAGTCCGGATGAATTAATTGTGAATTTTGGAAGATTACATCCGGAACCCCTGCCTGCCAATCGGCTTAGCCGGATCACCAGGCCGGCTAAGCCGATTTTGGCTGTTTTCAGCCCGCTATCAGTGCCTCTGGCCCGAGAAAACCAGCTAAGCCAACTTGGGACCCGGCTTAGCCGACTCAAGGCCGTTTTTCCATGTCGGTATTGTTTTCAAGTCGATTTTGGACATATTTGGACGTGAAAAACTTGGAGATCATGTATAAGAGTTATTTTCCATTGAGATAAGACCACCCCCCTTTATATATTCGAGAGGATCATGGCCGATTGATCTTATCCTATCAATCGAAACACAAATACCAATTACCTCTCTTTTACCCTAATGCTTTTCTCAACCCCTCTACCTGCTGTCCGATGCTTCTCTCCATGAGATTCATTGGCTTCCTAGGCGGCCTTGCTGGTCCTAGCTAGGAGATCCTTCATGTGCTTCCTCCTGACGAATCTTTGTTGGCGTTTCTTAGCGTAATCACCAGGATTGCAAAGTCCATGGCAATGCCACTAGAAACACCAGTAGGTATTCTGCAACATTTACAAAACAAGTCTGCAAGCGCACAGAAATACTGTTGTAGCATTTCACCCGGAAGTATTCAGGGTATCGTTATTTATATTTTCCCAAAGGAAGACATGGTGTAAAATAGGGACATGGTCAAGACAACATGAGAGCATAATAGACCAAAGTTCATAATAAGTTTAAAAAGGACAGATTGATAGATAACTGACACACACACTCGAGCCAAACTCAAGGAGAAAGATAAAAGAAAGAGTAAAGAATAACCTATACTGGAGCAGACATTCCTAGATAGTTATGTTAAGATAGCAGAATCATACAAATACATGTCTTCATATAGGGTCAGAGATTCTAAGGTAAGTTAGCCTGGCCGCTGCTGATCTACTTCGGGCACCGGATTACACCTGGTCTGCCAAGTGTCGCCGGCCTACAGCTCTACTCCAAACCCGGACGTGGGGGATTACAAAGGACGGACAGGACAAGGTGCCGCCTACCACCTCAACCGTACGAGAAAGGTACAACCGACGATAGCCTCAAGCCTAGACACCACGTCTAAGTTGTCAACCACTACTCTAGCGTGATATCAAGGCGTAGCCGTTCCCGGGCTCCTTCTACTAGAGTACCCGCCACAAGGACGACATCGATCCCGCAAACCAACTTTGGCCAAGACGAAATTAGAATAGAACCCATCACCTCAACATAGCTCTAGGTCTAAACATGTATGTATGATAGGTTTAGCATAAAGTTCTATACGCATAAGAACTTAGCTCTAGTTCTAGAACACAACTATATGATATAATAAGAGCAAGAACAAAAGGGAACTCTGAATGTATTCATACCGAGATTGCTCCCAAAGGTTCAAGCTCTCCAATGAAGCTTGCCTTGCTCCAACTAGCTACTACTATTACTACATCCTAAACTACTAAAGAAGATACAAGTGAGGGAGAGAAGCTCTTGTTGTGTGGTGTGTCCATGAGGGTGAGAGAGGCTCTTTTTATAGATGGAGTGGAGGGGGCTCTTTGTAAAATGCTCCTCCCTATTTGGAAGGTACCAAACCAACCTCACAACGTTGGGTTCCCACCTTCCTTGTACAAGTGCAGCACCGCCTGACCTTCACAAGGAAGGTTTGAACCGCCTCACCAAGGATGGGCCCAATTGGACACCTAGGAGGGGCGTGCGCCCCTCCCCTGGTGCGCGCTAGGTTTTTGGCTCATCTGGGCCTCATCTTTTGCAGGTGCGTGGGCCTCGTCGTTAGCTTTCCAACGCCTGGTGGATGGCCTAAAACGGAGTCCGGATGAGTGAGTTATGGCCAAATTACTCGAGCCTACTCCTGCAGCCCGAGTTAGAGTTGGACCGGGTTTTGGGCTTCCACTTCTTGGGTTCATGCGTGGGCCTGAGCCATGGTGGCGTGGTGCACTCGGCCCAGTTTGGTCCCAAAGTGGACCTTTTCCCAATCCTATGATTTTACGCTTCCTGGAAAGCGCATTTCTGAATGGAATTTCTTGTACTTATTGTATGTTCCTGCAAAATAATAATTCTTCAAGTACAAGTGGAATTGGGTTAATAGCAAAAGTATATGTGCAAGTAAATATTTAATTCACCCCTTTTTGGGTTATTATTGGTGGTATAAAATTATCATTAAGGACCGCCAACAATCCTTATGGAGGTGGTTCGGGAGTCTTTTCAGCCAAGATCGAGCTCTACATCGGCCCTATTGATCTCTAGATCGGTTTGGCCGGTTACGCTATGCTCTTACTGCGTTGTAGGTTGATCAAGCAACCTATTTGAGCATCCAATGCCCGCTGGTGTGTTGGCACGGATCAGATTCATTGTCAACAGGAGGACCACATCGATTACCGATCAAATCTCACTTTTTCCACGGGTGGCAAGGACCCGGCAAATGGGTGAGTCTAGTTTATGAATTAATAGTCATTAGAGTGCCTCTACTTTATTATTTATTTTGTTTCCTTTGAGATGTGAGTCTTTAAGACAGAGGCTGAGAGGATTTTGAAATATTAAATCACTTTGATGTAACATTTTTGAAATTAAAAACTTCCCATTTCTAAAAAGAAGAATGGGAATATACCATGTTAACCGTACTTGACCCAAAAAGCAAGGACGATAGGTCACAATACAAGGACCTGTCTCAAGTCTAATTAAACTCGGCCGAGGCCAAAACCTATTGACCTAGTGGGTAATATTGGTCGAATCAATCGTCACATAACAATCTTTTAGTTTTTTTCCTAATTTGTTGCTCTTCTTCATTTTTCTGAATAATTAGTTGGCATAACTTGTAAACACGCCTATGCTTGGAAGTAGGTTAATGGATATCACATTTTATTAAAATCATAATTCACTTTTAAACTTAATTAATTTGATACATCACTAATAACATCAATTTTTGTCATGGTAAGTAGATTGAAAATGCTATTTATGTCAATTTAGTATTTAATAGTGTATAATCTGTTTGTGATGAATATAAATGTTTTTTTGAAAAAAGGTACAGTAGACACTTGAATTTGAACTTAACGTGTGGATAAAAAAACACAACTAAGATAACAAGTTGAGAGTCAAAATATAGTTCCTAATGTCACAAAAAGAAAACAATGAGAGCTCATATAACCCATCAAGATGTAATGAAGTGGATGAAAACACATGTAGAGAAACCAATAAACATGTTCACAACCAAAATGAGATTATAGAGTATACAAATACATAGCCATTGTAATAAGAAATGAAGAGGATTATAGACTAATGACTAGTTTTATTAGTTAACACAATGTAAAAGTCAAAATGATATATCCTAATTTTTTCAAGAAACTTTGAGTATTTTTGTAACATAAGATTTTAGATCGTTCTGAAGCACAGATTGACTAGCTAGTAAGCACTAATCCTTTTGAAATAGGCCTATCTCTCCTATCCACATTGTAAATTACTAAATTAGTGATGAACATAGGCGGTTTTCTTAAGAAATCACCCACGCATACCTATTTAGGTAGGTGGCCAATCAATGACCTGATAAGCTGGCCCTAATCATCTTCACATGCTGCCACCTGCCAATAGTTTTTTCCCGGCCGATGAAAATGCAAATAAAAGGAGTGTCTAGAAACATTGTTTCTATAATAGTTTCCCATGAGCTCTTTCCTCTCGGCGTGTCGTACAGACTAGAACTTGCGCCAAAACTAACCAAAGTGTGGGTTTCTATGCGACCACAAAGGTTTATGCATACCATTTTAATTTGGATTTGTGATTAGTGATTGTCAACGTACATAGATTTTGCGTTGAGTTTATGGACTAAAGCTGGTGTGGGTTGTGTTATGCAACATTTCTTTTGTCATGTGGTGCGCAGGCGTAAAGCTCGGAGGGGGTGGTTGACTGCAAGATGAAGGCCAATGCAAGCAGGTTTTTGCTGAGGGGGCAGGAGCGGTGAAGGACGGACGTCAGAGCGCAAGAACTAGAGAAGCTGGGTGACTAGCCATGGTGGCTTACACTTGGGGATATTGATAAGCACGAGTGTATATGAAGAAGTGACCATGTTGACCAAAATCATATGACAGTTGAGCAAGTCGAGCCCGATGTGGTCAAGGATGAGGTGACACGCGTCAAGTTGCAAGGTACACGTATGGACTACGCTACTCGTGGGTGGTTTGGTGGGATGGTACCCAAAACCATAGGTGGACAGTTTACGGATTTGGGACACAAAACCCAGGCAGAGGTTCTGGGAAGGAACGACGGTGGCACGTGGCAAAATCACAAATATTGCATTAAGGTGAAGCTAATCTGTGAAGGAAGCGTGATAGTCCATTAAAAAAAGAGTTCAACCACTACGCCCTCGAATCAAGTGGTTCACCTTAAGATATTTAGGGGCACTAGTGAAATTGTGTAATAAACTTATAAATAAGATGTGGCTGCCTCCACTCCACCCCATTCATTCATAGTTCAGCTTTGTTAGGTTTTCCTTGTCTCTAGACTACTGTAGTGATCTGCATATATATTTTAGGAGAATTAATATGTGCACTCTTGATCTAAGTGGGAAGCCTTTACTTCACCTTGTCCTATGGGATTCAAATCATGAGTTGTGTATTATGATTTTGGTTTTTTTGTTGCTCCTCTTGCAATATCCTCCATCTCTTGATTTCAGTGATTCCTTTGAATCTGAGCTTTTGGGTTGGTTTGGGTTGGTCAAATGTGCAAAGACATATAAGAATCATTATTATCAACTGGTTTGGGCAGCTTCAACTTGATCATAAAAATCCATTCAACCTAGAAGTATTCCACGAAACTTCAATGAAAAATATTACATGAGATCAAATTAATGAACTTCACTTGCACTAGAACATTGTAGGCTCTATGAAACCTAGTGCTTGTACCTCTGCTAGTGAGATAGCTAAACACTAAAAACGAGGAGCTTGTAATTTTTTTGGCCACCTTAAAAAGTCCACAATTTTAGGGCTTGAATGGTGTTTGTGATGCCTATCTCTGCTACCTATTTGTTTGTTTCTTTACTAGTATCACATACGTTGTCTCCATCAAAGATAACAAAGATGAGGTCCAATTCTATTTCCCATTGGTAGCCAAACTGTTCACAGATCAGCTGAATCCTCGAGCCTTCATACTCATTACCATATACTAGTAGGAACCCCCGCACAAATGCGCGGGGTAGCAATGTGTAGCACATAAGCTTCCTCATAAAAAATAGTTGAATACATGAGTACATCTGACACGTTAGTAGTCATAGATGGTCGCACTTCTACGATCTAATCACATATCACAATCTTGTCATCATGGAATATGTGTGGTTGTTGGAAACTCAAAGTGCTTTTAATTGTTGCTCCACCTTAGCCAATCTAGGTTGTATTGTACATAAAGTATCTGAAAAGTTGAAGACACTGTAGGATAGAAGGAAAAGGAAAAACCATCAGGTAAATGTCATTTAGGATTCAATAATCACTTAAAAATGAAATAACATGCAAGTCAATGGGCAAGCATCGACGACAGAACACATGTCTTTTAATTGACAACATACTTGGAAATCAAAATAGACTATCCTAGTTGAACTATATTGAGCTTTGAGCATGGGCCAAATAACTAAAAAATGTGAAATAGACGAATGCTAGACAGTAAATTTGGAAATAGAGTGTGATAATACAATACACATAAAGGTTATTATTATTACCAAGATTGTGTAAGGAGAGCTGGTCAGATTGTTGTAACAAACTTATGCTCTACAGGACTAGGCGTTTGGCAACAGTCTGGGAAGGGATCCCTTATCCCACTTTATAACATTTTCTTCTGCAATCAGCAAGTGAGAGCTATTTATTCTACTACTGCTAGCACTACCTTGAATTGATTGACAAATTAGAAAGTTGGAAAATAAGCATTCAGATACCAGATAGATGGAAAGGATGTAAAAAAACAAAGGAAAACAGGAAATGATATTTTATTGGAAGGAAGCAATTTGTTTGTAGACCTATACATGCATATACTTTACTGTTAACCAAAGCACCATATGAAGTTTGAACTGTAGCCATCGTTAAGAAAGAACACATATGTTGATGAAGAAGAAAAGAGACTGCTCACCTTAGGAGATTGGGAGGAAGAAGAAAATTGTAGGGCTGCAAACTCTGTAATATTTATTCTTGATCTGTTAATGCAGGAACTATGACTCTCTGAGTATATCCAAACCAAGTAACTAAGGCAAAATCAGAACATAGTAATGTTCATGCAGGGCATCGTCAGCTACGGCCGTAGATCACAGCGAGCGCCACGCCCTTGGTCAGGTTGCGGGGCAGCCACCGAGTCTCCGCGTACACTGCTGTGGGCGTTGTTAGGCGGATCTGAGGACAGCTGCACGTCGGCGCTGCTGGTGCAGTGTCGGAGAAGAGGCGCCGCGGCCGCCGCGGAGACGGCGAGGCTTCTGATGCTGCTGCGGAGGCGGCAGCGGAGAGGAGGCCGTAGGGCTGGAAGAGAACGGTGAGGACCGGCGTCGTGGGGGCGTGGTTGTGGCGGCAGCGGCGGCGAAGGGGATGCGGGAGGATTGAGGGTCTGGGATGCTGACGGTGATGGCCTTACGGGTTGGAGAGAAGAGTCAATGGTTCGAGTTGCACGCGTGGATGGCTGGGATGCTGGGAGGGCCGGATCGAACGGTGGTAGAGTGGTACTGTTACCGCGACAGTGTTTTGAGTCTTGAGACGGAGAGGGCAGCATCCACGAAAATAAGGGTATTGTTTAGATTGAACCAATTTGAGAAAACTCTTATCTTTCTTGATAAATTTTGAGTTTGTTTGAAATTTGCTTGGAATTCGTCGTTGATGTTTTGAATATATCTTCTCAACACTCCTAGGAACCTCCCTGCAAAAATCTCAAGTCGATTCGTGGGCTGAGCGATCATGACCTCTGTAAGTCGAGTGTCGGTGACCTCTGTAGGCCAAGTGCCAGTGACCGCATATCCAATAAAGACACTAGTAGTCTTATCATTAGGGACCCCATCACCACATAAGAGTTCAACTTCCTTGCCATTGGAGGCTTAAATCGCTTGATTGCCGAAGACTTATGTTGATTTAGCACTAGCCTTTTACGCTTTGTTCCGAAAGAGTCAATCAAAGGAGAGGTCACCAACAAGCACCTATCTTTGTATAGTTGAGACTGTGATGAAACATTTGACATGTTGGGCTATAGTACAAGAGGTAAAAATTTAATAAATAGTGAACATAGTAATAGTAATTTTACCAAAGTTGAAAGAAATCAAAATCATACACACTGAACATAACAAGTTATTTGTTTGAAAAAGATAAACAACATTAAAATGCTATGGACTGAACAACCATAGCAGTGGATTACTAACGGATGATTTATACATGCTACCTGTAACATAACAAGAACTTGTGACCACAATTTAGAACTTATGTAGTAAATTGAGTTCTTCTCGTATTTACATTGAATTTCAGTTGAAGTAGTGTGCAACAACTCAAATACCATATAGTTAGTGTGGAACATCTCAAATATCATACTTCACACAGAGCTACCTTTAAAGTTAAATTAAGTAGCTATAGCCTCGGTATCAATGTCATAGAAGCACATCTTTTTTAGAGCAAGAGTGAGCACATAACAAAGCATACCTGTTGCGGCATCTTACCATCAACGTTTATGTCCTCAAGAAGGGGCAGCGTTGGCCTTAGGGTTGGCAACCCGTACAACAATGTCATGGTGATACCTAGAGATGACATGAAGGCGAGGGTCTACACTGCCCTGGATCCATCGACTAAGTGTGTTGCATTGTGAGCGGTAGCAACGACGACAACAACACCACTAGATCTAGGGTCACACATGGGTTATGCCCTGAAAAATCGCCACGGAGTCTAGAGTTTATTGATGAAGTCTTTAGGGAAAAACAGAAGAACTTAAGCATAAGTTGCTAAAAAGCGATATCCTTAGCAAGGTTCGCACATTGTAGAGTTCCAAAAGAGGGGTCTATTGCACACATATTTTTTGCTAATAATGGGGATGAAGTACAAGATCACATGCCCATAGTAGTATGACCTTCTCATCTCAATTGAGCTCATAAACAAGAAGTATCTAGACTTGTATAAAATGGTTACAAAGCATATGATGCATGGCCCTTCTATGATGCCACATTAATTAGAGGGTAAGGATTCATACCTAGTTTATAGATGACATCATGATGGTAGAAAGAAAAAAGTTTGTGGGCATGCCCTTGACAACAGATGGGTCCTGCCTTACTACCCGTGTATCCTACATCTATTCAATCGCCACATCAATGTAAAGGCATGTGAGAACATCAAGGACATCAAGTTTAATTACATTTACAACAGTCATGGCCATGTCTATTGCTATGAGAGGTTGACAAGGAGGATAACAAAGGCAACATCAATAATATCAAACAGTACAATGATGCTAGATGGGTAACTCATCTAGAAAACTTGTGTGGAGGATAATGGTTTTGATGTAAATGATAGGCCCCCTTCCGTGTTGTCCCTATAACTCCATCTTCTTAGCATGCATGTGTTTTCATTTAACCAGCGCGAGGGTGTTCGATGAGTGCTTAATCGTATAGGTGTTGAAAGGTCGATGCTTACAGCTTCCTTCAAGAAGAATAGCACATCTGACCATGCCCATGGTATATTATATTGGGATTTTCTTGAGCACTATAAGTGGAACTCATAGGGAAAAAACATTGATTAGGAGGGCCCAAATAAAGCATTTAAGACAGATTGGAAGAGTTGTATGTGCCAATCCAGCTGAAGGAGAGTGTTACTATCTTAGGGTTCTTCTAAACCATTTGGCTGGTGCAACCTCCTTCACTGATCTTCTAAACCATGTTGGTGACGGGAGCCTTGGCGGCCAGAGTAGGGTCCAACAGGCCCTTGCTCTTCCTCTTCATGTCCTTGGAGGAAGATGATGTCTTCGTCTTGGACAACGCGGTGGGGGAGGGTGCATTGGCGGGCTTCTCTGGCACTGACATCTGCGAAGACGATGAATTCATCTTTGGCTGACGCGAGGGGGGCAGACATCTGCGGGCTTCTCCCTCACCATCATTGGCGCCACGACAGGTACCTCGGCCATAAGCGCTAGTGGAGCGGCTAGTGAGTAGTCAGCATGACCTAGCATGAGTTTGTGGGATTTTGCGGTTTTTGAGAGCAACCCGCCTTTGCTAGTAGGTTGGACCGCCTCAGCCTGCAATAGAAAAGCATGCATGTTGCGGTTGTCCAATGAACCTTTTTCTTGCTATGTTTGGTTCAATGTTAGGCACACTGGACAACAAGTCTGGTAGTAACTTTTTTTAGGCTTTCAGTGGTTCATTGCCTGTTTCATGAACAAGTCTGGTTGGCACATGTCTGGTCTGAAGATCTAAGAGTTGTTTTTTACTTTTTCTTTTGATTCTTGTGCGGTTATCTAGATATTCATGTCACTAGTTGGCTTGGGTATTTTAAATTTTGAAACTCGCTTATTCTCAATAGAAATTAGGTATCTCTTTTTTGTCCTTCAGACTAGGAAGCGTTTTTTTTATCGTACATTGTTGTTTGTGGTGTCCCGCTGTGTTTTTAGAGAACATTTATCCTCTTATTGGACATGGTTACTCATTCCTGATTATTCTCCCCTGCTGGGCCATGATGATGAGCTCGCAGTGTTGTGGCTCCTCTCCATGCCCCTATTTGAGTCTGCGGTGTCCTTCGTCTCTTCGTCGATCACCTCATGCAATCAGGCGGCCGAGCCGCGGCCCCGTGCCCACGGGACGCACGGTGGGAGTAGGTGTTGGGGCAAGCCGGTGGATGACACGGGGCAGCCTGGAGTTTGAGCTCTGTCAAAAAATGAGAGGGAGCTGTACATGGGAGACTGATGGGGGTGGGTCTCGCTACTGACGCCATCTGATGGTGTAGACAAATGCCATCCATCCCAATTCCCATCTATCATAATCCCTCGTAAAAAAACAGAGTCAACACTATCTCATATCTCATCTCGTTCTCGTCTGCTAATAGCTGCCTCCATATTGGCATGAGTTCGCTGTACAAAAGAATTCCTTCCGGACAATTGCTGCTCGATTATTCTCTCACAGCCCACCTACCACAGCAGACTGGCGACGAGGCAGAGAGCGAGCAGTGCAAGACCGTCACTGCCGTGTGCACCTGCCATCGGAGGACCGCCTGAACTCACCGGCGGGCTGCTTGTCGGCGCCATGCCAGCCACCCGCGGACCAATGCCTCCTTCAGATGCCATGGGCGCCGGGCCCAGGTACGTCTCGAAGAACGACGACGTCGGCGGCGGCATCAGCGGAGGGAACTCGTGCGGGCCTGGGCACTGGGGCTTCAGCGACGTGGTTAACCTGCGAGATGCAAAGAAATGTTGGTGAAAAAGTGTTTTTTTTTTTCCCTCGAGCTTCAAATCATGAAGACAAGGTGAATTTGGGTTGGAAGAATAATGCTCACGTGGCGAAGATGGTCCCGTTGACGTATCCGCCGTAGCTGCAGGAGGTGACGCTGCAGCCGGCGCTGGTCATCTGGAGCGTGAAGTTGCCGAGCATCATGCTGCTGTTGCTGCACTGCATGCTGGAGCACGTCGAGTCCGCCAGCGGCGCCGGCACGCAGAACAAGCTGCAACGACGAACAACGGCAGTGTCAGAGGCGCAGCTGAGGATGCAGAGCAGAGAAAAGTCAAGGAGGCGCCGCCAACTCACTCCAGGTTGCCCGGGCCGCAGCTGCACTGGACGCAGCGGTTGGCGGTGATCGCGTACGTCCCGTTGGCCACGGCGAGGCCGGCGTCCGACGTGAACGCCGGGAACGACGAGGCGCATGCTGGAAACAGTACATGAAGAGCACCAAGCGTGTCAGTAAAAGTATCAATTTAAATGACGATGAAGCGGGCACACACATGGAGCGCACTATGTTGCTATTGGACAATATTTTGCAGTGTTGCAAACAGAGCACCAACTCACACTTTTGGTACTTGGCACATTCTTAATCGTGAAATGCGCCGTGCACTCGTGCTGCATGCTTCACCCCTTTCCATCCCCTTGGCATCATGTCATGTTCAAAGAAAAACACTCACGGACCCTTGCCAAATATACAAACTGTACGGCCAGCCTGGCTTTTACTGAACTACTGCAGAAATGTTACGTGATCAAGCGACACTTTCAAGCGAAAAAACCTGCGACAACGGCGCGAAAACTCTGCTTGCTACTTCAGGTAAGTGATCAGCTAGACAGCTACTGGTAGCACTGGCTGCAGTGCTACACGCGAGCAAATTTTACCAACCAAATTTATCGGCAAGCGTCCGATCTAACCAACCGACCACGCACGCGAGTGACGGAGCGAGAGTAATTGTGCAGGGGAGTACATCTGAGGCCGAGCAACGGTCCAGGCCAGCAAATGCCAAGAACCAGATCCAAGAAAAGCTCACCCACCTGGCAGCGGAACGACGATGATGTCCCCGGCGGCGACGTCGGCGGTGGCCATGTCGTTGACGCTCATGAGGTCGTTGCCCGTGGTGCGGAACCTCCGCGCGATGGCCGGCACCGTGTCCACCTCCGCCACCACGTACGTCAGGAACACCGCGGGGGCGCCGCCGTCGACGCCGCCGAAGCAGGCGCAGTGCAGCGGCACGAACAGCGTGGTCCCGGCGTCGAGCGCGCCGGCGGCGTCCGCCTCGAGCATGCCGTTGGAGTCGCGGATCCAGTCGGGCGTGGTGAGCCCGCCGTAGACGGAGGCCGCGACGGAGGCCAGCGTGTCGCCCGCCCGCGCCACGTACCGGACGGAGGTGGCCTTGCGGATGCCGTCGGAGCAGGCGCAGGGCACCGGCACGCGCAGCGGGAGGCCCGCCGGGAGGATGCGGTCGGCGGGGTCCGGCACCGCGAAGTCGATGGCGTTGGCGGCCAGGATAGCCAGCGGGTCGGCGGCGAATAGTGCGGCCAGCTCGGACAGCTTCAGGTCCGCGTAGAGCGTGTAGGAGAGCAGCGCCGCACAGGCGGTCGAAGAGGCGCAGGACTCGAGCGTCGACTTGGACACTGCATTGGGCACGCCGGACAGGACGAGGAGGAGGAGGTGGGGTAGTAGTCGGAGTCGGAGGGACGCCGCTGCTGCCCGCATCACGACGGCTGTCGGGTGCCGGTCGCCTGAGACAGTGAGCGGCGACCGGACGGACGCTGGCGCAGTGGCGCTGCCTCCGGGCTGATCGGTGGTAATTCGTCGGGCGGCTGCTGGCGAGAGTGGAGAGCGAGGCTGGACACCGCGAGCTCTGCAGTGGCAGACTGGCAGGTGCTGGGAATGCGTGCGGGCTTTGGATCTTGGCCGGGGTTTGGTGTGTCCGCGCAGGAGCAGGATCCGATCCTGTGCGATTGCCAGTCTGGTGCAGCGCTGCAGGATTTGGATTACTAGCGGAGCAGAGTGTACGGACTAAAGGAATGCACAGTAATATTTTGTATACGTAGCACATGCTAACCCAGCAGTGCCTTTTTGCCCTTAATGCGAGATATTAAAGAATTCTTTACGCCAAATTCGCATGATCTTTCCTTGAGTAAAAATCATATTAAAACATACTTTACAATTTGCTTTATAATATGCAAAAATTAGTTGTTTTGATAGTTTTTATTTTTGCAAAGATATACTTCTCGCATATCCAAGATATATATTTCGCCATGTTGAATGACAAAATTTAATTGGCGATACCTTTTTTTAGCACGACACATCTTAAAAAAAAATTCATAATTTTTTCATATAAACTCAAATGGAAACATAGTTGATTGGTTGATCGAGGTTGGATGAATGAAAGTGGATGAAATTAGAATGGTTGACTAACTATATCTATTATTTAAAAATAATAACAACTAAGTAGACAATAATAATAAATATGCACTAATACTAATTTCGTCATGATAATCACTAACTTAAAACAAATATGTTAATTAGAACCACTAATAGCTTAATTAGCACATGAAAATACACTAATCAATCAATTGGGTGTATCCACAATCCTACCATCATAGTTACTACTCCCTCCGTTTTAAATTGCAGTTCACTTTGACTTTTTCGGTGTATGCATTTTGCTATGTATCTAGACATATTATTTATCTAGGTACATAGCAAAATACATGCAAAAAAAAGTCAAAACGAACTGTAATTTGGAACAGAGAGAGTAAGTAATAATATAACATACTAATAATTCTTAATTTATTTACTAATGACAAAGATTAGAAGACACAGAAGAGATGGTTCACGAGATTTCTACGAACTAGGAAATCTAATATCTGGGAGTATATTCCTCATCCATATCCCAGTGATTCATCTAAGCAAACGCCAATTATCCATGAAATGGTCCAATCTCATCATACAAATCCAAGCACCAACACTCGGGCCACGGGGGAGGGCCAATACTCAGGTCAGCCCACTAAGGCCCAGTGCGGGAAGTAACTCTACGATCCAGGGTTCGGGCTGTTTATCAGCACGAGGTGTGGGGGCTAATTAGCCTTGTGTTAGTTGGCTTGTGCAGCTTTAAGGCCGAGTGTGACCCAGCCCAAAATATGATAACTTTTCGTTATAGAATATCCGCTATCAATTTATCAATTTTGTCTATACCATTTCATTCCTCGTGACGAGATCAATAAACAGGTCTTAGGTGTGAACTAAGCATAGCTGGTTCGGTCCTTGTGGCGTAGTCTGTCCATTCAAGTTTAAATCGTTAGCTGACACAAGTGCTCGCATTTTCTTAGAAGTAACTTTTTCCCCCAAAGTAATTATTCGTGAAATATATAGAGAGAAAGAGAACCATGTAAATATCGGATAAGCAGTACGATACACATCTATTGAAATCATTTTCATCGAGCAAGGACAGACATATCAATCAATCTACTGCCCGTTCAATAAATCAACAGTACATGTTCACTCTCTCTTCGTCACATTAAATTTTGGTTGCATACATAGAGCATTAAATCTAAATAAAAAATAATTAATTATATAATTTAGTTATAAATCACGAGATGAATCTTTTAAACCTAGTTAGATTATGATTAGATAATATTTATTAAATACAAACGAAAGTGCTACAGTAACAAGGTCGAAAAGTTTTAAGCATCTAAACAAGACCAAGCACATCATGTGCTTATGCCAGTGTCACGAAATGCCGTACGTGTCAGTAAAGCCAACGTGTAGATGAATGAAGTCAGGGAAAAACATGGTTATACATGATTTTTTTTTTCAGCACATATATATATTTACCTGATGTTTGGTTCTCGGATCCTACAGCCAGGCAGCTTTATTTGCTCTCAGACATCAATCATAGCCTCATCAGATCAGCAGTGGCGGAGCTGCTTTGTGGCAAGGCATAGCGCTTGCCATACCTTGATTCCTCAAAACATTTTATCCCCAAATACTCTGTACCATGGATATATTAAATAAAAAATAATGTATCAACCAGAAACAAGCAGAATAAAAGCAGCCTGGCATCGTCAACGAGATAGCTATTGCGTTTGCTTAGACCTTATAATTAAGGGTGCAGGGCAGACTGACGTCGGTGAGTTCGAGAGTCTCGTATCTCTTATATAGTAGATGACGATCATGAAATATATATGTATGTAAACTAATATACTAAGAAATTTTTCATGTACATCAAAATTGTCATGGGATGTTATCGATTTCGCCACATCTTAATTTTTTTTCGTCCTCCGCCACTGCAGATCAGACGTCCAAACTGTCTAGACGCGCCTGTGGTGGATGATGTCTGTCCCAGGTGAGAGCTCGCCTCTGGCTTGGAGCTGAACATGTCCTAATTTCCCATAAAATTTGCAAATCATATAGCTGGAAGACAAATGCACGGTAACATTCAATAAAACTCCTGTAGGGGTGCAAACCCCTCCAGTTCCATAAAAAAACAAATGCACGGTAACAATGGCGATTGGCATGGATCTTTCACATGACGACCACGTGAGCGAAGTAATGAGCCTATCTATTTCTCTGTCTGGCCAGATGTGCTTATATTAAATGCTTCAATTTCGCTCTTCAATTCAAATCTCGTCGTTCTGGAGTTGCAGTGTGCTATATTAGCTTGCGTATTCAGTAACATTTTCAATATGCATTTTGAAATGAATAAAATATGATTAATTATGTACGTACGTTATTACCATACATGCATTCTCTGATAGATGCTCTCTTCCAAGAAGAAAAATGCACTGTATATTCAAATGCGGTATGCAAAAAGGCAGGGGAATGCAAACGCTGAGATACGGTGCTTGACTGCTTGCGTGACAATGATTCATAATTCGTTCAGAGCCAGCCGCGAGAAGTTCACAACCGTACTTGCATGTATATATACTGAAACATGAGAGCAGAAAACTTGTCAGGCAAATAATCTAGCTCAAGAAACTCCTGTTCTTTTCTAACAATTAATAGAAACAAAAGAACAACAAACAGATGGCTTCTTTTCAAACAAACAAACAAACGGATGGTTTATCCAGAGGCAAATTGCTTGAACACAGCTGATTAGAGAAGTATATGCAGATGGTATTAAAGGGATTGAAGCCTGGTCCGAGATCACCAATAGATCGATACACCCATGCTTCATGCTAAGCGAAATGGGCCTGCCTGCTGTGGCGACTGGTGACCTTGAACCAGACAACAACCCCCTTAACCTAACCTTCAGCTTGGTACGTTGCTCTCAATTCCAGAAACACAAGACTAGCTGGACTCACCAGGAGATAAAATAAAAGCTAGGCATCACGGACGATGGAGCTATGAGATGGAGGAGAGGCGAGAAGAGAATGAAGCTTCAAGAGAATAGCACAAGGGCTGGGGTTCTTGAAGTTGAAGTGATGAAGGGGAGCTACCAATGCAAAGTTAGGGCAGGGGTTCTTGAAGGGCGGTGTCCTGGGTTGGATGGCACTGAATAGCGCCATTTATTGGGAGGCGCGCTTACTAGACAGGAGCCGAGTGTGCACAATGCATATGTTGCAAAAATGTTTTACGAACTGACACGAATTGCCACTGGAGCAGATAGTGAATGAATGATGAAGAAGTTTCTCATATATGCGGTCTTTCATGCATGTAAGATTGCAACTCTATTCTCTTCTTACTAATACAAAATGCCGGATAACTTCCTCTTTCAAAAAAGTGGAAGAAGTTTCTATGTGTAGTAAGGTCTCTAGGATAGTTCATTATACTATGGGGAACCTTTTATGCCTTTATAGTTGTCAAAGTTTCATTTTAAATCACTTAGATGACTAATCAATTATCCAAAGTTTTGCCCAACAAAAAAAGCGAAGTGAAATGTTAGGTGGTAAGGAGAATTGTGAGCGGACTGAAGTTGTGGGTATAAATAGTGGGAACTGCATGTGTGTGTATTTTGGTGTAAACCATTGGGATGACAAGGAGGATTGTGACAAAAAAAACTCTGCTAGTTCAATTGGTTAGATCTTTACGACGGCATCTCTCAAGTCCTGAGTTTCATCGTGAGAGCGATTTTTAGGTTGGGTGTAAAATAAAACTCCCCTCGCTGGGTTTAGGGGTTTTTTATAGGATCAGAAAGAATCACTCTCTTCTTACTGAGATACAGGTGGGGGGCTCTCCAGGATTGTCAGAGGAAGGAGTGACTCAGATATCTATATCCTTGTTGATGACCGGCAGTTAGAGGTGAGACTTGGGCAATGCCATGTTGGCATGGTACGACTCTCTCGCGTGTCATGCCACTCCTGGGCCGTTCCGGTATGACATGACAAGTCATTGCTTCGGCCCAAGCACGCCCACAGCATGCCAACCCATCTTTGAGCAAAGTACTCGAAAATATCTTTGTTGTTTTCATCATGAAAGTTTCAATAAATTTTCATAATCCACTTAAGAATTAGAGGAGAGATGGTATAGTAAATACTAGGGCATTGCATTGTGTTGTAAGTGTGCTTGCATCCAGATGGTATAACAAATACTGGGACAATGTAATGTGTTGTAGGTGTGCTTGTATACCTTTTTGTAGCATGTCGTTCTAAACACAACCTAAAATGTGAACCCACAAACCATTTTTTTAATCACGCCGAAGGCGCGTATTTCATTAAGCAGAAAAGAATTTGACCATCAGAATAGAAAGTTTCGTATTGTTTCTAAGACAGAATAGAAAGTTTTACGTTGTTTCTAAGACTGTCACAATATGTACAATGAAACTTAGCTAAAATATCCATTTTGAATACATAGTTTCATTCTAGTGTTTTGTAGACATTTAATTTCATGATTCATAGAGCCAGTAGTCATTTTAATGGAGTTTCATCTTATTTTTTTCTCTCTCCTAATAAAAATGTTTTTTTTGCGAAACCTCCTAATAAAAATGTTGATTCAACAATACCTATATAAAGTCTATCAAGGCTAAGAATCCCACATAAAATTTTTGTTGAGACCGTCCTAACGAAGAGCATTGGATCGACTGGTCGGCACGCGCTTCGCTGTAAGCAGTGGAAAGAATAGGTATAAAAATCGAGAAGAATATATTAAAACAAGACAAGGAGAGCGAAAATCTTTGCAACAGAAATGTGTGAAAAAGAACGGCCCAGGACCAGGAGGCCCGCATGCGGCTGCGTTCTCCGCGGGCCGAACAACCCCAGACTGGGCCGTCCCTCCGCCGCATTTTCCTTTTCCCTTCCGCACGAGCAACCCGCCTGCCGCGTTTGTTTCTCTGCCTCTCGCGGTCTCGCCCCTCTCGCGCTCCGACGACTGGTGTGGCCGCCGCCGCCGCCCCCAACGCCAGGCGCTGAGGCCTTCGCTGGCCTCTTCGCCGGCGACAAGCACCCACCAGGTATTCCCGCCCCTTCTCTTCCCTTCCTGCTGTGCGAAGCCGAGCACCCCAAACCCTAACCTAAGGTTCTTTGGCTTTTGGCTATTTGATGATGCTTCCTAACTTCGAACTTTTTGAAAAAAAATTATCGGATGTACATCCGTGTCCCTTTGCTGGGTCCGCCTCTGGTGCCCACGATGCCTGGTTTCCTGTTCTGATAACATTTTATGGAATGCTTGGTTAGTATAAAGAAGATCTTAGGAATCTCAGTGCCTGGTTTCCTGTTCTGATAACATTTTGTAGAATGCTTGGTTAGTATAAAGAAGATTTCAGGGATCTCAGACACAATATTCCACATGTACACATATGCCTGTGTGCTGGGATTTGGTTGAGAGACCGCTGATGAGTGATACATATATCTTTGCATGTTTCATGTAAAATCCATTTTTTCTGCAATCACGCTAAAGTTCTTTTAAGTTGCTACGTATTTTGAGTTATTTGTCTCTACTTTCTCACAAGTCACAGGACATTTGAGTACAGGTTCAACTTAGGCATACTCACATGGTGAGAATGTGATGGAAATTACTCTCCACCCTAAATTTGTTCTGATGCCATTTTTTTTTTCTAGTAGCAACCATGAATATCCCAGTTTTCCATTATCTGGGGTTGCTAGGAATATCAAAGATGGACCTTTGCAATCTCTGTGGTGAAAATAATTATGCATCTCTGTTATATACATGCCAAATACATCTGTTTTCCTCTGAAACTTTAACTTGTCCTGAACTCAAACAAGAGGTTCAAACTTCACAGTTGGCAGTAACAGTCTCCACTGAGTTTCTGATCAAAACCAGATATTTCTGTAACCTGTAAATGTTTGAACTGTTTGGTAATTTGATGGACAAATATGTATTCTCTATGAATGATGTAGTATGAATGTTCAACTTGTGTTTCCCATGGTTATAGAATAGTGATCAGGATATGACAAAGTAAATGAGTTTAGTCTCTACTACTTTTTGATTCTTGACTATGTGATAGGTCAGAGAATAATTAAGCAAACTATAACTGTCCTTGTGCTAGCGATCATAGTGTCATACTATCACCCATGTTCCTTCAGTTTTTAGTTGTAATATGAACAATGTGAATTTCTTTTAATAGACTTCATGGTATCGAACTTACTAATACATCTTACAGTCCTTTCAGGATGACCAAGTATATGAGGAACAATAGAAGTTCATCTCATCAGCTTAGATCATCACATCACAGGAAACCCCACAGCAGTTCCAGATTCAAAAAAGTTTCCAGCAAGGAGATACCATTTGCAGCGATAGAGAAATGTGCTTGGAAAGATGCAACGTGTCCAGTATGCATGGAATTTCCACATAACGCTGTTCTTCTACTCTGTGCATCACATGGCAATGGCTGTCGTCCATATATTTGTGCTTCCAACTATCAGCACTCAAATTGTCTTAGTCAGCTTGTGGAGTCATGCAGAAAAGACGCCTCTGAGGACCCAGATGCAATAGAGCTTGCCTGTCCCCTTTGCCGTGGTGAGGTCAAGGGATATACCTTGGTTGAGCCTGCTCGGAAGCAGCTGAATCACAAGCGGAGGAGCTGCATGGAAGATGGCTGTTCATACATGGGCACATACAAAGAGCTCTGCAAGCATGTCCAAAAGAAGCACCCTTCTGCAAACCCACGAGCTGTGGACCCCTTACATGCTTACAGATGGAAGCGGCTTCTATTTCGAAGTTCATTGCAAGATCTGATTTGTTCAACTACTTCAGAGGTGATGCGAAGGATATGTTCTGTCATTCTGCAGTTTGACGAGCTTATGGCTGCTTCGCGAGAGGGTGGTGATCGTCATGGCGATACCAATGATAATTCACTGCAAAGTGCTAATGCTGAATCCACTGATCCATGATCCCTGGACCTCTCGCTGAAATGTGAGTGTCTGTGTTGATCCTGCAGGCAATCTTACATGAATCCCCGACTTGGCCCTCCTCCCGATTGATATTTTCTGACCCGACAAAGCAATACTAGTCTTCACCTGTTCTCAGGGGATGCTCAATGGTCATCTTGAAATGAAACATACTGTTAAGCTTTGATGGATTTATTCAATAACAGTGGTAACAGCTGGTTGAGTGGCGTGGGGCTTTGTTCATATTCATTTAGCCTCTAGTGTCACGTGATGCACTATTCTTGTGCACCATCTCATTGTTTGACATTGTTTCTTATGGAATGCAATGTGTCCCTGTTCAGAAAATGAAATCTTGCCTTTTCTGCATTTACTGCTTAATTGTTTTTGCAAGGCAAATGTTGGATATTATTACTTGAGTGTTCATGGAAGATCTGTATCTTCGTACTTGCAAAGCACGTGGTTTCGTTGAGCTCTGGAGCTTGAATTATAGACTACTTATATTCTGGTTCCAAGAATCCAATTAAGTTTGTACCCTAGAAGATAGTTTCTTCTTACTTTCTATGCTTGTGGATTTCATTGGCATACCTGTTTGATGAAGTGAAACTGGGCAGTGCACAGAATTTCAAACTAACCAGTTCCATTAGATTGACAATGTGAAGTTTTGCGGGAAAACTTCTTTTGTCACACATAGAGGCAGACGATCTGTTCTATCACTAGGAGTTTGGTAACCAATGAATGTCGCATGTTTAATCGTTAACAAAAGCACAGCTTTTTTTTTTTTTTGAGAAAAAACAAAAGCACAGCGAAAACAGTATGGCATGTTTTGGGCTTTTGTCCAACCTTCACGACGCCATCAGCTTCTCAGCCAGCGGCGGACCTCGTTTTGCATCAGTGCATTATGCTGCATGCCTGCCTTGTGAGAACTGCAAGGGGAGATTGGATTTTCGGCCCAAGATAGCTCTTGCCTCCTCCTGGGGACAGACTTGCTCCAAGATGCATCCTACGTCTGCGGCCTGAGAACTTTTTTTATTTTTAATTTTTTTTTAAAAAAAATTTACAAATTTAGTTGTCCGTTTCGAAATATGACAGAACTAGTCGCCTACAGTGGGCGTTTTTTAAAAAACGCCCACTGTCTGGGCGTTTTTTGTGACGTGGCAAACGGCCGGCCGGCGCCGGTGCCGGCGTTTGCGGGCGGCCACCTGCGGCCAAAAAACGCCCACTGTGTGGGCGTTTTTTGGCCACCTGGGGACCGTCTGCAAAACAGGCGAGGCCGGCCGCGCACTTTTGCAGGCGGCCCCCTCGCCGTCAAAAAACGCCCACACAGTGGGCGTTTTTTGACCTCCAGCTATATATACCCAGCCCCCCTTTAGATTTTCATTATATTCACTAAAATTTTCAGAAAAAAAGGAAGAAGAGAGGAGGGAGGAGAAGGAAGTAACGGCGAAGCCCTGCCAGTTTGAGACCTCGGCTTTTAGGTAAGTTTCTCATACATTACAGGTCTGTTGCTATGCATTAGTAAAATATAATGTGCACTAGAGTTGTTTAGTTTTTA
>CM041630.1:45579373-45644518 GCA_023333625.1 Bothriochloa decipiens | reverse complement strand
GTCAACTAAAAACTAAACAACTCTAGTGCACATTATATTTTACTAATACATAGCAACAGACCTGTAATGTATGAGAAACTTACCTAAAAGCCGAGGTCTCAAACTGGCAGGGCTTCGCCGTTACTTCTTTCTCCTCCCTCCTCTCTTCTTCCTTTTTTTCTAAAAATTTTAGTGAATATAATGAAAATCTGAAGGGGGGCTGGGTATATATAGCTGGAGGTCAAAAAACGCCCACTGTGTGAGCGTTTTTTGACGGCGAGGGGGCCGCCTGCAAAAGTGCGCGGCCGGCCTCGCCTGTTTTGCAGGCGGCCCCCAGGTGGCCGCCCGCACACGCCGGCACCGGCGCCGGCCGGCCGTTTGCCACGTCACAAAAAACGCCCAGACAGTGGGCGTTTTTTAAAAAACGCCCACTGTAGGCGACTAGTTCTGTCATATTTCGAAACGGACAACTAAATTTGTAAATTTTTTTTAAAAAAAATTAAAAATAAAAAAAGTTCTGCGGCCTGATTCCCATGGATTTTCCAGATGGGTTGGCCTGGGGTGGATAGCCGATCGATACTCCTATGCTAGCTTTTGCTTGAAATCTTTTACAGGTTTCTACCGCGTTGTGATGAACCGAGATCATTTCACATGTACTGTACTGTTACTGTGCCTTTGAGGCGATGAGCACATCTTGTTAAACAGTTTGATCCACAAACTGATGATACAGAGACTCGTAACGAGCAATCACAATACCACATCGAGTAGAGGTAAACAAAAAAGGTCACATCAAAATCTAAACCCCCGTAATTAAGCAATGAACAGTAACTCAAGTGTGGTCCTGTTCACAGGAGCGCATTTGGGCCACAGTAATTACAGCAATCAGCAGCCCAACGTAACTGTGGACAGCATCAATCATGGAAGACAAGAGATGCTGAAGTCATCAAACGACAAACTTCACTTCATTGTTCGATTTGGACTCATCCTGAACCCAGATGGTACTTGCTAAGTGTCAGATTGACTTGTTTATTATCATATCACGATACAAGATGCTAAGTTTGGAAGCATATGCATATGCGTCAGCAAACTTTACAACGTATGGACCAAAAACTAAAATCAACACTGGCGTTAAGCTGCTGAATAAGAAAAGCACTTCATGATAGACAATGATGATGACTCATTCACATCATGATCGCCAGAAATATGAAAGCAAATAAAGAGCTTGTGGTCAAAAGCTAAGCAAGAAAACAAAATACATCCTGACTTTCCCAATTACTTCGAAGTCCAAAATGTCATGTACTGTATTTAAAAAACAGAGCTAAAATACATCCTGATTTTCACATCACAATTAGCTCAAATGCCTAAATGTAAAAAACCAGCAGATTCAGACAGAACAGAGGAAACCACAACAAGGAATTCACTCCTAACCGAGTTCTATGAATGTCAATATGCCCAAAGTTCAGGGCAATTTACAGAGGTGCACAGGCACATGAATGTGTACAGATAACATCTAGAATACCAAGACGCATATATATCCATAAAAGTAGTGGGAGAACACAGAGAGATCATCGTCAGGATGGGTTTGGGCAAAGGATATAAATGCTTTTTCAGAGAGATTATTGTGGTCCTCTTTGGTTTTGACCATCAACTACAAAACCATCTAAAATTAATCCTCCTATGGCATCAAACAACCTAAATATAGTGGGCTCTGAACATTATAGATCAATATCAAAACCAACCCAAATCCAGTAGGCCCTAAACCATGATATTCAGCTAGACCACCAAGCATGGCATTCCAATTTGTAGATACAGTAGAAGAAAGCACCACAAAAGGAGTAAATAGAACAAAACCTTCATAATGCAGATGCACCAAACCAAACTTGACTAACATAGAAACTGTATACCATATAACGCAGAAGTTAGCGCCTAAGAGACAGAAAATACTATGATCCACCAAGAACAAGGGAAACACCATCACTCTCACTCCCTTTTCTGTACCTAAACTCTTACCGAGACAAGTGCACCTTCTCCATGAAAGTTAAGTAATTCAGACACAGAAACTGTATCTAGAAACAAAAGACGACACTGACTGCTCCTTTAAACATTGCACTACTCACCCACCAGAAGATCATTCATTACTCAGTCAACCCTCCAGCACATCAAGCACCATCATCACTGTCTCCTTCATCAGTTCCATACGACGAAGCTGGTGCCTGATCTCTGTCAGCCTGAATTTCCGCAGCTTTTCCTCCATCCCACGCGCTTTGGGGCCTTCGATCAGCTCAAAGGCATTCTTGAATGCTACCCCATTGGGGTGCTCCTTTGACAGATCCTCTACAGTCTCCCAAAGGTATGGATAAGCATCCTTTCCCTTCTCAATATCAAACTTCCCTCTGCTATTGGCATTCACAGCCCCAAACCCAGCCCCGTTTCCATTTGCCATGGCGATTGGCATAACCCTCCTGTTCTTGCAGGCACGTTCATCCCGCCCACTATCCACGTCGTCATCACTCTCAGCAACCTCGTGCTCCTCTTCGCTGTCACCACCACCAAACTCATACACATCACCACCAGTACTCCCTCCACCATTAGCAGTTGCTCCCCAGACCTTCTTGCCAACCTCATAAACACTCTGTTCATGCTGGGTGGGAAAGTCTGGATCCCGCCCGTTCTTGGCACGGGACGAAAGCTGGTTGAACTTCTGCTTGAGACGCCGCACCTTGTCACTGAGCTGCGTAGGGGTTACCTTAACGCTGAGCTCGCTCTGGATGTGGCCGTGGAGTTTCGAAATGTCATACATGGAGCCGGGGAGGACGCCACGCTTGGCGTGGTACGTGGCCAGGCCCCGCAGGATGACGATCTCGTCGCGGAGGCTCCAGAGCCGCGACGGCCTCTTGAGCTGCTCCACGGATGACGGGACGGCGGCACTGCGGGGGCGCTTCGAGCGCGGCTCGGAGAAAGAGGGCACCACGGAGCGGCGCGGCGGATCCATGGGGCGCGAGCTGACGGGCTTGATGGCGGCCGCGTCGGCGCGGGACGGGCGCGGGGGCCGGAGCGCGACCGGGGAGGCGTTGCCGTCGTCGTCGGCGGAGTCGGCGGCGGGATCGGCGTCAGCGTCGGCGTCGGCGTCGGCGTCCGAGGCCGCGACGTCGGAGTAGGAGGCGACGTCCGGGGAGCGGGAGCGCGGCCTGGGGCTCCTGGGCTTGCGCGAGGGCGACGCCGCCGCCTTGCGGGGCGGGGGGCGGTGGTCCGCGTCGGAGTCGTAGGCGGCGGCCTCGGAGTTGGATCCGGCGGCGGTGGAGTCCTCCGCCGCCAAGGCGGGGCCAGCGGCGGCGGCGGCGGACTTAGGGTTAGGGTTGGGCGGCGGCGGATTGGACGGGGACGGGGAGGACGGCTGGTGGTGGACCGCGTCCGCCTCCGCGTCGGAAGCGTCGGACGCGGACCCCGAGGCCGCCGCCGCCGCCGCCGCCGGGCGCTTCGGTGCCATGCGGGCGCGGCGGGGGGAGCAGGCAAGCAAGCAAGCCTAGCCTAGGGCCTCGGTGCCGCGGGTGGGTGGTTCGGCGACTGCGGCTGCGATGCTCTCGTCGCGCTGGTGGTGAATTGTGCGGGGCGATGCTTCGCTCGCTGCTGGGTTTGGTTGGGTCCTACCTGTACTGGCCGATTGTTTAGGGCGGGCGGAGCGACGCCGCGTGGGGACGGATCGGTGTGGTGAGCCGCAGCCGAGTTCTGTTAGGTGTCAGTGCGGGCGGCCTGGGCGCGGCGCAGTCTGGTGCTGTTGCCTCTGGCCCACTGGCAGTGGCTGGAATTGGAATTGGAACCGATCATGATCTTGACAACCAAGGGGGGTCGGTCGATCATCTGTCACTCTGCCCGGCGTACGAGTTGAGTGGATTTCAGTTGGTTCATGAATGTGATGCCAATCATGACGTCAGGCATGACAAGGTGTGATTTTCCTCCGTCCCAAGTCCCAACTCCCAATGATTGATACTCCATGAAGTGGCAGTTTGGCTCTGCTGCAGGTGGATGTATTCTTGTTGTGGATTAGCGTTGCCGACAAGCGTAGGTTACTGCTTACTAGTAGTATCAACTAGTCTCATGGAGTTTGTCGCTCGAGAAACATAAATACGAGAGAGGCATGGTTTTTAAACGACAAACTCCATGGAACAGATGGAGTAGCTTCCTACTAGCGGGTACATCTGCGTTTGCGTTTAGGTCAGACTAGAGAGTGCATGAAAGTACAGTAATTACTAGTCGCTTAGGCTTTCTTTATTCTCAAAGTTGGAAAATGTCAGAATTTATGTGGTGCACTGTAGCATTTCGTTTGTATTCGTGAATTATTGTCCAATATTGACTAATTAGGTTCAAAAAATTCGTCTCACAAAGTTAAAGCAAACTGTGCAATTAGTTTTTTAATTTCATCTATATTTAATACTCCAGCAAATTTGATGTGACGAAAAATCTTATTTCTGCGTAGTGCATTTTTCATCGTGTAACTGCTACTCGAGTCTTCGGAAGCACAGTGCACTTGGCAAGGGGACGTTGCAGGTGTGAGGTGTGCAGTGCAGATCACCGGTTTTCTAATGGTAACGATCTATTCTCATTTGGCGCAAAGTGCTCCAGTAAAAACATGGGAAATTTGGCAAACATTGCAAGCCTGCAAATCAGCACCAGCTTCTTCCGAGTTTCAGCGCGGCTTTGAGCAAGCTGCAGCTCGCCAAGCGAAACAGTAGCGCCTATGCGGATGCCGATCTCATCATGATCTCATCCAATTATCCAAATGCTTGCACTGCTCCACTATGTTTCGTCTTTATGTCTCCTCTGGGACTGGGAGTTTGGGTCTTATCGAATGCGAGCAGCAGAGCATGTTCTAAAGCGGACCATTAGCTGTGGCAAGCAACCGAACCGATACGTCCAAACTGACTTTATTTCAGGGACAAAACAAAAAAAACGAACGTAAAAGAAGTGCCTATCACATCAGTTCTCTTTAACCTTAACAATTCTAGAATCCAAAACCTGAAAAATTATCCCACTGAAGGAATGAGTCTTTAAAACATCTGAGTTCCTCAAATTTACAGTCTGGCTAATCGAAACGCAGATCAGTTCCAGAATCATCAGAATCACAACTCATCGTTTACTGAGGAGCTGTCGCCCATGAGCTCGTCAAGGGAGAATTCATCCTCTTCAATGACCTCTCCATCTTTGCCGTCCCACGGCTCAGACGTGACTACCGTTGGTGCATCGTTGAGAGGAAGATTTCCTTTTCCACCACGCCCTGCTTCCTTCACAAACTCGCTGCACGAGACAACTTTCCGTTAATCATCTGTCTAATCGACATGTAACAAGGGAAGGTATAATAATCAATAAGACCAGAGAGCTTACATGATTTCGTCGCGCTGGAAGGCACTACGGAGTGGAGCATATGCACCTTTCTTCACGTTGAGAGCTACCATGGCGGGATAGCCGTAGCCACCCACTCCAACCTGGTTCTCGAGACTAGCTTGCTTGCCAGCAGCTGTCCACACAAAACTGAAAGGCATAAAGTATCTGGCTCAGGATGTGTAGTTCAAAAGAAAAGACGAATCATTGCATGACATGCTTTTGTTGAGGCCAACTAAACCTAGAACACTGGTCGTTGCAGTATGCTTGTACAGTTCATGGTTTCAAACATCAACACTAAATTTTTTTCACACAAGGTTACATCTTGTTTTAACTCTATATCTTAGCATTTAAAATACACAATTGTTACTGTTGAATGCTAATATCAATGTTTCTTTTTGGAATGCCACCAAACTACTAAAGGAAACTGCTGTATCGGTTAAACTCTTGAGGTTTTCCTTTCTTTGAAAGTGACAAGATAGACACATTTTGGTAGGGTCCGTAATTAGTTAAGCTGACACTTACCTGTATGGACTCTTTTTAAACTTCTCTGCAACAGAGAGCAGAAGCTCAAGGTACTTATTTCTTCCTTCTGCATTTGAATCAAGGATGTCTGGAAGGAATGATACAAAACAAATGGCAGCAGAAGCGCACTTCTCTTCCATGACATCCTGAAGAAGCCAAATCGTCACCTCAAATATCAATGGTGGACTAAACAATCGTCAGAATTTTGTAGGTACCATGAAGGTTTAGCCTTACCGGGCCAGTCAACTCAGAAACTTCAGCTGGGCCAGAGTTAGCTTCCAACTGGTCCAATGCAAAAGATTCGATGGCAGCTGCAACTCTAGCCCCCTGGTAGGGGAATGGGCTCTCCTTATCAGCACCAAATACCAAAATGGTTGGAAAACCTTCCACCTTGTACTTGCTCATCAAGGACTGCAAAATAGGAGAGTAATCGTTAATTATTATTAAACTGCACTGCGGCAATTGTGAATGAAGAGAAAAGAGGTCAGTCTGCCAGGAAAGCTTCCATGCTTCTAAAAGGTGAGATTCAACCTTCTAAACTGTACTCATATACTGCCTGAACTTATGCCAACATAAATTTAGATGCTAAAAATCATGTCTCTCGACATACATCTTGAGAAAGTGGCATTCAAAACAAGTGGAAGGGATGTGATGATCCAATCAAATGGCGTATAGCTTTTGAATAGAAGCTTGACCAATGTTCTAGAAGACTACAATATTTGTCGAAGTTGCCATTGTGGCCTAAGGCTCTAAAGCTCAGGTTATACTGCTACAAAAATGTGAACGCCTTCAAAATTTTCGAATCCTTTATTGAAGTCCTGGCCATCACCAAAGTGGCAAGGCACGAGTTTCAAACTAAGAGTTTAATGCTTTGTAGCCAATGATGTGCCTTCGAAATTTTCAAATCCTTCATTCCTGGTCATCACCAAAATTTTAAACTAAGAATTTAAAGCTTTATTTATAGCTATTGTTCCCAACATAGACTATTGGAAGTGATTATACCCACGAAACACTAAAATGTAGGGTTACGGGAAAGGTCATTACCAAAAGAAGACATAAGCTCAAAGAACAAATAAACACACACACCTTTTCAGCATCACAATCAACATGGCCTAGCTTCACTTGGCCCTTCAAGTTCTTTGCAGCCTTTTTCCATTCAGGTGACAATTTCTTGCAGTGCCCACACCTGAACAGAAGTATATGTCAAACTTCAACTTCTGAAGCCCCCACAATAAATGAAGAGTATTGTAGAACATACAATGGCAATGGAAAAATTATAGGATAAATAAACATAAAATTGAGGAGAATGCCCAAGAATACTCTTAGTAAGACATTACTTAATTTTACTATTAGAGATATGTACAAGTCAAGTCATTTTGTATTGTATGTTGGCTACATATATGAGCAACTTGCTGCAACCTTTTTTTTTTTAAAAAAAAAAATCTCTATTTGAGAAACAGATAACAAAGAATGTACAATAACCCAAGTTATATGATAAACAGTACATGCACAGCAAGCTTCATACCATGGCGCAAAGAATTCCACAATCCAAAGGTCCTTGCTTTTGACAACGAGTTCATCGAAGTTACGTGAATTTAATTCTACTGATGCACTTGGTTCACTTTTCTCATTTGAACCTCCGTTGCCACTTGACCCTGCTGATGCCTTACCACTCAACCTCTCTCTAAGAAGGGACTTGACCTGCAAATAGCAGAACACACACAGAATTAGAGCAATGCATTGACTGCCTCAATTTCTACTAGAGAAGAATTTCATATGTTTGAGGCACTGGTTAGGACAGCCATTTGCTTAAAATGACATAAAAATCACAATCCAGAATTTACCCACAAATTCTTATGAGTTACTGAAACTAAATAGTTTGCGAAAAGCGTAGTCTGCCTTAAGAAGGGCCTTGACTTGTGAACAGAAGAACACAGAGAGAACTAGAGGAATGCATTGACTGCCTCAACACCTACTAGACAAGAACTTTGAATGTTCAAGGCATTCATTATGTCAGCCATTTATATAAAAGACGTAAACAGCACAATCAAGAACTCAACCACAAAACTACTTTCAGCCTATAAATATAGCAGTTGTGTTCGTATAGTACACTAAGATCCAAAGTAACTCTTATAAGCCACTGAAGGTAAATGGTTTCAGAAAATCATACTGACAAAGCATGAAATGTGTTCTGCATAAGTCATACTTACAACCTAGTACTCCCTCCGTTCCAAAAATTGTAAGTCGCTTTGACTTTTTTGGTGCATGCATTTTGTTATGTATCTAGACATATTATTATATCTAGATACATAGCAAAATGTATGTACCAAAAAATTCAAAGCAACTTACAATTTAGAACGGAGGGAGTATATACTAAAATTGACCGAAATGTATCCAATGAACAAATAGAAGAAAAATAAAGGCCATCTAAGTAGCATTTGATGCAACAAACCTGTGACAGAGCAAACTCTACGATTGGCTTTACATCTCTTGCGCCTTGATAATCGACTGGAGGTTTACCAGGGGAAAACACCTTAATAGTGGGAAATCCCCTGATTCCATATTCCTGCAAAATAAATAAATAAATATGCAAATAAATAAATAATCATGCATTCAGAATCAACTAGACTGATAGCATTGCAAACACAGATCTATCACATCTATGAAAATTATGCAAGTCGGATCAAATTTGTTGTTGTCAGTTTCGATTACATGAGTCCAGAAGACTATTTGGGGAAGGGAAACAGAAAACTTATCAGACCCGTATAAAAAGAAGGTATCCTAATCTGGGGTCATTTTACCAGATTTAGTTTCGATCATATTGTTCACCTGAGTTTGTCTGTCTTCTTTGTTTTCTCACAGGGAGGATAACTTATTGCAGCCAACCATCAGTTGATATGGCTATTTCATTGTATGTGGGTTTTAGAGTCACATTAGCTATAGTTTATGTTTATCATCAAAACATTTACAAAGTTTTTAAACATATGCACGAATATAAATTTCTAGCAAATGAAAAATTTTCATCAGATTTATCAACAAATTGCCAATTCAACATGCAAGTTCATAACTTACAGTAACTCAAAAGTAAAACCACTCACAAACTGCTAATTTGAACCTATACATAAAGTCTGCTATACAGAAGGTGATTTCATTAATAGTAATAGTAATCTAACTTATGCACGGTGGTAAACTCTAACCAAATACTAAAGAATCAATAATTTAGATGCACTAAATACCAATAAATTTACCATTCTTAGGCCTAGACCACCAAGTAAGTGTGGCACTGCACGGCTGAAGACCAAAACAAACTAATAAAACATGTCCCTATCCCCGGTTTAGCATCTGGGTATGAAATCCAGGTAAGGGTGTGACACTGCGCACCAAAGCACCGTACAATTGCAGCTAGTGATGGCGAGATCACTCCATCGAGCATTCAGGTCAACTCGCACACCCGTGGACGAATTACAGGGAAATAAGAGGGCGAATGAGGAGGCACGCTCACCTGCGCGAGCGCCTGGTGCGCATCGGCATCGAGCGCTGCGACCGTGGCGACGCCCTTGAGCACGCCGGCAGCCTTCTCCCAGGCGGGCGCCAGCTGCTTGCAGTGCCCGCACCACGGCGCGAAGAACTCAACCAGCACCACGCCGTTCGAGTTCAGCACCTGCACCAAAGGCGAAAGGCGGCACACTGCTCAGAGAGAACCTTAAAATGGAGGCGCCGCGCCGATCTGGCGGCTGAGGGGTGGTGGGGGTGGAAGCCGGGCGAGACCTTCGATTTGAAGTTGTTGGGGTTAAGCTGGAGGACCGGGGAGCCGGCGGAGTAGAGTGCGGCTGCCGGGGAGGCGGCCGCTGCCACTAGGAGGAGCGCTGCGACGACGGCGGGACGCATGGCGGAGCCGCGAAGCTTCTGGAAACGGGGGACGGGGACCGGAATCAAACGGTAGTGATGACTAGGGAGGGATCGCTGATCGGGTTTCGGTTTCGCCGTGGTGCTGGGATTTAAGCCTGCATCCTCGCGAAGAGACGGACGCGTGTGCGGACCAATGGATGCCCTCCACGTCTGGAGTTTGTCCACGTCGGAGTGGCTTCTCTTGCTTGGCGCGAGGGCATTGGACCATTGGTGCGGAGTGCGGTGCGGCAGCATTCTCGAGTCTACTCACACAAAATATGGTCCGAAAGGCCTTTTTTTTTCTTTCTTTTGAGAATATATAGGGTCCGAAAGGCCTTTTGAAATAAGGGACTCAAAGAACACATAATAGGCCGGATTGAGCTAAATTACCAAGAGATTGGCAGTCTCAGCCCAGTAATAGGATCCAACGGAAATTTTTTTATTAATAAACTTATTTTATAAAAAAATTATAAAATTAGTTTTCGTTTTAAAAAATTGCAGGAATAGGCGACTAGTCGCTCGTTGAAAGGGCGACGTGAGAGAATCGCCCGTTCAAAGGGCGACCAGGCCCACATCGCCCGTTGAAAGGGCGACCAGGCCCACGTCGCCCGTTGAAAGGGCGACCAGGCCCACGTCGCCCGTTCAAAGGGCGACCAGGCCCACGTCGCCTGGCCAAAGGGCGACCAGGCTAGTCGCCCAGCCAAAGGGCGACCAGATGTTCGCCCCGCCGACGGGCGACCTGGTTTTTGAGATTTTTTTAAAATAATATTTATTTATTTAGAAATTTCAGAAAAAATTTCGGATTTTTTTAAAATAATATTTATTTATTCAAAAATTTCAGAAAAAATATCGAAGTCAGAGAAATAGCAAAAATAATACGCAGTCATGCAATGGGCGTGCGAAAACGCCGTTGTCGTGTGCTCGCCTAAGCTTAATAGATGAAAAAAATACAACAGTGAAACATTAATTAAGTTCTAAAAACTAAAATAGTATCAGTACAATATTATAGAAAACAACATCGACGGCAAATCATACAAAACTAATATCGTCCACGCTTAGGTGCAACACCCCTAATCGTGCCAGGCTTTGGTGCTTTGCGGCCCGCTCGCACATGGCCGGCTGAGTAAGTAAGCGGCGAAGGAGGAACTATAACACGTGCAGGACGGCCTTCAGCAGCAGCTGGTGTCACGTATTCGTCCTGTGAGGGCTGTGTCTGTGGTGGTGCTTCACGTAACTGCGATGACGCAAGTACGTCCGCCGGCTCCTGCTCCAGGTAACTGTCAAGGTCGAAGGGTGACGGGGATCGCTGACGAAAAGTGTCAGCGTGCTTAGAGATGTTCGATCCCTCGTAGTCGTAACGGGTCATCCCTAAACATATAAGACCAACGTTATGATAACGCTGATGGTAGAACTAATATATAACGTGTCGAACTCTTAAAAGTAGGTCATACCTGGAACCATGGGTACAGCGTGTGAAGAGGAACCTCCGAAATCGAACTGATGTCGCGAACCGTCAAAGTGCATACCTGACCATGCAGAGTGAATGTAATGTTACGAATAAAACAGTATTAGATAATATAATTAAATTTCACAACTATATCGTACCTGTAGGCATGTGAGCAGGCTGCGAAGATGATCCAATGATATCGAACTCCGGACGCCAACCGGCAGAGTACGTAGGTGGACCTGAATAATGAAACTTATAAGTAACGAACAAGTTACCATTACTACATACGAAGAAAATATAAGTTACTCACCTGTTTGGTACGTAGGCCGCGGAGGTAGTGGCGCCGTCGGTCCGTCAGGCCTGTGTGTCACATGTGAACGTCGAGGGACGACATCCGGCTGTTGCCCACAGGGCCGGCATGACGTCAGCTTGACAATGTTTGCAGCAGAGTCGTACATCCTCTGGACCGCAGCGGTAAGCTCGTGGCTGGTCATCTGAATGCCCTCCCTCAACCGGTGCAAGAGCGATCCACCATCCACAGTGATATGGTGAGCCATGTCGGCCTATTAACAAAACGAGAACATTGAAGTAATTACGATAAGAAAAATATTAAACGAAGTGGGTTGAAGTTCATAAAGATCGTACCGCCAACGACATATCCTGATCTCTGTGCACAGGGTACGTGTCCGTCAACCTGGGGACGTGGGTCCGTGGCTCCGCTGGTGTATACGTGACTCTGATCCGTGTGCGAGGAATATACCAACGTAAGTAGTCCCCGTAAGCCTCCAAGGAAAACGGTCTGGGCTCGTAGGTCACATCATGTAGTGCGTTGGCCCACTGGTCGACCCACGGCTGTATACGGAAGGACCAAGTAACGCCTGCCGGTAGACCCCTCCGCACGTAACTATGGATTTCAAAACGTATTAATTATCTTTCTATATATATTAAATACTCAATCAGAATGAATTAATTGTCTTGTACTTACCCGTGCACGGAAAGAGGAACAATATGGGCAACCGGGAGTGGGAACGTCTGGTTACGACCAAACTGCCGCATCACTCTATGAGGAGCGTAGTCCTCGACAAAGATGTCAAAAACGACAGCCTTACGTGCCAGCCAGTACTCCTGATCCCTCGTGCAGAACGACGACAACCCATTAGGCGCTCGTACGACAATCTCCTCCATGCTGTAAGGTGTCCAGCGGACGTCATCTGGCCTAATCCGGTCGAACGCTGCCATGTACTCAGGATAGGCTCTGTGAACCTGAATGTTTGCCCAAGTAGGCTGTATAGAAAATAATAGTAAGGTGCAATTTATTTGAAAATAAATAGAAACAGGTTCAACCACGATATAGAAGACTTACCCACCGCCGGACCCACAACGAACCCATCGTAGGGCCGTCCTCCTCCGTCTCCCCGTACAACCCTGCTCCGTAAGTCGAGAAATCCATGACTGGTCGTCCAATACTGAACCGCTCGTACGACCAGAGTTGAAGTAATAGTGGACAACCAGAGAGGATTGCTGACGGGTCGGTCTTTGTGCACGCATCACAAAGACCTCGGTACGTGGCTGCCAAGATAGCGGACATCCAACTGTACTGCGGCACGGCGTCGAGCGGTGCGTCCGCTATCTCGCGCGCGAAGTGAATCAAGTGCTTCGCGACAGAGTTCCCATGCGACGATGTGAACATTATCCAACGAAACAACCACAACAGATAGGCCTCCAAGTGCCTCGACACAGTGGCCTCATCCGTCGCAAGGTGGATATACTCGGCCTGAATTAGAAAACAGAAGTTCAAATTTCATTTAACATACACATGAATATTTGATGTTAATGAACTATATCACAGTGTTATCTATTTACCTGAAACTGCAAGAGCCAGATCTTCGTAGGCCCGTGATGCTGGTTTTCAGCAAGAGTTTGATACTCTGGAGCATCTGGTCGACGCACAACACCCTCGAAACGGACTAGAAGGTCCTCACACCAAGTGGCCTCCACGTCTGGACAGCTGACGGCCTGCCTAGCAGTGGTGACACCAAGTAAGTAGGAGACGTCCTCGAGTGTGGGAGTCATCTCCCCGCAAGAAAAGTGGAACGTGTGCATCTCAGGCCTCCAGCGGTCCACCAATGCCGCAAGTAAGGAACGGTCAAAGTTGAACCGTGTCACCGCATCGACCGGGGCCTCAACAGCACTAGCCTGCACAAGCCTACACAGAGGCAGTAGACCAGCTGCTCGTAGCCTGTAGCATATACAACATTTATATATAAATATATATTACCAAATCGTCTGTATGAGTAAAACAAATAAGTGAACATGTTATCGTGCATACCTCGGTATCAATCGCTCGTCTAGCCGCCACAACTCCTGAGGTACCCTAGGCCGTAGAACAGGTAGTTCAGCAGCTGTCACAGCACTCAAGTAGGACTGGTGGCGCTGGTCCAACTGTGCGTCCAACAACTCCAAGTGTCCCGCATCCATCGCCATACCTAAAATATCTTAATAATGTAAAAAAATAATGCATAAATATAATTAATACTATGACACAACAAATCAAAAAAATGCAGACATACTATTATTTTTAAAGAGCATTTCCGCCTTGATTTCGCAATCCACGACGTGCACGAGGGCGCCGGCCGTCTTGCGGATTCCCTGAAGGTCCTGCTTCTGTAGCTCCCTCTGTGGTGGTTGCACGCGTGCACTTTTTATAAGTATGTCCTGTGCCATTGCACTTGGTGCACCGATGCTCCAGTCTTCCCACTTCTGACTCATCCATATCATTTCTAATGCGCCGTGTCTTACGACGACCAGGCTTCTGTCTTAATTTGTCCTTATCGGGCCCCCGCAGGTAGTTACTGCCAGGATTGTTTGTAAAACTACCAAATACTGCGAAACCATAAATCTCTGCATTCCAGGTTGTCATGACTACCTCCTTCGTAAAATAATGTGAGACATACGGCTTCGGAGATAAATTAGTAAGTGAACAAGCTGCTATAACATGTGAGCACGGCCTGTGTAGAAGTTTCGGTTTCATACACGAACAGCTGCATGAGTTATAACGAATAACACACTCTTGTGCAATTCTCTCTCGATTGCCACCACGACGGCCTCGATCCCTACACAGAACTTCAAAGCGATTCTCTGTTGTGCCCATAGGACGTGTACGATGCAAGCTTGCCTTCTCCACCTTTTTTTTCATGTAATTTGTCATGAATGTTGAAAAAATCAATGTATTATCTGCCATCGTATTAAAAGCAACCATATATCTTTCACGGAAGTACTTGCAGATTCCATGCAAAATACCCTCTACGATTGCTACAAGAGGTAATCCTCTCATGCCTCGAATGACCCAATTGTACACCTTTGCCAAATTTGTTGTCATTATTCCGAACCTCGCCCCATCTGTGTCATATAATAATGACCACTTCTCCTTTGGCTCGTACTCAATCCAATCTGAGAAGCACCTGATTGATGACCCCGACCTCCGAACCACGTTCCTCAAGGCATCCGTTGGGAGGCCTGAAAGAGGAACAGACATATCATTCGGGTCTTGATTCGTACGAGTCGCTAACTCTTCTATTTGCTTTGTTGTTAATTCATCAAGACGTGTCCACATTGCATTGAATTTTCTTTGTTGGTTCTGATTGCACAACCTCTTAAACATATTCATAAGGTGTTTATTTTTGAAATGGCTGAAAAAATTTGCACCCAAGTGCCTCATGCACCATCTTGATTGTATGTCCTACCATCGAGGAGGAAGATCACGCTCCACTGAACCATATTGCATATCCGTTATCGCCTTCAACAAACCGGCATGTCAGTCATGTATGACACAAACATTAGGTCGCCCTTGCACCACTGCTAACTTCACACGCTCCAGAAACCAATACCAACTATCTGTGTTCTCACTCTTCACAAAAGCAAAAGCAACTGGTAGTACTTGATTATTCCCATCAACACCAATAGCAGTTAGAATCTGACCTTTATACTTTCCTGTTAGAAATGTACCATCCATGCATAAAATAGGTCTGCAATGACGAAATGCCATTATACATTGACCTAGTGCAAAAAAGGCTCGACGAAGTATTAACTTTCCGGCCTCTTTTGGATCAGACACATCCATGATATCATAATATGTACCAATATTTCTTTGTCTGACGGTTTCTAACAATCTTGGTAGGTTCTCATAAGATGCTTCGTACGAACTGAATCTCTTCTCAATGACCTTCTGTTTCGCTCGCCACGCCTTCGAATAGCTGATGGTGTATTTAAAATCTTCCTCTATAGTAGTCACTATAGATTTCGGCTCATACCTTAAATTATCAACAATTCGATCACTGTTACTCTTCCACTCCAGTGGGACAGGAATTTCATTCTCATCTTCAGATGAGTCAGTTTCAGATATATTCTCATTCTCCATATCTTCCATCGCCATCTCTTGAACTATATGCTCTATGCGCTCTCCTTCGTCCGCTTCACCCGTCGGTACCATAGATGACAGGTGATGATCACCCTCTTCATTATCTTCCTCATTATCATTGTGATTGTCATGGCTCGGACCTCCTTCTTCTTCTACACTGTGTACCTCATGAATCTCCTTCGTATATGCCTGAGCAAGAAGGACTAGAGGCCACCCACGTTCTACAGCTTTGTTGACGTATTTTCTCCATGTTGATGTTGCATTAAGCGGTACTAACTCCCAAAAAAGTGCCCTCCCGAGCACGACTAACGATACCCATGACCTTAACGTCATGTTGGTTGCTGTCAAGCCCAAATATTCGCATCAACCAATTCTGCACTCCACTAATTGTTCTCTCAATTGCCCTAGACACCCATCTACTTACTGAGGCAAATCCTGACAGATCAACTCCGTGTACACCTTGAATAATTTCTCCTTCTCCATAATAAATTTGAAATCCTAACTTCTCCGACATCTGTGTAATCTAAAAATTTCAACTAAAATACCTTTTCAGTAATATATTACTAATATTATTTCAACTATAACTATTTAATTTAACAATATATATAAAATAAGAATATAAGTAATACTACCGAAATATAATATTAATCGCTCAACTGCTCATTACATTATCTAACAATTAATATAACACACATTAAATAATTATATATAAAATTATTTTTTTACTTACCGAAAATTTTTCTCTTCCTCTCTTCTCCTTCTTCCTCTTCTCTTCTCTCTCCTTCTCTTCTCTTCTCTTCTCTTCTCTTCTCCTTCTCTTCTCTTCTCCCCTTCAACTGTGCGCGCCAGCCGCCAGCCGCCAGCCGCCGGGCGCCTTATATAAAGCCGCCACGTCGCCCCCTGTTCGGCCGACAGGGGCCAGTCGCCCCCTGGTCGGGCGACGTGGGGCCACGTCGCCCATTTAGCGGGTGAGCACGGCCAAGTCGCCCCCTGGTCGGGCGACATGGGGCCCGCCGCGACACGTGGGGGACACGTCGCCCATCGGCCGGGCGACGAGCTCCACGTCGCCTGTTGGTCGGGCGACATGGCCCAGGTAGCCCGCCAGTCGGGCGATAAGGCCCATCTTCGCCCTTCCAACGGGCGACTGGTGGCCTATTCCTGCAAATTTTTGAAAACGGAGACTAATTTTATAATTTTTTTAAAAATATGTTTATTAATAAAAAAAATTTCGGATCCAACATCACGAAATGGTCCAAGGCACTGCGCGGCCTTCGCTGGCTGCCGGCTGAACGCCCCTTAAACCCAGGTTCCTACTCCGCCGCCGCCTCCCAACGCCGCGCCACTGCCCCGCGCCGGAGCCTCGCCCCTGCCCCCCGCACCCGCGCCCTGCCCGGCGCCGCCTGCACAGGGCTACAGTGGCGCGCCGGTCGTCGTTCGCCGTGTTCTCTGGTCTGCCCCACCTAAAATTCTAGGTGAGCTCCGCCACTGACACCATGCCACCGCGAAAGCGCCCGGCGCCGCCGCCGGAGGAGCCCTCCCTTTCCTCCAAACCTCAACCTGACGCACAGCCGTCCGAACCCTCCAAACCCTCCCCCGATTCCGAGCAGCCGACCATCTCGGCAACGATCCTCGCCCAACTGCCCTCCTCCCAGGAGCGCTTGACATACAAGCTCATCTTCGAGGCGGGCAACAAGGGCATGTGGATCCTGGACATCCGCAGGAAGTTGTTGATGGGGCCCAACATGGCCACCAAGGCCGTGCGCACCCTCGTTACGAGGGGGCTCCTCAAGGAGGTCAGCGATGTGCGCCACCGCGGCAGGAAGATCTTCATGGCCACCGACTTCGAGCCCTCCGTCGAGATCACCGGCCGCACCTGGTACCACGACGGCCGCCTGGACACTGACGACGCCGTAACCACTGCGCGCCGCTGCTGCCAAGCGCAGGTCGAGAGGCTCGGCCCCGCGACTGCGCAGATGATCCACCACAGCATTCTGAAGGACGATCCGAGGGCCGGGTAAACTATCGACAAGATCAGGGATATCATCTTTTTTTTTTGAAAGATCCGTTTCCGGCTTTCATTGATAAGAATGAAGAGAAATTCAGATACAAACACAGGCACAAGCTGCGCCCTACACCTTTTGCTTAGAGTTCACCGAAGTGATCTCATAGCCACCCTGTTCTACAGATTATGCTAATTTACATCAACTGAATAAACGACAGGTACACTATGATCTTCTTGGAAGGTTTTATCTTGCATCATAGGCCAACAGGGAACGGATGCCCCGATTACCTGCATTACTCCATGCCGACGCTTGCTCAGTGATTGAATTCACAATGCCCTAAACACTATTGCCTTTTTTCCTGAACACCCTGCTATTTCTCTCTCTCCATATCTCCCATATTGTCAGCATAACTAACGATCGAAGACCTTCTCCATTGTTTACTGGAATTCTTCTCATCAGTTGCAGGAACCAGTTCTTAGTAGTATCAGACTCTTCCCACTCCATCGGTTGTAGACATTGAGCGTCTGCCCATAGCGCCACTCTTTGCCGGACTGAGTGAACCACCGGGCAATCAACAAATAAGTGTGTTGCTGTCTCAAGATTCCACATGCATAGTTGACAGAAATACTCATTAGGCCATTGCCTGATCAAGAGTCTTGCAGCAGTCCATATCTGGTCTTTGATTAGCAACCACACAAAAAACATACACTTTGGGGACGCTTTGGTCTTCCAGATGTAAGGTGCAACGTTACAGTTGTCAAGATGGGTAAATTGAATATTGTAAGCCGATTTTGTCGAGTATTCCCCATTTGTTGTTTGCATCCATACTATACAATCCTCAGAATGTATAAGCACCATGGTCTGAACCTTTTCAGCCAGTTGTAGGTACTGGGAGATGAGGAGCTGGTTCATGTTATAGTCGATGTCCCTGATCCATGTATCATCAGACAATGCTCCTGCCACTGTGCGATTCTTTCGTCTGGCATGCTTGAACAGCTCCGGGAAGAGCTCAGCAGGTACGTCGCCTCCTAGCCATCTCGAAAGCCAGAAAGACGCCTTGTTCCCATTGCCAATGATAACTTCCGTTGCTGCGTTGAAAAGTCGTATGTCTTCATCATCAGCTTGTAATTGCAGCCCCTTCCATGGACGCTCACGGTCGTCCCAAGCATACCACTGCCATCTAAGTCGCAAGGCCCTGCTGAACGCTTCCAGATCCTTGATGCCCAACCCGCCTTTTTATGTAGGAATGCAAACATTTGTCCATGCTACCTTGCACTTCCCCCCGGTTAGCTGGCCATCCCCCGCCCAGAGGAAACGGTGCCGAATCTTGTCAAATTCCTTGATGAATTTCTTTGGTGGCTTGATTGCACTTATCAAGTATAGGGGCAGCGATGAGAGCACAGACCTGATGAGCTCCCTCCGTCCAGCCACCGTTACTAGCCTTCCTCACCAACCAGATAACCTTGCTTTAGCTCTATCTTGAATGTACTGCAAATGGACCAGCTTCATCCTCCCCAGCGTCAATGGTAAACCAAGATACTGCACCGGGAACTGGACTCTGACCCCTGTGAAATCAGCAAGGACATCCTCCATGTCAATGCCTGCACACCTGATAGCTGCTACGGTACTCTTTGCCATGTTGACTTTGAGGCCTGTGGCATCCCCGAAAGCCTCCATGATATCCATTATACATTTTATGTCCTCTCTGTTCGGGTTGGTGAAGATCACAGCGTCGTCTGCGTAGAGGGACAGCCTCAGCTTGGCCTGCCTGCCGCGAAGCGGTGACAGTCTTCCTTCCTCTGTGGCAATGTCAAAAATCCGATTTAGGACATCCATGGCCAGGATGAACAAGTACGGCGACAAGGGATCCCCTTGTCGCAACCCCCTCCGATGCCATATCCTTGGACCTGAAACACCATTGAGTAGCACCTCAGAAGATGACGATCTGAAAAGAGTTGCTAGCCACTCTGTCCACCCGCTGCTGAATCCTCTTTGCCTTAGCAATTGCAACAAATATTCCCAGGATACAGTGTCAAATGCCTTGCTAATATCTAATTTGAGTAGGCATGCTGGTGTCTTAGTGCGGTGGTAATGCCGTGTTAAGCCCCTCACGTACACAAAGTTATCCTGGATGCACCTCTTCTTGATAAATGCGCTCTGTCCTGGCGCAATGAGAGGTCATCGATGTAGTGAGACAGCCTGATTGCCAAAACCTTGGTGAACAGCTTGGCAGATGAGTGTATGAGACTTATTGGCCTGAAATCCTTTGGCTCAGCAGCAACCTCCGTCTTTGGCAGCAAGACCAGCTGCGCGTCGTTGATATGCTCCAACGCCCCGCTGTGATGACTGTGCATACTGTGGAAGGCCAGAAGAAGGTCATTCTTGATTATCTCCCAGCAGTGCTTGTAAAAATTGTTAATGAAACCATCAGGTCCGGGAGCTCTGTCACTCGGTAGGTAGGGATATCATCAAGACCATGGTTCTCGACAAGGTCCTCGAGGAGGTCAAGAGCACCGGCACGGGGGAGTTCACGACCGACAGGGCCGGCACAATGTGTTACCGGCTGGTGACTGGGGCTCCCCAGGGAGGGATGATGGAAGCAATTCCTCGTTGTTGTTAGGTTTGCCCCAGGATGGCAGGATTGATGAGTGCTCGCTGGAGGGGATTATCTAAGCGATGAGACCTCTTCTGCTGTTCCTGTGCATCACGATGGAGCGTTGGAGTCCATTTGAGAATTCAATTTGACATTTTTTTTGCAGGGTTAAGAGAGCTATATTAGGTAGACAAAAGATTACAATCAGAGGCGATGAGATTCAATATGCACGCAGGCGCTTGCTCTCGCCAAATTGCAGTATGAGCGTTTCACCTAGCTAATTGGGCTAATTCATGGGCTGCTCTATTGGCATCTCTCTTAACCTTCTGGATCTTCCATTCCACCAGCGATTGTAGATGTTCTTTGGCTTCCATCACCTGGCTTCTAAGCTCTGACATATCTGCATCCGAGCTATTCATTGCTGCAACAATTCGTGCACTATCCGACTCAAGGATGGTAGGTCCCGGGCACCATTGGGATGTCACTCTGAGCCCTTCAGCGCATGCCTCGGCCTTTGCTTCGTCAGCCGATCCACACCGAACCAAGGCCTTCCATGCCGACAGAATGACTTCTCCTCGGTGGTTTCTTGCCACAACTCCAACTCCTGCTTCGCCAGACTGTTCCACGAAGGAGCCGTCCACATTGACCTTCGTCCAACCTTCCGGAGGAGCTTCCCAGTGCGGGCGTTGTTTCCGGGTTTCAGTACTAACCGGTGCAGTCAACCAACACTTGCTTTTGCCCTTCACATCATCCAACGAGACCTCTTGTCGGATCTGAAACAGGGAGTCGCGCAAGTTCCGCAAAAAGAACACTGAATCAGTTACGCTTGATGGACCCGATTCGCGAGTTATGTTGTTGTGTATCGTCCATGCTCTCCAGAAAATCATAGTAACTAATTCCCCTAGTTCGTGCGTGCATCTATCCAAGAGAAGCAGGAACCAGTCAGGGCCCGTTTTGCAGAAAAACTTTTCATTGGGAATTGGCCAATGCTCCCGCATAGCTTCTCGAAGATTTTTTTGCCTGTGTACAGTCAACTACAGCATGGAAGCTATCCTCTACTGCATTGCCGCATAAGGAACATTGGTCATCAGGTTCCAAATTCCTGATAAACTTGTTTTGTTTTGTTGGTAGGACATCCCTGCTAAGTTTCCAAGCGAAGTTACGAATTTTGTTGTTTTTAATAAAATAAAAACTAACTCTATTATGCAGGTTATTTTCAGGGGAGCTTTCTGGTTACGCTTCTGGGCCCAACTGCATCATGAAGAGCAAGCCAAGGATGCGCTCTCGATGATAAGCAAGAAATTAGAAGTTATTGCTTTAGAGATTTCCAATAAAGGATGGAAACATTTATATTGTTTGAACTAGCGTCCTGGTCGTTTTATAAGACTACGGCTTTCTCTTTTTTTACCAAAATATTTGTAATTTTGGGCTGCGTACATCCTTGGATGTAGAGGCCGGATAGTTATCCATTATCTAAAAAAAAAAGTTGGGGCAGCACTTGAGGCCTCTGTGTATTGGCTCTGTTGGATGTCCAAACCCAGCCGATAAGCACTCTTAACTGAAAACATTCCTGATTTTTCCAAGTGCCATGCTAAGACATCACCCACCCTTCTGCTAGGAAGTTTAATTCTCGCAATGGCATCTGCATCAGGTGGATTGAACACTGCTAGAATTTTTTTATAATCCCAATCACTACCATCCGAGTTCAGCAGGTCAGAGACCCAATGTAATCTGCACCGACCCCTTCTAGTGGTTACTCTACACATAAATGTTCTGGGAATCCATGGGTCTCTCCAAATTCTCACACTTGCTCCATTGCCAATCCTCCATATAAGGCCGTTTTTCAACAGCTCAAGACCATGCATCACTGCTTGCCATGTTGATGAGGCGTTGGTCTGAAACACAGTGTCCACTAAGGAGCCCCTCGGGTAATATTTGGCTTTCAAGAGTCTAGCACACAAGCTGTCTGGCAAGGCTAATAATCTCCAGGCCTGTCGTGCTAGGAGAGCTTTATTGAAAAGTCTGAGATCCTTGAAGCCAATCCCTCCCTGGAATTTCCTCATAGTCAGATCAGACCATGCTACCCATCTCGTTCTTCTTTTCCCCTTCTCAGCACCCCACCAAAAGTCTCGAATAATGGATGTCAGACTATCACATAGCATGTGTGGGAGTTTAAATACACTCATGGTGTATGTTGGCAGTGCTTGCGCCACAACTTTAATTAGAACTTCTTTTTCTGCCGCTGACATGTATTTTTCTGTAAAATCATTCATCCTCTTTATCAACCGTTCTTTCAGAGGTTGGAATCTTTCACCTTTCATTCTACCCGAGGGAGTAGGTAAGCCCAGGTATCTTGCTTCAAAGGCCACAGCATCTACCCCCAAAAGTTTTTTCACCTGAAGCTGCTCTTCTGAGGGCTCGTCACCTTTAAACATTATAGAACACTTTGATTTATTAAGAAGTTGTCCTGTGCATGCCTCATATACTTCAGTGACTTCTTTGACCTGTAGAGCTTGCTCCATATTAGCCTTGAAAAATAGTAATGTGTTGTCAGCAAAGAGAAGGTGTGAGATGCCTGGAGCATTCCTGCATATTTTCAACTCTTGTAGCAGATTTTGTTGTACTCTCTGGTAGATCAATTTCGAGAGACCATCAGCAACAAATAGAAACAAGTAAGGCGATAGCGGGTCACCTTGGCGAAGACCTCGGGATGGAGTAAACGGCGCTGACAATACGCCATTGAAGCGAACTTTGTACTGGACCGTTGACACACACGTCATCACACGGTCCACCCATTCACTTTGAAAGCCCAGCTTCAGGAGAACTTTGTTCAAGAACCTCCAATCCACTCGATCATACGCCTTGGAGAGATCCAGCTTATATGCACAGAACTCACTTCGAACATCATTACTAGTGTTAATAGCATGCAGACACTCAAAGGCAATGAGGGCATTATCTGTAATCATACACCCAGGGATGAAAGCGCTTTGTGTCGGCGAGATGATATCCTGTAAAAGGGGCCGAACTCTGTTGACAATACATTTAGACACAATTTTATAGATCACATTGAAGAGGCTAATTGGTCTAAAATCCTTCATCGATTCAGCATCTGCCGTTTTGGGAATCAGCACAATGCACGTGCCGTTGACTCCCTCAGGCATGTCTTCTTTCAGTAAAGCCCAATTTCTTTGGAAAAAATGGCCTGGGAATCCATCTGGCCCTGGAGCTTTCAACGGGCCTATCTGAAAGAGAGCATCACCGATCTCTTCTGGAGTGAATTTGTTGCAAAGCTCGGTATTCATATCAGGTGTGATGCACTCCTCAAATAAGTCAGCGACGCCATCTGGGTGGATGTGCTCATCATGCATGAATAAATTGGAAAAGTATGCCACCGCCATCTATTGCATATCTTGTTGATTTGTGCACCAATTGCCGTCATCTTGCTTGAGATTTTTTATACGATTTTTCTTTGCCCGCCAAACTGCTTTCTTGTGAAAAAGTTTTGTGTTCCTGTCCCCTTCTTTCAACCAAGTAATCCGAGATCTTTGTAGCCACATCATCTCCTCGCGGTACAAGAGTTCATCTAACTCTCTCTTGCATGCAAGGATGCTCTCACGATTCTGAACCGGGTCATCTTGTTCGAGGGCATCCAATTGGCTCTTTAGGGTTTCCAATTTCTTTCTCACATTACCAAAATTTGCTTTACTCCAGGACTGAAGAGCAGTAGACAGTTGCTGCAATGCACTTGCCATACTTCCCAGATCACTACCAGGATTTCTTCTAAGCCACGTATTCTCAACTTCAACTTTCAGACTTTCTTCTCTTTCCCACATTATTTCTTTCATATCTGAAAGAAAGACTATCCCGGCGACTATGTCTTTCACCTGATGTGTTCAGTAAAAGAGCTTTATGATCAGATCTTGATGACTTAAGATGAGTTACCATAGCCTCTGGAAATATTATGCTCCATGCTGGATTTGCTACACCACGATCAAGACGAACTCTAACATTCCTGATTCCACCTTGGTTATTGTTGTAGGTCCAAGGTAATCCACTGAAACCAATATCCTGAAGATCACAATAGCCAAGAACTTCCCTGAAGTCCATCATCAGTCTTTCAGAGCGTGGGGTGGCCGAGAAATGCTCATGTTGCCAGAGAGCTTCATTGAAGTCCCCCATGAGTAGCCATGGTCCAGCCCAGACCCCCTTTATCTTGTGTAGATAGTCCCACATAAATTTCCTATTTTCAGCACGAGGCTCTCCATAAACAAAGGTAGCCCTCCATGGGGAACCACCTGGACTTTCATTAACCAAAACATCCAGAGCACGCTCTCCTTGTGAAAGGAGAGTTACATTTATTGACTCATCCCAAAATAACGCTAGACCACCACTAAGACCGACACTACTTATTGCAAGACTATGACGCAAACCCAAACGCCAGGACAAGTTCCTAGCACGAGACGCACACATTCTTGTTTCTGATAAAAAGACTAACTTGGGTGAGTGCGACTGAACAAAGCCGCACAACTCTTGAACTGTCCGTGAGTTCCCCAACCCACGGCAGTTCCATGCCAACACATTCATTTCTCCTGACAGGGCTCGCCGTGAGCTCCCGTCAGGTTTTGCTCCCCTGCACCCAGGGTCTTGCTTTTCTTTGCTGGAGATTCCACATTTTTTCCATCACTAGTCTGGAGTGCCTTCTCCGTGCCATACTCTTGCATGTATTTGAAGGTGTCCATCAAGAGATCAGCATCGACAAGCTTCATGCTCATTCGGGTTTTGTCTTTCGTTGCTTTTGGGCCTTTCAGGCCAATTTTGCCACCCTGCTCGCTTGCTTGGCCACCCGCGAAGCGGCAATCCTGTCCTGCGGACTTGGTTTCGTCTGACCCAGACCACCACCACCACGCAACGATGAATACTGGGAGCCATCACTGGAGTCTACAAAGGAGTCAAACCCCGACACCTTCTCCCTAACAAAACCAGAGCCTACTGGTGCTGGCTGTGAGATGTTGGGGTCAAGCTGCCCCCCGCCCACCACCATGCTCTCAACACCTTTCACCAAATCGTTTGCCACCTCCTGATTCACATGCATTGTGGGAAGAGCAGACTCTAGCTCGTCATCATTACCAGTCGGGTCAGCATGAGACGAAGAAGGAGCAGCTCTCTTGGTTCTGTTTCCATCGCGTCGGCCCCCGGATGAGCTGGCATGGATTCAACATGTTCTCTCTGGCACCACTAAAGTTCAGCCCCTTCTTCGCATGAGTTGGCATGCCCTGGATCGCAATAGGCCTTGCGTACTATCGCCTAAGCGGTGACGCACGCAAATCAGTTCCAAAATTGGCACCCTCCTCCAAGTTTTCCTCTGGACACTCACGAACAGCATGACCAATGCGGCCACAGTTGAAGCAGAAGAACGGAACACCTTCGTACTTGACCATGAATTCTAGCACTCCATAGCCCTTGACCTTAATACCCACACTTCTTTTTAGTGGCTCCGAGAGGGGAAAGCTGACCTTCACCCGCTTGAAGTCCACAATAACATCTCCAATTTCCATAATTTTGCCCAGCTTTCCTCCCAGAGCACGTACAAAGGACGTCGTCATCATTCCGACCGGGATGTCATAGATGCGCACCCACACTGGCAGCTCTGTGATAAGCACACTGGAGAGCTTGGAGAAACCATCATATTTAACAAAAATGAGAGCATCTCCTTTGTGCTTCCACGGACACCCATTCAGCACAAAATTAAGAGTTTGTTCTGAGCCAAATTCTACTAGAAAACGATTGTCACTTAGTGATCTTGCCTTCACCATATCCCTTGCACCCCATGCCACACTCAACTCAGAGAACATCCCTTTCATATTGAAAGATGGGCTTGAGTAGTACAGCGCCACAGCCATCCATCTGTTCTGGACCTCGGCGGCCACCTCCTTCCTCTTCATCAAACACAAATTCGTCGCCAGACCACCCCCATGTAGGATCATGCCTCTCTCAGTATTCTGGGCGACCTCCTTTCCTTCATCCTTGCCTGTATCCGCAGCGTCATCACGAAGCGCCTCGGTCTGTGCCAGGGTTTTTGTCTCCAATTCCCCAACAGCAACCAGATCAGCCTCCAACTGCACTGAAACCTTCGCCTTCCCTTGCGTCTCCCCCATCTGCTTGGGATCCTTGATGCTCTTCTCCGACGTGCCGGCCTTCACCTTCTCCGCCATCACACTCGCTCCTTGCCCCTGTGACCGTGAACCTTGGCTCGGATGGGAAATCTCATCACCGGAGATCCCTTTTCACCCCCACCTTAGTTTCCGGTCACAGAAAGAGTAGGAAACAAATGGCGGCGACGTAGAGAAGAGAAGGAACAGTAAACAGTCCACAAGTATTGTTCACCAGGTTTGCATCTCAGTGCTCGCTCATGGGACACTTTGGTCAAGTTTACTAGCACTCAGTCCCCCCTTTAGGATGTCCAAAGACCAACGAGAGATATGGTCCTTAAATCTGAGTCTTTGATTGTCTTTCCATCAATATTGGGGAACACAACATTCTCATGCATTGTGAATTTGTGATCTAACATCCAAACCTGTTCGTACAAAACATGTTTGCCACAACTGTATGGTCGTTATTAACCACCGAAATGCACCACTTATCTTGTTTATTGCTTGATTAATTTTTGTAGTGTTGATTGAATTCCCCATGCTTGGTCTTTTGCTTATCTGAAGAAAATCGATTAAAACCTCGAATCTATTATCATCTGCAACCATCCATCCATTATTTTCCATACCAGGTGGAACTGTGGAAGCCCATGTTTCCATAAACTGGTGTTAATTGTTCAGTTTCCAGTGGGATCCTAAACCTTGATATTGATTGTATTTCACTTGGTACAAAAACAAAATTTGGGGTAACTTCAAGTGGGTAATATGTACTTCAGGCTTCTCAAATAGTTTCTTGTTTTCATTTTTGCCATTTGATTTTTTTTTTAATTTTAAGCAAATTATGCATAACAACTGACCATAGCTGGCTGGCTTGCTGTAAGTGTTCATGCACTGAGTGTCATAGCAAGATCTGGCAAGGATTGTTAAATTAGTTTTTCATGTATGTGATAGAAATCATGGTACCGGAATTGCATCCAATTGCTCTTTGCATGTGAAATCTGAGTACCAAATATGGCCCCCCCCTTTTGTCTGTGGCGAGGTGACAGCACCTGGTTGTTTTGTTACTACCACGGACAAGCTAATGTCAATCCTTTCCGCGTGTCGGATTTTGAGAAAAATGGTATCGGACATGTTATAATTGGTGTTATGTTAGACTTTGCTTTATTGGTTCTGGGTAATTTTTTTATTTTCAAATTGGTAAATATTTTCCCGTTTCTCCATACTTTCACCATAATAAACCAGCAAAACAAGCATGCATTCAGGTTGATGCCTGGCTAATATTGTATGGTCTTTCCTCCATGATCTTTTGCTCATGGCATTACTAGCAGACAAGCAGCTTTAGGCCCTGTTTGGTTCACCTAGTAGCTTTTAAATTTAGTTTCATTTAGTAGCTTTTAACCAAACACATCTATTAAATAGGACTAAAAGTGCTTTAATCCTCTCTAGCAGCTTTTAGCAACCCTGGAGTTGCTAAAAGGGACTAAACCATTTAGTAGCTACTAAAATTTAGTAGCCCAAACCAAACACCCGATTCACATGGTTTTGCTTTTTCAAACACCCTATGCACATAAGCATAGTGTACCATATACCCTGAAATGAAGAAAGCAGAGCTGGAAGCTGGAATCGACTTGATGGTCAAGCCGGCAATGGAGATCCTAGCGTCCAAGAAAGCCAAGACTTTCTGCTAATGCCGGGGATGAAGGCCAGGATGAAAATCGTTGCAGGAAATGACTTGATGGATTTCTGGAATCACTGGACATTGATACTGGAAGGTCTCATTCTGGTGGCTGTTTACTCTTCTGTCGTCGATGAATGGTGGTGAATGACGGATATGAGAAGTCTGAAGATCAAGACTCTGTTTTTTTGCGTTATTATCTTCTTGCACTGGAGGTTAAATGCAGCATGTTGGTACCTTGCCCATGTGTGTCATGCCGGCGTCCTGCTTCCTCTCTTAGAACTGTCTTTTCTTTTGCTTGCTTATCTCTAAAACATCTCTGTGATGCTTGTATTTCCGTTTGCTTAATTGGAAATGGAGAGTCCACGAGTTTAAAAAAATAATAATAGTGTACTATTTTTGGGGGAAAGGATGTTCTGGTCCCATGTCGTTATTGCTATGAAAATGTACCTTCTCCTTTAGTTTTTTTTTCTATTGGATTATTTTCTGATGATGAAAATGAATTATCTCCTGGTCATCCTCATAGCATGTATGGAATTATGTTCTCATTTGGATACACATGAGCCTGCTTGTTGTGTCAGGACTGAAGCTAGTGAAATGGCATAAATATTTAGAACTCCGCACTCATAATTTAACTGTTCTACTTGCAGCTATCCCTGATTGGCACCTCAGGTATCTCATGTTCCTGTGTTGTGCTAAGGGCATGGTGGGAAGTCTACAGATCAGAACCATGGAAATCATCGATGAGCTGAGGAAGTCTGTAGATCAGAATGTCTTTCTGCATTTTCCTTTCCCCCTTTGTAGTTACCATGGCAATAACAATGAGATCATCAAACAGCTGTGCATTTTAAGTAACTCGAGATACTCCCGTCTTTGTGTCTGTAATAAGAATGTGTTTCATGTCCGTGAAACTTGTCAATTCTGTTAATTTTTGTAATGCGCCTGACTTCTTTTTCAATTGGCGTGAATTGTATACTTCGTTCATGAAGCACTGATCATATGCCTTCGCTCGCAACTCAGCTTCCTTCAGCATTGCAGAAGTACATGCAGTGACCTGTCATTTTTTATGCACCCATGTATAATCGGCACTTGTCTACAGTGACCTGTCATTTTTACAGCTTTCTAAGTTAGCACTTGTATAACAAGCCGTGCACAGGGGTGCACGTGGCAGCCCTGGGCGAGGCCCGTGGGCGGCGGCCGCAGACGGCGGTGGCGGGCGGCGGCACGGCAAGCGGCGGCGCTGTTGGGCGGCGCGCACACGCGGGTGGGCAGCGGAGCGGGAGCGAGGAGAGAGGGAGAGATAAGATAGGGATGAACTCTTTCTTTATTGATTCATCCAAGACAATTACATCTCTTTATTTATAGCCCCGATTAGGCTTGCATGCTAAGCAATCAGGAGATCCTGCGGATTCTCCTCTTTCTTTATTTAACACAACCTAATTATAGCAAGCGGCGAAGGCGTGCCACGAAGGCAGCGGTGGCGGTGGAGGCGTGCGCGCCCCCTCCTTCCTTGGTGCATGCGCACTTAGGGTTTAGCCACGGCCCACGACGACGGTGGCGGCGTTGCTCCTTTCTTGGACCCCAGTTGGCCCAATTTTTTGGTCCCATTGTAGAGTCTGCGTTGGACTTGTTACAACTCTCCCCTCTTCTCCGATCGGCCGTCCTCGTGACGAAGTTGGAGCCAGTTAGTGATGTTGAGGGAAAGTGCTTCGTGCTGGGAGGTCTCCAGGTGGTTGGTCATGCGACCATCGTTGGAGTTGTTGAGGACGATGTGGAGCTTTGGCGTGGTACCCGGCGTAGAAGTGATGACGTGTAGACGGTTATCGATGTTGCAGAGGATGTAGACCAGGAAGTGGTGGCATATGGTTGATAGAGTTGTAGCTAACATGAGTATGTTGTTGAATATGAACTCACCAATAGTGTAGGTTTCTGCCGGGAGGAGAGATTCATAGCTAAAGGAACTGTTATGTAACTTGGTATTGGTACTGTAGTCTGTTGATAGTAACCTTGTTGTCGGTTTGATGGGGGGTGCTATTGTGGTTGTTGGAGGTGTTGGAGTGTCCAGTTTACATGCCAAGAAGGTAGCAATCTCCATTTGTTGCAGGTTTTGTTTCCCATCATCCGCCTTGATTGGAATCTCGAGGTTGTTGACGAAGAGGTTGATGTAGAGTTTTGTGCCTCCTTTTTTGGTGCCGATGTAGTTGTTGGACACAGTGCTTGTAGTAGATGTGGAGTGGCCATTGATGTTGAGGAAGATGTAGTTCGGTGGATAGCAGTTCATGGTTGTCCTAGCTGTGGGGAGGATGAGCGTGTTGTCTAAGCAAAACTCACCATTGGTGAAAGTTTTGTCCCAGATGCACGGCTCATCCGAGTGCCTGAATAGCATGTCCCATTGAAAGATGTCATCAAGTTAAGTTTGACAGGGTGCGCCTCCCGTCTCAGCTGCAATGTAAGTGTCTAGCTTCCATGGATGTTCCCCTTCTTGCTGTGATTGTTGTTGTCCATTGATGAAGGCGTGGACTTGATGTAGTTTGTATGGGCAAAAATATTGTATGTTTGTGCCTCCTTGTTTGTTGTCTGTTGTATGTACTGATGTTTCAGACAAGATATTTCATACCTGGTTGCTGAGGACACAGAGCTGGCCAACCATGCTGATAAGCATTGTGCATTGTTGTTCATGGCGAAGGGCGATTGCAATCTTGCATTTGCTGAATTGGATATGGCCTAATTTGCATCTCCAAAATATGACAGTGAATGCGGCTGTATTGCTTTTGGAGCTATGGATAAATTATGAGGTAGTATCTCCTATATTGCATCTGCGTGCATTGCTGAATTTTTTTGCCATAGGATGATGCGAAAATATTGTATGGAGTTTTAGTGTTATCTCCTTTCCTGGTTGGCTGATCTGGCAGAGTTGATTACTACTGTTGGCACTATCACCAGGGCATGGATTAATTATAGTGACCACAAGATAGTTGTTGTTGGTGATTCCTTGTCCCAATTTGATAACCTGTTGTAGGTTGACGTCTTGTTGTGCCATGGATCCTTGTTGTTGCTGTTGACGTCGAATGACAGTATGCTGTTGTTGGCGTTCTCAATTGGGTACGATGGCTGGGGCATTTGTTGTGCTGTTGTTGGTATGACCAAAATATTTCTCCCTTCCATGGTGATTTCTGTGGTGCTGGTTGAAAGAAATTGGTGGATAGATTCATTAACGAAAATTTTATTGGGGGTAATTCGAACCTGCTGTTCCTTCATAGCAGCGTTGTTGGCGTGTGCGTGAGTCAGCTGGTCGGTCTTTTCACCGAGCAGGTTGTGGGTGTTGATCATGATGTTGCCGTTGGTACCTAGTGTCGTTGGCGTGACATCCTTCTTGTTGATAGCGGCGTTCAGATTCAATTTGGGCTGGATGTTGATGGCGGTGCTGTGCACGCGTGCTATCTCCTCCTGTTGACATCGGTGAGCTTGTCGTTGATCAGCTGGTTGGTGTTCCAATCTGATCTAATCTCTTTATTCTGTTGCTTAAGCAAAAGGGATCGTTCGTGATGGCGTTCATGGTGGCGGTGGCGGCCATGGATGCCTGAAGGATCGTCGTTGTAACACCTCTGGTGTTATATTAACTAAAACCTGTCATGTCATCATATGCACTGCAAAGCATTCATGATTAGGTCAACCTTGATGTGCATTAACTAAAACAAGTTTATATTCATAGGTTGATTGTGTTTCTGGAATGTGTTGTCACATGAAATAATAAAACCCTACTTTCGAATGTCATCTCAAATGCTTGATTTATATTCTATGTACTTGAGGTGTAAACCGTATTTACACTAGTGTCAAGCATAGTGTATAAATCTAAGTCCAACCCTAAAAATGATTTCCACATTTGAAGTTGAATTTGGATTTCAATGCTTATTCCCAAGTCTTGCAATTCAAATTTAAATTCAAATTAGAATGCTATAAAAATGATTTTCGAAAGTCAACCTGGTCAACCAAGGGTACTATTAGGTCATTGACCTAAAAATATCCTTGAATGATGTATGTGATCACTAATAACCAACCAATTAAATTAGAAACCAAATCGAGTTTGAATTCGGTTTCAAAAACCCTTTATTTCAAAATCAAGATTTATCCCCTTTGCTATAATTCAAAATCTAAAAATAATTTGGAGATACTCTAAAAAGATAGTTTGTAAATCTTGGCAAGAGCTACAAAGTTGGTATCCAAAGTTTTTCAAGTTTCCAAAAGGAATTTCAAATGAATTTAAAAATACAGTTTTCCAACATTTGTCCCCTTTTGATTTTGAAATCATAATTCAAATATTATGCATAATTTGGGAAAACTTTGTATATGAAAAAGGTTTGGTTTGAAAAGTTAAACATTTCATAGTTTTGAAGATTTTCAAATTTTATTGAAAAATCAAAAGTAATTTCAAATGTTTTATTCTAGGGTTTTATTCCCCTTTAGAATTTGAATTCATATTTCAAAATCCAGATGGAATTTGAGGATGTCAGTTAAATGAAAAGTGTAGCTCTTGAAAAGTTATACAAATGATATTTTTAGAGATTTTCAAGTTCTTATATAAATTTTGGAGTAATTTGTAATTTCAAACGAGTGGCATTTCTGTAATTTTCTTGAACAGTATCAAGACCTATTGTCTACCGCCATGGCCGGCTTCTTAAGCCGCGCCGCCGTCCACCATCGCCCATACCGGCATACTTCGGTCACCAGCTCGCTTCGCGCGTGAAGCTTTACCGCCCCATGTCGCCCGTCCACCCCTCGCCCCTGCCCTATATATAGGCGTGGCTGCCACCGTCGTCTTCTTTCTTCCTTCTGCTCATCGCCGTCGAGCCCGTCCCCGTCGGCAAAATTTGCCTCCGCCGCTCCACCGTTGCTCAATTGCTCTTGCTAGAAGCTCCGCATCATCCTTGCGCTCAGTTTGAGCTAGCCCGTGCTCGCTCTCCCCGCCCGAGTCGCCCGCGCGCCGTTATCTTCCTCGCGACCGGCACTCGAGCCGCCGCGAGCTTTCTCGCCGTCCACCGCCGCCAAGGTGGAAAACATATTTTCTTTAACTCTCTTATCATGTTCTCCGTGCTTCACTGCCCCTCATGCGCAACTTTTCCCGTTCGTTGGTGCCAAAAAATCGCCGTGACGCGGACCTTGCCACCGGAGCACCACCGCCGCCATTAGCGCCGCTGACTACAGCTCGCCTCAGCCACTCCGAGCCTTCATCTTCAAGCGCACCAGAACCGCAATGAGCTCCTGCGTCCCTCCATGCCCTTGCGCTGTAGGGTCCGACCGCCGTGGCCCGCCGCCGGCATGGTTCTGCCCGCATCGCCGCGCGCGTAGCCGTTTGAGCTAGAGGCCAGAAACAGTTTCATTTTCTGGCCCAATGTCTTCGCATCGATGTCCTGCACGTGCTCATGCGCTCTCCGCCGCCGGAGAAGCTCCGGTGAGCTCTCCCGTCGGGCCGCCATGGCCGCCGGCCAGTGCGTCGCTGTCGTCCCGCCGCTTCATTAGCCAGCCCAAGTTGCTCGCCATGCCGAGATGAGCCTGTAGGACCAAGCCCCGACGCCGGAGACCTCGCCGCCGGCGAGATAGCCGCCGGTCAAGCGCCGTCGCCGTCGGGTCAACGCGGGGAAAGAAAAAGGATTTTCTTTTTCTTTTTCCAGAAAATGTTTTAAATGCTGTTTTCTTTAGAAAATCATAGTAATTCATGTATAGCTCCAAAAATTCTAAAATTTTTTGTATATGTTCTTTATGATGTCATCTACCTAGGAAAAATATGAAATATCAATTTGAATACTTTTTGCATAAGTTAAAATTAGCTCTTTTAATTGAAAAATAGACCTTCAATGATTTTTAATAAATAAAATAATTGGCTTTTAGTTCTAAAATTTATTTTGCCATCTAATTAGACCAAGAGCTTTTCAAAATAAAAATTTGAGTTCAATTAGACAACTTTAATTTTTACGCCTTTATTTAAATGTTTTTAATTAATTAATTAACCCCTTTAATTAAGTTTAATCATTATAGGAGTTGTTTGACTTTGGGATTGATTGATGACCTTGAGTCATTAACCCTAATAACCTTTGGCACTTTAATAATTATTTGTGTTTACCTGGATCATGTCATTAGGGCTTAATTAACGTTATTTCATATGTTTAATAACTTTTTTAAATAATGTAGTTAACCCTAATGAACTTAGTAAGTATGTTTTGGTTGGCTTACAACTTTATTGTGAAGGAAAGTTATACTTAAGCCATTAATCTAATCATGTATCCATCAAGCATCATGCTTACCATTCCATCATGTTGAATCATATCATTGTATCGTATAGTTTTCATTAACGGAGAGTTTAACGTTGTCACACCAGATCCCAAGGAAGAGCAGACTCAGGAGTTGGGAGTTGATCTGAAACTCGAGACCGTCTACCCTGACCATCAAGGCAAGCCCCGGATGCATTCAAACCCTATTCTATTTTATAAAAGTTTTATCGCTTCAGTTATGATATGTTGCATTAAGTAATAGGAGTTGAATGAAAACCCACCAACTGCATTACCTGTCTTACTTCCATATTCCTTGTTACCTATTCTAGAAGATGCGTAGTAATGCTTAGCCCTGTTTAATTAATTAAGTGTTCAAAAGTAAAAGAATGAAAAAGATGAGTTTGGCTTTATCTGTTGAAATCATGATGATAGTTAATAAATCGAGTCCGGATGGGTAACTTGCATTGGGAATGGAGTCCCTCTGTAGTGTTTTCGTCTGTTGATGCCCTAGGTCCCGTGTCGATGGTGAACTCATGTTTATCGAGAAATTAGAAAATCCATATGCATGAAGTGGTATACGGTGGGCTAGAGTTCCCACGTATGTCATGGAGTGACTTATAGTGGGCCAGAGTCCCCACATATGTCATAGTGTGTTATACTGTGGGTTTAAGTTCCCATGTATATCGGTACACTAGGTCAAAGTGCTCACGTGTATCATGTGGTGATATATGGTTGCGGTTGTTATCCCGGTATATCGGTTCATCTGATATGCTTAGGAGTTAGAGTCTCCTGTATATCAGTGACCTAGGTCCCAGCTGGGTATATGAAAATGGATTCGAATCGCCGTTGCTTCTCGGAGAAGAAGACTCGATCGGTGTTCATCATTGTAGTAACAACTTGAATAATGATTAAGGTTTAAGAAGAAAGTTGGTTGGTAATTTTGATCTTGAGCAAGACAACTTTTCTTTCGTTAAAGCTTTTCTACAAAACTTCTTATCTACTGCAAGCCTTACCTTGTCCCTCTAGCCTGCATTTCCTGAGTCTTCACCCCTCTTTTTCGTCGGGTCAGTCTTGTTGAGTACTTTTGTACTCAGGGTTTGTTGAACCCTTGTTGCAGGTGAGCCTCATGGGAAGGAATGCTTCGCATCCTGCTGCATGACCGTCGTCGAGGAAAGTGACGACGAATAGGATATCTCGCTCTTGGGCAGAGCATATAATCAAGGTTGATGTAATAAGTTATATTGTTATTCCACTGCTACTATGGTTTATAATAATTCAACTTATGATTTATAAGTTGAAACTAAATGGTTTGTAAATTTATGTTATTGTAATCCTTCCGCTCTTTTACTCCGATGTATATTATTTGTATAAAACTATTGTAATACTACAATGTCTCTTTGTAATGATTGATCCTGCTCGGAGAATTGTGGATGATTCGGGATTTACCCGACAGACCTTTTAAGTTTTATGGAACACATTCATGGTTGTTTGGAGTCTGTTTAGACAATAATCATGCGTGTGGGCCATATGCTTTAGAAGGTTCTGCCACAGTCGTGGTCTTCGGATACCAGCTATAACAAGCCGTGCACAAGGGTGCACGTGCTAGCCCTGGGCGAGGCCCGTGGGCGGTGGTGGCGGGCGGCGGCACGGCAAGCGGCGGGGCGCACGCGCGGGTGGGAAGGCGGCGTGGGAGCAAGGAGAGATGGAGAGATAAGATAGGGACGAACCCTTTTCTTTATTGATTCATCCAAGACAATTACATCTCTTATTTATAGCCCCGATTAGGCTTGCATGCTAAGCAATCAAGGCAGCGGTGGTGGAGGCGTGCGCCGCCCCCCACCGCTCCTTCCTTGGTGCATGCGCACTTAGGATTTAGCCACGGCCCATGACGACGGTGGCGGCGTTGCTCCTTTCCTGGACCCTAGTTGGCCCAATTTTCTGACCCAATTGTAAAGTCTGCGTTGGACTTGTTACAACCTGTATAATCAGCACCCATATTTCAACGTTTGGTTTCATATTCACCACTGAATATAGAGTATTTTGTACCCGAGGTAGTGTAAATATTTGTCTCTACATCTTTGATTTGCTAGTATGTGTGATATGATGATATTAGTCAAATGCATTTTAAAAAAGCAAAGCATAATGCACTGCCAAGGTAGCCGTGGTTGCAGAACCTGGTCGTTCGGAGGTTAATCATATAATTGCATTGATGCATATGCTTTTTTTTTATTATTAACAACATGCATATGCGTTGGTTGAGCTGGCTATGTTACAAGCGAGGCTTGATCTTGCTCCAGGTAACATGGACTTTTTGTCGGTTCAATCTTGATGAGAGCATGAAAAGACTAGAAAACGGACATGCCTACATCTGCAATCTAGTACCGCCTCGCACATGTCCAGGTCAGCTCGCTAGCAATCCTATAGGCGTCTGGTCGTACGAATTTTGACCAGATGCAAAGAGTAGTGTGCTAGTACATCATCCATTCCACCCACACCCGTGTGTGGTTTGAAGGTATTGTCTTTGTCCTAAAGAGAATAAAAATCTCGTTCACTAAAAAATCAAAAAATTCTAAATTCATCTAAATAGTAATAAAAATTACTTAATATGATAATATTTAGTAAGTATAATTAGATTCTTTATAGAATATTTTTTATAATAAAATATCCAACGAGGGAGAAGGTTATTACTGATCATTGGATTAAGAATAGATGTATGATGTTCGTCGCCTCAAAAGAATACAAAATTTAGGCGTCTGTGATTTTTAACAACTCACGTATTTAAAGATATAAATATTGATTATTATTTTGTATAAACCTAATCATACTTTTAACTGACAAAAGACCTATGTACCTGATTGAGGATTAGAAAACAAAGAAACTATATGAAACATATAAATAGAACTAGAGTTGATATATGAGCCATAGAGTTGCTCCTTCTACCTAAGGCGCATACATCTTTTATGCATACAGCTATTGGTATGGTGTTTCAATTAAAATAATGATCGTGCATGTTTTAAATTTAATTGGTTGAATCTGAACTTATAGGTCGAATTGTGGGACAGATTCTTGTAGTTATCTATTAAATTACTAGATAAATTTTAACTACAATATAAAAAATTTAGTATGGCATACTCTTTGTCTTTAGCGAGTGGATGTTGTTAGTGCATTTTGTGAAGGAACTTTACCTTGTGGTCATCGAAACACAGGAGTCACAAGTTCCTTCGAGCATCCTCTCCGTTGCCAATGCAAGGACTGAAACACGGCGCCGTCTCGCCCTGTGGTCGCACGGCAGGTAGGCCCGTCGTCGCAGGTGGATAGAGCGGATAGAGCCAGGGTGCGCCCGCGTGACCGCGTCCTGCCGAGCCGCTCGCTCGGCCTCGGCGTGTCCTCGGCAGACCAAGCAACGTGGGGGGTTGTGTGCAGTGCGGCAGCGCGCCGCGGTGAGCGGGAGCCACAGCCCACAGCACGTCGCGTGCCAGTGCGGAGTGCCGCCCGTGTCGCGGGCATTGCCAAGCCTGCCACACGCCGTGGCGCGGTACGGGGGCTCATGCACGTTCCCATGTGAGGAGCGACAGGCGCGCGCGCGCAAGGCCCCATCGGCGGCTAGGCCCCATTGGCCATCGATCGACGACGTGGAGGATTTAAGGCGCGGCAGCCGGCAGGCATGGCCCCCGCGGTCCCGCCGGAGTGCCGGACGACGACGCGACGTCGCGAGCGGCCATACGTGCACAGACGCGCGGCGGCTTGGTAGTATTGTTCCGACCAACCGCCGCTGCCCGCTGGCACACCGGCCGGCTATCGGCAGCCTGGCGGTACTAGTCGTTTGGTCGACACTGCACCTGCAGCCTCTTTTGACTCGTTCAACCTGATGGAGTGATGGTACTGCGTCGTGCGGCTCTCCCGACCCTAGGTGGTCGGTCGCGAATCGGCATGGAGCTCCAGCGCTCGACAGACATTCATTCGGCGGCGTTTCTAATTGCCACACACACGTCGCACTCCTGGTACATGGTAATTCCCTTGCAATGGTCCACGCTTGAATTCGAGGTGGTAAACTGGTAACGCGAGGCCTGGGTTCCCATATATTTGCGAGTTTTTCTTTTAAATTTGGGATGGCTGCGCTGATGGCTGCAGATTAGCTGATGGGAGTGGAAGCAAAGCACTTGGTTTCGCCATCAGCCTGGCTACTCAGGAAAGCTTTCTTTTGTTCAGATTTCGTACTCAGATTTCCTGTACACAGTGTCAGTTTCAGTCTTTCTGCCTGGACGAGCTCGGAGTTCCGATCCAGTTCAGACTTCAGATTCAACTCTAGCTAGTCCGACGAAGTTTCCTTGGCACTCTTCAAGAACAAATTCTGGAACTTCTCTTTTAAAACGATATCGACAGAGCATATATGACTCCATCTGTAGTGGATTTTTTTTTTTTTGCGGCTATCTGTAGTGGAATCTGCACAGTTCGATTACAATTTACAACTGTGCACTACAAGAGCCCAGTGTGGTTTATTAGCTAGGGCTAGGCTACCAAAGTGGAAAGCTACTGCATAAAAGCATTACGTGTCAACAAGCCATTTCCAAGTTGTATGCCGCTTCTTTAATTTAGCTTCATCCTTGTAACAACCCTAATTTTTCAAAATTTCAAAAATAGGCAAAATGCATTTCTTTTGAAAAATAATTAAATAGGCAAAGTAAAGGTTTTATGAAAATGGGGTAGAAACTTGCTTGAGCATTCATGCTGGTGCATATTTTTATTTTGTGATGTTTGAATTTGATTTGGAAATCAAAATTCATTTGAAATTTGCTTTGAAAATGTTTTAAATAAATGGAAAACCATTTCTTTTCTCCTTCCTGGCTTTCGGCCCACTCGGCCTGTCAGCGGCCCGCTTCTCCCCGCCTCCGCTGCGGCCCAACCGGCACCAGCGCCTTTCCCTCCGCGCCGCCGCTTCATCTTGGGCTGAGGCCGCGGCCCAGCAAGGAGCGCCATCCGTCCGCGCGTCCGCCTCCCTCTCGCGCTGTCACCGACAGGTGGGTCCCGTGCCGCCTTCGTTCTCCTCCGACTCGGCCGCGAGCCCGAGTCCGACCTGCGCCGTCTCCGCGCGATCGACCGCCCGAGCCGCGACTCCAGGCTATTTAAGCCTTTGACTCCGCGCCGCAACTCCTACCCGCAACCCTAAGTCAGCGCCGCCTTCGGTTTCATTGAGTCGCCGCAATCGACGAAACCCTAGCCGCCGCCATTGACGCCGCCGGACCTTGAATTCCGCCGCAACCCGTGAACATTTATTGATGTAAGTTGGCCTCTAGTCTCACCATGAACTCCTGAGCACGAAGGTACCTTCAATTTGGCTTGAATCCGTCTAACCTGGACCTCCACCTTACGCAGTCGGCCGCCGTCCGCCATTCCGAGCCATCCGCCGTCCCCGCCTCGCCTCGGTCTTCATCTTCTCCATAGGTGAGCGCGGTGTAAGCTCCTCTATCGAACGGCACCGGTCTCGTGTCAAATGGTGGCCGAGATCATTACCTGTGCGAACGCCGGCGAACCCCTTCGCCGCCGGCAATGGTCGCCGTCGTGTCGGGTTTTCACGGACGATCGGTTGTCCGATCGGTTGTCCGATCGGTTGTTCGATCGGTTGTCCGTTTTGGCACTTTGAATCTGCGCTGTCGGTTTTGATTCGGACGGCCGTTGTGTGGCAACTTTGCAGAAAACCCCCCCGAGTTCTGGCTTATTTAATTAAGAGCCCTCGGCGTGTTCGGCAGAATGCGTTTACTCCGTTGGAAAACGTAATTCTTGCTGAACAGATCTAAAATACGCTTTGACCTCTGGAAAGCGTATTTTCCTTATAATAGCTTCCAGAATACGTTTTCTTCTCTGGAAGACGTGTTTTCTCTTTTCAGAGTCAATTTACGTTTTCAGCTATTTACAATTTTACCATTAGCTTTAAAGGCTTATAACTTTCACGTTTTAGCTCCGATTTGGTCCGTTCAAATTGCGTTAGATTCATAATTTCATAATCTACGCAGTGGTACTACTTTTGAAGTATTTTGGAAACTTTTTATTTTTAGCCTATAATTAATGTATTTATTTATCTATAGAAAATCTTTAAAAATTCATAACTTTGCCGTTATAACTCCAATTTCAGTGAACTTGACGTCTGTGTGATCGTAGGGTCGAGTAGAATAGTTTTATAAACATTTTATTCTGTTTTGATGATAATAGTGTACTGTTTCTCTAATGGCTCTTTGTTTGCTTCGTGTATGTGTGCTCGATTGGATTGTCTGGTGTTGTTTGTAACGTCGAGTTCAGACGGTGAGGGTTTTATTGAGCCAAGCTATTCTGAGGATCAACAGGTTCAACAGGACTTTGCAAATCAAGGCAAGTATAGCATGGACCTTCCTTGTTACCCATTCACTTTAAATATCAATACATATGCATGTGTCTGCTTGATGACCTAGAAACTATAACTAGCTTTGATATCCTGATTCCTTGAACCTTTGGGTTGCATTGGGTAGCTATGATGCTAGTGCTTAATGATATCATGATCCTGTGGCTTGATGAGTAATTGTGCCATGAACAGTAATAATGACTTTTAACTACCTGAGGATTTATCAGTAACGTACCTTCCGGGATTTACAGTACAACTGTGAGGGCTACATGGCTCTGGTTTTAGCTCAGTATGAGGATCTTTTCTAGCATGTTAGAGGTTCCCTTTTATGATGCAAGGGGGGTGTGTTTCGGGTTGAGTGTAGTTGGATCTCTGTCTGTATGTGTATAGGCTGCGGTCGTGTGCCATCAGAAGGGGGGATACTACATCCGTAGGGCACAGAAACCTCAGTGGCCCTAATGTGTTAGACGAACCTTTGAAAGGCTTCATAGTGAACCCTGCCGGTACTCCTTGGTAGTGGGCTAAGAGGCTGATCTCCTCGGGCGAAAGGGCAATTCACGGCTCACAGTGAAAGTGTACACCTCTGCGTGGAGTTTAATAAACTGGTATACTAGCCTTGCTCAAGGACACGAGCGGCCTTGAAAACTCCTTACTCTAATGATAATTTCTTTGGTCATGTTAAATGGTTCATACCGTTGCTGTTATGTTTACTATTCATTTATGTTACATTGATCATGATGATTTTGGGAAACACTTGCTACCTTGATGTTGCATAATGGATCAATATGATAACTTATAAAAGCTAATGCGGTCAAACAGTGTCAGCTTATTTGAGCCTCATTAACCCATGTTATGCTTGCTGAGTACGGTTGTGTACTTACGCTTGTCTTATTCTCAATTTTGGAAAATCCCGGATGGGTAACAGATGAAGGCTGGGATGTGAGCTATCGTGCTGAGTACTAGGCTTGGTGTTCACCAGTCGACGTGTCTCTGTGGGGATGCTTCCGCCATGATTTGATCATAGATTTTATTGTTTATGCGCAAGACTCTGTAATAATTATTGGTACGTTATGTAAGAAACAGGGTAATGATACTCTTTATAATTTGTCGTCTTATATGTGCGACTGTTCCTGGGGCGCATATAAGGCTATTCTTACATTCTATTATTATCCTTAATAATGGGGTGTGACAAGTTGGTATCAAAGCCGTGTTGACTGTAGGACGCAAGCCTAGATAGAATGGTCGTTCCTAGTTTCCTTTGTTTCACTAGTTTCATGCTTCCTAACTTTAACCTTGTCATTTTATAAATTTTTATGCTCTTATACTTACTCTATTGAGAAAATCTTGACTCTACTCTAACTCATGTCTAAATCTTGTAGATGCCTCCCTATATTCGCCGCATGACTGCTGCTGCATATCGTAATCTGTTCACCCACCTGGAGACTAGGGAAGCTGTTCCGCCATCACCAACCCCGGTGCTTCCATCACCTCAAGCTGAAGAAGAAGAACCAATAGAATCTTCTGAAGAAGAAGAACCAATGGAAGCTTCTGAAGAAGAAGAGCTGGAAGCAGTCCAAGATGCTGGTCAATCCCCACCGCCGTCTGCTGGTGGTTCCGTTGGAGGAGGTGGACCGCACGCTCCTATGGGATGGACTGTGAATATCTCTCGCGTACCAGAGTGCCACACCAGATCGCACCTGTGACTCATGAAGCTTCTCCATGACTATTATGCTGATTGGGACCCCGCTGTGCAGTACACTTGCTTTCAACACACTCATCCGTTGGAAGGTACTTACTGGGAGACGAATGTGGCTATATGTTCTCCAGGAGTGATGCAGAGCGCCTACAACATTGAGATGATCTATGAGCATCATGGCCCCAGTCCAACTCAAGAGGATGGCATAGAGGGTGCTGCTTTTACAGCATGGATTGCTCTCCGTGGTCACCGCTTTGGGCATATGCGAGATGATGAATTTCGGTATTTGCCTCACGCTGATCACAGAATGGAAGCTGGATGGGGTATGAAGAGTCCTCATGATTTGCCACCTGAGTCACGGGAATTGGCACACTTTGCGTGTGACATGATGCTCAAGCATCAGAACATGGTAAGCACGGTGGAGCAGTTGGAGCAGAAGCTTAAGGAGAAGCAAAAAGAGATTGATAGGCTCAGAACCATGACTGGGCAACCAAAGATTTATGAACCGCTAGACCATGAGCTTCGACCTTAGTTTAAAAACCCTATGTAATAGCACGTTATTAGTATCGTGAGTCAAGTTGAGTCGTGTCATGCTAGTGTTTGTGAACTTTGAGTGCTTGATGAGTTATGATTATGTAATATGGATGATTTCGATTTTTGTGTGATTGCTGGAGCTTTCTGGGCCTGTCCGCAAGTTCCTTAGTTAAGTATATTAAGTTTAAAGTTTGAATAAATTAAGTTTGGGTTGGTTTATCCTGTCTCTCGCTTTGCTGTCCTCTGCGCAGTCAGTGATATTTTGGTTATATCTTGAAATTGGTTATTCAAATGCCTTTGAGATTTTTCTGGGAGAAACTAGACTTCTGTACCTAACAATTCCCACAAGAATCAGGCCAATATCAGTTCTGAGTTGGAAGCTATGCTCATTGCAATCTGATGTAACATGCTGTCTGGAATTTCTGAATAAGTTCCTATTGTTGAGTTAATTTGACGGATTAGATGACAGAATCTGGTAAAATGGTCTGAATAAAAGTTGTAGATAATTTTGTAATATTTCCAACCATATATAGAACGCCCTGTTTCGACATCTGGATCTTGAGTTATGAAGGTTTTTCTGCACTGCTGAAATTGAAGCTCGTCCAGAATTTTCAGTTTTGCAATCCTTATGATTATATAAGTGATGTGTAACCTGAATAACTCTAAGCTTTGATTTTGTTGGAATACAGATGGCCGCTTGGGGAGAAAGAGGTAACCGTGGTGCTGGTCATATCACTAATGAGGAAGTAATGGAGGCACAAATGCAGATGATGCAGACCATGACTCAGTTTGTGCAGACCATGCAAGCTGGAGGGTTACCACACGCACAACCGCCAAGGGATAAACGCAGGGAGTTCATGCAAGGTCATCCTCCTGTGTTTACCGACACTACAAACCCCTTGGATGCTGATGACTGGTTGCGTGCTGTGGAGAGGCAGTTAGACCTGGCTCAGTGCAATGATGCTGAGAAGGTGTTGTATGCTACGGGACAACTTCAGGGAGCTGCCCAGAACTGGTGGGACTCATACCAGGCTGCACGTCCCCATAATGCTCCTGCTATCACCTGGGACAGGTTTAAAGAGGATTTCTTGGCTCGTCACATCCCCGAAGGTTTGATAGAACAGAAGGCCGAGGAGTTCCGGAATCTTAGAATGGGCTCGATGACCATGAGCGAGTATCATGCTAAGTTTGAGGAATTGGCTCGTTATGCTCCCCATGAAGTTATGAGGGACATTGATAAGCGGCGACATTTTCTCAATGGTATCTATTATGAACTCAGACTGCAACTGAAGGGCAATAGGTATGACACTTTTGAGGAGTTGGTGAACACTGCAATTGTGCTAGATAGTGAACGTCTGGCGTAAGATAAGAAGAGAAAGATGAGTGGACAAGGATCTGGTAGTAACTCACGTTTCCGCTCCAACTTCCACCAAGGGTTCAGGCAGAGGTTCCAAGGACCAGTCCATCAGAGGAATCATGGTCAGAACCAGTAGAGTGGGAATGGGAATCAACGCTCACACCAGCAGCAGCGCCCCAATAATAGTCAGGCTCCACGTCTCACCGCCCCCAACAACACTCCTTTGAGGAATGGTGGTCCCAACACACCCACAAGGTGCTTCATATGTGGGAAAGAAGGGCACATGTCATACAACTGTCCAGATAACAAGATGAATCAGCCGACCCCTCAGCGTCCGAATAGCAATTAGAGGCCTCCGCAGTATGGGAAGGTTCACCATGTGTCCACTGAGACCGCTCAGGAAGCTTCAGAGGTTATGCTGGGTACGTTCAACATCAACTCTATCCCAGCTACTATACTTTTTGATTCTGGAGCTTCACATTCCTTTATCTCACAAGCATTCGTTAGAAAGCATATCATGCCAGTTTTACCCATGAAAGATCAAATGGTAGTAAATTCACCAGGAGGTGCTATACCAGCTTCTTACTACTGCCCCTTGTCTAACATTAACTTAAGGGGGTAGACTTTTCGGCAAACCCTGTAGTATTGAATGCATCTGGTATTGACTTAATCCTAGGGTTAGATTGGATGGAAGCTCACCAGGCAGTAATAAAGTGTAAAGAGAGGGTTGTGGATCTAACTACATCAAGAGGGGATAGAATCAGTGTTAATGTCAGAGTACAAGCATTGCCTACAGCCACACTAAATCAGCTTGACGACAATGCAGATACTCGGAATCAAGTGGTGGAGGAGTTCCCGGATGTGTTCCCCGATGAATTGCCAGGTATGCCACCTGATCGCGACATTGAATTTATTATTGAATTATTACCTGACACTGCACCCATAGCTAAAAGACCATATAGAATGGGGTTAATGAATTAGAGGAACTTAAGAAACAATTAAGGGAATTAGAAGAGAAGGGATTTATTCGTCCTAGTGCATCACCGTGGGGTTCTCCTGTGATTTTTGTTGATAAGAAGGATGGAACTCAACGGATGTGTGTTGATTATCATTCTCTCAATGAGGTTACTATCAAGAACAAGTACCCTCTGCCCAGAATTGATGATTTGTTTGATCAGTTGAGAGGTGCCTGTGTGTTCTCCAAGATTGATTTATGTTCTGGTTACCATCAGTTGAAGATTCGGAATTCTGATATACCGAAGACAGCATTCACCACTAGGTATGGTTTATATGAGTATACAGTTATGTCTTTTGGGTTGACCAATGCACCTGCCTACTTCATGTACATGATGAACAAGGTGTTTATGGAGTATCTTGATAAGTTCGTGGTGGTCTTTATTGATGATATCCTAGTATTCTCGAAGAACAAGGAGAAACATGTAGAACATTTGAGGTTAGTCTTGTAGAAGCTTAGAGAGCACAAACTTTATGCTAAGAAGAGCAAATGTGAGTTCTGGTTGGAGGAAGTCTCTTTCCTTGGCCATGTTGTTTCCAATGGAGGAATAGCAGTTGATCCAAGCAAGGTGAAGGATGTGTTGGATTGGAAGCCACCTACTGATGTCAGTGAGATTCGCAGTTTTCTTGGGTTGGCTGGTTATTATAGGAGATTCATTGAGGGATTCTCGAGGACTGCTAAGCCATTAACAGCATTACTAGAGAAGAATGCCAAGTTCGTGTGGTCTGACAAGTGCCAAACTAGCTTTGAAGAGTTCAAGAAGAGATTGACAACCGCTCTAGTGTTGGTATTGCCAGATCTAAGCAAGAAGTTCTCTATCTACTATGATGCTTCTCGTTTAGGTTTGGGGTGTGTTCTTATGCAAGAAGGTAGAGTTGTTGCTTATGCTCCAAGACAGTTAAGAAAACATGAACTTAACTATCCTACTCATGACTTAGAATTAGCAGCTGTGGTTCATGCTCTGAAGATTTGGCGACACTACCTCATTGGCCACAAGACTGATATATTCACTGACCACAAGAGCTTGAATTATATCTTCACTCAGTCGGATCTGAACATGAGACAACGCCATTGGTTAGAGTTGTTAAATGACTATGATTTTGAAATGCATTACCATCCTGGCAAAGCAAATGTTGTGGCCGATGCCCTTAATAGGAAGAAGCCAGCTAAGACACCTGAATCTGATCAGTTGTGTGTAGATTTTGCTCATCTGAACCTTACTCTTGTTACTAATTCAATGGAAATAGAAGTGACACCAACCTTAGAGGAGGAAATCCGCAAGGGTCAGCGAGAAGATGAGGATTTAAAGTACATAGCCAAGAAGTTAGCTAAAGGAAAAGCACCTGGTTTCTGCATTGATGAAGAGGGTACTCTATGGTATGGCAACCGGATATGTGTTCCAGAGATAAAAGGTCTTCGTCAGGCAATTCTGCGAGAGGCACATGAGTCAGCTTATTCTATCCATCCCGGAAGTACTAGGATGTACATGGACCTTAAGGAAAAGTATTGGTGGATTGGTCTAAAGAAGGAGGTGGCAGAGTATGTGGCTTTATGTGACACTTGTCAGTGGGTGAAAGTAGAACATCAAAGGCCGGCTGGATTGTTGCAGCCATTGAAGATACCAGAATGGAAGTGGGAGGAAGTCGGTATGGACTTTATAACAAGATTCGTACACAGAGAGGTTTTGATTCCATTTGGGTAATAATTGACCGATTAACCAAGGTTGCTCACTTTTTGCAAGTCCAGACAAGATACAGTGCCCCAAAGTTAGCAGAACTGTATATGGAAAGGATTGTTTGTCTTTATGGGGTACCAAAGAGGATTGTGTCTGACAAAGGTACCCAGTTCACATCTCACTTTTAGAAAGCTATTCATAGTGCCTTGGGGACAAAGCTGAACCTTAGTACCGCATATCACCCACAGACCGATGGGCAGACTGAGAGGCTTAATCAGGTTCTGGAGGACATGCTGAGAGCTTGTGCATTACAGTTTGGCACAAGTTGGGATAAGAACTTGTGTTATGCGGAGTTTTCATATAATAATAGTTATCAACAGAGTCTCAAGATGGCACCATTTGAAGCTCTGTATGGGCATAAGTGCAGAACATCATTGTTCTAGAATCAGACTGGGGAAAGTCAGTTGTTTGGGACAGATGTTCTAAGAACTGCAGAGGAACAGGTACGAGTAATTAGGAAAAACTTGAGAATAGCACAATCTCGCCAGAAGAGTTATGCAGATACACGTAGAAGAGAGTTGACATTCTAAGAAGGTGACTATGTGTACTTGAAAGTATCTCCTATGAGAAGTGTGAAGAGGTTTAACTAGAAAGGGAAACTTGCACAAGGTATGTTGGCCCGTTTAGAATTTTGAAGAGATGTGGGGAAGTGGCTTATCAGTTGGAGTTACCAGAGAGCCTAGCTGGTGTGCATGATGTGTTTCATGTGTTTCAACTTAAGAAGTGTTTGCGTGTACCTGAGAAGGAGCACTTGCCTTTAGAAGAGCTTACCGTTAAGAATGATCTCACGTATGAAGAGTTTTCGGTAAGGATTTTGGACACAACAGAAAAGGTTATCCGAAGCCGGGTTATCAAGAAGTGTAAGGTGCAGTGGAATCGATACTCTGAGGCTGAGGCAACTTGGGAAACGGAGGATGCACTAAGGGCAGATTATCCACAGTTGTTTGAGTAAGCCAACTCAATCTCGAGGATGAGATTCTCTTAAGGGGGTAGATTTGTAACAACCCTAATTTTTCAAAATTTCAAAAATAGGCAAAATGCATTTCTTTTGGAAAATAATTAAATAGGCAAAGTAAAGGTTTTATGAAAATGGGGTAGAAACTTGCTTGAGCATTCATGCTGGTGCATATTTTTATTGTGTGATGTTTGAATTTGATTTGGAAATCAAAATTCATTTGAAATTTGCTTTGAAAATGTTTTAAATAAATGGAAAACCATTTCTTTTCTCCTTCCTGGCTTTCGGCCCACTCGGCCTGTTAGCGGCCCGCTTCTCCCCGCCTCCGCTGCGGCCCAACCGGCACCAGCGCCTTTCCCTCCGCGATGCCGCTTCATCTTGGGCTGAGGCCGCGGCCCAGCAAGGAGCGCCATCCGTCCGCGCGTCCGCCTCCCTCTCGCGCTGTCACCGACAGGTGGGTCCTGCGTCGCCTTCGTTCTCCTCTGACTCGGCCGCGAGCCCGAGTCCGACCGGCGCCGTCTCCGCGCGATCGACCGCCCGAGCCGTGACTCCAGGCTATTTAAGCCTTTGACTCCGCGCCGCAACTCCTACCCGCAACCCTAAGTCAGCGCCGCCTTCGGTTTCATTGAGTCGCCGCAATCGACGAAACCCTAGCCGCCGCCATTGACGCCGCCGGACCTTGAATTCCGCCGCAACCCGTGAACATTTATTGATGTAAGTTGGCCTCTAGTCTCACCATGAACTCCTGAGCACGAAGGTACCTTCAATTTGGCTTGAATCCGTCTAACCTGGACCTCCACCTTACGCAGTCGGCCGCCGTCCGCCATTCCGAGCCATCCGCCGTCCCCGCCTCGCCTCGGTCTTCATCTTCTCCATAGGTGAGCGCGGTGTAAGCTCCTCTATCGAATGGCACCGGTCTCGTGTCAAATGGTGGCCGGGATCATTACCTGTGCGAACGCCGGCGAACCCCTTCGCCGCCGGCAATGGTCGCCGTCGTGTCGGGTTTTCACGGACGATCGGTTGTCCGATCGGTTGTCCGATCGGTTGTTCGATCGGTTGTCCGTTTTGGCACTTTGAATCTGCGCTGTCGGTTTTGATTCGGACGGCCGTTGTGTGGCAACTTTGCAGAAAACCCCCCGAGTTCTGGCTTATTTAATTAAGAGCCCTCGGCGTGTTCGGCAGAATGCGTTTACTCCGTTGGAAAACGTAATTCTTGCTGAACAGATCTAAAATACGCTTTGACCTCTGGAAAGCGTATTTTCCTTATAATAGCTTCCAGAATACGTTTTCTTCTCTGGAAGACGTGTTTTCTCTTTTCAGAGTCAATTTACGTTTTCAGCTATTTACAATTTTACCATTAGCTTTAAAGGCTTATAACTTTCACGTTTTAGCTCCGATTTGGTCCGTTCAAATTGCGTTAGATTCATAATTTCATAATCTACGCAGTGGTACTACTTTTGAAGTATTTTGGAAACTTTTTATTTTTAGCCTATAATTAATGTATTTATTTATCTATAGAAAATCTTTGAAAATTCATAACTTTGCCGTTATAACTCTAATTTCAGTGAACTTGACGTCTGTGTGATCGTAGGGTCGAGTAGAATAGTTTTATAAACATTTTATTCTGTTTTGATGATAATAGTGTACTGTTTCTCTAATGGCTCTTTGTTTGCTTCGTGTATGTGTGCTCGATTGGATTGTCTGGTGTTGTTTGTAACGTCGAGTTCAGACGGTGAGGGTTTTATTGAGCCAAGCTATTCTGAGGATCAACAGGTTCAACAGGACTTTGCAAATCAAGGCAAGTATAGCATGGACCTTCCTTGTTACCCATTCACTTTAAATATCAATACATATGCATGTGTCTGCTTGATGACCTAGAAACTATAACTAGCTTTGATATCCTGATTCCTTGAACCTTTGGGTTGCATTGGGTAGCTATGATGCTAGTGCTTAATGATATCATGATCCTGTGGCTTGATGAGTAATTGTGCCATGAACAGTAATAATGACTTTTAACTACCTGAGGATTTATCAGTAACGTACCTTCCGGGATTTACAGTACAACTGTGAGGGCTACATGGCTCTGGTTTTAGCTCGGTATGAGGACCTTTTCTAGCATGTTAGAGGTTCCCTTTTATGACGCAAGGGGGGTGTGTTTCGGGTTGGGTGTAGTTGGATCTCTGTCTGTATGTGTATAGGCTGCGGTCGTGTGCCATCAGAAGAGGGGATACTACATCCGTAGGGCACAGAAACCTCAGTGGCCCTAATGTGTTAGACGAACCTTTGAAAGGCTTCATAGTGAACCCTGCCGGTCCTCCTTGGTAGTGGGCTAAGAGGCTGATCTCCTCGGGCGAAAGGGCAATTCACGGCTCACAGTGAAAGTGTACACCTCTGTGCGGAGTTTAATAAACTGGTATACTAGCCTTGCTCAAGGACACGAGCGGCCTTGGAAACTCCTTACTCTAATGATAATTTCTCTGGTCATGTTAAATGGTTCATATCGTTGCTGTTATGTTTACTATTCATTTATGTTACATTGATCATGATGGTTTTGGGAAACACTTGCTACCTTGATGTTGCATAATGGATCAATATGATAACTTATAAAAGCTAATGCGGTCAAACAGTGTCAGCTTATTTGAGCCTCATTAACCCATGTTATGTTTGCTGAGTACGGTTATGTACTTACGCTTGTCTTATTCTCAATTTTGGAAAATCCCGGATGGGTAACAGATAAAGGCTGGGATGTGAGCTATCGTGCTGAGTACTAGGCTTGGTGTTCACCAGTCGATGTGTCTCTATGGGGATGCTTCCGCCATGATTTGATCATAGATTTTATTGTTTATGCGCAAGACTCTATAATAATTATTAGTACGTTATGTAAGAAACAGGGTAATGATACTCTTTATAATTTGTCGTCTTATATGTGCGACTGTTCCTGGGACGCATATAAGGCTATTCTTACATTCTATTATTATCCTTAATAACGGGGTGTGACAATCCTGGTCCCTCGTCATACTTTAGTCCTTTTCTATCATGCTGTGCTCATGTCATGTGTTGTGCTTCGGATAGCACCCCACGAAGAATGTTTCACGGCCGACATGTATGCAATGTTGCCAGACCAACCTGGACTGTGGACACTGATGCTGCATCAGCCACCGGAAGGGCTACTCCCTAACTGGCAGAAGGCTCCAAAATCCTCAGTTTGATGAGGGATTATATGGGTTTGGCTTAATAACTCCTTAAATCATCTTTTACTGTTCCTAGAGCTGGACACAAGTCTAACGGCTGAGGATTGTGGCTTTTACAAAAGCACCGAAGCATGTTTTAATTCTCTATAGGATGGTTGGAGAAAGGCTTATTAAGCAACTTCTCGAAGAAAAGGATCTTTGCAAGTTCTTCCCAGCCGCAATTTTCTTCGGACGGCTAGTCTTTTTCTTTTGAACGTCGAACGGCTAGTATTTAACTACTTGGCCTCCGTTTGGTGCTGATGCGCAGGATCATCCATCCATACTCTCTGCCCTTTTGAGCTGAAGCTTAACATTCATCAGAAAAATACAGTAACACTCCGTGCTTGAAAGGTAAAGTGCAACAAAAATTAATGTTTAGAGCATATGGAATCTGAAAGAGAGATCGGCAAACAGTACACTGTGGTCTTCTGGAGCAATATGCTTGCTAAATGTAGTTACCCAATATTCCTCTCTTCACATTGTAAAGACATGTCCACTTCAACTGTCGCGACTGAGAAAACGACTTGGATGTTTAACGTTGCAAGTTGCCGACATTTCCACAACGTCTTGCTATCTTTGTCGCCTTAATGCACCATTCCGTCACATCTTACCATATAAACTTGGATTGGTCATCTTGTTTCCTTTCTGTCAGCTTTTTTTGCTAGCCTTTTCCACTACCCATAAAAGAAGGATGTTGGATGTCGATAGAAACCTAATAAAAAGGCTCAATAAGGAAGCTAAAACACAAACTCTTGTGTTAATTTGTCCACCATTAACCCTAGCAAGGTGACAAGAGCTATAGGAAGTGTGACATAGGTAAAATGTCGACCAATTCCAACTTTACTTTTATCACTACAAGGGTCTCGAGATATCATAGGTGAGCTTTTCATTTTGTGGGAGGCCTAGAATGTTTTTTGGAGGACATATATATCCCCTATAAATGTAATTTAGTTTTCTCATTTCTTATACTTAGAGGAAGGGAGATCCGATGGAGATGCTCTTTCATCACTATCACGTACTTGCAGCAGGAGTAATATACATCATATGACACCCCACGTACATCCATCCCATAAAATATGTTCTTCTAATAATGGAGAAGTTAAACACTTTTAACTTTAATAAAAAATACAAAATAACATTACGATATATAATTAATATCACTAGATAGATCATTCAATATAATTTTATAATAAGTAATTTTATAATAATCTTATTTAAGAATACAAATGTCACTAAGATTTTTCTACAATAGTACGAGTCCTATAACATTTCTTACTATGGGACGGAGTACTGAGTAGTAGACTCTTGCAAGTCAACCTCATGCATGAACCCAATAGCAATATGGTACATCTCTAAACCGGATAGCATCGGACATCGGCGTCCAACCAAGAGAATGAGGTTTTTTTTCTTTTTCTTTTTGCAGAGGCCAGACAGCACAGCCGTACGGCTAAGCTGTGCTGGCAAAATGACATTTTCATATACTGCGTCATATGGCTTGCCATCCCCAACAGAGTACTCGATCACGCAAGCGTATCTCAATCGCTTCCATCTGGCCATCCCTATTTTGCCGTGCCTGCCACGACCACGAGATGAGACGTGCCAACACGCGCCGCCCACATGGGCGGGGGTGCCCTATCAGCAAGATCGGGCAACAAGCATGAAAAAACACTGCTGTTGACAAGTTGGCGGACGGTAAGGTCGTCCACTCCGCTAGAAAGCTTGGGCTTGGCTGCCGATCGAGCCTATAAATGGCGACCGACCCCGCTGCCACTTCCACTCACTTCACTCCAGCGTTCAACACTAGACACGCACAAGCAAGAAACAGTAGCCGGAGAGAGAGGTCCTATCTAGCAGTCCCCCGAGCTCGTCGAGAGAAACAGAGACAGTAGACATGGCGCCTGCATTGTCGTTCCCGATCATCGACATGGGGCTGCTCGGCGGGGAGGAGAGGCCGGCGGCGATGGAGCTGCTGCGCGATGCCTGCGAGAACTGGGGCTTCTTCGAGGTAGATAGATGTTCAGCATGGAAGGAGAACTATCCAAGTCCCGAATCCCGATACCAAAACAAATAATTAAGCTGTACAGATACTTTGTCCTTGATGGGTTCAACACTTTTAACGCTCTGTTTTGTTTTCTCTTGCTGTGCAGATTCTGAACCATGGAATCTCGACGGAGCTGATGGACGAGGTAGAGAAGCTGACCAAGGACCACTACAAGCGGGTGCGCGAGCAGAGGTTCCTCGAGTTCGCCAGCAACACGCTCAACGACGCGGAGGGCGTCAAGGCAGCGGCGGAGAACCTGGACTGGGAGAGCACCTTCTTCGTCCGCCACCTCCCGGAATCCAGTATCGCCGAGATACCGGACCTCGACGACGACTACCGGCGCGCGATGAAGCGGTTCGCCGGCGAGCTGGAGGCGCTGGCGGAGCGGCTGCTGGACCTGCTGTGCGAGAACCTGGGCCTCGAAAAGGGCTACCTCGCGCGGGCGTTCCGCGGGCCCAGCAAGGGCGCGCCGACGTTCGGCACCAAGGTGAGCAGCTACCCGCCGTGCCCGCTCCCGGACCTGGTGAGCGGCCTGCGCGCCCACACCGACGCCGGCGGCATCATCCTGCTGTTCCAGGACGACCGCGTCGGCGGGCTCCAGCTGCTCAAGGACGGCGCGTGGGTGGACGTGCCGCCGGTGCGCCACGCCATCGTCGTCAACCTGGGCGACCAGCTGGAGGTGATCACCAACGGCAGGTACAAGAGCGTGATGCACCGGGTGGTGGCGCAGCCCGACGGGAACAGGATGTCCATCGCGTCTTTCTATAACCCCGGCAGCGACGCGGTCATCTTCCCCGCGCCGGCGCTGGTGAAGGCCGAGGAGGAGGCGGCCAAGGGGGCGTACCCCAGGTTCGTGTTCGAGGACTACATGAAGCTGTACGTGCGGCACAAGTTCGAGGCCAAGGAGCCACGGTTCGAGGCCTTCAAGTCCGTGGAGACGAACAGCTCCAACTGCATAGCCATCGCGTAAAAGATCGGCCCTGCTGCGCCTTGCTCTGGTTTTAGTGTTCGTGATGTACTTGCGGCGTTCTGCTGCATATGCATGTGCCTTTGGTCCTTCCCTGCTCTTCTTCGCTCGCTAGTTACTAATTAGCCCCCTGCTAGCTTTGTTATATATGTCGCGCACTCTGTTCTGTAATATGTTTACTATTACGTGTCTACGTATTACAAAACTATAATACGAGTGACTATGTACATTCTCCGTATTTCAGTATAGCATTCCACGTTTGTGTTCTCATTTCGAAATTAGGAACCCACGCCAAATGGACCCATTTATGGAAAAGCAGTACCTTTTGTCCTTTCACCAATAAAGGAATCAAGACTGATTTAATCTTGACACGCACTGCCATGATTGTTTAAGTGAAGTCATGATATAATGATTTTACTGTTACTTATTACTTCCGTGAAAGATTGAGCCGACAGATTTCTTCTAGATTGACAAAGTAACCAAAGGAGCATTATTGTTGCTAGCAAAATACAAACACATGTGCCAAGTTAATAACTTGAACCTAGATGAACATATTTCATCGCAAGGAATCAAACCAATTAAGCTACACACCGGTTTGCCATTGTGTGTTTAATATGTATGCCAAGTCATATAATTTATTCCTTTATGGTTTGGTCTTTGAACTTCACCAAGTAACATGCATCATTGCAGCATAAAAGCATAAGGATGGAAAATAACGTCATTTAGGTTGTTCTTTGGTAGTAAATTTGGAAAAAAAAGTTCTCATAATGGTACACATGATTTTTTCTAGAACACGCCAACGGCGCGCATTTCATTAAGCAGATAGGAGTTTTAAGCAAATACAATAAAGATAGGGGCAGTAACCGAGGTTACCAAATCCCAAAACTTATACCAACCCCTCTGCAAACCATCGATGGATTACATCGCTACAGATTGGGCTACCGGAGCGAGCCAAAACCGCGCTCTAGGTGTGCGCCAACTCATCCTCCAACCCAGTCAGGTCCAAATCCATGGCCGACAGGTCGAACTCTTCGTTCAACACGATCTGCATTACCTGCTTCTTCCTCTCCATCAGGTTCCCCCCAAAAGCCACCTTGAGCTTGCTTGCCACCTCAGCATGGGTGCACTCTCCTGCACCGCCTCCCCGAGTTTCTTGAGGAGGATGTTTTGCGCCTGTCATGTCGCATTCGCTGCACGTGGCCTAGCCGTGATTCGACGACTCCTCCTCAGCGAAGATATTGAGACAGGATTCCTTGCCCGACGCAGCCGCAGCCTGGTGCGGAGGACCGGCGTCTGTAGGGGGAGACAAACTGCTTCTTTCAGCTCCTCCTGGATGGAACGGACACCATCAACGCCAACAAAGGACGTGGTCGGTGCGGCGACTACACCCAATCCCCTAGCCGGAGACAACGGGGGCGGCCGCGCCGGTGAGATACACGGCGGCGGCTGATCAGCGGGCCTCCACCAAACCAGACCACCAGTCCTGTTCGACCGCCCGGTCTGATACATCCACGACGTCCCTTGCCGGGGATGCCGGAGATGTCGAGCTAGGATCACAGCCGAAGGGAGATAGGTCCACCGTCGGAACCATTTCCGACAGTTCCTGGCTCACCTCCACCTCCACCGACATGGGGTCGAAGGTCTGAACCTCCACGACAGAATCCTGGAGGCTGGCGTGTGCTTGCACTTTGCCTCCCTGCACAGAACTGCAAGAAGCACCTCCGCGCCGCGCCACACCCACAAACACACCAGAGTGAAAGCGAGCGCAACTAGAACCAGAGAGAAGTGCTCATCGGGCGTGGAGAGGTCGACGCTCCTCTGGATGACGAATGTGTCCACCTTGGGACATTCATCGACGTCACCCTGAGGCGTAGGCACCGGTCTTCTGTCGGACGGGTTCCCACGGACTGGTTGCCTCCCCACCGGGGCGGGGGCATATGCAGCGGTGGAACATGCCTGCACGCCCGTGCCCGATGACCGGTGCTCCCGCACCGGAAGCAGCTCGATGGTGAGCGACATTGCGCGGCGACATGGTCACGCGCGAGGCAGTTGAAGCAGCGGCCCACAAGCTTAGGCAGCACGGGGCCATGGCGCGTGGGTCCCCTCATCTCCTATGAACGACGACGACGCCGCTTCATGACCATCCGGAAACCATCGGCGTTGATGGTGGGGTCACGACGAGGCCGCCGACCACGGCAGGCACCGCCGCCAGCTGCCTGCTAAGTCTCTGGTGCACCGGGGCCCTAGTCGCCTGCTGATGCGCGGGTACACACACCGTCTGCCTCGTTGGCGCGGGACTGGATCGCCGTTGATGCCGCTGTGGATGGCGCTTGCCACGAGGCCCCCGCCGAGCACCCTCCACGGCTGCAAGCGATGGCGTAGCCCGAATGGCCCGTCAAGCCACATCAAGGTATGACAGGCGTGCAGTCGCAGGGGCAGGCGCATCCTCAGAGCCTCCCGTGCAAGGGTCTATGTCCTCCCAGCACTGAGCCTTGGAGCTCCCCACGGTGGTTCCCCCGGGATGAAATGAGGAAGCGTGGGGAGAGAGAATGTGCCGACCTCCAGGACGAGTCGCAAGGCGGCTGCAGCAGCATTGGTGACGGCGGTGGTCGGGCCCCCCGCACGGCGTTGTCGGTGGCGATTGCCGGTGTAGGAGCCGCAATCTCGCCCTCTTTCTCCTCCTCGTCATCTTCGGACAAGTCCTCGATGAGCACAATGTCCACCAGCCCCCGTCCTGAGGACCCGGCGACGCGTGACCCCATCACTGACCACTGCGTAGAGGTGGCAGCGACCAGCCCCATCGGACGGAGTGCACCAGTGGAGAGGCCTGACAACGGCGGCGGGGAGGAGGCCGCGATGCTAGCTCCCAGGGTCGGCGACGGCGGTTGCTGCTTGGACGAGGCAAGCGAACCCGTGGCCAGAGGTGGCGTCAGGGAGTCCACACCGCGAAGCACCTCCACGCTAGCATCATGCACGGCAACGGAGGAGACAGCTGCATGGTCGGCTATCGACGGCAGCACGGCAAGCAGTGCCGGTGCTGGCTGCAGCGTTGCCCGCAACGGGAGAAGGCGTCCTCGACCCGCGGTGGCTGCGACTTCATCTTGGGCACGGCCTCCGCGTCCAGGGAGATGGGATTGGAGTTGGGGGAGGGGGCAGAGCAGGCCGGCGAGCAGGTCCCCGTGGCACACTCTGGAGAGGAGTGCTCGGCGAGGCATGCCGGAGCGCCCCCACTGAACCCTTGGAAGGATAGATCAGGTGGAGGCGAGCTCGGATCTGCGCTGGGAGGGGGTGGGGAGGCTCCTAGGTCGAGGTTCCATGGTGGGGGGCGGGCAGCGCCGCCGTCGCCGTCAGGAGGCAGGTAAGGGTCAGGGGGGTGAGTCGGGTCCATTCACACAGTGTAATGGTACACATGATTAACTTGGAAGCAGGGTATTATGTGTGTTTTAGTTGATTTTTTTATATCATAGATATGTGTAACTTAGAGCTGATTCATGGTACCTACTTGTAAAGTTATAAACAAATCCACACTGATAACAATAAATATATAGATGATGCATAGTTCAAAACAGCTTTGATATTTTGTAAGAAAGTTTAATAAATCTATTTTTATAGTGAGCCGCGTGAGAACTAACAGAGCCTAAATAGAGCCTCTAAAATGCTAATGAAAATTTCTAGTATTTCTAATGTACTAGTCCAATTGTATAAGAGTGTTTGTATAACGTTACACCTGTAAAATCTGTTTATCAAGTATTCAATGATATAGGTTTTTATAGGATTTCTTTATTAATATCAATTTAAGCATGGCTTGGGTCTTAGAAAACTAAGTAATATGTACTTGATATGAACAAAAAACATAAATAAACACCTAAAAGCAACTCCAACGACTTGGTGCTTGAGGATTCCGTCTACTTTTTTAGCCCTCAAATAATTGCTTTCTAACAATGGCCTTTAAATCTAGGCCCCATTCCTATATGACACGCATGATCCACTCATTAGTGACACACGCTCTCTCTCCTTATCTTCTTCCCCTTCTCTCCTACCCCTTCATGTTCCGATGACAAGCCAAACTCTACCTTGCTTTTTTGCAACAGAAAAAAAAAATCTACCTTGCTTGGATTGATACTGGAGGGTAGAGATGCATCAGTCGGGCCAATCGTAACATAATAAATCATCAGTCAATTCCACCTCGCCAATTCAATAACCCAGCAGGCACAATTTTGCATGCTAGCCACCTTTGTTTTCTCCAAAATAAATCGATGTTATACGGTGGCACATCCTGACCCTACCCGAGACCTAAACTCGAAAGCCGTTCACTAGCGATTTGGAGGCCCAAACCACCAAACTAAGCTGGAAAAGTGTACTACTATGCCACCTCTATAATCTCGACACATGTCACTGATGTCCTTGACCACACAATCACAAGTGCTCTTGCACCTCTACTTGGCTTGGTCAATTGTCATCTTACCTTGGTCTACCCCCTCCTAATGTGCTCTTGCTTGTTGACGTATCCAAGTGTCAACCACCCATGGTCAATCTTTTGCCATCTTAGTCTCAAATATGGTTCAAGCCTCCTGTTCGACCTTCACCGCTCTAAGTACATCGACATGGCATGTCTCTACCTGACCTTCTCCATATCCGTGAACTCGGCCTCTTTGTGCTCCACGCCTACACACCAACACAACTAAGAGACATGTTGTCCACGTAGTCACATTAGGGTTAGTCTCAAACTCAACCGAAGCTTGATCATCTCCTAACAATCACTCATCACAACTCAACACACATTGGCACATATCAACCTTGTGTTCGCAATCTCACCCTTAATGAGTGCATTGTCAGCATCGTCACAATAGATGGACAAAAGCAAAAGAAAAGGGTAAATCTCACTCAAATGACCAAAAGCCAATGAAAGGCCAAGATAGTCATTTGAAATGAGCAAACTTATTGGGCCCCAAAGACATAAGCAACCGCTCGACACAACTAAGCAAAGCACAACTAGTTCTCAAGATGAGGCAGAAGAGACTCAACACCACTAGCTAAAGTATCAAAACAAAAACACATGCTCAGTGCAAGCCAAAGCCACTTAAAGCTGATAAAACCAAAGTTTGTCTCTGTAAAAGAGGCAAAGGATCAAAACAACTAGCAAAATAGACTCAAAAGAAGCTCCCCTGGAAAAGGGCCTTTAGCCTAGTGGTTAAAGCACCTGAGTAGCACCCAGTAGGCCTGGGTTCGACTCTCCATGGGAGCGAATCTAAACAGGTCTGCATTATCAAAAAAATTTAAAAAATAGGCCAGGGTTTTCCTTGCTGACTTCGGTCAAAAAAAGCAGCTCCCCTTGAGATGATGCATTTTTCTCTTGACATGTGTGCTCCCCCTTGTTAACTCTTTGTGTGCAATTTCTCCCCCTTGTTGATACATGCACACATCAAGCACACAAATTTTGCAACTCCCCCTCAAGATATGCTATGATACGCATACAGATGTAGAAATGCATGAGCTTTTGGATTAGATCATACATAACAAAAAGATGCTTTAAGTGATATTGTCACGTGAGTGTAACAATAAATCCACATGCTAGCAAATGCTCAAACTAATCATATGATACAATTGTGAATTGCAAAGCATTTTGAGCACATTTTAGTCTTGAGAAAATGTCCACAACAGAATTTAGCACTTCACAAATATAGGTAGTAAATTAAACAAGTGCTACAAAATCTATAAAATGTGAATTACCTCAAGAAAGTGTCTGCCAACATGCCACAAATAAACTCAAAAATTGTGTTTCCCATCATTTTTTTTCATTTCATTCATTCACGCAAATAAGATACAAGGCATTCATGTGAATGTGAGAGGTTGTAAGAACTATCTTGCCTAACTTTTTAATCGAGCAGAGCCTATGCTCAAAGCATCAGCTTTAGTCATTGTTCAAGTTCAACTCCAGTGCATTGACATGTAGTCTCGATACAATGAGGTGTGGTAGTGCAAACCCTTTTAACTTTTTTGTTTCATTTACCTTGAAGCTAAGTTTTAGCACATAGCCATTGGAGTATATAAAGTGAAAGCGAAAGATTCCAATATTGAGATAGATTGTATAGTAATCACTCTCTACACTGCTTCTTAGAGGCCTCACTAATCTGTCAATCATATTCATTCATGAACTATCAAGGCATATTGACAAATAGGTTACTCTCATAAACTACAAAAATGAAAGTAACAAGGGTCATGCCCAGTACCTCACAAGTGAATGAACATTAGATCATATCATTGAGTAATGGTTATAGAATTTTCATCATAGAGTTAAGAAGACCCTAGGACATAGTCAAAGAAGATTACAAAGCAAACCTTTAAAAAATCAAGACGCCTCATAAATTCATCAATAATAATCATTTGATCAAGATCATGGAGTATCAAGGCATTAGAATAGATGGGAAATGTCGAGTGTCGTATCACATCTTGACTGTTGCCTTATATTTTAATCATAAATTGGTATGAACAATTTCATCTTAGACATAAGAACAAATGAATTAGTAGGAAGGTCTTATTATGGTGGTCAGATTCAAACTTGGTGACGAAATCCACATAAACCTAATTATAAAAAATAAAACCAAAAATTAATACAAATGGCAGATCGACAAGCGAAGAGGGTATGGAGACTCACAGCTGCCTATATTATCAAATATAATTCGTACGATCGGATCGTGTACCCTTTCCTTTACCTAGGGAACTTTTCCGAGTAACATATCTAGGCACTCGTCTTGCCTGCTATATCTACTAATCCCTTCTCACGGTGTTGTTCATACACCATAAACAAATTTAATGATTATCTTTTTAATAACAAAATTTAGTCACATTTATAAGCCATAATTTCTTATAGGTCTAGGATTAACTAGCTATGGCAACACCACAAGCATCCTCATTACCACAATTAACAGTCATAATGTGACGACGACTAAGCTACTTAATTTGCATTGTCCTACAATTCCTTGCGTGTGGCCAGTGTGTATCTTTTACACTATTTTGGAATGAACGGTATCATGACAATGAATAGTATCACTTCACGAGTTCATGGCCGGCATCGGTATGCTGTGGCAGAGGGTCCGCGTATAATCGCAACTGCACAAGTTGTATGAGACTTGCAGGGTACGCTGAGTGCAGTTCGTGCACCGCAACCTCCGTATTGCGCCATCCTTGTCTGAGTCTCTGACAATCTTGCCGGTGCCGTGAACTAATGGTTAAACATCTTTTGGTTTACAAAATGTAGTCCTAAAACATGCAACACTCAAATTCAAACACATTATTAATTTTCCAAATTCCATCACAGACAGCTAAAACGTAAGGCTTTGTAGCTAGCATCATGTATCCATGGAAATTGTCTATAAACATGGGACACTTATACAAAAGTTAATGGAAGAGATCGCTGGTTGGGCGGCCTCCTATCTTATTTATAGAGCTATTGTATTTTCTCAACACACCTATAGATATTTTGGCTAAACACTTAACTAGGGAAAAAAATGATCCAACGTATTTGATGACCATGGGTTCTTCACGACTTTGCTTTGGCTCGACACAAGATTCATGATGACGCCACGTGCCTCCTCCTGTTCCCGCCGGAACTTAATTTGGGTTTTGAGGCTAAAACCCAAATACTATCCGGTGGTGGTTTTGAGGCATAAACCACCAAACCAAACTGGAGAAGCATATCCGCTATGCCTCTATGATTTTGAAACATGTCATCATAATACTCAACCTCCTGCTTACTAGCATGATACGTCTCTACTAGACCTTCCCATGGCCATCAACCACCTCTATGCTCCACACCTGCAGACCAATACAGTCAAGAGACATGTTGCCCACACACTCACACTAGGGTTAGTCTCTAACTCAATCGAAGCGTAATCATCTCCTAACAAACACTCATCACAACAAGGGCACATATCACCCTTGTATTCGCAATATGGAAATAAAATCGAGGAGTGGCGTGACGTTGGGCCCTTGCAGCCAAAGTCGGAAATGGGAGTGGTGTCTAGCGGTAGGAGCACACCAGGCAGTGGTGTGTGGCTCGAATGGAAAGCAAATTCCTCCACTTGAACCCCGTCAAGATTTGTGTTCATCAATCACAAAACTCCTCGAAGCTGAATTTTGGGACCTAGATGTGTTCAGTGATTGCCCACACATGCTTCTAGTATTCGTTGCAACATGATTCACTAGACCACCAAAACCATCACTGGGTTGTTGTCGTCCTCTTCAGACTCAAAACAGTTCACGTGTGCACATGTGTTCTTGTGTTGCTACTTTCGACCTAGGCGGCCCTTTAGAGATTTTTTTCTCTCAAATACACATGAGTGTGCATATTTTTGTAGAACTTTTTTACAATGCTTAGAGAGCCGTTGGGAAATATTGAGAAAATATTTAATGTATATATATTTAACGTCAAGGCGGAGACGTTGATCTGTGTCTATGATAGGTGGGTCATATGCTCCGTAACGGCTCCCAACAGGCTTGTAAAGAAGCCGTAGTTGGACCATCCCAACAGAAAATCTATATCACATAAAGGAACAACCAATACCGCTGGCCTCTAGAGCTACGATCACAATGCATTGGTCTCAGCGACCTCAACAAAAATAGGGCTTTCATCCACTTGTTAAATTTGTTTCCTTCAACTCTGGTTTGAGAGAATCCGTGTTTCTAACATTACGAGTATTGGTGGATCTTAGGTAAGCTAGCTGGATCTTATTGTATATGGTAGAGATCCAATAGGATCCATCAATTATATAAGGTAGGACATGATTAGAAGGACTGGTTGATTGTAATTTCGTGTTTCCATCTCTATTTTTTTTAGGATCGCTTGGATCCAAACAACCATATACTATATACCCCATGAGGCTCAGTACACAAATAATCCAATTATTTTGAACGTTTCAACAATACAGTTATACAATCTCTATTGAAATTTATTCGTCACAAAGAAATAATTCCACCAGCTGAACAATCAGGTCCACACCTGAATTAGGACGAGCACAGACTGGATCGATGTACAACACAAGTAGCTGACGAGACACGGTCGCGCGGTCGTCCTGTGCAGTTCAGGTGGTGACACACGAACCGTTGGCTCCGTTGTACCAAGACGGAATGACTCCGGCCGATCGTCAGGTTTCTTCTCAGATGAACAAGGTAGATTCTCCGGGCTCTCAGTGAACGCCATGATGCTCAGTCTGCGCATTCGGCAAACAAACGCCACGAGAGAGAAAAGCTTATTTTCTCAAAAAAAAAAAGAGAGAGAGAAAAGCTTATTAGCCGGCGTGTGCGTGAGCGGTCGGGGCAGTCAGCAAAGTGGGGGGCGTATCATAGCGCGCGTGGACACACAGCACATACCTGGAAGACGTCCGGCACGTGGTTGGCGGCGTGGTCGTGGTCGTGGCCGTGGCCGTGGTGATCGTGCAGCCTCACCCCGTTCTTCCTGAGCTGCTCCCTGACGAACTTGTCGTAGATGAAAGACGCGCCCCTGAACTGCGGCAGGACCAGCCACGCCACCAACAGCAGTTTCGCCTCGTACCACAGCGGTATCCTGCCAAGGAAGGAGCAGCAATGGTGTACAGCGTACAATTTACCGTCTTGTCTTGATCCAAGAATGTATATATGTATGTTTACAGCTTCGACATGCATTTCAGCCAAAAACTGCATTGTGCAGGACATAGAGAAGCGATTAAGTTGTTACCAGTAGAGGATGTTCTCGGCCGCCATTTCGAAGAGGGTGATAAAGGAGTAGATTATCCAGTAGGCCAGCCACTGCTCGTCGTCCACCTTGGTCGTGCTCTCCATTGCGCAGATTGATGCGTACCTGAGATCCACGTTACCATCTTGCACATGTATATCAGCTACGGCGACATTTCTAAAAAAAACATGAACCAGCACCCCTGCTAATCTGTATTTGTTCACTTACAGAGGATATATCAGAGTGAGACTGGGCCTGCACACAAGGGAAAAGATAAGAACATCAGCAATGGCAAGGTCACTAATCGCGGACTAAAGATCGTTTACGGGAATGGAACGGAGGAGAAAGGATCAGCAAGTTGCATTTACCCTGCAAGAGCGTGGAGGTGGGTGATGAGCGCCCATGTTTTACCCATATCTTCTTCCTGTTCCGATTCCAATCGTATCAGGCACCAAATAAACTTGAACGCGAAAGCTAGCTAGCACGATTCCAGGAGTAGGAAATGATCGATTGGCGAGGAAAGAGAGAGATTCAGTAGGGGGATGGAACGGGGAGGCCTAGTATTTTGGGCTTTATACCTGTGATGATGATGATCGTGAGACGTTACCCGGGAGGCAGGAGGACGATGCGCGGGGATGGCGGCACCGCATCGGGTGCCTAGCTTGGACATGGCGTCCAAGGCAGGCCGGGTCGCGTCCTCGCCCGACCAGATCTCCCCAGGGCTCGAATCGCTTTGCGTGGTGAAAGTGAAAAATGGCTAGTTGCTCCCCGCCTCCCACCCGGTCCCGGACCACGGCACATGTGCTTGCATCGCATGCGCGGCGCCTTTCCTCGAGGCCGGGCCTCGTTTCATTTCCTTCGTCGGAAACGGAACCCCCGGATCAGGGAAAGCCGGCAGCCTATCGCGTCTCTCGAAACAACTTTCTTCTGTTATTTTTTTGAGGGGGTCTTCTGTTTTTTTTTTATAAAACATACCTGTATTTCTAGATAATAAAAACGTACACGGATACGAAATACAGATACATATAAGGATACATGGACAGCTGTCCTATCAAACTTGCACAAAGGACCCTAAGAAAAATAAAAATTACAGAAAGGTCCCTAAGCCCTGTGCTACCCGAAGCCTCCTGAAATCCACGAAATCCACGATGCTGCCCGCCGCCGTCACACCGCCGGTTGCCGTCATCGTCGTCGAAACAGAGGCAGATCCAGACCCGG